>CM077028.1:61167328-61806053 GCA_039090855.1 Macrothele yani
CCAGAGACGGGAGAGAGCCAGTGCCGTAAGACAAACACAACCTCCATGCCTCACTGGGATTCGAACCCGGACCCCTTTTGGACGAATGATCAGAGGCCATCGCTTTTTTTTTTTTCTTTTGATTGGAGGTTTAACGACCACCGTGAGCAACTCAATGGGCTATAAGCAGTCGCCCGTCCCTAATTTAGGGTCACTGGTTCCAGGGAAGGGAGAGAGCCAGTGCCGTAAGACAAACACAACATCCATGCCTGACCGGGATTCGAACCCGGACCCCTTTCGGACGAATGATCCGAGGCCATCGCTTAGACCACTGCGCCACCGGGGAGACTATCTACGCTTTTCAGCACCTGGGGCAAACCACGAAATGTGTCACTCCATTTTATTTTTTTATTATGTACACATACAAACACACATGCTAAACAAAATTAAAGTCACACCTCAATGTTATTTCAAAGGGGGGAGAACAAAAACAGGGGGTCATTCAGAGGGACAATTGACACTAATACTTTCTGGCTGATTATCTGTTAAATGACTATATTAATAGCGATGAGCCGAAGAAAGGAAGGAAAAGATATCCGAGTCACTTGTTTCAACCCAGTAACATGATGTTCGAGTCATGGGGACTAGCACTTCCTCGTCATGCCTTGAATCATAAAGCAGACTAGTAGCGAGAGTTTGTCTCTGGTGACAGATTAATGATCGATACTTCTGATATATGTAAGAAGGGGAAAGAATCGTTTGCCGTGCTTTCGTTAAAACCTTGCTGCCATTTCTCTTTAGGGAGCACAGAAAATTTTGGGAAGCATCTGGTTCAGGCACATTGGCCGCTTAAACGGTTAGAGGACAATATTAAAAGTCCCAGCCAGGCGCAACGCTACGGGTGGGCTTCAGCACACCCGACTTTTCTTTTAGCCCCCCCTTTAGCCCCCCTCCCCTCCCCGTACTTAAAAACGAATTTTTTGTTAAATTTAGGGTTTGTACTTCTGTTAAAGGGGAGAGTCCTCTGAGCGGATTTCTAAGAGAGGAGTAGAAACACACCCTTTTTGTAATTACAGTTCAAAAGGATGAAAGAGAGAGAGAGAGAGAGAGAGAGAGAGAGAGAGAGAGATTCCTTGTCAGGTTACACATTTTTATAAACAGCCCTCTGAAAGAAAAAAACGGACCTAAGTTAGCTAAAATTGCGAAGAAAGAGTAACTTGCCATAGAGATTCGTATACATAGTTTCCATACTACATACATTGAAGAAATACTACGTACAGTATTCATTTGAAAACTTTTTTGTACTAGGGATAGCATTATCAGCGTGGGGTAAAATGCATATGAACGGATTTTTGGAATTTTTTGCCAAAATTTCTGCCAAACGCTTTAAAATTTGTGCCCCCTCAATCATGTTTAGCCCCTCTAACAGCCCACCAAGTTGTGAGCGGCACGCGTTCGCATTGGTCGCCCTAACCGCTTTGAGTTGAGAGAAGATGAACTTTTGGAAAGTAAAAATTATCAGTTATCATTTGAGGACAACTGTGTCTCAAAATAGACTGGCTGTACTATTTTGCTAAATGAGAAAATAAAAAAGTTGCAATCGACCGGACTATAGCGATTTAGCAGATTTAGCGGCTTAGCAACAATAAAACAGTGTGAGATAGAAGTAGAGTAAAGGATGAGATGTACATTAACTTCACTGTAGCCCCGTAAGAGAAATAGGAATATTATCTTTAACAAAAATACAGCTCGGCGCCATTAATATTTTAAAGACAAAGTTAACCGGACTTTGATGTGATTTTCCATGCACGTTATTTGAGGAAAATCGCTCAATCATAGACTGCTTTCTCCTGGACCCTCTACCTAGTAGGGAAGTCCTGCTCACACCCATCTTCATATTAACGTAATATGCTTACGATCATACACACTGAATGAAAGATCCAGTCTTTCATCTATCTAAGGGAATCTGTTATGGGAAACCAAGGACTTTGCACATGTCCTTGACGTTGTACATACAGTGGGGGTGTGTCCGATCTGAAAGTATATACTGTGTAAAAGTCAACAACTTCCGACTCCTTCTGAGACAATTCAGGCTTCTCTGTTGACGGTGGTGCTGCTGTAGTTGTCGTTTCTGCTTTTAATATGACATTGGCAGGATTGTAACGGTATTTCATTCCTGGTTCATTGGTGTCAACCTTCACGCGGAAGCCTTTCTCATCTGCCACGTACTTCACCTCACGCCGAAATCCTTGATCGTCGATGAAACCGTAGCTGCCGATTACACTGCCTTTTCCGTCGCTGGTTTCCGCTCGCCATTGATCGCCATGTTTACTCAAGGATTTGTAACCGAATTTGTAAGCTCCGTATTTCTGAGAAAAAATAAAAAACAAAAGAGACAAACAATTAGAATTTCAGATTATGTCACCATCCATAAGTTATTACAAATCTAGATAGTTGTATCTGTGCTTCGTTGCATTTATGACGTATACTCTAAATTGACTTTCATTTTTAATTGTTTTCTCTATGTAAATTTGAGTTCCTTTCCTTTGCGTTTTCAAGCTTAACGTTATATCTTCTCGCTCGCGGAATGATGTTGGCAACAATCTTGAGGTCAGAGAGCGTGACGTACGCATGTTGACAGATGAGACCGAGAGATATACAGGGTGTGTCTAAAGTGTTTCCCTGATTACGATAAATCATGTAAAATGTGCCGAGCTAGTTAGACATACGCGGTTTGATGCATTGATCGGGTCATATTCTCAAGTTTTTTGTTCGTTGTACTTTTGGAACAATAGGTGACGCTGCACGTCTGCAGCCTAGTTTGTTGTTGAAAGTGTCAGTCGGCCAAATGGCGTTTATGCAGGATAAGGTTAATTGTGTTCTCTTGTTTCATGAAACCAAATATGCATATTCAGTCCAGCGGAAGTTTAGGCGTGAGTATGATAGAGCTCTGCCTGATGTGAAGAGCATTTGTCATCTAAGAATTGACGGACAGGGTGCTGTACCTGTCCGCCAATTCTTAGATGACAAATTCCCTAACAGATGGATAGGCAGAGATGGTCCCATACCCTGGCCACCAATATCCCCAAACCTTGACTTCATTTTATATAGGGCTACATTAAGGATCGAATTTATGCAATACCAGTTGCAGATACACTGGCGTGCAAAAATTAAGGACGAGACGGTTTTTCGAATGTAACGTCGGGCAGAAATCCTCCACATTGACTCAAATCATACCATAAGATCCCCAAGATGTAAGAATATGGGACAAGTGAGCAAAACCGTCCAAACAAGGAATCCAAAGCATACAAAGGCACTTTATTGAAAAGGTAGCTTCGAGCACAACTGGACAGAAGACAGAAACGTCCATGTGACAGTCGGCTGTCAAGAAAAATCCAGTCTTTAGTAGGGGATATGATCACCTCTGACTGCGTTGCAGGATTTACAACGTCTGTTCATGCTGAGGACAAGGTTGTCAAGGAGCTGTTGAAGCACCGCGGCCCATTTCTCTTGTAGCGCCAATCGCAGCTGAGGAATCGTTGCTGGCGGCTGGTGACGTGCTGCCAAGCGTCTCCCGAGAAGGTCCCAAACGTATTCGATTGGATTTAGGTACGGGGACCTTGCGGGCCAATTCATGCGTTGAATATCTTCACTCTCCAACAGCCACTGTACGATAAGGTGTAGCGTTATTGTCCATGAAGAGAAACTCAGGACCCACAGCACCTCTAAACAGACGCACGTGAGGCAGGAGAACCTCGGTACAATAGCGGACACCAGTAACTGAACCTCCTTGGAAGATGTGGAGGTCAGTGCGGCTACCAAGCATGATACCGCCCCAAACAAGAACTCCGCCACCTCCACCCCGGTCCCTTTCTATGATGTTGGAGGTGTGATTGCGTGTTCCCTGCTTTTTCCAGATGTGTATACGTCCAGAATCGCTCGTGAGACTAAATCGGCTCTCATCCGTAAAGATAACTCGACCCCATTGCTGATGTGTCCAGTTCTTGTGTTCCTGGCACCACAGAAACCGCCGTCTCCGATGAGCAGGCGTTAATGGCACACACCGTACTGGTCGTCGTACAAATAGACCACCTTTGTGCAGCCTCCTGGTCACGGTAAAACGTGATAACGGACGTCCAATTGTCTGTTGCACGTGCCTTCCGATTTCTCCCGATGCCCGCCGTCTGTCTTTTCGAGGACAATATACCAGTCGTCCGCCGCCGTGGTTGCTCGTGGACGACCACTGCTAAACTCTCGGACAGCTGTTCCTGTTGTTTGAAATGCTCTCCAAGCTCGTGAAACGATGCTGTGAGTGATCCCGAACTCCTCGGCCACACTAGTCACACTTTGATCTTCTTCCAATTTCCCAATAACGCGACCTCAGATAAAGTCATCCAGATGTCGTCTACAGGATTGCCTGTTAGCCATATCACACGGTGGCAGCAACTCGACGTCGTTCAAACCGATGTACACCGTGCAATAGCTTTCACCGAATTGCTGAGCGTACACCGCCCGTGTGCTTTATACCCTTCCCCCTACGTCATGCTGCATATATGCGCATGCCCTACCGTACCGGACCCTAGTCTATCTCCTGAGCGGTCTTTCGGTCCATTCTGCCTGCTCGTTCCGCTGTTCTGCTAATTTCTCCTCTTCGTCCTTAACGTTTGCACACCAGTGTATTAACACTTTGAAGGGAAGAATAACTGAAGCGTTTGCGACCATCACAGATGACATGTTGCAGCAGACATGGAAAGAGAGAGAGTACCGACTGGATGTCCTCCGTGTAACAAAAGGAGCCCACCTTGAGGTATATTGATGACCCGGAAAGAAACTCTGGATTTCAGGTAAGCTATATTGGAAAACCTTGTGTATTTAACGAGCGTGGTTCATTTTATACGATTTATCGTAATCAGGAAAAGACTTTAGACACACCCTGTATAACGTTGCAGCAGCGGCCAAAAAGTGTAGTGGTGGACGCTGTATTAGACTAAAACTGTATTTACTTGAAGTCTGCGTATTCGAGTTTTTTGTTTTTTTTTATGTTTAGTGTTTGGAGTTAATAAAGTTTTCTGCTTACTAACTTACGATAATCAGTTTTAAAATATTAGTACTATTGTTATTAGTTCCTCACGAATTTTGGAATATTCGAGGTAAAGTGCTCATACCATATTGATGGAATAAAATGGAATAGTGAGTAAGTCTTTCTAAAACTTTTTTGAGTGACTTCGTTTCATTTCGAGAGAGAGTAAGTAAAAATCTTACGCGCGTAGTGTTCTCAAAGCTGCCTACGTTTCAGATAGTTAAGAACGCTACATTTTTTTTTTTTTTTTTTGATTAAAGGTTTAACGACCACCGTGAGCAACTCAATGGGCTAAAAGCAGTCGCCCATCTCTAATTTTGGGCCACTGGTTCCAGGGAAAGGAGAGAACAACTGCCGTAAGACAAACACAACATCCATGCCTCACCGGGATTCGAACCCGGACGAATGGTCATAAACCAGCGCTTAGACCACTGCGCCACCGGGGCGGCAACGCTACACATTACCAAGTACGAAGGAAATGGGCTGTATTGACGTATTTTATGCTGTAACTTTTTTTCTCTGATAGTTCTGTGTCTGGCGCTCTTTGACCAAACCTGGCCCTTGCGCAATTAAAATCAACTAACTAACTAAATAACTAACGTACTCTAACTTTGTGGTGTACTGTTCCACCAAAAGCATTTGTATACTCTATGCTAAGTAAAACATAAATATAATGTACATTTAACATGTCACAAAAAAATCTGCTGCTGCTTGCAAAACAATGAAGCTGAAAAAAAGTGCCAACTTCTCAAGAAATAGTTGCTGCCCCGGCGGAGCAGTGGTGTAAGCACTGCTGACCATTCGTCCAAGATGGGTCCGTGTTCGAATCCCGGTGAGGAATGAATGTCGTGTTTGTCTTACGGCACTGGTTCTCTCTCTTCCCTGGAACCAGAGGCCATAAATTAAGGACGGGCGACTGCTTATAGCCTACTGAGTTGCTCACGGTGGTCGTTAAACCCCTATTGAAACAAATAATGGAAGGGGGGGGAATTGAATGAAATCTTTGGAGAATATTTTATATCACGCATGCATTTGAAATCACGAATATACACTGCTTGGCATAGAAAATTCCACACCATGAAGAAATGCACGAAATGAAGCGAAACTTACCAGTCATGCAAACATGTAGGTAGGAAAGAAGTGCTTCAATTTCTGAGGGATTACATGAATGCGATGGCCAACGAGGCAGGTTTTTTTTTTTGTTAGTTTTTTTAATTGAAGGTTTAACGACCACCGTGGCCTCCCCCCGGTGACGCAGTGTTCTAAGTAACGGCTTCTGGTCATTCGTCCGAGATAAGCCTGGGTTTGAATCCCGGTGAGGCATGAATGTTGTGTTTGTCTTACGGCACTGGCTCTCTCCCTTCTCTGGAGTCAGTGGTCCTAAATTAGGGGTGGGCGACTTCTTATATCCCACTGAGTTGCTCGCGGTGGTCATTTTTTTTATTGGAGGTTTAACGACCACCGTGAGCAACTCAGTGGACTATAAGCAGTCTTCCGTCCTTAACTTTGGGTCACTGGTTCTACGGAAGGGAGAGAGCCAGTGCTGTAAGACAAAAACAACATCAATGCTCCTCACAGAGATTCGAACCAGGACCCTTCTCGGACGAATGGTCATTAACCAGCCTTTATTCCATTGCACCACCGGTGCTGCCTGGACACAGTTTAATGTGGTCTGAGCCAGTAGGTCGTATGACCTCCATGCTAAGCTGTGAATTCGGCAACACCCCGTGGCATCGAGTGGAAAAGTCCCCAGATAGTGTCTTCGGGTATCGCTGATAATGCGCCGTTGACTTGTGTCCGCAATTCATGGACATTGCAAAGGGGTCGTGCAGAGGCCGTAATTCGTCTGCCAATGACGTCCCACAAGTTCCATATTTGGAAGAAACCTCCGCTGGCCACAAGTTTCCTATTGGGAAGAAGTCTCCTCTGGCCAGAGCAGCAGCTGGACACATTGTACGCACTGCTGCTGATGTTGGTAGCACGCGGTCGAGCGCTGTCTTGTTGAAACTGGCCATCAGGGTTATCATGAAGTTATAGCAATAAAACGGGCAGCACCTCATTGATGTATCGTACAGTTGCCATTGTGTTACAAAGGCTGCAGGCAACTGAAAGAAGCCTGAAGAGATGCATGCTTGGTGTAACCAGGAAAGATAAGAAAAAAAAACTCGGAGATCATGAAAATGGTTTGTTTGCCAACAGCCCAGTGTCGCAAGTATCTTAAATTATTTACAAGAGATACCATTTAATTTATGCTATACTGTCTCCCGTTTATTAACTGACAATTCTCAGCAATGAACTTAAGGCAGCAACGAAGACTACATCACAAAGAAGGAGACCCAGAGACAGCCCCCAAAGACGTCAATCGAGCACCGCACCAGTGGTCGAACAAGGAACTAATGCGCGGTAACTATAACCGTGAAAGTCTAGCTGCGCTTTACATTTTTTTCAATGTTAACCATTCTCTCCGCGATGCTACATATAAACTCTGGTTTTGCAGCACGTGACAGACTTAGTTTCATGTCGAACCACTGGAGTACTAGTAAAAATCACGAGTTGTACATCTGTATATTTTCCTCTGTGGTTGCCACAATAGTCAATTACGGAATCGTGAGTATTGCTGCAACAAAGAGAGAGAGAGAGAGAGAGATTGGCACGCGAAAGAAATTTTGTTGGCATACGGCATGCTGTTCCGCCTCCTGATCCTTTAAGCCACACTCATAATAATAAATAAATATATTATCATCATCATTTTGATTGCCGGTGATAAATTAGAAAATTTTAGTTAGGGCTAAAGAAGAGGATTTGTTTCAGCTCATGCATCTTCGAAGAAAAGTGCTCTTAAAGACGGCCTCTTACCAGACAGGGAGAAGACGACAGTTTCCTGCGTTCGTCTAAGAAGAAACGCGAAAGGATCCTACCTGTCCTAACTGGGAGGCACGTAAGTATACAAGCGGAGGGCTCAAAGACCACGGTAGTACTCCTGATTCCCTCTCTTCTTGGACCAGGAGGAAGAAGAACCTGTTGTTTTACTCCCGCTCCTTTCGAGCGCGAGAGTATCGATAAGTGTTCACAGAAGACGTCTCACGCGATTTAGCGCCAGCTGGGCGGTTGCGAGAACATGTAACATCGCATGACGCGTTTTGAAATCCCAGTGTGCGCATTAGAAAATATGGTTGCACACCCAGTGTACATATCTGGATAATATTAAAAGTAAACACTTGACACTGGCTTCTCTATGCTTATATTTTCCTTCTGTTGTTTGTGACTGAACAATGGGTAAATAATTAATAATAATCTTCTGCTCAGAATTACCTCTGCTCAGAATTATCATTAGCAGGCGAGAAAAAGTTTTAGATGTTTAGCGCCAATTTGGGCACACACTCTCAAAAAAGTTTACTGGAGTAAGGAGAACCCGAGGCTCAGTCTAAAGTTAAATTTAGCAAAGTTCTTGCGGTTTATTCTTTAGAACTCCAGTTTCAAATTTTCATTTGCTGTCACTAGATGAATAAACGACATCCTTATTTTTCCTTGCTGTGTGAAACGTATAAAAGGAAGGTGATAAGTTCTTTATTAATGCAGCGAGCGATCTATTTCGTGAGATAAATTCAATTTGTACATAAATACACATAGTTATGAATGAGTACATCTTTGAGAATTCAGAGAAAGACAGTGAAGATTTGGGACGTAGAAAAAGCAATGCTTGGAGTCAGGAGCGACTTCTGGTTTTTATGGTGTGTAGAATGTAAATGGTCGGAGCTCAGGGAATAACGCTTGGGGAAGATATATGAGATACTTAAAAATAAGTGATGTATATCCTAAAGCTAAGAGCATAGGAACCACACAATAAAATTAAATAAATAACAACATTAAAACGAAATAAAAATGTACTTTACTGACGGCCGTCATTTGTACTTGAGGTCAGTTCTTCTATTCTTCTTGGAGATAAGGATATCAATCATTGCATCGCGAAAATTGTGGCAATTCTTTCTATGGATATTGAAGCTAATCCAATGAGACGGTCTTCAGCTATTGAATTTCGACTGTTGGTCTTGATACGTTTTGATTCAGAAAAAAACTCCTTTCTTTACTAGAGCACAACAATAAATACATCGAATAGTAAATTAAAACACAAAATCGAACACGCGTTGAAACTTCAAAAACGTAGCGGAATACAAACACTTCCTTACCTCTCACTTGAGCTGCGTTGGCGGGCGTCACGTGACACCAGCTAATGCTGTGTGTTTCAGAAGAGGAGCCAACGACTCGAGGCATCCTCAGCACGTCGTTCAGTTCTGTGACAGAAATATACCCTCGACTCAGCTACATATATATACCCTGACTCAGCTACCTGTGCTGTATACCATCGACCCAAATACCTGTGCATTCAATGGGCAGAGCTGGTAAGCGAGGACGGTTGACAGAAAATCCTCAGTCTCTGTTCAGAGCAGAGCTTTTACACACGACTATCACGCTCTGCTTTCTACGCACGGAAACGCCTCGAGGATGATCCCCACTGAAGTTGTGCCTCATTTTCATTTTTTTCGTCTTCCATGTTTATAAAATGAGTCTTTTCAAATATTTCCTTATGAGTGATTATTTTAAATTCAACTACAGGATGATCATCATGTTCTGCATAGATGAGTCGCCACTACTTGGAATGAGTCCCTACTATCAATGAAGGAAGAAATATTCCTCATAACACATGGGAAATCGATATAATATTCAAAGCAAACAGAATATAAATTCTAAATTTGCTTGTACCACTTACTAGTTATCCATGTGACACCCACACATGGATGATCGGACTTCAAAATGATTCCCCGTCATATATAATTTATGACTTATTACCCATCGTCAGTTCCTTTGGGGCCCACTCAGACGTCTTAGCCTAGGGCCCACTAAGGCCTTAATCCGGCCCTGATAAGTAGTTGGAAAAAGTTGTGCAAACAATCAAAGTTTTGTTGTTCTTCCCCCTTTGAAATAACATTGAGGTGCGACTTTAATATTGTTTAGCATGTATGTTTGTATGTGTACATGATAGAAAGATAAAATGGGGTGACACATTTTGTGTTTGCCCCAGGTGCAGTTAGTTGCCCCGGTGGCCTGGTGGTCTAAGCGATGGCTTCTGACCATTCGTCCGAGATTGCTTCGGGTTCGAATCCCGTGAGGCAGGGATGTTATGTTTGTCTTACAGCACTGGCTATCTCCCTTCGCTGGAACCGGTGGCCCTAAATTAGGGACGGCAACTACTTATAGCTCATTTTTTTTTTTTTTTTTTGATTGGAGGTTTAACGACCACCGTGAGCTACTCAATGGGCTATTAGCAGTCGCCCGTCCCTAATTTAGGGTCACTGGTTCCAGGGAAGGGAGAGAGCCAGTGCCGTAAGACAAACACAACATCCATGCCTCACCGGGATTCGAACCCGGACCCCTTACGGACGAATGATCAGAGGCCAGCGCCTTAGACCACTGTGCCACCGGGGCGGTTTTATAGCTCATTGAGTTGCTCACGCTGGTCGTTAAACCCCCAATCAAAAAAAAAAAAAAAAAAAAAAAGTTTAGTCACGCCTTTGTTCATGTGAATGACTTTATGCAAATACAGGTTTTAGCCAAGTCTTTTTAAAATGTAATAATAATGTTTTCTACCAGTTATAACCTTTTGCTGGTGGTAGTAAAGGGTAGGAAGTTATAAAGTATTACCTTTTGCCAGTGGTGGGATTGTAAATGTTGGACTCACCTTAGTCCGATGACGTTATCATTCGTCTTTTTTACGCTTTCCAACCGTAGGTTAAAGAAGCGTATGTGCTCCAGCTTTGTCCGTCTGTCCGTCCGCACGATAAGTCGCGTAAAAATGGGTCGCTTTCGAGAAAATTTTAGTATGTGGTAGAGGACGCTGGGGACGAATCCTGATGGAAATGGGCGAAATGGGGTCAAAGGTCAGGACATAGGAGCGGGATGCATTCCACTGTCCTCATACGTCATAACTTGCGTAAAAATGGTTCGATTTCGATGAAATTTTGTTATGTGGTAGGGAACCACATGGGGACGAACCTTATTGAAAATCGTCGAAATGGGGTCAAAGGTCAGAACATAGGAGAGGGATCCATTCCTTTTCCCTTACGCGTCATAACTTGACTAAAAATGTTTCGATTGAGACAAAACTTTGTCATGTTGTTCCGGAAGTATACTTAACCGGTTCTGTTGAATATTATCGAAATGGGATCGAAGGTCAGGACACAGGGGCGAGATTTATTGCACAACCATTATCCTCATAACTTGAGTAATGATCTCTGGTATGTTGGAAAGAGTATAATAATCAATGCATTGCATGATTTTACTAACTTGGTTTTTTTTTTCAAACACATTTTCTTTTTCCGGAGCGGCTGTTCTCCCAACTAAACTACACCGGCAGACTTATCACTGCAACATTGCCGATTTGACTAAAGACGTCACCACAGTAGTATATCATCTACGCCATGTCACGAGCACGTTACACAATTTATTCAATATATAAATCCAAACATCATTTGATTGATCACATAAGGCTCATTTGTCTAACCCTTAAATCCATCGATATCATTTAGGTATGTGATATCTTTAGAGCTGCCTCATCAAACCCAGGGGAAATTGGGAAGTGTTTCAGTGGAATATTTTACCACCTAGTAACGGGATATTTTCATTTGCAGCATGATTTTGCCACTGATAAACATTTCTCCGAAGAATAAGCTTATTTTTATTATTATTGTAAATGTTGGGATGATCATTGCTTTGTTCCGATGACGTTTTCATGTTTTTTTACGAGGAGCTATCGAATGACACTGCACTTGAAATTCTGTTCCGAGCAGCCGTTGAAAATCCTGTTCCAGAATATCACACAGTTCGCTATGCCAGTACAAAATTCGACACGAAACAAATTTCGAAGGCTTGTTTTATTTGTCTGTTTTCTTTTTCGCTCTATTCAGCTTACTTTACTGGAGAATGCGGATCAGTATGTCGAAAAGAGTGTGGAATTACATCTTGGAGAAACTCAACGATCTCGAAATGTTCGCTTGTTTTTCACTCCAAAGACCTGTAAAGGTCTCTGTGCTGTATCTCGGCACTTGTTGAATCAACGTGCCAGTTAGAATTTAAACAAGGACTGAGAAAGTTTAGTCGTTCATTAGTTTACCGTTTTAGTCTCCGCACTTCTGACATGGATCAATCTAAGGAAAATCTGAGTAACAAAATAGAGTACTAACAACTGTGTATTTCAGTGGCGTATCTTGGGTCCGAGACCTGGGGTCCCCTCCCCCTCCTCCCCCCAGTACTTTTTTTTTAAATTGCGAAGTTTAATTTTTAATTGTTAAGTAATAGAAATAACTTATTTTCTAAATTTTAGGTACATGCCACTGATAACATGATACCATATAATTATGAGGATTAGGATTTGAACACTTATTTGTACATGAACTTCATTTTTCTTCTGAATAGTTTATTTGTACATGAACTCCATTCTTCTTTCCTTTTGTGTAAACTTGAGTGCTACGTTTTCACAAAAATGTTTCTTCCGAGTACTTTTTCATATTTAAAAAGAATGTTTTTCTCTAGTGACAAATCAGCCAAGTTGCTCGAATGTACACTGAAGAGCAATTGAATTAGAGACACCTATCTAGTAACGTGTAGCACCACCTTTCGTCCTGACGACGGCGGCGATTCGTCTCGGCATGGACTCGACAAGACACCGGAAGCGTTAGGAAGCCATGCGGATCCACGACCCCTGAACAAGCTCCCACAGTTCCCGAAGATTTGATGGAGGGGGGTCAGAGCCTAGAACATCTCCCTCGATGGCATCTCAGATGTGCTCGATGGGATTGAGGTCAGGTGACCTAGCTGGCCAAGGAAGCGAGGTCACGTCGGTGGAGTGTTCATCCAACCATTCGGATACAATTCGGGAGCGATGGTACGGTGTGGCAGGATGAGGTCCACAGTGGGATGTTGAAGACGCACAAATGGGAGCAAATGACCGTCCAGAGTATCCCGGTAACGTTGACCAGTGAGAGACGATGTCACACGTACTAGGGGGTCCCATTTCAGCCCACGTAAACAGTCCCCAGACGAGAATGCCACCCCCACCAGCTTGAAGAGTACCCTGCTGGCAAGAAGGATCCATCGCATCATGTGTTTTGCGCCGTACTCGTATCCTTCCATCCGCATGTACCAACGTGAATCTCGACTCATCAGTCCAGGCAACATTTCTCCACATGTCTAGGGTTCAGTGGCGATGTTCCCGCGCCCATGCTAATCTTTGCACCCTGTGATGTGCGGTCAGCAGCGGTACCCTCGTGGGACGATGGCTTCTGTACCTCATAGCGAGGAGATGGTTCTGGATGGTGTGGCTGTTTACACGTTTTTGTGCACCAGCGTTAAATTGCCGAGTGATGTCTTGCACCGTGGCCCGTCTATCCGCTGTTACAATGCGAGCTAGCCGACGATGACCCCGCTCATCCACACGCTGTTGTCTACGGCAGTTGGCCTTTGCAGGGATGGTTTCACCGGATTCGGTGTACTCACGGTGCACCCGTGACACAGTGGCTCATGAAAATCCCAGTGCCAGCACGACTTCCGAGATGGTGACCCATTCGTCAGGCCCAGACAATTTGCCCACGATCAAATGCGCTTAGATCCTTCGTATTATCCATACTGCGTCCGACTCTTACTGATTCCCGTCGCATCATTCCTTATATTGTCGGATCGCTGCATACGTCATGTCGTTTCCTTTTACAGGGCCGCCCACAGCGCCACATTTGCATAACGCCAGCTGTCTCTAATTCAATTGCTCTTCAGTGTACAAGATATACACTGTGTATATATTGTGTGGCTCTAAGATATATCTTGATTCTTTTTAGTGCTGAAAAACTTCTTTCGGCAGTTGCAGTTGTTGATGGAAAATTTAATATGAGGTCTGCTAATTTGTACACCTCACTAAACACTATGTCCAATTTATTCAACTTTGTGTAACACGTAATGTCTCTTACTGATTTGTTTTTGTATTCATCAAGGGAATAAAACACATTCAGTTCATTTTTTAGTAGAGCTGTATCAAAATTTGAAGCATAGAGTTCTTTAAGTTCTGACAGTAGATGTTCAGGGAAGCTTTCACACAATTTATCAAAACAGTTCGAATCCAACAAAGCCATGAATTTAAGATATAATATCTCTGATTTTAATTCATTGACACTTCACAAAAACTGAAACAATTCTCGCGAAACACTCTTATAGGCGGGAGTATGCGACTGACTGAGATAGTGTAAGTCTCCTTTTCTCTGAGCGAACCGTTTCCCAAAGAAATGGCCAATCCCCCTCTACCAGCTGATTCATGTTGTCATGTAAACGCAGACAGGCGATGGTACGGAAGGTTTTCGCATCAGAACTGCGAAGACTCTGAAAGAGCTGCTTGCGTTATGCCGTTGGTTTTCTCTAACCAGACTGAGTCAAAGAAGCGAATCCGCACACGTTTTTTTTTTTTTTTTTTCGCACCGAAAGCATCGACATATTTTAATACCGTTGATAATTGACTTTTTTTGTGTACATTTAATTCAATTTTATTTGTGCATTGCCTGGGCTTCCTAGCTAGCCTCAAATATACGCCACTGGTGTATTTCTATTTCAAGCGGCAAATTTTTCCAATTGCAATAAAAATGCTTTTACAAAAAATAAGATTTAGAGCAGCTCCTTTAATTTATTTCTACTGATAAGTTGTACTTACTTTTGGAATATCGTCACTGTCTTTACTGGTTTCAGAGTTTTCGCAAATAGCAACGAATGCAACTATAAGAATACCAATTGCCTGAAAGAGAACAGAAAAACTGATAACAATTCCTAAAAACACCGAAGAAAGAGATTATAGGAATAAACAAATCCATATTACTTGTCATTGTTACCTATCCCAAATTTGGGGCCACTGATTCCAGGGAAGAGAGGGAGCTAATTCCGTCAGGTAAACGCACCACTTCATTCAATACTCGATACCGGGTCCAGCTCATAGGAATGGTTGAAGGATCAAACCTCAGATCATTCAGTAACCGGGACGCCCCGCGTTATCTTAAATTAGGAAAGTCTCTCATGCGCATACTCAATGTTCCATGTCTTCTTGCGGTCTGACCTCGAACAAGAGTGAACACTGTTGTCTTAGAGCCAGCAGGTGTTCACTATGAAATGTATGACATATATGTACATACCACCTTTCTCACTTTCCAGATTAGTTGTTCGTTGTTTTACTCTTATTTAAATTTTTGTTGATTCCTATAACGGCTTTGTTCCGAACGTCACATCTGAACCTCTATCAAATCCCCCCTACCACCTAGCAATGTTTGACAATCAGTCAAGATTCAACAGCAGGACCATGTCATGTTTGATATATAACTAGATAGGGAATTGCATCGTTTCACGCTTGAGCTTAGTTAGTCTTAACATCTTTGAAGGTGTTTGGTGATAAGGAAACATTCAGAATATAAAAGGTTTGAATCAATCGTCTGCCTCAAAGTGATTTATATTTATTGGTTTATAAATGACAGAATGTTTTAAAGAATTCAGATTGGAAACATTCTTTGCATTCCATTGATCATATTGATGTTTGATAAATGTCATGTCGTTCAGTGCTACTTGCCTTATTTTTCTAATTGCATACGACTACTTATTTTTGACTCGGGGTTAAGTTTCCACTTTGTAATTGGTGGTTGTCATCATTTTAATTTTATCTTCTTTTTTTATTATTATTATTTTTCAACGTTTTGTCTTCTGATTTCTATTTTTCCTTGCTCTAATTATTTTTGTTTTTATTTTGAGTTTTTAAATTATCGAGCTCTTCCATTTACTCATTGATTCAGTAATGCTGCTGTTGCCCTTTCCTTTTCAGAGCCGTTCTTCCGTTGCTACGAAACGAAGTACGAGTATTTCACAGTTAAGGGGAACCTCATGGGAAAATCTATCCTATACCTGCAATATTAATTATTTCCATGCACATTTTCTCAAAGACGTTTAAGTTGTGGTCTTCAAAATTTTGAACACAAATAAATGAATTATTAGGTAATATGTGCTCGAAAAATCTAACAAATTTTTCGAAATCACAGCTAGGTTTCATTTGCGCTCAAAATTTTGAAGATTAGAAAGCAATAGTTTTTGAGAAACTGTGTATAAAACGAATTAACACTGCAGTTACAGGATAGGCGGTTTTCCCTTGAGGTTCCCCTCTTAAGCTCTTTTGTCGGATCACACAGAAAACAATTGTTTATGTGAACTAATTTTACACTTAGTAATTATCATGATTACCTGATTACCTCTTTCTCCTTAATCTGTAGCTTCCCGTGAAGTAAGAGTAACATGTGAGCATGACCATAGCAAGCTTTTCTTATCTAGGAGGGCGACACCTGAAATTACGCCCCTCCCAGTTCAAAATTACCTCCCCCCCTCAAGTTCCACCGAAATAATATGTGTGATTTTTACTTTCTCACACACCGCCGTTATAGGGAAGCATTATGACACGTTTTCACAGTATTTGTCATTTTCTTGTAGGACTTCCGTCCACAGTGAGTAGGGTTTAGGTCCCAGCCACCTACAGCGAGATCGCCTTTTCGGCAGGACATAGAAACGGAAGGAATGAGAGCAAGTCTAGCGACTTTGACAGAACAGTTTTAGTGATATTAGAGTACAGTAGATGGCGCCACCGTACAAGTGCGATGT
Organism: Macrothele yani; assembly: GCA_039090855.1. Lineage (NCBI taxonomy): Eukaryota > Metazoa > Arthropoda > Arachnida > Araneae > Macrothelidae > Macrothele > Macrothele yani. The sequence goes on from CM077028.1 coordinate 61,184,106, forward strand.
TGCACATAGAGGGGTGAGAGAATTTCAAGGGGGGGGCATAGGAAAGGATACCGATTTAACCAGTGGGTCCAGCCTGGGGGCCGTCACTTAACGTGCTCGTCCGATGCACGGCGGATATTCAGCGATTGTTAGTAAATCACACCATCGCTGAAAGATCAGCCCAGGTTCGAACCTGAGGACCTTGATTGATAGTCTGACTCGCTAACCACTAAGCCATCAGTGGCTCGGGAAGTATTATGATCGTTCAAAAATCGCATTTCAGGTTTTTGACATAATTTTATTCGAAATGTAAAAACTAGGTAAATACCCAAGAACCGCGGGTTGTAAATATCAAGTAAAGCGTAAATGTTATGTGAACGCCGACAACACAACACTCCACAGAAATGCAGAACGAAAAGCAAACCAGCGCAAAACGAATGAGTATCGGATAGTGAACGTAATAATAGGAAGAAGCTTGAAGGGTAGGGCTTGGGAAAATTCCATTCAAGGTTAAACGCTCAGACACAGAGAACTTTCTGCGACAGAGCACAAATGATTAATTAGCTCTTCATCCCAACAACATATTCGGAAAACTCATGGAGGTCAGGATAATAGCATATTGTTTTCTGTCTCCATTCATTGTTTTAAAAATTCCCTTCATGGATATAAGATGTTCACACCTCACAGTGTATGTTACTCTGTACCCTGGTTAACTGCATGGAACACTGTGTGAGACTAACTAAAGTCTTTAAAGGTCATGGAGGTTAGACATATCATTATTTCTGTGCATCCATTCACTGTTTTGGAAAATTCCCTTCATGGATGTAAGATGTTCACACCTCATAGTGTATGTTACTCTGTACCCTGGTTAACTGCATGGAACACTGTATGAGACTAACTAAAGTCTTTGAAGGTCAAGGAGGTTAGACATATCATTATTTCTGTGCATCCATTCACTGTTTTGGAAAATTCCCTTCATGGATATAAGATGTTCAGACCTCACAGTGTATGTTACTCTGTATCCTGGTTAACTGCATGGGACACTGTATGGGTCTTTAAAGGTCATGAAGGTTAGACATATAATTATTTCTGTGCATCCATTCACTGTTTTGGAAAATTCCCTTCATGGATGTAAGATGTTCACACCTCATAGTGTATGTTACTCTGTACCCTGGTTAACTGCATGGAACACTGTATGAGACTAACTAAAGTCTTTGAAGGTCAAGGAGGTTAGACATATCATTATTTCTGTGCATCCATTCACTGTTTTGGAAAATTCCCTTCATGGATATAAGATGTTCAGACCTCACAGTGTATGTTACTCTGTATCCTGGTTAACTGCATGGGACACTGTATGGGTCTTTAAAGGTCATGAAGGTTAGACATATCATTATTTCTGTGCATCCATTCACTGTTTTGGAAAATTCCCTTCATGGATGTAAGATGTTCACACCTCATAGTGTATGTTACTCTGTACCCTGGTTAACTGCATGGAACACTGTATGAGACTAACTAAAGTCTTTGAAGGTCAAGGAGGTTAGACATATCATTATTTCTGTGCATCCATTCACTGTTTTGGAAAATTCCCTTCATGGATATAAGATGTTCAGACCTCACAGTGTATGTTACTCTGTATCCTGGTTAACTGCATGGGACACTGTATGGGTCTTTAAAGGTCATGGAGGTTAGACATATCATTATTTCTGTGCATCCATTCACTGTTTTGGAAAATTCCCTTGATGGATATAAGATGTTCACACCTCACAGTGTACGTTACTCTGTACCCTGGTTAACTGCATGGAACACTGTATGAGACTAACTAAAGTCTTTAAAGGTCATGAAGGTTAGACATATAATTATTTCTGTGCATCCATTCACTGTTTTGGAAAATTCCCTTCATGGATGTAAGATGTTCAGACCTCATAATGTATGTTACTCTGTACCCTGGTTAACTGCATGGGACACTGTATGGGTCTAACTAAAGTCTTTAAAGGTCATGGAGGTTAGACATATCATTATTTCTGTGCATCCATTCACTGTTCTGGAAAATTCCCTTCATGGATATAAGATGTTCACACCTCACAGTGTACGTTACTCTGTACCCTGGTTAACTGCATGGGACACTGTATGGATCTAACTAAAGTCTTTAAAGGTCATGGAGGTTAGAAATATAATTATTTCTGTGCATCCATTCACTGTTCTGGAAAATTCCCTTCATGGATATAAGATGTTCCGACCTCACAGTATATGTTACTCTGTACCCTGGTTAACTGCATGGAACACTGTATGAGACTAACTAAAGTCTTTAAAGGTCATGGAGGTTAGACATATAATTATTTCTGTGCATCCATTCACTGTTTTGGAAAATTCCCTGGATGGATATAAGATTTTCACACCTCATAGTGTATGTTACTTTGTACCCTGGTTAACTGCATGGAACACTGTTTGAGACTAACTAGTCTTTGAAGGTCAAGGAGGTTAGACATATCATTATTTCTGTGCATCCATTCACTGTTTTGGAAAATTCCCTTCATGGATATAAGATGTTCACACCTCACAGTGTACGTTACTCTGTACCCTGGTTAACTGCATGGAACACTGTATGAGACTAACTAAAGTCTTTAAAGGTCATGGAGGTTAGACATATCATTATTTCTGTGCATCCATTCACTGTTTTGGAAAATTCTCTTGATGGATATAGGATGTTCAGACCTCACTGAGTATGTTACTCTGTACCCTGGTTAACTGCATGGAATATTGTATGAGACTAACCAAAGTCCTTAAAAAGATAATACTGAAGGATGTTACTTCCTTTTTTTTAGTTACGATTTCTATTTTATACATCCCCCAGAGCACGAATTTACTCCATAGGAATGGCCATTATGAGAGGGCAACCGCCCTCTGTGCCCTTCCCGTAGCTACTGCCTTGCATGTGAGCCAAAAGCCCTTGAAACTTTTTACATTTTCTTGTAAGATTTTGCATCCACAGGGGTAAGGTTTAGACGCAACTGCCTAGGTCCAAAGGGACTTTCGTGGTGTTTATCAAAAATGAAATTACTTTAGATTGAACCTGACATATGGCAGAGGGCAGACAGGTCAGAGAAGCAGGATATTGAAATTGCGAGTTGTCATGGTTAGGATAGCCAGACTATGACAGTCACAGCGAACACTTCCAGGGAGAGTAAACGACAGATCAGATCATATGTAGAGGATTATTTTAGAAAAGGAGTTTCTGACCACAGGTCTTAAACAACCCTTAGAAATAGGAAGCTAGGAGATTTGGGCTAGAGTGCCCGATAGGAAAGTGACACGGAAGCGAGGTAGAAAAGGGGAGGAAGACGCCCTTATTTATTACCGGGGGCCGGTGCCCGACGGCTTAACGTGCCCATCCGACGCACGGCGGATATTTAGTGGTTCCAGCGCTCGTACCTTTCTGGGATCGAACCCGAGGTCTTCTTCGTTGCAGTCACGAACATTGACCACTAGGCCACCCGCGGCCCGAGTAAACGAGAGCAGGGGGAAGGAAGAGATGAACTTTTTTTGTGAGGGGGTCCAATACCCGTAGGCCGATTACTGAACGTTCAAGGCCACCCCGGTGCCCGAGTGTTCTGAGATGTTGGCTTTGTTCATTCACCCAAGATGGGCCGGGGCCTGAGTTCCGGATGAGGCATGGGTAATGTGTTTGTACGATGGAGCTGACCCTCTCCCTTCCCTGGAACCAGTGGCTTTAAGTTATGGACGGACGACTGTTTATAACCCTACCAGTTGCTCACTGGTGGTCGTGAACCCCTGATAAAAAAAAATCAACATCTAAGATTGAAAGGGATCGCCTTCCATTTTTTAGCACGTCTTTTGTACTCGTAAAGAAAGATCGTGCTTATGTTATCGGTTTGTCCGTCCGTCTGTGGACATCATATCTCTGCACCTATTAGCCCGATTTGAAAAAAAAATTATTTTTGCATTGGAAAGCTTGAAATGTGAGAATGATGATCCTTGCATTCCGGTTATTTTCCGATGCACAATGATATCGAATTCAAAATACATTTTATTCTATATTTGCTTCTAAATATCCGATTGAAAAATTCTTTTGCATTTCGATGCCATTTATATCGAAGACTATTTTAGGTACCGTCTCTTTTTCAAGTAATGCATAGATTGGCCTCTAGGCGGTGTATTAGCAAATTATGTTTTCCCCTATATATCTGCTTCTAAAAGTACGATTTGATAAATTTTTCCTACATAGAATACATCTTCTGATGGCAAATGTTTTGCATGTAATTTCTAATTTTGGTAAAGAATAGTTTGGCCACCAGGGGGCGTAAGTGTTCTTTTCTGCTTCTGATGCATTTGCAGCAAAATCTGAGCTTTTGAGAACTCGATTGAAACAAGAAAGATGACACCGAATTTTTGGTTGTGAAGAGCACGTCCTTTGAACCATTTCTGCTGCGAATTAAATTTATCAGTTATTCAAAATCAATGCAACCGGAAAGAAAACAAGTTAGTAAAATCATGCAACGCATTGATTATGATACGCTTTCCAACATACCAGAAATCATTACTCAAGTTATGAGGATAATGGCTGTGGAATAAATCTCGCTCCTGTTCCCTGACCTTTGACCCCATTTTGATGATATTCAACAGAACCGGTTCAGTACATCTCCGGAACAACATGATGAATTTTTGTCGCAATCGAAGCATTTTTACGTAAGTTATGACGCATAAGGGCAATGGAATGGATCCCCTTCTATGTCCTTACCTTTGATCCCATTTCTCCCATTTTCAATAGGGTTCCTTCCCAGGTTTCTCCCTATAACATACTAAAATTTCATCAAAATCGAACCATTTTCACGCGAGTTATCGTGCGGAAGGACGAACAGAGAGACGGAAAAAGCTGCAGCATATACGCTTCTTCAACCTACGGTTGGAAAACATAAAAAATCACAACCAGATTTCTACAATCGATAAAATATCCAGAAATAGAACCAGCTGCTTACTTCCACCAGGGGGTAAAAAGTATATTACAAAAATTAACGAATGCGCACTAAGTTTCTCATAGCAGAAGGAAGGTATCGGAGACAAACAGATTTTCAAGTCGAACAGTTAAAAGAAAAAGAAATATAGAAGGAAATATGATATAGCTCTACTCCTTCTAGCGGAATAATTTTGCATAATGGAAACGTTGAAAATAGGCGAAAAGTATTCTTCATACCAAAAGCTATGCTAAAGAAAAGGAACTTTTCAAATACGTCTCCCGGAAGCAGAGATAACGGGGAAAAAGTATTGAACGTTACGCCCATTAGCGGGAAATTTGTGCACTGTTTAAATTGCATAATGCTCCACATCTCTATTAGAGCGAATGGCATACAGTCGAAAAGAAAGTTCTCAATAGGGCTTTTAGAAGCGGAGATACAGCTACAAACAGAAGTACGCGAACACCACCTAGCAACAGAACTGTGAACTACAAAACTCCTCAAATACTAACCTAAAGTGTTCCACAAGGTTAATGGCATCCAGTGCTGAAAGGATATTTTAAATTACAAGTTTAGAAACAGATACATTAAAAAACACAGATTAAACTTTGGCGCACCTAGCGGCTAAATTGTGCATTATTTTCTAAAGAAAATGTACAGAAATAGTTTTCATAGTTAGTAGTATCTGATCATCTGATCATATGTAGAAGATTTCAGGAAGGGAGTGTCTGACCCCAGGTCTTAAACAACCCTTAGAAACAGGAAGTTAGGAGATTTGGGCTAGTTAGTTAGTTAGTTAGTTAATTGATTTTAGTGGCGCAAGGGCCAGGTTTGGCCAAAGAGCGCCAGACAAAGAACTATCAGTTAAAGATATTTAAAAGCGGGGTGAAATGATTAAAAGCAGACAGGCTTGGCAAAAGTTAGAAAAGAGAATGATAAAAGCTGTGAAGACTAGTTAGTCAATTAGGTTTATAAATAAATAAATAAATTCACCAATTTACTGTTATAATCATTATAAATAATTATTATTATTATTTTTTTTTTTTTTTTTTTTTTAAATAAGTTTTAAAAAGTCTATCTGCTTTAAGAACGAAAACACTGCGAAAGTGTCGCAGTGGTCGCCCAAAAGCTTCTGCAGTGTAGCTGCGCCGTCATCCAGTAGATGAGACTGAAAATAGTGAAACCGATGATTACAAAAACGAACACAACTACATAAAACATGAGAGATGGTGAGTAAACAGTCACACGCCTCACACATTGGGGCAGCGTCGCCACACAGCAAATAGCTATGCGTGAAGCGACAATGCCCAATGCGGAGACGCGCAAGAACAACTTCTTCCCTACGGTTCCGGCGACACGATGATTTCCAGATTCCAAGGTTAGGTTTTATACGGTGCAGTTTATTCTCCACCTGTTGGTCCCACAGACTTCGCCACGTTCGTCTGATATGATCGTGAACAAGAAAGCGAAAATCGCGGTGAAACAGTGGCAAGGGTGTGACGACCAAAGAAGAGGCAGATCTAGCAGCAGCATCGGCAGACTCGTTCCCTGGGATCCCAACATGCCCAGGAATCCAGCAGAACCGAATCTGGACATCAGCCTCGAGCAAAGAACGAAGAAGTCTCCGAACGGCAAAAAGAAGTGGGTGGCCAGTGAAATCCAAAGATGACAATGATTGCACAACACTCAACGAATCAGTGTACACAATAGCACGCTGATGAGAGCTCGACTGCACGTGAACAAGTGCAAGATACACAGCATGCATCTCCGCCGAAAAAACCGTGGCCTCAGGAGGAATGCGGGCAACAGAAACTTCGTCAACGCAGACGGCGGCGGATCCAACAACACCAGCCGCCTTAGATCCATCGGTGAAAACAGGAATAAAGTCTGCATTGACGTAACGGTGTTCAGCGAAGAGCTGCTGGTACACTGACGCAGGGGTTGAGGACTTGTCAAAAGATGTAAAGTTGGTATCGACCATGACACCAAGAGGATGCCATGGAGAATCCTCAAAGCCCCTGGTCTCTCCAACGAGTGACAAGTCGAGCCCTGCATCACGAGCTACGGCCGCCATACGAAGACCGAAGGTTCGAATGCACGAGGGACGGATCTCGAACAAACGAGCATGCCGGGGATGAAAAACTGCATCGTATAAAGGATGGTCTGTGAGTGATTTAAGTTTCAGGTAAAATTGAAGAGACAGCTGCAGACGGCGTAAATGAAGCGACGGTTCGTTCGCGTCGGCATAAAGGCTGGGAATGGGTGACGTACGAAAGGCTCCCGTACAAAGACGCAGCGCTTGATGGTGGATGGTATCCAACGGCCGGAGAACGGTAGGACGCGCAGAGCCATACACCATACAGCCATAATCCAGCTTAGACCGAATGAGAGAATGGTAAATACGGAACAAAGAAGTCCTGTCTGCACCCCAGGAGACTGAGGCAAGGATCTTAAGGATTGACAAGGCTCTCAGACAGGAAGTCCTTAGCCGTCGAACGTGCGAGCGAAAGGTGAGAGCACGGTCAACGGTCAAACCAAGGAACTTGGTTTCCGGCAAAACTGGAATGACTGCACGGTCCAAATAGAGCTCTGGATCAGGATGGAGGCCACGCCTCCGGCAGAAATGGACACAGGCTGTCTTGTCGGGAGAAAGAACAAACCCATTATTGTTAGCGGCTTTAACAATCTGGGTAATTGCAGACTGCAGCTGCCTTTCAACGAAATGCATGCTGGATGACAAACAGAAGATGTGAAGGTCGTCAACATAAATGGTAGCAGAAACCGTAGGAGGAAGATTTTTGAGTAAACAATTAATGCGGAGGATGAACAGAGTCACCGAAAGAATGCTGCCTTGAGGAACGCCTTGTTCTTGATGGAAAAAGGCGGACAGCGTTGTACCCAGGCGCACCTGGAACACACGGTTACGAAGAAAGTTGGCAATGAAGGCTGGCAGGTTTCCCCGCAACCCACTCTCGTGGAGGTCACGGAGGATACCGTGACGCCACGCTCTATCGTAAGCTTTTTCGATGTCAAAAAATACAGACACCAGGTGCTGCCTACGTACGAACGCCTCACGAACAGACGTCTCAAGGAGCAGGAGATGGTCAGGAGCTGAACGATGACGACGGAAGCCGCTTTGTGATGGAGACAGTATTCGATGTTCTTCAAGAAAATAAATTAGCCGGGAATTAACCATTCGTTCAAGGATTTTGCACAGACAGCTAGTGAGGGCAATTGGCCGATAACTAGAGGGAGACTTGGGGTCTTTGCCAGGCTTGGGAAAAGGTAAAACAAAAGCTCTTCGCCAAGAATCCGGGAAACTGTGCTCCAACCAAATACGGTTGAAAAGCACTAACAGATTCTCGAGAGACGACTGCGAGAGATGACGAATCATGTCATAGTGGATGCCGTCAGGGCCGACAGATGTTGCGCCGGACCGATGCAGAGCCACCCGTAGTTCAACCATGCCGAAGGGGGAGTTATACTCCGTGTTATAAAAAGGCGCAAAGGAGATTTTCTGGCATTCCGCGGTTGTTTTAATCCTCTGAAAGGACGGGAGATACGCCTGAGAACTAGAAACTGAAGCAAACGCTTCGCCCAAGCAATCCACAATCTCCCCAACTTCAGCATACGTGCAGCCGTTATTCTCAAGAATTGAAATTTGGCGGGAACTATAGTTTCGGATCTTACGATTTTTTTCCCAAACAGTTTTTGAACTGGCACGTGAATTGATAGATGAAACGCACTTCATCCAAGACTCCCTCTTGCTTCGTCGGCGCACCAACCGAGCGTAAGATTTTGCTCTTTTAAATTTAACAAGATTAGCATTGGTCGGATAACGCCGAAAAGTACACCAGGCCTTATGTTGAACTCTCCTAGCCGCTGCGCAATCTGGGTTCCACCAAGGCTTCGGACGTCTTGGGAGCGTCGTTGATGTTTTTGAGATAGAGAGATCTGCTGCCTGAATGATACACGTTGTGACATCAGTAACAGCTGCGTCAATTGACCCCCGGGTCACCATGGCAAAAGATATCATTGCGGACGGTGTGAAGACCTCCCACTTGGCACGATCCATCCTCCAACGAGGAGGGCGGGAGGCAGAAGATGGTACGCTCACATTATACCTAAGTACAATTGGGAAATGGTCGCTTCCATGGAGGTCGTCACACACCGTCCACGACCAGTCGGCCATAACCGATGGTTGACCCAAAGATAAATCGATTGCACTGAAACTTCGTGTAGGCTCGTGGAAGTAAGTGTCAGCACCGGTCTTAAACAGGCACAAAGAGGTCGAGGAAAGAAGAGATTCGATCCTACGGCCTCGTGTGTCTGTTCTGACACTACCCCACATTGGATTATGAGCATTGAAGTCACCCAGAAGAAGAGCAGGTGACGGCAGCTGCCCAACTAAGCTCTCAAGAACGGACACGCTCACGTCCTCATCCGGCGGCAGATAGACGCTGCAAACAGTTAGAGGCACAGGCATGGAGATACGCACCGCAACGGCTTGTAAAGATGTTGAGACCGCAACGGGAGAAACTGGAACACTGTGGGGGACAAGGATGGCAACTCCCCCGCAAGCTATATCTCCTGAAACATTATCTTTCCGAAATGCACTGTAGCCTCGAACTGAAAGGAGGTCTGATGGTTTAAGTTTTGTCTCCTGGAGGCAAAGGCACACCGGAGAGTAGGACGAAAGCAGATGTTTCACGTCGTCATGTCTTGTCCGAAAGCCTCGACAGTTCCACTGAACGATTTTATCCATGGTTTGAATTGTGGTGAATGAGAAAACGAAAAAAACGAAAAACAAAACCCGAGAAAAACTGGGACAACTAAAAGTTGTCCGATTCCATCATTTCGTCTGCAATGTCCATTTGCGCTTGGGACTGTTTTGTCCGACGCCCTGTAGTCTCTGGTGGTAAAATGGGGCGGTATTTTGGTTCCTGTGTCGCAGATGATCTTGCCCGATCCTGGTTCTTATGATGGGAGTTTGGAGATTTCTTCTCCTTTTCTTTTTCCTTTCTCTTTCCTCCTGGGGTTGTTAAAGTTCCGGTGGTGCTGGTGTTAGTTGCAGCAGGTTTAGGCACAGTGGTTGTTGGAGCTTTCGCGTCCCTAGCTCGGGATTGTAGTGCTGCCAGACCAGCAGCTATGATGTCGTCTAGCTTGTAGGGACAATTCACTGGGATTTGGCTATCAGTCTGGGTACCGACTGTAGTCCTTGCAACAACCGCTGATGCATAGGATCGCCGATTTGATTGGTTTGGGGCGACCTTTCTTCTGGCCTCTGGGTAGGAGATTCCCTCAACGGTCTTAATGCGTTGGATCTCTTTTTCCTCTTTCCACTTTGGACAGTCTCTCGATGATGCTGCATGAGATCCCTTGCAGTTGAAGCACAGCTCGGCTTCGGCATGGCAATCTTGCAAAGTATGGTCTGTTGCAGTACAACGCCCACACCGGGCAGTGCTCCTGCAAGACTGTTGGGAGTGACCATATGCTTGGCATTTGAAGCATCGTAGAGGACTTGGTATGAAGGGGCGCACTTCAAGGTGTAGATACCCTGCCTTGATTGATGTTGGCAGGGATGGGGTGTTAAAGGTCAGCATGACGTTTCGAGATGGGACAGATTGGCCATTTCGCCGAAATAGGATGCGCCGGACTCCACTCACTTGCTGGTCTTTCAGTTCCTCCAGAAGTTCTTGGTCACTGCACTCCAGAAGGTCTTGAGAAGAGATAACACCTCGTGAGGAATTGAGGTAGCCGTGAGGGGTAACTTTTACTGGACAATCTAAAAAAAGAGGTGGTGTTTAAAAGCACTGTAGCATATCTGGGACTCGACATCTCGACAAGAAGATCTCCAGATTGGAGCTTCTTAACGCTCTTAGGAGAGCTGGCAATTGATTGCAATGCTTTATTTATCCAGAAGGGGCTTCTGGTGTTTAATGGGTTTGAAGCGTCCAAGGAGTGGATGCAAAAGAACCGAACATTGGCAGAATCAGGTGTAGGTTTCTTGTTGGGAGGGGGTGACCCTTCCTCAATGAGCCGCTTTGTTTGAAGTTCTTGGGAAATTTTTTTGTTATCCATAAATAGAATTGAAAAGTTCGTCCGCCGATTTCCCCGCCCACAACCGAGCCCAACAGGGGAGAGCCGGAGGTCCGCAAGCCCAATTGGACGCAGGACACGACTCTAGGGTTAAGCAACGGATATAGCATGCTGATAGGTCAGACATGCGCTCAGCGAGTACCGAGACTATCCCAGGTCTCGGTAACACCCCTTTGGCATGCCCGAGTGCCCGATAAGAAAGTGACGCGGCCGCCCCGGTAGCGCAGTGGTCTAAGGCGCTGGCCTCTGATCATTCGTCCGTAAGGGGTCCGGGTTCGAATCCCGGTCAGGCATGGATGTTGTGTTTGCCTTACGGCACTGGCTCTCTCCCTTCCCTGGAACCAGTGACCCTAAATTAGGGACGGGCGACTGTTTATAGCCCATTGAGTTGCTCACGGTGGTCGTTAAACCTTCAATCAAAAAAAAAAAAAAAAAAGTGACATGGAAGCGAGGTAGAAAGGGTGTGGAAGACGTCTTTATTTATTACCGGGGGGGGGCAGTACCCGGAGCCCATCCGACGCACGGCGGATATTTAGTGGTTCGAGCGTTCGTACCTGCTGGGATCGAACCTGAGGTTTCTCCGTGGCAGTCACGAACGTTGACCACTAGGCCACACGCGGCCCCGTTAGTTGTATCTGACCGATTTTTTTATATCAGATTTCTACTCCCGCAGATATTGCTGTAAACGGAAACTTAAACTTACGCCCTCTAGTGACAAACTTGTATATTAAGAAAATTTTTAAATTATATGAGAAACATTTCACAGCGGAAACGCTCTCCAACAAAGAAACAAATTTTCAAATCGAACTCTTACAAGTAGAGATATTGACGGAAATAAAATATACATCTACGCCCCCCGGAGAAAAAAACTATGTATTATTTTAAGAAGAAAAGTATTCTGAATAGATTTTCCGAGGTGAGCGGTATCGGTCCACGAAAGAATCTTTTCTGTTGAGGTTTCTGAAGCTTAGATTTTGCTGCAAATACATCAGAAGCAAAATAAGGCACTTACGCCCCCTGGTGGCCTAACCATTCTTTATCAAAAATTAGAAATTATATCCAAAACATTTCCCATAAAGAGCTGTTTCGGATGCAGGAAGAATTTCTCAAATCAGAGTTTTAGAAGCAGAAATATCGGAGAAAACACAATTTACCTTTACACCCCCTGACGCAAAATCTATGCATTACTTGAAAAAGAAATTGTGCCTAAAATAGCCTTCGCTTTAAATGGCATCGAAAGGAAGAAAGACATTTTTGAATCGGATATTTAGACGCAAATATATGCAATAAAATATATTTTGAATTCGATATCATCTGCAAGTTTATGCCCTCTACCGGAGAAGTTGTACATCGGATAACAACCGGAATGCAAGGATCACCATTCTCACATTTCAAGCTTTCCAATGCAAAAATAATTTTTCAAATCGGACCAATAGTTACAGAGGAATGGTGTCAACAGACGGACGGATGGACAAGCAAACCGATAACATAAGCACGATTTTTTTTACAAAAGAGCTAAAAATTCTTTCGTGGACCAATACGCTGACCTCGGGAAACCTTGTCAGAATACTTTCTTCTTAAACTAATGCATAGTTTTTCGCCCGGGAGCGTAGCTCTAACTCTCATTTTTGTCAATATCACTGCTTCTAAGAGTCCAATTTGAAAAAAAAAAATTGTTGGGGAGCGTTTTCAGTGCGAAATGCTTGTCATATAATTTCAAAATTTTCAAGTAATTCATACATCTTCCGCTAGGAGGCGTAATGGTAACTAGCGTTTTACTCGATATCTTTGCTTCTAAAACTCCGATTTGAAAAACTCTTGATGCATAGGATACATCGGATGGGTAATGTTTCGTATATAATTTCTAATTTTTGGTTGGTTGGTTGATTGGTTGATTAATTTTAATGGCGCAAGGGCCATGGTTGGCCAAAGAGCGCCAAACAAAAGACATCAAAATGAAACAAAAATCAATAAAAAACGTACACAAGGTTAAAAACAGGCTGATGCGGTAAAATTGAAAGGATGAAGCGGTAAAAGTGAAAGATGGAAATGAATACGGTAAAACTAAATGAGGTTAAAAAGTCAATCTCCTTAAAAAAGCAGAACACTGCGGTCAGGTCGCAGTCCTCACCAATGAGAGTCTGCAGCGTAGCAGCTCCTTCGTCCAACAAATGAGAATGAAAATAACGAAAACGAAGAACACAAAAACGAACACAAGTACACAAAACATGAAGGACAGTGAGACGACAATGGCACGCCTCACACATCGGGGCACTGTCGCCACACAGCAAAAAGCGGTGAGTAAAACGACAGTGTTCAATGTGGAGACGTGCAAGAACAACCTCATCACGACGGTTCTTCCGCAAACTTCTAATTTTTGGTAAAGAACGGTTTGGCATCCAGAGAGCATAAGTGTTTATTTCGGTTTCTGGTGTATTTGCAGCAAAAATCTGATGTTCTTAACTCGATTAAAAAAATTTTTCCTTGAACTGAGAGCGCTGACTTTGCGAAACCTTTTGACAATACCTCCTGCTTAAGATAGTGCGTAGTTCTTCCGCCAGGAGGCGTAGATGTATATCTTATTTTTGTCGATATCTTTGCTTCTAAGAATCCGATTTGAAAAACTTATTTCTTTATTGGAGAGCGTTTCTGGTGCAAAATGTTTCTCGCATAATTTCAAATTTTTCTTAACGCATCAGTGTGCCCCTGAAGGGCGTAAGTTCACGTTTCAGTTTACAGTAATATCTGCAGGACTACAAACCCGATTGAAGAAATTCCTTTTCGATCATATACTATTAACTATGAAAACTTCAGGGTGTCCCACTCGCTACCGAACCCGGCATTTCTTTAACAATATCAACACAAATGAACATATTGCAACGAAATTTGAAGTGGCCTTAACCTGATTTCGTGCGAAATGTGATGACATCACAACATGTGCTGGAAGTGGCCACCATTTGCTCCCAGACAGCATTAAACACGGCGCACCATATCGTGGAAAGACCTTGCCATTACGTCCGCCGTCCCTGCCTGAATTTCTTCGGTGATGTTTGCTTTCAAGGCATCTATGGTTCGCGGTTTCTTTTAGTAAATTCTCCCTTTCACATATCTCCATAAAAAATTAATCAGGAGGCGTCAGATCGGGTGAGCGCGGTGGCCATAAACTCTTCGAAATGACGCGGCTGCCGAAAAAGGACTGAATTTCGGCCATACTGGTGTGTGATGTGTGTGACGTCACTCCATCATGCTGGTAATATTCAATGGAGAGTTCTTCGTCGTCCAATTGCTGGTAATATCCAATGGAGAGTTCTTCGTCGTCCAATTGCTGGTAATATCCAATGGAGAGTTCTTCGTCGTCCAATTGCTGGTAATATCCAATGGAGAGTTCTTTGTCTTCCAATTGCTGGTAATATCCAATGGAGAGTTCTTCGTCGTCCAATTGCTGGTAATATCCAATGGAGAGTTCTTCGTCGTCCAATTGCTGGTAATATCCAATGGAGAGTTCTTCGTCGTCCAATTGCTGGTAATATCCAATGGAGAGTTCTTCGTCGTCCAATTGCTGGTAATATCCAATGGAGAGTTCTTCGTCGTCCAATTGCTGGTAATATCCAATGGAGAGTTCTTCGTCGTCCAATTGCTGGTAATATCCAATGGAGAGTTCTTCGTCGTCCAATTGCTGGTAATATCCAATGGAGAGTTCTTCGTCGTCCAATTGCTGGTAATATCCAATGGAGAGTTCTTCGTCGTCCAATTGCTTGTAATATTCAATGGAGAGTTCTTCGTCGTCCAATTGATTTACAAAAGTATTGAAAATTTCCATATATGGAGCTGTTGTGATGGTTGTATCGAAGAAGATGGGACCAATCATGCGGCGCCGGGTCATCCCACACCACATACCAATTTTCTGTGAATGAAAGAGTTCTTCATGCATCCCGTTGGGATTTTTACTGGCCCAAATATAGGAATTTTGAGAATTGATATATCCGGACAGTGGTGCTACACTTAGGAATGTGTCTGCCACTAAGGAGCACTCCAGCTGGCTGGCGAACAGTGCCAGGTTCAATGCTGTCTAGACGCGATTGGTGGCCACTTCCCGCACATGTTGTGATGTCATCACGTTTCGCATGAAATGAGGTAAGTCCACTTCAAATTCCGTTGCAATATCCTCATTGGTTTTAATATTATTAAAGAAATGCCGGGTTTGGTGTAGAATTGGACACCCTGTATTTGTCTGTATTTTCGTCCTAAAATTAACGCACAATTTCGATGCTAGAAGCGCAAATGTACAATCTGTTCTCACTGTCTCTGTTTCTAAACATGCGATTAAAAAAATTATTTTGACACTACGTACATTTCATCTTGTGGAAGACTTCACATTTCTATTTGAGGAGTTTTGTAGTTCGTAGTTCTGTCGCTGGGAGGCGTTTGTGTACTTCTATTGGGTTGTCGAAAAAGTCATGACGTATTTCAGCCATGTTTTGCAAAGGTCATTTATTGATAAAAAGAACAAAGACCAATCAATGATATAATGCCCGTTTTGTTCGATAACCTTTTGCCATCTGTCAGTGAGCTGCAGAATGCCTCGTTCATAGAAGGACCTGTCTTTCGAGGCGAAAAACTATACAAGGTGCTTATTTACAGCCTCATATGAATTGAACGTTATACCACGCAAGGACTGTTGAAGAGATCGAAACAAATGGAAGTCTAGCGGCGCAAGGTCAGGCGAGTATGCTTGGTGTTGCAACACATCCCACCCAAGCTCCCATAATTTTTGGCAGGTGATTAAACTTGTGTGTGGTCTCGCGTTGTCGTGATGGAACACAACACCTTTACGATGAACGAGCTCTGGACGTTTCTGGACAATGGATTCGTTCAAACTGTCCAATTGCCAACAGTACACATTCGAATTGATTGTTTGGTTCCGTGGTAGGAGCTCGAAAAACACGACACCTTTAAAATCCCACCACACCGAGACCAGAACCTTCCGCTGATGAATGTCTGCTTTGGATGTCGTTTGAGGCAAAGCAACACATCGGGACCAAGACCGTTTGCGCAGCACATTGTTGTACACAATCCACTTTTCGTCACCAGTTATCAATCGCTTCAAAAAAGGATCGTTTCCTCGCGTTTAATGAGCATATCGCAGATGTTTATACGCGCCGTCAATTGATCTTCTTTGAGATCATGAGGAACCCACACATCGAGCTTGCTTACGTATCACAGCTTCTTCAGGTGGTCGTGAACGCTTGAATGATGGATGTGCAATGTGTCTGCAATCTCTCGTGTTGTGTAACGTGGGTTTGACTCGATCAATGCCTTGATTTGGTCGTCATCAACCTCGGTTGGGCTCCCGGACCGATGAGCATCGTTGAGGTCAAAATCACCTCCACGGAATTTTGCGAACCACCGCTGGCACTGACGTTCTTGTAGAGCATTATCACCGTACACTTTACGCAACTTTTCACAAGCTTGACGCGCGTTCTTCCCTTTACGGAAGTAAAAAGTAAAATATGGCGAAAATGCAGTTTGGTCTTCCATCTTCAACTTGATGTCAAATCTCCAAAAATCAGCCGAATCGCTCACTATTCCTTTTAGACTGCAGCTAGAACTAGCACCTGTCGAATGCCATAGCGATAACAGAGCTGCGCATGCCTCTAGTACTTCCAAAACCGCCCAACCGCCATCGGATGCCAAAATACGTTATGATTTTTCCGACAACCCAATATTTGTAGTTGTACTTTCGCTTCTAAAGCCCATATCGAGGAATATCTTTTTCACTACAGGCCATTCGCTACATAGAGATGTGGAGCATTGTCCAATTTAAATAATGCACAGATTTCCCGTTAGGGGTGCAAAGGTCAAAACCTTTTCTTCGCTATTTCTGCTTCCTGGAGACGTATTTAAAAAGTTCCTTTTCCTTAGCATGGCTTTTACCATGAAGAATACTTTTCGCCTGTTTTCAACTTTTCTATTATATAAAATTCTTCCGCTAGAAGGCGTAGAGTTATATCATGTTTCCTTCTATATTTCTTCTTTTAACAGTTCGATTTGAAAATGTCTTTGCCTCTACTATCTTCCTTCTGCTATGAGAAAATTTTTGTTAGCCATTTGTTAATTTTCGTGACATGCTTTTTAGACCTTGGTGGAAGTAAGTATCTGTTCCCATCTACGTATTTCTGGATGTTTTGTCGATTGTAGAAGTCCGTTTTTTTAGGGGGGGGGTTCCTTTTCTTAACTTTCAATAACTTTGTTAAATTTTTCTCGCGTCGGAAATAATTCAAAAGGCGTGCTCAGTACCAGGACCTGATTCACGGGAGGACATTCGGGGCACGTACCCGAGGGCTCTGACCTTTGAATGGGCCCCCAAAATATAGGAATATATTACTTGATTTGCAAGGTTCATCCACTGAAAAAAGTTAAAATGGTAATTTTAGAACTTCCTCTATTTTGACCCAATTCCACTCCGAATGGATTTAATTCCGACTTAAAATGGATACCGGGGCGGAATTAAATCGCTGTGTGATGTCACACAGTCCAGATAGTTGCAACTTTTCAGGTGGAATGGGATTACGAATGGAATAATTCCACAAACAGGAAGCAGTCTGATTTGCTAACCAACAATTTGGAAGGGCAAGCTTCCTTTTTTTTTTTTTTTTTTTTTTGATATTTTATTTGTGTGATTGGCTACAGCTGATGAAACACAGAATCACCATCATTCCGAATTGGGAAGAAAATGAAATTGATGCTGGATTTACACCTCAGCATCAAGCGACACGACAGAGAAATAACCAATCATGACTCGGATCGTGATTGGTTAATCATCTCTTTGCCTTACGTCACGTCAGTTGTGTAACGATGGCTCCTGTTGAAGCTGAGGTGTAAATCGAGCCTAATATTTCTACAAAATTATTCCACACAGATTATACACTTTCTGCCGATCGGTATTCAACCGATTCAGAAAACCGCGAAAAGCTCATGCTAACTCTTAAAACCATCCTCAATCATACTTGCATGTTACATGCATGCACATAACACCAGATGCCATGGGGGGGGGGGGGGGGGTGAATGTCTCTTGCCCAGAGCTCCAAACTGTCTAAGTCGGCCCCTGCTCATTACAACCGAAAATTCTGTGTCTTCTCTGGTTATTGTTCTGGAGGATGCATGAAAAATGAAAATAATGTACGTTTATTTCTTTCGAAAGAAAAAAGAGAATCAATGGAAGAGTAATTCACACCAACCTTATTCTTCTTCAGTATGTGCTCCCAGTGCTACTACTGAGTAAGACATCTGAGAATAATAACCAAAATTTCCAAAGTTGCCGTAAGCTGTTGACTTGCGGATGGACATATACTGATTGCAAAACAATAGACTACCGAACCCCAATGTTTATCTGCTGCTGTATACTGAAGCAGCATATCAAGGACAACAAATGTGCATCACCCTGACTGAACACTGCAGGTGCTTATCAGCTGAACTGGTTATACTACGAATGGAGATACATTTTTTTTATTTGGAGGTTTAACGACCACCGTGAGCAACTCAATGGGCTATAAGCAGTCGCCCGTCCCTAATTTAGGGTCACTGGTTCCAGGGAAGGGAAAGAGCCAGTGCCGTAAGACGAACACAACACCCATGCCTCACCGGGATTCGAACCCGCACCCCGTTCGTACGAATGATCAGAGGCCATCGCTTAGACCACTGCGCCACCGGGGCGGCGGAGAGACATTCACTTCTACTTTATTGAATAGCAGCTATACTTTACATTTTTTATATCCTTGCCTTGCCTTGCCTATGAAAAAGTTTTTTTTTTTTGTTATATACGTAGATTTTTTTTTTTTTTTTTTTTTTTTTTGATTGGAGGTTTAACGACCACCGTGAGCAACTCAATGGGCTATAAGCAGTCGCCCGTCCCTAATTTAGTGTCACTGGTTCCAGGGAAGGGAAAGAGCCAGTGCCGTAAGACAAACACAACATCCATGCCTGACCGGGATTCGAACCCGGACCCCTTACGGACGAATGATCAGAGGCCAACGCCTTAGACCACTGCGCCACCGGGGCGGCACGTAGATTTGGGAAGTGGCGTGCTCAGAAATTTTTCTGAGGGAGGGGGTGGTTACAATATTTTTTATACAACTAAATATATTACGAGTGAATTTTTTAAATGTATGCAACATCCGCGTAAAAATATTCAAATAAATATTGCTGGAAGTTGTTATTAATATTCTTATTACCTGTATTCTTATCACTACATAATGGTTGACCACTTACGAACAGTCGAGTCACATATTGTTACCACCTCCTATTTCTGAGGTCAACAGCGCGTAGCCAATGAAAGAAGGAACGTGTCGTGAGCTGGCTTTGAGGGTATATAAGGTGTACTGTAAGCATTTATCAGATTTGCAAAAAGGGATTATTATCAGCTTTTGGGCCAAGGGTGGCAGTATTTCTGAAATAGCGCAGTTTGTGAAATGTTCACGTGCTGCTGTGGTTAAAGCGTACCGTGGTTGGAGAAATGGTACCATTGCAAATAAGCGACGTGAAAACCGAGGAGCACCACGTGTCATTGATGTGAGCGGTGAACTTCGGCGTCGAAGGTGCGTGAGGGCCGATCGGCACGTCACAGTGGAGCAACTCACTGGCCGAAATAGCCAGGGTACTAACGGAAGTGTGTCTGAAACGACAGTTCAACGCACCCTGCTGCGTATGAGGCTCCGATGCAGACGGATGGTCACTGCACCAATGCTAACGAAGGTGCATCAGCAGAAAAGGCTTACATTTGCACGTCAGTATCGGAATTGGACCTTCGCTGATTGGCAAAGGATTGCCTTCTCCGATGAGTCACGTTTTTTGCTTCATCGAACCGATGGACGTTGCAGAATAAGGCGAGAAACATCGTAGAACAAACACTCTTCAACCACTGCTGGTTTAACACAAGCTGGTGGGGGCAGCATTATAGTCTGGGGAATGTTTTCGTGGCATTCTCTGGGTCCACTCATGCCCGTGGAAGGCACTATGGACCGAATTCATTATGAATCCATCCTTACAGACCACGTAAACCCATATATGCTGATTGTCTTCCCTGGGGCGGATGTCATCTTCCAGAACGACAATGCGACGTGTCACACAACTAGAAATGTCTGAGAGTGGTTGGAAAAGCACGATGAAGACTTCAAAGTACTTCTCTGGCCCCCTAATTCCCAGACTTAAACCTAATTGAGCATATGTGAGACCACGTAGATCGTGTTGTTCGCTCTATGGATCCTCCACAACGCACCCTTCAGCATCTGTCAGATGCACTGCAGTCAGCATGGCTCCAAATAACTGTGAACACCTTCTAGCACCTTAACTGAGTCACTCCTAGCTCATCTAGCTGCTGTACGAGCTGCATACGGCAGTTACTCTGGATATTAGCTGGTGGTCACAATAATGTGTCTCGACCGTGTATCTTGCTATTTATCTGTGCAGAAAACAAGAATACTGCACTACTTACTGTTAAATGGTTAAAAGATGCAATTAATTATAGAACGAAAAGAAAATTTACCTTCTAGTGAAGCATTCTTCATTTGTACAATGGCGCTTTTTTCATCGCACAGTACGACTAATAATCCCTGACGCTGACGACACTCATTTCGACAAATAGTTTTTGATTTGGTTCAACTCTTATGTTACTTTTACTTACTATTACTGCCGCCCCGGTGGCGCAGTGGTCTAAGGCGCTGGCCTCTGATCATTCGTCCGTAAGGGGTCTGGGTTCGAATCCCGGTCAGGCATGGATGTCGTGTTTGTCTTACGGCACTGGCTCTCTCCCTTCCCTGGAGCCAGTGACCCTAAATTAGGGACGGGCGACTGCTTATAGCCCATTGAGTTGCTCACGGTGGTCGTTAAACCTCAAATCAAAAAAAAAAAAAAAGCTTACCATTACTTGAGTCGTATTTCCAGCCTTCTGGAGTTTTTTGCTAGTTCATATAAAACTTCTTCAGCTTTTGGTGCGTATGAATGTGAAGTAATGCTAACTCACTGAGTCTCAGTTCCGATGCGGTATTATGTAAATACGACTTTAAGAGACGCAGTGTTGAAACCGAACGCTCACTTTCTGAAGTTGGCACTGGTAGAGTACCTAGTATGCGAAACAATGTTTTTATATTGGGTAACACCTCACCGTAGCACAGTTTTAAAGCAATTAATGCATCTTTTGGCCAGTATTTCTTTTCTTTGCGGGCGATCCTACGGAACCAGAGTTTCAATTATGCGATTAGGTCTTCTTCAGAGCCATTCAGGTCACCTGTATATTTTTTTTTATTGGATGTTTAACGACCACCGTGAGCCACTCAATGGGCTACAAGCAGTCACCTGTCCCTAATTTAGGGTTTCTGGTTCCAGGGAAGGGAGAGATCCAGTGCCGTAAGACAAACACAACATCCACGCCTCACCGGGATTCGAACCGGGACCCCTTTCGGACGAATAATCAGAGGCCATCGCTTAGACCACTGCGCCACCGGGGCGGCGTATAAAATTCAGTTGAACTTTAAAGCCATCAATATCTTGAAAAGACAGATAGTGACACACTGGGATTTGTTGGGAAAAGTGACTGTAATCCTGACAAGACCGATTTGTGTAAGAGAAATTTATTTTACAAACCTGAAAAACTCCCCCCCCCCTCCAACAAGAAAAAAACCTTTGAGGCCCTTTTGCGAAAATCTATTTTGCTCTCAGTTATTGAAAATTTTTAATTCCATGTTATTAACTGGGTTTTACGGACGTTTTAATCATTCAAATTCTTTGGAACCTATAGGTATTTTTCGTAAAACCAAGATTGTTACGCTTTATTGAGTGTAACAGTGCACGTTGTGACTAAAACCATTGCCCTAGTTTCATATTAATACAAAGTATTACAAAACACGTGCGCCAAAGCTAATCACGTCATGCAAATTTTATTCCTTTAGAGAACTAAGGACAGCCAGCCTCTTTGAAATGCCTCACGATCACACAGGCACAACACGTAACTGCCGTGTAACAGTGTCTAAAACTTTTTCTAATTTATACGAAAATACAAAATCTAAATAACCAAATAAAAAGTATCTAGAATTGTGGCACAAAAAAAGTAAAATTACTTAAATTATTTATTCTTGAATATAAGAAAAGAACACTTGACATATAATGTCACAGTGTTTTGCACATAGTAAAAGTCTTTCCTCTTTGGCTCTGTTACATTTTAAAAAATGACAGAAGTCTCTGTTTTATTTCGCTCTCGCGAAGAACACCTATTACCTCATATTCTGAAAGCTGTGTAGTTATCTGTAAACCAATGTTATATACACTGCTGGCTACCCAAAATGCAACACGAAGAAGGACACGAGATAGCAAAGCCAGATTTACTGGACACATAACAGATACAAAGAAGAAACGATTGAGCTTACACGCCCGTGCGACTTGCGGAACACGCAGACATCAATAGCTCGTGGGGCCCCATGGCTGGCAATAACGGCCGCTACACGCCGCGGCATCGAACGAAAGAGGCTTTGAATGTGGGCTTGCTTTATGTCGGTCCAGGCTGCTTCCACACGTTGCCACAGTTCATCAGGCGTAGCCGCGGGTGGTGCTTGCCGGGCCACTCGGTTGCCGATCAGCGACCAGACGTGTGTTCCATGGGCAACATATCGGGAGAATAGGGGGCCACGGCAGCAGTGACACCTGATGGGCCATGAAGAATTGTTGCACGATGCGTCCCACATGCGGGCGCGCATTGTCCTGTTGAAACGTGGCCGCTGGCAGGTCCTGCACGTAAGGGACGACTACAGGCTCCAAAACGTCGGAGATGTAGCGGTGGCTGTTGAGTGTACCGGCGATGCGTACCAGAGGGGTGCGGGTGTCATATCCAATTGCGCCCAAAACCATAACGCCAGGCGACGGACCTGTATGGCGATGCATAATGCAGGCGTCATACAGTCTTTCGCCGCGGTGCCGCCACACGCGGATCCGACCATCGTGGTGTTGCAGGCAGAAGCGGGATTCGTCGAAGACAATGTCGTGCCATTCCGTAGTCCAGGTGTGGCGTTAAACGGCCCACTGCCGCCGCACTCACAGGTGGTGTAACGTCAATGGTAATCGGAGAAATTGGCGCCGTGCGACAAGTCCCTGCTCCTGCAGACGACGTCGAACGGTACGCGCTGACACAGGTTGTTGCGCAACACACCCTAATTCCTGCGCTAACGTTCGTGATGTGGCAGTGCGAGCCGTCAATACCCGCCGCACAACATGCCGGTCCTCTCGTTCGGTGGTGTGCCGCTGCTGCGGCAATCGCTCACGTCAGTCCGTCCGTCCCTCCTGCACCCACCGTCCATACTCGCCTCACTGTGGCTGAATGTTGTCCCACACGGGCGCCGATGTCTCGGTACGATAAACCGCTGTCGCGATAAGCCACTATTCGTCCTCTATCGAACTCCGAAACGTGCTGGAATGACTGCCGTATTCTGCGACGAGGCATCAGGAAGCTTCCCACGCACAGGCCGGCAGCACAACACACTTCCACTACTTGCACCCCGTCTTCTGTGCACCCTTCTTCTCGGCGGCGTGCCGGGCGCACATTATTTGCATATGCCCTGCTATGCTAATCGTTTGCATGTCCTCTCGCGGGCAACGAATGCTGCGAATTTCAGGCCAATCGAATGCTTCCTTCTTGGTGTTGCATTTTGGGTGGCCAGCAGTGTATAAAACGCTTTATCCTTAATGACATAAATCTTCATTTATTTCATTCACATTCTCTTGTTGTTATATATGTATATAGGAACTATTGCTATGGCTGTGAAAAGGGACCTCAAGTCCTCTGGAATAGTTACTTTCTTGTCACCCAGTTTTTATAAACTAAAGTAAGAAGATTTTACTCATTTACTAGGAAAAAAATTGCTTTCCTTTTTAATACTTTTCAAATCTGCAGTCAAAAATTTCTGACTATTTCTTCACCCAGTTCCAAGGAAAGTTTCTGCAAGAATACAAATTTTGAATATGACTATCCGATTTTTGGTGTAAATGTAACAAGGATGGTAAGTCAGATAATATCCGAAAACGTGAAAATTTCATCGTCCTGGAGCTGGACTCGAATCCGCGTCTCCCAGATAGCGCCCGAGTATGCTATCTGGGGCGGTTCCGAGTCCCGCTCCAGGACGATAAAATTTTCACGTTTTCGGATATTATCTGACATACCATCCTTGTCACATTTACAATAAAAATCGGATTGTCATTTTCAAAATTTTTATTATATGGTGTAATCCCGTATTTCTTTCATGATTCTGCAACGATTTTGAAAAATCTTTCTGCTGAGGTTGGAGGCCCTCTTAGCCGTACCCCCCCCCCCCGCCGCGCACTGCGGGGGTTGCGGGGCCTATTAGTACGCCCATGTTTCCAACGCACTAATAAACATGTCTAAAAATGATACATGAATTGAAATCCTGTAACAGTCTTCTGGGTTTTCTGGGTTTATGTCACAGCGTTGGCTTTGTTTAGATGTGCTTCTTGTTATTTTAATCAAAACTCTGCTTTTCAGTGTGCTTTAGAGTAATCTGAAATAAGTCATGGAACTCAACTTTGGCATTGCCTCGTCGCCACAGAAACTTTCAGTATATCCATTTATCGGCTTTTTTTTTTTTTTTTTTTTTCATTACAATCAGACATTCTGGTCTTTGGCTCCTAACCGCGTCTTCTTTTTTTTTTTTTTTTTTTTTTGATTGGAGGTTTAACGACCACCGTGAGCAACTCAATGGGCTATAAGCAGTCGCCCGTCCCTAATTTAGGGTCACTGGTTCCAGGGAAGGGAGAGAGCCAGTGCCGTAAGACAAACACAACATCCATGCCTCACCGGGATTCGAACCCGGACCCCGTTCGGACGAATGATCAGTAGGCCATCGCTTAGACCACTGCGCCACAGGGGCGGCATAACCGCGTCTTCATCTTCATGGAGAAAACACGTTCAGTTGTTGCCATGAGACATAAAAACAATTTCAAATACTAACAAAACTTTGCCTTCTAAAATCGCGTTTTTGAAATATCGAAAAATTCCAAATTTTTGGGAGTTAACACCCCCCTGGGCACGCTACTGGATTTGGAAAAAAATTGAGTTACTGCACCGGGCTTTTAATGCTATATATGAAAGAAGATAGGCGCAAAAAAGAATGCTCTCGAGACGATCTCAATCCTCGTGAGTACCTATACCCTCCGTTACTGCACTGGGCTTTGAATGCCATTTAGGAAAGAAGGTTGGCGCAAATTAGAATGCTCTCGAGAGGATCTCAATCCTCGTGAGTACCCATACCCTCCGTTACTGCACCAAGCTTTGAATGCCATATAGGAAATAAGATTAGCGCAAAATAGATTGCTCTCGAGAGGATCTCAATCCTCGTGAGTACCTATACCCTCCGTTACTGCACGGCGCTTTGAATGCCATATAGGAAAGAAGATTGGCGGAAAATAGGATGCTCTCGAGACGATCTCAGTCCTCGTGAGTATCTACCCCCAGTTACAGCACTGGGCTTTGAATGCCATATAGGAGCGAAGATTGGCGCAAAATATAGAATGCTCTCGAGAGGATCTCAATCCTCCTGAGTACCTACCCTCCGTTACTACACTGAGCTTTGAATGATATTTAGGAACGAAGGTAGGCGCAAATTAGAATGTTCTCGAGAGGATCTCAATCCTCGTGAGTACCTACCCTCCGTCACTGCACTGGGCTTTGAATGCCATATAGGAACGAAGATTAGCGCAAAATAGAATGCTCTCGAGTGGATTTCAATCCTCGTGTGTACCTATACCCTCCGTTACTGCACTGGGCTTTGAATGCCATTTAGGAACGAAGGTAGGCGCAAATTAGAATGCTCTCGAGAGGATCTCAATCCTCGTGAGTAGTTACCCTCCGTTACTGCACTGGGCTTTGAATGCCATGTAACGTACCAGGAGATGTGACGTACCTGCCAGAAGGACGCACACGACATAATGGCAGATAGGAATCAGAATAAACGTCAGCGTAGCTCAATTGGTAGAGCAACTTATTCCGGAGTGAGGGGATCCGGGTTCGAATCCCGGCGTACACCAAAAATGACGGAGAAATTTACTTCGTTATAATGGCGCCCGAACTATCCGGATGACCCGTTCAAAATCCGTTCAAAATCTCGCATTGGTGTGATGTTCTTTCCACACCGCGAGATAGGAAAAATAAGAGAATCCTTTCTCCAGCACTTCAAAAAAAAAAAAAAAGTAAGGGGGAGATGATGTGACGTACCTGCCAGAAGGACGCACACGACATAAAGGCAGATAGGAATCAGAATAAACGTCCGCGTAGCTCAATTGGTACAGTGACTTATTCCGGAATGAGGGGACCCGGGTTCGAATCCTGGAGCGGATAAAAATGACGGAGAAATTTACTTCGTTATAGCCATATAGGAAAGAAGATTGGCGCAAAATAGGATGCTCTCCAGACGATCTCCGTCCTCGTGAGTATCTACCCTCCGTTACAGCACTGGGCTTTGAATGCCATATAGGAACGAATATTGGCGCAAAATAGATTGCTCTCGAGAGTATCTCAATCCTCGTGAGTACCTATACGCTCCGTTACTGCACTGGGCTTTGAATGCCATATAGGAAAGAAGATTGGCGCAAAATAGGAAGCTCTCGAGAAGATTTCAGTCCTCGTGAGTATCTACCCTCCGTTACAGCACTGGGCTTTGAATGCCATATAGGAACGAAGATAGATGCAAAATAGAATGCTCTCGAGAGGATCTCAATCCTCGTAAGTACCTACCCTCCGTTACTGCACTGGGCTTTGAATGCCATTTAGGAACGAAGGTAGGCGCAAATTAGAATGCTCTCGAGTGGATCTCAATCCTCGTGTGTACCTATACCCTCCGTTACTGCACTGGGCTTTGAATGCCATTTAGGAACGAAGGTAGGCGCAAATTAGAATGCTCTCGAGAGGATCTCAATCCTCGTGAGTAGTTACCCTTCGTTACTGCACTGGGCTTTGAATGCCATATAGGAAAGAAGATTGGCGCAAAATAGGATGCTCGCCAGACGATCTCTGTCCTCGTGAGTTTCTACCCTCCGTTGCAGCACTGGGCTTTGAATGCCATATATGAACGAATATAGATGCAAAATAGAATGCTCTCGAGGGGATCTCAATCCTCGTGAGTACCTATACCCTCCGTCACTGCGCTGGGCTTTGAATGCCATTTAGGAACGAAGATAGGCGCAAAATAGAATGCTCTCGAGAGGATCTCAATCTTCCTGAGTACCTACCTTCAGTTACTGCACTGGGCTTTGAATGCCATATAGGAACGAAGATAGGCGCAAAATATAGAATGGTCTGGAGAGGATCTCAATCCTCCTGAGTACCTACCCTCCGTTACTGCACTGGGCTTTGAATGCCATACAGGAACGAAGATTGGCGCAAGATAGAATGCTCTCGAGACGATCTCAGTCCTCGTGAGTATCTACCCTCCGTTACAGCACTGGGCTTTGAATGCCATATATAAACGAAGATAGGCGTAAAATAGAATGCTCTCGAGAGGATCTCAATCCTAGTGAGTACCTAACCTCCGTGACTGCGTCCCAGCTTTCAACAGAAATTATTAAATAAGTGCCGTAAAATGTATGGTAATATAAATTTTCACGATTTCGTTTTTTACATGATTTCAGTTATAGTTATTGAATAAAAACGCTTAAATTTAACGTTATTGAAATGAAATATTGAACTTAACATTAACGTTAATGAAATAAAGTATTAAATTTAATTTTTAAATAACGATATAAAAAAATAAGTACTTTTAAGTAATGGCGGGAATAAAAGTTTTCTATTAGTATTCCAATAAATGTATCTTTTTTTTTCGGACATATCATCTTTGTTATTATGTTTCAGACGTAGATAATGTAAGTCACCAAAATATCTGCTATCTTTTTCGTTAGGATTCAGTTTTAATTGAATATAAATTAAGCTTACCTGCTTAAGACGTAGTTCTTTCAGCATCCGTGACTCTCTGATGCCATTTGGGAAGGGCATTTCGAAGCGTATGAATGAAATCTCTGATCGATCCTGACAAGCAGGAGAATGCCTGCGTTCTAAAGAATGCCGTTGACTTCACGATATTTTTGATGTCATATACCTACAGCGACACCCATCACCAACTTTTATAAGTGGAGCATCGAAAACATCTTAAGTGAAACCGTTTTTTTTTTTTTTCCGCCTTCAAAGATCGCGACAAGAACCCAATCTGAACTTCCAGAGAAGCGACTTACGGGAGCGCTTGGGCGTAGCGGCTTAAAGAGGACTTCCATTCTTCTATTCCACTAGTGAAAGTAGTAGCTAAATAATTGGCTTCACTGAAAATAATGACTGCTGTTAACTTTCACGTCAGAACTTGATCTTTTCCTAGTTCTTTCTATTATCATATTCTTTTATCGTGCAGAAAAGAAAAGTAAACATCTCCGAAGAAGCTTAAGAAAAAAAAAAAAAGAATGTAGCTAATGACCGCCCGATTCGCATGACTGCTCTCTTTTCCACCAGTAGGATTTAGAAACGAGCAGTGCTCTTTACGTTACAACGACACTATACAAGCGTTTTGTTGTGTGTAAACATCACACACAATAAAAAATATTGCCTTACTATTGTGCTTTACGTATATTTGCGTTTCAATTCAACCAGAAGGGACTTTGGCGATTTTAATAAACATACTTTCTCATGGAAAAAAATAAACTCTAGTAATTAATAACAAGGAACAATACACCAATTGTACTTAAATAGTATAACTATACTAGTGATCCGAAATTTCTTGGCGTACAATCGGAATCAAAGCTTCCAAGCTTTCGCACATCAGCCAGATGGCGTTTTCAAGGAAGGTAGACTGCAAACTGAATAATAGAACAGCTCAACAATTTGAACGTGGTGACTTCACTTGACAATAACGAATAGATGCGAACGTAATCAGGTATTCAAAGACACGAGGCGTTATGCTCGTTTATCACGCGGAATCATGGAAGGAAAACTAAGAGGTAATCACTCTTTGAAGAACTGGTTCCAAACTCGTGGCAACTCCAGTGAGACGCTACCATTGCACGACTCGCTCTTGGTTATGATCTCCAAAGTTTCGCGAATAGCAGTAGATTTTGGAGTGAAAATAGCTTCTCTGGATAGGGCCGTGGTTACTTTGCCATTCTTTATGTCCCTTTTATGTTCGTTAACTCTAATTCTAAATGAACGGCAAAGTAACCACGGCCCTATCCAGAGAGTTTTGTTCAAGTCCGCTGCTCCTGTGTGGGATGACATAAAGAAATTAGCTTCCTACTCCGCTCCAAAATCTACTGCTATTCGCGAAACTTTGGAGATCATAACCAACAGCGAGTCGTGCAATGATAGCGTCGCACTGGAGTTGCCACGAGTTTGGAACCAGTTCTTCAAATAGTGATTGCCTCTTGGTTTTCCTTCCATGATTCCGCGTGCTAAACGAACATAACGCCTAATGTCTTTGAATGCCTGATTAGCCGCCCCGGTGGCGCAGTGGTCTAAGCGATGTCCTCTGATCATTCGTCCGAAAGAGGTCCGGGTTCGAATGCAGTGAGGTATGGATGTTGTGTTTGTCTTACCGCACTGGCCCTCCATCTTCCCTGGAACCAGTGACCATAAATTAGGGACGGCCGACTGCTTCCAGCCCATTGAGTTGCTAACGGTGGTTGTTAAACCTCCAAAAAAAAAAAAAAAAAAACCTGATTACGTTCGCATCTATTCGTTATTATCAAGTCAAGTCACCACTTTCCAATTGTTGAACGGTTGTATTATTCAGTTTGTAGTTTGCTGTCTACCTTCCTTGAAAAAGCCATCTGGTTGATGTGAGAAAGCTTGGAAGCGTTGGTTTATATTCTACGCCAAGAAATTTCGGATCATTAGTATAGTCATACTATTTAAATAAAATCTAGTAATTGTACTAATAACATTATTGAAGTTCAGTCATCATCATCAATCATTCTCAATTCACTGCTAAATGAACGTCTTTTCCATAACTCTCTGTCTTGATCAATCCTCTTCCAAGTTACTCCGACATGCTTTCGAATCTCATCCACGGATCTCCCGCGTCGTCTTCTTCTGGGTTTTTCTCTGTCCCTTTGTATCCAGTCTAGTACAAGATGTTTCATCCGCTCTCGGCTTCTGATTTCCCCTTATAACTTGCAAACTAATGGACGTAAATCAGTGAAATTTGACACGGAACTACCTTGGTGTATGGGAAGCATGGTCAATGAACTTCCGAGGACAGTGAACACGCAATAGGCCTTCACTTCGCGCAGGTGCGACACACGGGCTACAGACTAACGAGTGGCACCGCAACGTTAATTCCCAGAATTGCCGCATTTGGGCTAGTGAGAATCCTAACACCGTGCATGAGACACCTATTCGTGATGAAAAAAATTGGCGTGTGGTGTGTTCTGTCGCGGCGGAGCATTATTGGCCCAATCTTCTTCCATACAACGGTGGATAACGCAGTCTACATGGCAATCTTCCACGAGTTTGTGAATCAATTGGACGACGTGGAACTCCGTACTCGCTATTTTCAGCAGGATGGTGCCACCTGCCACACCTCCCATGTCAGCATGGCTGAAATTGTTTCCTTCTTTGAAGATTGTATCTTTTCTAAGGGACTTTGGCCCACCAAGGTCGCCTGACCTTGCCCCACCGGATTTCTTCCTATGGGGCATGCTAAAATGGAAAGCGTATCGCAACAAGCCACGAGCTCTCGTAGAACTGCAGAAAAACATGCGGCGGAAAATTGGGGCTGTGACTTCCGATGTGTTGGTGAATACCTTCCGTAACATGGAGAGGCGTGTGCAAGCATGCCTTGATGCTAATGGCGACCACTTTGCACACTTGCTCTGAAATCATTATGCTTCTCATACACCAAGGTAGGTCCGTGTCAAATTTCACCGAATTACGTCCATTAGTTTGCAAGTTGTGAGGGAAATTCAGGGGACGAGAGGGAGTGAAACACCCTCTCAATTACTCAACAGTAGTCGGTTCTTTTATCACTTTGTCCAGTCTATTGCCATTCGACGGCCTTTACTTTGATCATGACGTCATCCAGATTTATCATCCCCCAATTCTTTTTCTTATCTTTCTTGGTTATTGCCTACCCATTGGTATTCAGTCTAGTACTTCAGTTGTCCAACAGTGGCGTAACTACCAGTTATATCAAAACTATAACTGCAGCTGCAGCCCTCGAAGCTGCGGGGTGGCGCAGGTAACGAAGGGGCGTACTGCAGCTGCCAGTTATAGTTTTATGAAAAAATTCGAGCACGCACAATAATTATCTCAAAGATTCATATTTTGCTTTAATATATATTTAGCTCTGCCTAAATGAACGCCTAGTATATATTTAGCTCTGCCTAAATGAACGCCTAGTATATATTTAGCTCTACCTAAATGAACCCTTAATAAAATTAGAAACCACCTACCAGTCTAGTCAAAGTGGTCTCCGACACTGTTTTGCCAACGAGACTGTTTTCCCAAGGTGATAAAACTCCGGAGTCTTTGAGGTAAAGAAGGTGGCAATGGCATGACAGGCAGCTTGTTCATTTGGGAAGAACTTCTCCGCTGGGGAAGGGTCCAAATATACCGTAAGAGGTGAAGACTGGTGGGAGCAACGTCTGGGGATTATTCTGGGTGCGGTAGAGTTTCGTAGACTAACTGATAGATTTGTTCCATTGAAGAACATGTGGGCGGCGGTTGTCTTGCAGCGGAAGGACACCATGCCTGTTGACAAAACTGGATGCTCCATACGGAGCTTTTTCTGTATCTGCTGCATTTCAGCTCATTAGCAGTCTGAACAGATGGCCTCACCTGGTCTGGAAATGAATGTTCGATCAAATCAGTAGCAGACCACCATACGAGAACCAACACTTTCCATTGATTTATGGGGAGGCTTTGGACAATGTTTAGGTGGCCCGGTGGAATACAACCCACTGATCGCTTACGATTGCTGTAGAGGACTCACTTTACATCGGAGGTTCCGATCCGATGCAGGAATACTTCTCCTTTGTGCCTGGAAGGAGGAAAATGCACATCTCCAGACGACGTGTCTTGTTGGCAGCTACCAATTCATGTGGTACCCAGCTTTTTCACTTTCCCCAGAGCAACGCATGGACCTTCGCTGCAAGCTCATGGACACTATGCTCCCGGAAATCTTCCTCGATAACCTTCAGCTTCTCATTTGTTGCAACAAATGAAGGGCGACCATGAGACACATTTACGAGGGACGTATCTCCTGCTTGGCTTACGTTTCCTTCATTTGCAGTAAAACACCGCATTAATATTTCTGACCGCCATACCCGTAGAATGCCGCCCCGGTGGCGCAGTGGTCTAAGCGATGGCCTCTGATCATTCGTCCGAACGGGGTCCGGGTTCGAATCCCGGTGAGGCATGGATGTTGTGTTTGTCTTACGGCACTGGTTCTCTCCCTTCCCTGGAACCAGTGACCCTAAATTAGGGACGGGCGACTGCTTATAGCCCATTGAGTTGCTCACGGTGGTCGTTAAACCTCCAATCAAAAAAAAAATACCCGTAGAATGTCCGACTTTGAACTCTAATAAAAAGAAATTACGGGAAACTGGCCTGTCTTCATGATCCAATTTGACTGAAGCCTTTGCGATCGTGATTGAACCTCGTCACGAAATGAAGTGCATGTAACGATAAATAGTTTAGAAAGGGAGTGTCTGACCCCAGATCTAAAACTGCTTTTGAAGAAATCAGAAATTAGGAGATTTGAAAAAATGAACTCAGAAAGGTTAGAGACAGAGAGAGAGAGAGAGAAAACAAACTTTCTGAAGAACAGCACGGCTACTGGAAAGGAGACAAATCACCTAACTGGAGAGAACGACAACACCCAAGAAATCACAATAACCGTCCAACCCCACCCCTCCCAAGCCCCTCTACCCCCCAGGATGTAACTCCTGGAAGCCTCCGGTTGAGGAGCAGGAGTCAAAACTCACCATCACACGCTAACCTGAAAGTAACCAACGGTTCATGACACTTCTCTAGTGGTTTATTTAACACCCAGCTGGTATCTTCACAACTATGTACTTATCGCTCCACCTCATCCATTTCTCCATCTGATCCGAGGCCCTCAGCACAAGAACCAGTATTCAACAGCGTTGCTATCCCTTTGTTCATATCAAGGGGGACATTGACAACCGCCCTAGCTCTCGGGCGCCTAAAGGCTGCGTTGGGAATACAATCAACTGTACTTCTAACAAGTTCATTAGGATCAGTAGCCACTTTGTTGAAGAACTTCTTGGTGGGTTTAATGATAAACTCTCGTACCTTCTGCACACCGAGATGGTTCCTCAAATTCCGAAGTGGCGTCCGCAGTGGAGTCCTGGTAATTATTCGGAGTGCTCTGCTCTACACTCTTCTCGAATCTTTTTCTCTAATTCTACTCCTACCCAGATGGGAACATCATATGTTAACACTGGACTGACGACTGTCTTCTAACAGAGCTTTGTGGCATTAAAACAGACATGTGACGTGAACCAGGAACATCAAACAGAGGTTATCGCTCTTTCCACGTTTATAAGTGAGTCACGGAAAAATTCTCATTGGCCGCCACCGGGAGTCGAACCCACAGTCTTCCAGTTACGCGCCGCATATGCTTCCACTGCACTACAGCGCCCTCGAATTCCCCCAGACTCAGATGTGATTCTGGGGGAATTCTCACTTATAAACGTGGAAAGAGCGATGACCTCTATTTGATGTCCCTGGTCCGCGTCACATGTCTGTTTTAATTATTCATTCGCCTTCTAATTATTTGTTCAGCTGCTGCTTACTATCTTAGGTGAATCCCCAGCATTGTGCGGGGCTTCAAGAAGCAATCTGTCAACTGGCTTGGCATGTGCATGTGAGTCTGGGGGAATTCGAGGCCGCTGTAGTGCACTGGAAGCATATCGGGCGCGTAACTGGAAGACCTTGGGTTCGATTCCCGGTGGCGGCCAATGAAAATTTTTCCGTGACTCACTTATAAACGTGGAAAGAGCGATGACCTCTGTTTATGGCATGTTGTCAAAAAGCTTCTTTGGTGGAGGGTGGAGCTAGCTGCCCGAGGTTTTATCTTGATCTTTTCGTGAGGTTCTTGCTTTTGGCTACTCATGAATGTCGACAATCTATTTGCAGCCCCAGGTGCTTAGCAGAAGTGACCCAGGGGATGGCCTCTTGGAACATGACGAATTCCGGTGCTTCTTGGAGAGATCCATAGAAGAACAACTCACTGTTCCTAGATAAATTGAGTTTTATCCGGCAGTCAGTGTAGTAAGTCTCGAGCTCAGAGAGAAAGTCCTGGAGGAGCATCGCTGCTCTTGAGTTTGTTCAGAGGCCTGATCACGACTTCTGTGTCACCTCCTGCTAAAAGCGGGTATTTCAGCTGCACCGACACAATAGTTTGGTTTGCAGTAAATTCTTGTTTTCTTGTGCGTGAACAGAAATTGTTAGTAGTACAATGCTGGTTGAATGAAAATACCAACGTTTATACAATGAAAGGTTCAGTGTGGAAAAATCCCTGTCATATACATCGACTATAGTTTCACAGAGCGTTTGGCTCGGCATCATCAGAACGAGCCAAAACGCTCTGATTATGGTAAACGCGCCAAACGCTCTGCGAAACTATAGTCGATATATAATAAACCTTTGATTGTGATAATCGTTGGCATTTTCATTCTATCTCAACGCCACAAGTTCTGTGATCATAAATTATATATAATGTTGTTTGGTTTGGTCACCTCTAACCGAGACCGGGATAAAGCAGAACGGCCGCCCCGGTGGCGCAGTGGTCAAAGCGATGACCTCTGATCATTCGTCCGAGCGGGGTCCGGGTTCGAATCCCGGTGAGGCATGGATGTTGTGTTTGTCTTACGGCACTGGCTCTCTCCCTTACCTGAAACCAGTGACCCTAAATTAGGGACGGGCGACTGCGTATAGCCCATTGAGTTGCTCACAGTGGTCGTTAAACCTCCAATCAAAAAAAAAAAAAAGCAGAACGAAAAGAATAGACTTGTTTCTCATGAGGAGACTCAGCCGTCAGCACTTTAGTTGTGTGCACTAAATACACCAGTCTATCCGCTTCCTGTTAGCGGAGGCCTGTTCGATCGTTTGACTTTACGTCGGCTTGGTGGTTTTATTAACGCTTTCCAACCGTAGGTTGAAGAAGCGCATATGCTCCAGCTTTGTCCGTCCGTCCGTCTGTCGGCACGATAACTCGCGTAAAAATTGTTCGATTTCGACGTAATTTTAGTATGTCGTAGCGGACCAACTGGGGACGAACCCTATCGAAAATGGACGAAATGGAGTCAAAGGTCACGGCATAGGAGCGGGATCCATTCCATTGCCCTTATGCATCATAACTTGCGTAAATATGGTTCGATGTCAATGAAATTTTAGCATATTGTAGGGGACCACCTGGGGTTGAACCCTTTTTAAAATGGGTGAAGTGGGGTCAAAGGTCAGGACATAGGAGCGGAATGCATTCCATTGCCTTTATGCGTCATAACGTGCGTAAAAATGGTTCGATTTCGATGAAATTTTATTATGTGGTAGGGGACCACCTGGGGACGATCTTATGATGTCACAATCTCGCGCTTGAAATGTTGGCGCACGGTCACGCCATCTGTCTCATTACGTCACGCATTGTGTGTGGATCCTATTAAAATTTTTATGACGTCACACTCTTGCAAGCAGATGGCCGCGATTCCCACATGCCTCATTACGTCACGCGTTGTGTGCGTATGCCCGTCCGCACGATAACTCGCGTAAAAATCGTTCGATTTCGATGAACTTTTAGTATGTGGAAGGGGACCACCTGGGAACGAATCCTATCGAAAATGGGACAAATGGGGTCAAAGGTCGGGACATGGAAGCGGAATCACTTCCATCGCCATTATGCGTCATAACTTACGTAAAAATGTTTCGATTAGGATGAAATGTTAGTATGTTGTAGGGACCTGCCTAGGGACGAATCCTATTGAAAACGGGTGAAATGGGGTCAAAGGTTAAGACCCAGGAGCAGGATCTATTCCATAGCCTTTATGCATCATAACTTACGTAAAAATGCTTCGATTGCGACAAAACTTTATCATGTTATTTCGGAGGTACACTGAACCGGTTCTGTTAAATATAATCGAAATGGGATCAAAGGTCAGGGCACAGGAGTGCGATTTATTCTACAGCCATTATCCTCATAACTTGAGTAATGATTTCTGGTATGTTGGAAAGCGTATTATAATCAATGCATTGCATGATTTTACTAACTTGTTTTACCTGGGCAACTTTTCTCTACGCATTGAAAAATTATTTAGAATGATGCAAATGTTTTTTTCTCAGTTTCATTTCTTGACCTGTTTCAAAAAAATAAAATAAGTCACTCTTTAGGGAAATCTCGGTTAATTTTGAATACATTGTGAATTATTGATGATAGGGATTTTTCCTCACTCAATTTTTTGTGCAGTTAATTAAATTAAATTTCAACCGCACAGGGGCAGCCGGTTCTTTCAACAGACTGGGAGCTGGCGTCCTCAAGGTTGCAGCTGACCTTTGTACTCGCATATCACTTTTGTCATGGGTTTTTGCTCTTTTTGACCAGATATGGCCCTCATGCTGGTATTTTTATTTTTATTTATTTATTTTTTACTTCTAAATAAACAAACGAGTTCATTTCGTTTTACGAGAACTAAGAAATGGATTCATATAACATCCGCGTTTTACCTTATTTTTATGCACAAAACTTGGATAAATATTTGGACAGTTTCTTGTCAAGCTCGGCAGTTTTTCCTTAATGAATTTCTGATGCAAAACAACTATTATTGCATTGCGAACATTGCATTTCTATAATCTCCTGAAATAATTATATCCTTCAAGTACTAGCCAGAAAGCCTTCATTAAAATACATTAATGTCTCCGTAGAGACGTTGCGAGCCTGATTGACACCCATATAAATTTCACCCCTTCAAAAGAAATAATATAACAGGTTTTTTACTTGTTAATTTCGGAATTCTAATGAATCCGTAAAGCTGAAAAGATTCCATCTTCTCCAATTTCTGAGATCCACCTTTGTCTAATTTAGGCTAAAAGAATTTGTTCTTCTCTTTGTCAGACTAAAAGAATTCAATCTTCTCTAATTTAAGCTTAATTGAATCTCTCTACTCTAAGCTAAAATGTTAGTTCTTCTCTAATTTAGGCTAAAAAGATTCTCTATTCTCTGTTTTAGGCTATAAGGATTCGTTCTTCTCTAATTTAACCTAAAATGATTAGTTTGTTCCTAATTTAAACTAAAAGGATTTGCTGTTCTCTAATTAAGCTAAAAGTATTCGCTCTTCCCAAATTTATGGCTATTGACTTCAAGAACGAGAGAAAGCCAGGAAAAACGCAACATCTATGTCTCATTTGGGATTCGAACTGAGATTCAGCGGCACGAGGAGTCAAAAACTCATGTCCTGGACCACCGAACAGCCGGGGAAGACAGAGAAAACGATTTCGGGAAGCGACTTGAGTATCAACAAATGCCTGAAATGCAAGAAAACCGCGCTTGTTCCCGAAATACGCGAAGCGCTGATTTCAAGTCAAATCGAACTAAGCGGTGTTATTTCTCTGACAAATCGAACAAATTAATAGGAGGTAAACGTTCAGCTGCAAGGAAAATTTGATGTTTCCGTGCTGCCAAAAATACTTGCCGTGGCGCATTTTTATCGTCAGCAGCCAAATCTTTACAGCGCCCCCATGAACTGTCCCCCGTGGAAAACCTCCCTTCCCTGCCACCCCTTTCTCTATCACTATAACTGTGTGTGTGTGAGAGTGTGTGTGTGGGGGTGGGGGGAATTGAAACACAGCAGGGTGTTTAGTGAGTAGCAAGCTTCTATTGAACCGTGAAGACATGATGAAGACAAACGCATAAAGCATGTAGAACTCTTACTTTCTATCAGTTCACGGTGTCCGTCAGCAAAATCTAATGAGCGCAGGGAAAATAAAAATAAAAAGGCAGTTTTTGTTTCTAGTCATTGCCTATTCATCCGAAGCTATTTGTGCGTGAAACTTGAATGTTTAACTCCTCCTTGATGATGATAAAAGACAGAATTTATGTTCTTTAGGATTCAGTGAGGTGAATCAGAAAACCATAGCAACACCTATACCGCCTTTTTCTGATTGCGTTCCATTTATTGCAGTTTTTTTTGATGAACGGTTCGAAACCTATCTCTTTGACAGAAAAGATTTACGTATTATCGCAACACTCCCACTGGATCAATAAACAGAAAACACTGACACTTGGCTCCGTGATCCAACAAAAA
Organism: Macrothele yani; assembly: GCA_039090855.1. Taxonomy (NCBI): domain Eukaryota; kingdom Metazoa; phylum Arthropoda; class Arachnida; order Araneae; family Macrothelidae; genus Macrothele; species Macrothele yani. The sequence goes on from CM077028.1 coordinate 61,222,499, forward strand.
ATATTGAACATAATTATTGATTCCTTAGAAGTTTATGAGTAGATAAACATGTGTATTGTTCCATTTTTTTCTGTGATTTTTGAAACAGCTGTTGTTAGTACGCCTTTTCAGAACAAGAAAGATGACAGCGCATTCTCGAGTGTGATGAGCACATCTTATTTTTTTTTAATCCTATTTAACACGAAAAAGTATTTCAAAGCATATTTTTAGAAGAAAAATTTCACTGAAAAAACGAGTGCGTTTATGTAGAGAAAATCTGCGCAATATTTAAAATGCGCAATACAAGCAGTGTTCTTCATAGTATATTAAACGGGTCACACACACACACAAAGATTTCTAAACGAACAGTAAAATTTCCATAAATAGATATTGCTACTTTCAGCCAGAAATGGCCGAAATGTGCTGAAATGTGTGTGCTACGAAAAATCACAATCTTTCGGGGAAAATACAACATACACTAACGCCCCTAGTGGCAACACCATGCGTTATTGCGGATGAAAACGTTTCGTTTTTTTTTTCTATAGCAACTCTAGAGAGTAAAATAAAGAGTAAAGGACTCATTAGAACGATATGTTAGACCTAACGTAACATATCACGTCTGAGTGAGTGAAAGATTGGTGTATGGGCCTTAATTTGGGGAATCCGTCCCTTCCCGGCCTAGAATTTCCATTCACGGCCCGGCCGGCCCCTGCCCAACCCGTTTGAGATTTTCATCAAGCGTTCTCCGCCACTTATTACAAATAACGCAGCCCCGGCGGCGCAATGGTCTAAGCGATGGTTTCTGATCGCTCGTCCGAGATGGGTCCATGTTCGAATCCCGGTGAGGCATAGATGTTGTGTATGTCTTACGGCACTAGCTGTCTCCCTTCCCTGGAACCAGTGACCTTAAATTAGGGATGGGCGACTGCTTATAGCCCACTGAGTTGCTCTCGGTGGTCTTTAAACCTACAAAAAAAAAAAAAAAAAAAAAAGAGTAACGCAAGTCTTCCTTTACAAAAGGGATCGCCAACCCACGGAACGCTTTTTAATGGACCCCGATACGTTGCTCAGAAGGGGAATTTCGAAATAGGAAAAATATATATATATATACATTTTCGAAATGGGGAAATGAATATCCAAGTACCTTGGGTACATGTACTTTGAATTCCCTAATCTGCTATGAGCTATGCAGCGATAAATTATACAACTGATATTTTTAAAGAGTACTGAAAAATGTTGGCACATCCAGTGGCGGCTAGCGCTGTTAAAAATGTGCGTGTTACGTCTTACCCTTTCCCTCTCCCTTTTCCAGCAAAAGACCTTGGAATTGGGATTCAACGCGCCTTGCCTCATAATCTACCGTTAAAAAAAAAATAATAATAATAAAGGAAAATTGAAAGCAACTCCAGATGTTTACCGTAATTCCGTACAAATTTATATGAGTTGTTAATAATTTTCTTCGCCTTTTTGGCGTCTGTAATTACATTTATTGTGTTTTTAGTGTTACTGGTTTAATTTATAGCCATATATTCGATAAAATATTAAGCCTAATATTTTGCAGAATATACAGAATTTTTAATCTGTGGCAACCTCAGTTGCCGAGAAAACAAATTCATCTCTGGATCATATAAAAAAGATTATATATTTGCTGAAGTTTTTTTTGAAAAAATACGTTTTTATTTATTTCCGTATTTTTTAATGTGAAATATTTTTGCGGCGTCTTTGTTCAATGTACAATCAGTTTTGTAATCTTATTATTTGTGATTTTCAATGCACTTCTGAAGAGCTTAAATATGAATTAACTAAATTACTGTGCGTATTACACTGTAAAGAGTTCATGAAATGCAAAAAAGTATAAATAATTGCACATGGATCAAGCATCATTTTTAGGCACTCCGCAAAGAATCATGAAATCAAAGGATTTTACTTTGGATTCATATTTACTTTTCGTAGGGTCCTAAGGATTTTACTTCGATTTTCCCTTCTAAAGTTCTTAAAGAAAATTATCCTTTCAAGAAAGAATTTACTGAATTAATTGCAACGTCATTCAAGAAATTAAAAGATTATGAAAATTTCACTAGAAAGAACAAACAAAAACAGAAGCACATAAGAGATTTAGATGATTAATTGCAAATTTCTTAAGAGCACGTTAACAGTCAGATAAGCTTTCCTTCTGTTTTGGTCAAGTACCGCTTCCTGTAGGAATTGTGGGTCAAACTTTGTCCAGCCTTCAGTTATAATTGAAGAAAAAGTTTGGAGCATGCTCGGAGAAGTTTAGCAGGCTGCAAGTGTTTGTGAACTGCTTGAGGAACGAACACCCAAGTGGGTTTGTGATGTAAGCTGCGGGAGCAGCCACACTGTATAGCCGTGCTGACCGACAAGTAGAACGAAAGAGCGGGCTACGCGATTTCAGCTCTTAATACAATGTTTTTAAGATCGATCGGCAACAAGAGCTTTCTCTGGCTACGGTCCGGTTAAAAATAAGAATTTATGTTCGCAGCAAATCATTGATTAATACATGTACTTTCCGCTAAATAAATTTGAATTGATATTCGTATTGTTTTAATACGAATCGTAATTTAAAAATGTTTTAGCGTGCTACAGCAGACTTCATCGTTTCTTTTTCGAAAGTTAAGTTTTAGGATTCCAAACTTCTCTGAAAAAATCAACATTCATAAATAAACACATGCATTTTTCCTTTTCTTTGTCATGTTGTTCGCTTCTGCTTACTTTTATTGTCATACTGTTTACTTTTCTTTGTATTGTCAGTTTTTGTTAATTTTCTTTGTCATGTCAGTTTTTATTTACTTTTCTTGTCATGTTGTTTACTTTTCTTTGTCGTGTTAGTTTTTGTTTACTTCTCTTGTCGTGCTGTTTAGTTTTCTTTGTCACGTCAGTTTTGTTTAGTTTTCTCTGTCACGTCAGTTTTGTTTACTTTTATTGTCATGTTGTTTACTTTTCTTGTGCAGTTTAGTTTTCTCTGTCACGTCAGTTTTGTTTTCTTTTATTGTCATGTTGTTTACTTTTCTTTGTCATGTTAGTTTTTGTTTACTTCTCTTGTCGTGCTGTTTAGTTTTCTTTGTCACGTCAGTTTTGTTTAGTTTTCTCTGTCACGTCAGTTTTGTTTACTTTTATTGTCATGTTGTTTACTTTTCTTGTGCAGTTTAGTTTTCTCTGTCACGTCAGTTTTGTTTTCTTTTATTGTCATGTTGTTTACTTTTCTTTCTCATGACAGTTTTTGTTTACCTTTCTTTGTCATGTCAGTTTTTGTTTAATTTTCTTTGTCATAAAAGTTTTTGTTTACTTTTCTTGTGCTGTTTAGTTTTTTTGTCATGTCAGTATTTATTTACTTTTCTTGTCATGTTGTTTACTTTTCTTTGTCATGTCAGTTTTTGTTTACTTCTCTTGTCGTGCTGTTTAGTTTTCTTCGTCACGTCAGTTTTGCTTACTTTTATTGTCATGTTTACTTTTCTTTGTCATGTCAGTTTTGATTTACTTTTCTTTGTCATGTAAGTTTTTGTTTACTCTACTTTGTCATGTCAGATTTTGTTTACTTTTCTTTGTCATGTCAGATTTTGTTTACTTTTCTTTGTCATGTCAGTTTTGTTTACTTTTATTGCCATGTTGTTCACTTTTATTGTCATGTTGTTTACTTTTCTTTATCATGTCAGTTTTTGATTACTTTTCTTTGTCATGCCAATTTTTGTTTACTTCTCTTGTCATGTTGTTTACTTTTCTTGTCATGTTGTTTACATTTCTTGTCATGTTGTTTACTTTTCTTGTCATGTTGTTTACATTTCTTGTCATGTTGTTTACTTTTCTTTGCCATGTCCGCGATTCAGAAATAGTTGCACCGCTGCTCTAGAGAAACTGTACTGAACAGAGCTACCTTACAAATTTTTGAAGATGACAATCCGATTTTTGGCGTAAATGTGACAAGGATGGTAAGTCAGATAATATGCGAAAACTTGAAAATTTTCATCGTCCTGGAGCAGGACTCGAACCCGCGTCTCCCAGAAAACGCCTAGGTATGCTAACCACTACACCACCCAGAACGACCAAGTTTCAAGTTTCCGATCAATTTGAATTTAACCATCACAGGATTCGCTAGTCGGAGCAACCGGCATTCATGTTTAGCGAATCTGGAGGTTAACAATCCTATCCCGTGATTGCCCGGAGAAGCAGATAAATCATGAAAAAAATACGGGATTACGCCATATAATACAAATTTTTGAAGATGACAATCCGATTTTTGGCGTAAATGTGACAAGGATGGTAAGTCAGATAATATGCGAAAACTTGAAAATTTTCATCGTCCTGGAGCGGGACTCGAACCCGCGTCTCCCAGAAAACGCCTAGGTATGCTAACCACTACACCACCCAGAACGACCAAGTTTCAAGTTTCCGATCAATTTGAATTTAACCATCACAGGATTCGCTAGTCGAAGCAACCGGCATTCATGTTTAGCGAATCTGGAGGTTAACAATCCTATCCCGTGATTGCCCGGAGAAGCAGATAAATCATGAAAGAAATACGGGATTACGCCATATAATACAAATTTTGAAGATGACAATCCGTTTTTTGGCGTAAATGTGACAAGGATGGTAAGTCAGATAATATCCGAAAACTTGAAAATTTTCATCGTCCTGGAGCGGGACTCGAACCCGCGTCTCCCAGAAAACGCCTAGGTATGCTAACCACTACACCACCCAGAACGACCAAGTTTCAAGTTTCCGATCAATTTGAATTTAACCATCACAGGATTCGCTAGTCGAAGCAACCGGCATTCATGTTTAGCGAATCTGGAGGTTAATAATCCTATCCCGTGATTGCCCGGAGAAGCAGATAAAGCATGAAAGAAATACGGGATTACGCCATATAATACAAATTTTGAAGATGACAATCCGTTTTTTGGCGTAAATGTGACAAGGATGGTAAGTCAGATAATATCCGAAAACTTGAAAATTTTCATCGCCCTGGAGCGGGACTCGAACCCGCGTCTCCCAGAAAACGCCTAGGTATGCTAACCACTACACCACCCAGAACGACCAAGTTTCAAGTTTCCGATCCTTTCTTTCAAGAGCTACCTTAGTTGCAGAGGGAATGTCACGCAGAGAGACGTGCCATTTCTCGTAAAAATTCCTCCTACACGTGAGCTTTAGACCTGATTACCTACTTCTGTTACAAATATAAGTACTTTTCCTCTTCTACACTTCAGTATAAACAAGGTAGTCTTTCTTCCTCAAATATGAAAACAAATATTTCTAACATCCTCATCTCCGCTCTAACACGAATGGAGCCAAAAGTTGGTTTTGATTTTGGTTTTGTGAAAATGAAAACTGTTATTGTAAACATTTCTCGGAAAAGAATAAAAGCCACGTGTTTTAGTAGCGAAAGCCAGCGAAGTGAAAACGGAATTCGATTTCAACCTTTCAAGAAATAAACCGTCCGTTTTAGGGTTCTCATCTTACAGCCCTGCTTGACGGTTCTAGATGTAAGTAATCGATGCTTCCGTTGGTGGATGGGGTCTTTTGTTTCGCTCAACAAATTTTGCCGTCTAATTACTTAACAAGTCAGTCTTCGTTTTGCGAGACGAAAAATATTTATTTTTATAAATCCAGGAGCTAAATGCTAAACCTTCCAATACAATCCCAGCCAGTCTCAAGCCTGGAGTGTTTATACTTAATTGATGATAAAAAAATGCATGGTCCTGCTTTGGACCAGCCCGGGCCATGCATATTTTTCGAACCGGACTGGGCCAGGCTCTGCACCTGCCAGACATTCGGACCAGCCCCGTGCAGGCATCTAACATGGAATGCTAAAATAATAAGAGATGAATGAGATGCTTAAAGAAATGAATACGTACAGATTGGATATGCTCTGTAAGTGAAATTAAAAAGAAAACAATTGGGGTAGAAGTGAATGGAATGGTGAGGTGTGGTGTGAAGTGTTGGATAATGTAAGAGGATAAGCTGATGTAGATGTGATTTTACCTGAAAAGCTGAAGAACAAATTGATTCACTGTAGCTGCATAAGTGACATAATTCTTTGGATTCGTTTGAAAGTGAAACTTCAGAGAATAGTGATTGTTGTAAAGTATGCTCCTTACGACTCGAAACCTTCTGATAGAAAGGATGATTTCTGGAATGCGCTAAAAGCTGTTTTGAGCCAGTCTGTCAAAAGGGGATTTCAGTTCTACAGTAGGTGTTCAGAATGAGACCTTCCGGGTAAATTTAATGATCTGCGTGTGAATGATAATGGTGTAAAATTAATTGAACTCTGCATTACGATTGGATTGTGTGTATCTAACAGGTTTTTCTACCGCAAATATATCCACACTGATGGATGGCTGTACGTGAGAGAATCGTACTCTGGGGAAGAAACATGTAATATATTTCGTTGTTTATGATCAGCGTCCGACACACTTAGTTGTTGACATTGTGTGATGAAAGATGCAGATGTTGGTTCTGATCATTACCTGTTAGTATCGCGAGTAAAACTGAATGTTGGTTGAAGAAAGAGGAACAGAAAGATTCCAGTGATTGAAAAAAATGAAGCTTGGAAAGCTTCCTGAAGAACTTCAGCGTTACTCTGAAGTACTCAGTGAACGACTGAATGAGTTGAAGTTATATGAGAGGGCAGTGGGCATGTTTTAAGAACTGTGTTGTCACTAGCACTGAAGAGGTTTGTGGTACTGCAACAGTGGGTAGCATTAAATGTGATGCTCGGTAGAATAGTGAGATTAAAGAAGCGGTAAAGAGAAAGAAAAAAGCATGTTTGGGGAGATTGCAAGGTATATAGTTTTTTAAGACGAATATCTTTGTAAAAAACGTGAAGCAGCAAAGCCGGTTCGCCAGAGCATAGGCGCCGACTACACGGGGGCAATCGCTCCCTCAGGGATTAGACCGCGGGGGCAAAAGTATGTTTTGGCACCCTCGGTCTCCTCTGAAAATGCATGCTTTTTAAATTTTTAAATATTTTGGTTTTGCATCAACATTTTAATTTTATCTAACAATGCTGAGTTTTTTCTTTTAGTTTAACTGTGCTCTTTCTACAAAGAGAGAAGGGAGATAGTGGGTTGCTCGAGCAACCACCACAAGCTATTTTCGGTTACGAAATTGTAAACAGGAGTCACCGGGATCTAATGTCTTCACAGCGAAAGATCGCTATAACAGAATTTATAAAGAAATTATTGATCATGTGTTAACCGGTTTGCAAATCAGATCCAGTACTGAAACCAAAGAGTTTTTACGATATGCTGAAAACTTCTTAATTGATACGATATGCTGAAAACTTCTTAATTGATACGATATGCTGAAAACTTCTTAATTGATACGATATGCTGAAAACTTCTTAATTGATACGATATGCTGAAAACTTCTTAATTGATACGATATGCTGAAAACTTCTTAATTGATACCAGCGTTTCGCCCCAAAGTGTTAGCGATTTTTTTAAGAATGATTTGAACTCTGATACCCTAAAACTACATAGGAACATGTTCCATGACACATTTAAAGAAAAATAGTCAACTGTATCATGTTTTGGAGATGTCATGTAAATATGCAAGACGAAACAGCACCTTGTTGTGTACTTAACAGAGCTGCAAAAACTTGTGAGACTGCTTTTAACTGTGCCATTAACAACATGCACCAGTGAACGCTCATTTTCCATGTTACGAAAAAGTGAAAACATACTTGCGAAGTACAATGTCACAACCACATTTAAATCATTTGGCAGTACTTAACTGCTATGATATTGTGTCAGTCTTTAAATTTAGTAAATATTGGTAATGCCTTTATCCGTAAATCTCCTGTTCGTGCAAACACGTTTGCTGTAATTTAAGATTTGATAATGAGCAATAAAGTATAATTAATCTGGGAATTTAAAATTCCATCGAACATGAAGTTGAAATATATTATTATTCTTGTACTATGTATTATTGCTTTAGTGCGCATGTGCTTGTATATGTGTGTGGTTAAACGACGATCAATTTTTAAAGTGAATGCTACTTTCTCGGAATTTTTCGGTTCGCCCCCGTGGCATTCATGAAAAGTCGGCGTCTATGCGCCAGAGGAAGGCAAAAATAGGAAGAATAAGGTGAAAAGACATGAACTTACATTTTGGAAAAATAGAAAATATTTGGGAAGCATACAAAACGCGTAGGAAAAGTAGAAGAAATAAGGTAGTGTGGAGAATAAGATCGGATAAATGATTTGGGAGCCTAATGAGTTCAGTGGGAGATGGGGTGAACAGTAGCGCACCCAGAAATTTCCCAGGGAGTCAGACGCCTTGGGCTGTGACTCACAGAATTTCCCCAAGGTGGGGTGACCCCCTAAATTTACCGGGAAAAATAGTCAGGTGCCATAACAATTAAGAAAGAGATTGACTTTTGTACATTTCTTCTTATCCAGTTACTAGTAATGTTACAATACAAGAAAGTTAAATGATTAGAAGCAGTAGACGATTTTTTTCTCTGTTTAGATTTTTCCAAATTTATTTAACAGAACTACTTCCTTATAAATGTTGTATATTACAATTATTCGGTACATGATTAAGAAGTATACGTAGATCGCGTATCCTGATTTTTTTGTTTCAAACTTCGAAGTAATATTTTCCCGCTCTGTCAGCCCAGGGGGGGCATCATCCCTCCCCGTGGGTATTCTGGGGGTGAATATTTGTGGGGTAAACAAATATTCTGGGGGTGAATATTTGTGTGAACTATTAGAACATGAAAGCAAAGGTAGTTTTGGGTAGAAAAAGATGATTTTCCAGTAAGAGAAGGAAGCACAGTAGGTATATCAAGGGGAGAGGATGTTATCTCTTAAAAATGGTAGGGCTTCGGGAGTAGATGGATTACCGCAGTGATTTTAAAATATGGTGCTCTGTAACTGACTGGTTAAATGAAATTTGCCACTTAGTGCTGGGAATTAGGAATGGTCCTTTAGGATTGGAGGAATGCTATCATTGTTCCTTTGTATAAGAGGAAATGTAATCAGACTGAATGCAAGTATCATCGTATTATCAGCTTGCTGAGTGTGGTTTGGAAAGGTCATCACCGATAAGGTCTATATCAGAGAAGATGGGGATTTATAGAATGGTTTTATGCCTAGTGAGGATTGTACTAACCATTTTTTTTTTCATTATGTATGATGATTGAAAAGTATCATTCTGTTGGTAGGAAAGTTTTTGCTGCCTTTATAGATTTAGAGAAAGTATATGGCGGAGTAAATAGGATACTTTTGAGAAAGGTCTTGAGTAATTATGGTGTAGCTGGTAATCTGCTTAAAAGTTTAAAAGCTAGGTAAACATGTAGTAGAGCATGTGTGCGAGTTAATGGTGTTTTATCGAAATGGTTTTCTATTGGTGCAGGAGTCAGACAAGGTTGTGTAATGTCATCATGGTTGTTTAAGGCTGTCTTTGAATGAGTGTAACGGAAATTCTGTCCTATATCTGTAATGCAAATTCTTTTGTACACATTTTCTCGAAAACTCTTACTGTTTAGAGTTTGAAATTTTGAGCACAAATAAAAACAACCCATAGCTAATATGTGTCGCAGTTATTTTTCCGAAAAATGTGTTAGTATTTTTTTTTTTAAATTCAATTTATCTGAATCAAAAGTATTCCAATTTGGCGCTAGATGGCGCCAGAAGTTAGCTTAGCAACGTTTGTGTGTGGAAGAAACGAAATCTCTCATTTCTGTCTGATTTTTTTTAATTATCTAGGCCAAATAGAAATCAAAGAATGGGCACTGAAGTGAGATTGGAATCTTGTCTTCTATAGATCATCTTAAATTCTACTGTACGTTCATTTTTTGAAGAGAAAATGTGTATATTATCAGAAAACACTTGAATTTGAGACAGAAACTACGCCTACCTATTAAGCTCCACCCCGAAACAATGTAATTGGTTAAAACGTAACAGCGCGTATTTTGTCTTTTCATTGTGGAGCCAACGAGAGACCGCTTTCATTCTGAATATAGTAAGGTCTTCAGTCATTCGCTAACGCCCACTTTTGGGACTATCCCTCAAGAGGAAAAAGCCACGCCCAAGGAGTGATATTTTGCTCCATCTCTCGCAGAAGATGAAGCCTAACACTCATTCAACGACAGCCTTAACATAATTATGGATGCATGCAGGCATACGTTATGCCAAAATAGACAATACTGGTTTATTGCTGTATGCTGATGACACAGTCTTGTTGGCAGAGGGGGAAAGTCAGCTGCACAGTTTTTGTCCCGGATGTACGAAGTCTGTATGAAATCCAAGCTGAGTATAAATAAGGGAAAATTCAAAGTTATGGTTTTTGAGTAAGGAACTGAATGCAAGAACAGTCGAAGTGGTACAGATATGGTTGAATCCGGTTTGTCTATCAACTTAGCTTCTTCAAATATAAATCTATGATATGTTTCGTGACAGTGTTTACCTACAATCATTGTCATAAAAATCCGCGCACCAAGAAGAAGGCGTTGGATTAAAATGAGATTTTAGTAGTGAGATGGTACATACCAAGGACAGAAGTGATTACAATATCACAGCATCACGACGATTTCCCGCTGACATACGGTACACATTCCGTTCAGCGTTAGTATCGCGTCGTACCGACTCGTGCTCGGATACATGCGGTGATACGGTCCAGCATGGTATCAAAGAGACGCCGTATGTTATCCTGGGACATATTGTCCCAAACTTCTTGCAACTGACGCTCTAAATTACGAACACTGGGATATGGAGAAAGCTGGCGTTCCATCTGGTTCCACACGTGCTCGATGGGCGAGAGATCAAGCGATCTGGCAGGCCACGGAAGCGTCAGAGCATGACGTAGACAGTCCTGGGAAATCCGACCCGTGTGCGGACGGGCGTTATCTTGTTGTAAAATGGCTCCGGGACGCCGTGCCAGGAAAGGTAGCACATGGGGCCGCAGGATCTCCTGTACGAAGCGCAGGGCTATCAACGTCCCTCGGATGACTGCGAGGGATGTCCGGATGTCATACGCGATGGCTCCCCAGATCATCACGCCTGCAGTTCCGGACGTATGCTGCTGTACAGTGAGGTTGGGATTATAGCGCTCACTTGTGGTCCTCCACAGTCTGACACGGTGGTCGTCTGTTTCCATACAGAAGCGGAATTCGTCATTGAATACTATACGTCGCCCGCCCTTAGCATTCCATGTTGCTCGCTGCTGACACCACTGCAATCGACGCCGACGATGGTCGGGTGTTAATCGCAGAAAACGTAAGGGCCATCGAAAGTGCAGATTCACCTCTGCCAGGAGTCTGGAAATTGTTCTGTCGGACACAGGAATCCCCTGCACATCCGCCACATGTCTCTGGATATTGGACAAGGACGTCGTTGCATCTATACGTGCGGCTCTCACGATCCCACGGTCCTCTCTGCTGGTGGTGTGTCTGGGTCGTCCGGAGCCAGTCCGGGTTCCTTCCCGTGTCCATTGCTCCCAACACGATCGGACCGTACTGTCCGACCGGCCCAAATGGCGAAAGATTCGGTGCGCCGGCCACACTGCCTCTCTCATCCCGACGATACGGCCTCGTTCAAACTCCGTCAGTTGCCCGTACGGGCATCTACGGCGGCTCCTCGGCATGTCTATTGTTCAGGGATCCCACCTGACGCTTACCGTGCAATGTGGAGTCCCCTGCTCGGCGCATTATAAGCCCAAGGATTGCGATTGCGGCCCCGGTCGTAGACGCGCGGGCATACAGAATCGCACGAAACTTTAATCATTTGTATGTCTAGTTGTCTACCCTCCCCGTAGCTATTCGCCGAGTTTCGCGTTAATCGCACCGTTTTTTCTTGGTGCGCGGATTTTTATGACGATGAGTGCATATCGGCAATTTCTTTAGTTGACGGTTCCGTATGTATATCTCATCATGGAAGTCACTAGAAAATAGGAATGGGGGGGGGGGAGCTCAAGCGTGCAATAGTAATAGCCAATTTCTTTGTTTTCGCAATTATTTTGCAAAATTAAAAAACTTGCAACTTTTATTTACGTTTTTAGGTACAAAATATAGCGTAGGTAGACATTGGGTATTGTATTTGTATTGAAAAATAAAAGGGTTTCAGTCTGAAAGATGGAGGGTCAGAAATATTGGAGGGGACATATCCCCCCCCGCCTCCCCTCCAGCGACGCCCATGGTCTCATTCTTCTTCATTTGATGACGCAAAACCCTATGCATCTGCCCTATGTACGAAAAACACATTAGAAATCACCCTAAAATTAAAAGATTTGAGAGTTTTTGAAATCTTGAATGCAAAGTCACGAGAAAACGGGACTATAGCAAAATTTTCTTTGGCAATTCTCTCCTACTATAAAATTCTCAAAACCTTTAACTTCAAGGTGATTTTTAAGTCCATAAATAAAATTAGCGTTTTTGTATCGAAAGACCATGTTGAGTAGTACATGAGGAATTTATCAAACACCGTCCAGATGTCGTTTTTCGTATATGGGAGAAACACTAATACGAAAAAGGCTAATTCCGACCATGGGCGCAGACAGGGGGAGGGGGGGTCACAGGGGTAGAATTATTTTTCCCTTTATTTTATTTTATTTATTACTTTTTTTTTACACTCACAGAACTGGACGACAAGGGAAGATGGAGTTAGGGACGTTTAATTTAATATCCCAATTTTATTGGAAATTGAGAATTGGAAAACGATAACGTGAAAGCGGAAAACCTAGCAAACCGTAAGGTAGTAAGATCAAACAAGTTCCACTCAGGGTGGTGTGTGCTGAACTTAAAAGGCTTGGCGTGGCCCTGCTCGACACTGTTCATTATTTTGAAAACAGTTACCAATGTACATGATAATACATGACTACTACTAACATACACTTTCTTCAAGAGCGGCATCAATTAATAATAATAATAATTATAGTAGTAGTAGTAGCAGCAGTAGAGTTCTAGTGTGGTAAGTAAGTACTAGTAATAATATTAATCTTTCATTTTCACGAATGACTGTTTTCTACATATTAGCCAAACTTAATTAATTACACTTGACCCCCCCTTGAAAAAATTTCTGCAGGCGCCCATGATTCCGACACTAATTCCCGAGATGGAGTGACCCATCTTCTGGGATCCGACTATCATACAATTACAATTACAATTACAATTATTTACTGCACACATTTAAAACTTGCAGTTATATGAAAATGCAATACACCAGGAGGAATCTGAACACATTGGTTGTAAGGCGATTCCCCCTATCAGTTGTAAGAAAAAGAATAAAACATATGGCATACAGTGGCGGCTCGTGGTTGGAAAAATAGGTGAAGAGGTACAAGAGCAGTATGAAAAGATATATACTGTCAACAGTGAAAATCCCTTAATGAGGACTTACTTATTTTTTGTATATTAAATCAATTTTTCTTCCTCTTAAAGCTGCAAATTTGTCGATTATGTCGTCATAAGATGGTTAGATGGTTGTTTCTTCGTGAGCATCAATAAAATGTCTTCCTGAATAGAACTATTTGAGAGAGAAGCAAGTCTATCTTGGGAACTAGTGTTTCTTGAGTAAGTTTGTATTCTTTTAAGAAAACTTCTTTCCACTGGCACACTTGTAGATGTCATTGTTAAACTGAGGAAAACCAATTTATAATCTTCTGTAAAAATGTCTTTGTCTCCGTGAAACTTCTTGAATCAATATATTCCTTAATTTTTCATCGGCATATACAAGGCTCAGTTCATTTTTAAGGCGCTGGTGTTTAGTAAATATGTTTCCGTAAAAATGTAGATTTTCAAGAGCGCGAGTGGGAAAGCATGCATTAAATTATTCGAATTTGGTTGTGTCAGCAAGTCAGACAAATTGAAGTTTCTTACAGTCTTGAAATCTTATATCCATTTCCATAAGAATATGGTCCAAAATTTCAAAATACAATTGTTTATAATTTTGAAAAATTGTTTCCCTGTGTAAGAGAAGCATATTCTTGTGCTTATTTCTGTTATTTTGCTAGCTTTTCCAAACTGTGTTTCAAATAACTCATCGCTCCTTTTATGGCTCAAAATTTCACGAGGTTTTTTTTTTTTTTTTTAATTTGAGTTACACAGTAGTTTATGTTTAGTTATTTTTTCTTCAAAAGTTCGAATAATAGATCGGTGGAGCCAAAAATGTAAATTCGAAAGTGTTCATATCATTCAAAAACCCCTTGGCAAGATGAATTGATTTTTTTGTCTGATTATTCGCTATTGGTCAGAAATCCGAACACTTCCTTCAATTTATCCCAATCTTCAAGAACCACACTTACTAATTTCAAAGTGGAGGACCATCGAGTTTCTGTTATGGTTGGTCTGCATCGTTCGGTTATTGATATAAGTGTATAAGACCGCTTTGCAGAATGGTGAACAAACGAAGCAATTCCACTGAGGCTTGCAAAAAGTATTCGACACTTAGAAATTTTAGAAACACTCTGGTGTAATACAAGATGAACAAAAACAGCTTGAGAAGCTTTATCCTTGACTTTTTTCTGTAGCCCATTTAAGTGTCCAGACATTATGCTTGCCCCATCGTAACATTGTCCTATTTATTTGTGTTGGTAATCAGACTGTTCCAAAATTTTGTCTAGCATTTTTTATAAAGCTCCTGGCGTTCTATCTTCATTCACATCACGGAAACCCAAAAATCCCTCAACCAATACACCTTCCGAATCAACAATCAAAAATTATTTAATTTTTGACGTGATCGTTTATATATTCAGAAATACATTCAATTAATTCATTTTGAATAGTTTTTTATCCTTTCGTATTGATTTTTAATTTCTAAAGTACTTCTTCATATCAACAATGAAAGTAATTCAATGAAATTTCCACGATTTATCGAGCCCATGCTTTCGTCATGGCCATGGAATGCTAGTTCTTGTTTGCTCAAATACAGTATAGACTAATACTGCATCAATCACTGACTGCAAGAAAAGTCTATTTAAACGAACGTTTTCGTTAAAATGCGTTTTCAAAAGCCTAGCATTCTTCCTCAGGGCGTCGGCAATGGTGTTTTGAATTTTTTCGAAATTCCTTAATATTAATGCGCATTTCAGGTGCTCGCTAGAATCACGATGTTTATGAAGTGACCGTGTTATGCTTAATAAATCTGAGAATCCATCTTTATTCCACGCCGAATGTTTATTACTAAAAAGTAAGAAGGGCCCCAAAAAAAAAAAAATTAACACAGAAATGCTGCAAATCTATTTATATTCAGTAAACCAACAATTTTTTAAATTAATATTGTTAGATTTACCGCTCTTCTTGATTTCGTTCTTGGCAACAATTGTCAGTGAATCCGTTGGTCGTCCTTGAAGCAAAATGTCTCTTTTATCTTCATCTTTCCACAGAGTAAATGGAGTTTGCAATAAATTACAAACAATGTCGTCCACAGGATGCGTACTAAAAACTATTACTATCAGTTAAATTGTACACAAACCTAAAATATCAGTTAAAGCTTTCAGCAAATAATCACAAAGCACGAAAGAACAAATTCCTTTCGGAAAATAATGTACCACAGCATTACAAGGAAAAAAAAGCCCTAGCAGATTGCATGGTACCCTGGTAGTCCGCCCACTCCACCGTGATCTCTCACGACTTTACGCTCAAAAACTGAAAGATGCAGAGGTAAGGCGCGTGAAGCTGAAACACTTCACTTGAGCGAGCAGATTGGGGAGGATGACGTCACGGTTACCATGGCAACTCGGCGGAAAACTGCAGACTTCCAAGCAGTGTTTGCGTATAAGGATTTGTTTTCCGTATTGAGCGCGCCATGTGAATTAATATCTATTGAAAATTTTGAGTATTTTGGAACTGAATAAAAGCAAAAAAGAATATATTATAAAAAAATACTGAATAAAACTTTATTTTGAGTAAAATAGGTGAAGAGGCACTTCACCTACTTCACCTGAAAAGCTGCCACATATGGCATATATGAATGCAAGTAAGATGGTTATAACAGAAGCACCACTGTTAGCAGCATGCTTGGAACTACAATTTAATGATAAGGGTTGAGATTCGTTATGGAGATCAGGGTGATTTACAATGTAATTTCGCAGAGACAAAGAAAACTTTTTGATATTTTCCAGGGATCTGATGCTCTCTGGGAGATTATTCCATAGGATAATGGCTTTATACAGTATGCTATTTAAACTATAATTAAGTCTAGCACACGGCTGACATAATTTGTTGTTAGCAACAGATCTGGTGAAGATAGAATAATCCAGATATTTGATATGAGATTGAAAAATAGGCAGTTTAAGATGCATTATTTAAAAAAAACATGATACCTAGTTTCAAGGTAAAACGTTCGAAATCGCTTAAATCCTAATAAACTGCAATCTGAACTGCGAATGCCACTAACTGGGCTTACTGAGATATCTGCCTCTACATACATACCATCGCATGGGTATGGTGACATGAAATGGAGATGGTAGCGCCCTTCCCAGTTTTTTTTTTTTGTTTTTTTGTTTTGGCATCTCAGTGTATATACAGAATGTATGACTAAACGATGATATCATGAAGTTATTATTTTATTGAGGGAGTTTAGGTAATCAAAAATGAGTAAATAATACGATTAATTTGTTACGATTCAATAAATACAAACAATACTGAAAAAGTAAAGGGAATTAAATGAAGACTGAAAAAAAAGAAAATGCAGGAATTTTGTCCCGCGAGCATCTGAGGCCGTATGGCGTCAGTCATCCTTAAATTCCAGGCCACTAGCGCCAGCGGTGTACGATAAACACATCTCTCAAGCTTCAACCGGCACTAAAATCTGAGTCCAAATACGACGATAAACCAGAAACCCGCGCCGCTGACCACTAGGATATTTGGTCTGATAAAAAGGAGGAACAAGAGGAAAATATTTTCAACTGGCAGTTTATATTTAAGTAGAGGTTCGGAATTACTCGTTACCGAGAATATAATATAGAATAGTTGGTATGCCATCTTATTATCAGCAAAATCGAACTTCTCGACAGCGCCTTCAAGGGCATATCAGTAATGCCAATAATTATTAGTGACCGTTCAAAAAGCATTTCGCAGAGCAATCCAGCATTTTAAGTTTATTATAAGTTTCATTAGTTTATTGCAGTCATTTTAACTCAGTCTTCAGCCCTCAGTAGTCAGTTACACGGTGAACGAAATTGACCCCAGGCTACGTTCAAAACGTTTCCCCACAGCAATCGAGCATTCTACGTTAGCTAATAATTTTATTGCTTTACTGCATCTATTTTAACAGTGCCTTCAGCCCTCAGCTATCAGTAACACACTGAACGAAAGTGATCCCTGACAACGTAATTCCTTGACTTCAGAGCAAGAGAATGAGAGGGAGAAACAAAGAAGGAATGAGAGGACAGAGAAGTTTAGGAAGAGACGGTGGCTTTGTGGCCACTCGGGGTGTCAGGACTCGCCCGGAAAATGAGAAAGTACGGAAAATAAGGAAGTACAAAAAGGCAGTCGTCAGAAAACATAATGAACAGTGAGATAAGTGTAAGTGTAAACAAATAACTAAGATAATTCCAGGACAAATTGATTTCAACATAGTAATAAGCTTTTACTTCAATAAACGGGCTCAAAATGCAATTATTTCCATTTATTTCTTCGTGCTATGTCTTTTTGCAAAAATAAAGGTTGCAATGAAATCGATCCGAAGCGGGAAGGTGAAATCCAGCTGTCCTTTTCTATTGCTGCAGAAGTTGTGTAATGTCACCAAGGCTGTTTAATATATTTATGGACGCATGCATGCGTGATGCCAAAATAGAAAATAGTGGTTTATGTCTTGGTGATATCCGTGTGTGCAGATTGCTGTATGCTGATTGTAGGGGCGAGAAATTATACACATCTGTAAATTGTGTGATGGACATTAAATCACATTGAACTTACAAGATATGAACATTTCAGATCAACTAATTTCATGTGTATTACTTTGAACGGATGTTAATCGTAGAAATGTACCAGACAGGCAGCATTCCGATGTGCCTATTGTAATGACGATTGTATTCACGGAGGCACCGCTATTGTTCCTGGCCGGGGAAAATGCAAGCTGCAGGGCACACGAGGAGCTCAAGGTCAGCGAGGGGATAGCGCAAGGTCAGCGCCGGAATTCACAGGTCAAGGAGAAAAGGGAAGGGGGCACTGAGAGGCGGGGGGGTCGCCTGCTCTACGTGTGCTCCGACTCGGAAATACAGTGAGCGCCTCTGGCGAAGAAGGCAGGAGCCAATCAGGAGGCTAGGAGAAGTTACTAGGGAAAAACTTCAGGATAGAAGGAGTTAGAAAAGAAGAGAGCGAGACAAACAGTTAGAGCTGGGGACGTATCGTGGAAGGTGCTGGGGAGCAGCACAGACAGTTATAGCTCGGAGCTGATCGGGGAAGGTGCTGGGGAGCAGCACGAAAAAGAAAGTTGGTGATAGGACGTGCCAGCTAGGGCACGGGGAAACGATCGTGGTTGGAAGAGCCGGACGGAGACACCGGTGGTCTGTAACGGCGTACGGAGAAAGCGATTTGAGAGGACACGTGTTCGGGGACAGAACACGAAGCATAGCTTCCGAACAAAGGAAGAGTGAGGTGAACGAAAGGTTACGACGATTTAAACCTTTCACGTATGTGATAGAAAAAGAACGGGCAAAGAGTATTAGCAGGAAAGAGTATTCTTTAATGAATAGAGACTCTGACTATTTGTTCGTGGAACTGCAACTTGCAGGAGCTCGGGTCAAGGAACAATTGCTGCCGGAACGATTATCTTGATTAAACATTTTTGTTAAGTTTTCGACAAGCCTGAGATTGAATTCATGCTTTGAATGTCTTACCATTATTTTTACTTCCCCTCTCCCGAATAGCAGATTATTTCTAGTAAAGCTGAGAGCAAGAACGCCGGGATGTCTTCAACTTTTCGTTGATAGACTGTTTTCAGACCAAAAGAACCTTACAAATAATTTTTCGTCCTGCTGTGGGGAATTTTCATTAACGCTGGAAGCCAGTGTTGTTTGGCCGATAAGCATTAATTAACATAATGAGCTTCCACCCCTACACTGATAACACTGTCCTGTTGGCAGAGAGCAAAAGTGATTTGCAGAGTATGTTGTCTCGGATGCACGAAGTTTGCATGAAATTCAAACTGAGTGTAAATAAGGGAAAAACCAAAGTTATGGTGTTTGAGAGAGGAATGGGTAGCACTGAATGTAATGTAAATATAAATGGCACTGTGATTGACCAGGTGAGTGAGTTTGTGTATTTAGGAAGCATGTTTGACAGAGAGAACAAATTGGATGGTGAAATTAGTAGGCGAGTGAATTCTTCATTGAAAGTCATAGCTGCTCTGGGAGGTTTTCACACGAATGATGGGTTCTGTAGAGAGTCCCGCATAGCTGTGTATGAAACTGTAATTGTTCCTACTCTGATGTATGGCAGTGAAACCTGGGAACTGCAGAAGAAACATAGGAGTCGAAGACACGGTCTGATTGTGTGAGGAATGAAAATGTGTAGTAGTTGTGTGATGTGCAGCAAAATGTTGTTAGCAAGGTGGAGACCAATATACTTCGGTGGTTTGGCCATGTTGAAAGAATGAGTGATGAGATGCTTACTAAAAAATCTTTTTAGCCCAAGTGGTAGAAACGGAAGGAAGAGGAAGGCCAAGGAAGACATGGGTGGATCAGATTCAGGAGTGTCTGCATGAGAAAAAGATTATGAGTATGAAGTATAAAAGATCTTGTGTACGGTGTGTAATGGATATCAGTGAAGCCCGAGTTGTATGTCAAGATCGCTGTAAATGGAGAAGTTTGATACAACAGTAAGTAAAACTGGTAGTTTGTATTTCTTTTTGGAGCTAACCTCTGAATCTCAGAGAGCAGCTTAGGGGTATGTATTACCATGGAAACCTAACTAAAATTCGTGACTAACGTGCTTTTAAAAAAATAAAATAAAAGCATTTTAATCACCATAAAGATGCATTTTTTATTTTGGTAAAAAATCAGTTGCAGTTCATAAAGGATGACAGTGTTTTAGAAATTTGAACCAATGCTTATTTAGAGTGAAGTACGAGAATCGCTTCAGCAGACGTAATGAGATTGTGCTCCAAATAAAATGACCAGTTGAGTACATTTTCTACCTTAAATGCATCAGCGGAGTGGGCTTGTCTCATAAGGTACGTAACGAACTCAAAGGTCGGTCAGTGCCTGTCACCGCCATGCATGCGAAAACTTTTAGCAAGTAATCTCTTCTCAAATGGAGCATGAAATATTCCAAATCGCACTTTGCTCCCTTAAAACTCCCTCGAGGTTTTCCCCCGCGAGGGTTGTTCCTCCGAAACGAAGAAGTGCATCGATGCATGACTAATTGGCAACGGAAAGCAGAATTTGGTCACTTTCCTTCTTCTGTTTCAAGGCTGGGACGTTCCGAAACAAAACGACATATACATATTTAGCACCAGTGTGAGTCAGTAACACGGCAGAACCTGTGTTAAAAGTCAAGGTCGGGAACATGTCGTTGAAACGCTCAAGCCCTTTTCAAGTTTGCAGGATAAGCGGTTTTAAACCACTTAAGAGCTTTAAACGAGTAATGAAAAAAAAATTAAAATAAATGGTTTTTGATTCTTAAGCTATTACTTCTTTCCACGGTTGCTTTGACGAGACGTTATTGTCCTTCTCGAGACTCGGACCCCATTCACGCGAGAAATTCAATTGACGCCACGGATAAAATGAATTTCATGTCGCACACGTTTTCGAAATGGCTGAGGGAACGAACTGCTTTTAAGTGTCTAGAGTATTTTATTTTTCCTTTCTAACGTCTCCTTCATAGATCACTGAACAAGAAAATGGCTTTAATAATCGCACTAATAACAAGAAGATGCTTATAAAACAGAATGACGCTCAGATGGCGTTCTCTAATTAGACACATCTGACCATCTTGTGATTCATAGCCCCAGGGGCGGATTGGCCCACCGGGACCCCGGGATATTTCCCGTTGGACCACTCGAGAAATAGCCCACTATTTCTCGTATCCAATTTGTCTGGATTGTTTGGAAAGAACGAATAATTTTTTTGGTACTTATGAATAAGAATCGCATCTTCATTTAATCTTTATACACGGTCGAGTCACATTATTGTGATCACCAGCTAATATCCAGAGCAACCGCCGTGTGCAGCGCGGATAGCAGCTAGACGGACTGAGAGTGACTCAATAAGGTGCTGGAAGGTGTTCACAGGTATGTGGAGCCATGCTGACTGCAGTGCATCTGACAGCTGCTGGAGGGTGAGTGGTGGAGGATCCATGGAGCGAACAACACGATCGAGTTGTTCCCACAAATGCTCAATTGGGTTTAAGTCTGGGGAATTAGGGGGCCAGGGAAGCACTTTGAAGTCTTCATCGTGCTCTTCCAACCACTCTCGGATATTTCTAGCTGTGTGACACGTCACACTATCGTTCTGGAAGATCCCATCCGCCCCATGAAAGACAATCAGCCTGTATGGGTGTACGTGGTCTACAAGGATGGATTCAAAACGAATTCGATCCATAATGACTTCCACAGGTATGAGTGGACCCAGAGAATGCCACGAAAATATTCCCCAGACCTTAACGCTGCTCCCCACCAGCTTGTGTTCTTCCAGCAATGGTTGAAGAGTGTTTGTGCTCCGATGTTTCTCGCCTTGTATACGCCGACGTCCATCCGCTCGATTAAGCACAAAACGTGACTCATCGGAGAAAAACCTTTGCCAATCAGCGGAGGTCCAATTTCGGTTCGTGCCGATGTACCTTCGTTAGCATAGGTGCAATGACCATCCGTCTGCATCGCAGCGCATACGCATCGGGGTTCGCTGAACTGTCGTTTTAGACACACTTCCTGTAGCCCTCTGGTTCATTCGGACAGTGAGTTGCCCCACTGTAGCGTGTCGATCGGTCCTCACGCACGTTCGAAGCCGACGTTCACCTCTCACCTCAATAGCACGTGGTACTCCGCAGTTTCCACATCGCTTTTTCGCAATGGTGCCATTTCTCCAATCACGATACATTTTAACCACAGCAGCACGCGAACAGTTCACAAACTGCGCTGTTTCAGAAGTGCTGCCACCCGTAGCCCGAAAGCCGATAATCATCCTTTTTTGTAAATCTGATAAATCGCTCCCTTTATCCATGACAGCAACGAGTGATATGTTTTCAGAATGCCTACAGCACACCTTATATTCCCTCCCAGCCAGCTCACGACACGTGCCTTCTTTCATTGGCTACACGCTGTTGGCCTCAAAAGTAGGAGGCAGTCACAATAATGTGACTCGACTGGGTATTACCTGTCTATAACGTTGTTGTTTAAAAACGATTGCCGTTCCCTTCATCTATCTATATACAGGATGTCCACAAAGTCTCTTTACAACTTTGCACATTTATTACGGACACCTTATGCTATGTAAGTTCATGGTATTTGATGTATAATATACTTTAAATATCAAAGTTTTAATTGACGTTATCGTTTTTTGTAATATGTCTCTCACTGATGTAGCAGGTGCTGTTCTATGAAAATGTGGTCCCCACAAGAGAGCGCAGTGCGTCGTTTGGTTCATCGAAACAAAATCTGATGCACAAACGCAACGACATTTACGGACTAAATACGGGAAAACCCCGGCATCTCGTCCTAGTATCCTCCAATGGCACCAGAAATTCAAGGAGACTGGGTACGTGTTGGATCAAGATCGTAATGGCCGCCCACGAACATCGAATGAAGACATCGAACGTGTTCGTGATTCATTTTCACGAAGCCCGAAGAAGTTCATTCGTACAGCTGCCAGAGAACCACAAATGCCCCGGCCCACGGTATAGAGGGTACTACATAGACATCTACACTTATATGCATACAAAGTGCAACTGTTACAGGCACTTGAGGCGAACGATAGACCAAGACGAAAAGAATTCGTAGTAACGATGCTGGATAGACTGAGTGAAGATCCCGAATTTCTCACACATGTTTGTTTTACGGATGAGACAACTTTTCATGTTCCAGGGCAGTTAAACAGACCCAATGTCAGGATTTGGGATTCTGAAAATCCTGCGATTTTGGAACTTGCGAGAGACAGTCCTAAAAGTGAACGTATGGTGCGGTGTTATGCAATCACCGAGTTCTTGGACCATTTTTCTTCAGTGATAAAACTGTGACGTCAGATGTTTACCTGGATGTTTTGCATGAGTATGTTGTGTCACAGTTGGAGGACCTTCAACCAAGCGTGATATTCCAACAGGACAGTGCGCCACCACATTAGGAACGGCACGCTCGGGACTTTTTAAACACAACATTCCCTGGGAGGTAGATTGTACGGGATGGTCCAATTGCATGGCCACCCCGTTCCCCCGACGTCACACCTCTGGACTTTTCGGTGTGGAGATAGGTGAAGGATATCGTGTATCGGACAAAGGTGCAGGACATCGATGACGTGAAATCGAGGATCATCAATGCCGTTTCGACCATTGCTGAGGACATGCTGAAACGCACATGGTTGGAACTGGAGTTTCGCCGTCCCGGTGGCGCAGTGGTCTAAGGCGTTGGCCTCTGATCATTCGTCCGTAAGGGGTCCGGGTTCGAATCCCGGTCAGGCATGGATGTTGTGTTTGTCTTACGGCACTGGCTCTCTCCCTTCCCTGGAACCAGTGACCCTAAATTAGGGACGGGCGACTGCTTATAGACCATTGAGTTGCTCACGGTGGTCGTTAAACCTATAATCAAAAAAAAAAAAAAAAAAAACTGGAGTTTCGGCTAGATGTTCTACGCGCAACAAATGGTGCGCATATTGAGCTTTTGTAATGAGGTAGAAAAAATTTTAGTCTTTGCTCTTATTTATTTCGTATTTCGGTTGTTACAATATGCAGTTGACATTCTAATGTAAAGCAAATTAATACAGCAACAACCAGGAAATAAGAGGGAAATGGCCTCCATGAATGAAGCCTGAAGAGCCTTCTCGTCCTGACGACTGAACACAAAAAAAATATCCAAGAATAAAGCAAGGCAGACACATCGTACAACCCGTTTAGGAGGTGAAAATGATAAGAATAATAAGGGCATCACGAAACTAATTTCAGGATAGTAAATGTTGTTTTAGTTTTCTTTTAAACAAATTACAATCATTAATAGCCAACAACTGTGGTGGTAGCGAAATCCAAATCTGCGGACCAGCATAATTAGTTAAAGCTCTAGAACGTTCATGTGAAGAGAAACAAGGGATCAGTGAGGTTTTACGTCTAGTTCAGTAAGAATGGTTAGGGACAGTTAGGGAAATTAAAGAAGACAATAAGTCATTCTTTACCCTTTTAAACACA
This sequence comes from Macrothele yani, assembly GCA_039090855.1. Taxonomy (NCBI): domain Eukaryota; kingdom Metazoa; phylum Arthropoda; class Arachnida; order Araneae; family Macrothelidae; genus Macrothele; species Macrothele yani. Next base: position 61,246,760 of record CM077028.1, read on the forward strand.
AGTTTTGCCAAGTTAAAACGGTATAACTGATCAATATTTAATAACTGAACAACATTAGGCTGCAATCTGGAAAGAAAATTAGGATTTGAAAAGCAGGAACCCGAAAGTTTGAATTGCACCAGTCTCAAAAATCTATTTTGTAATCTCTGAAGTTTAGTTAAGTTATAATTGGTATTCGAGCCCCAGACCGAAGTAAAATATGAAAAGTACGGATAAATTAAAGTGTAATAAAGTAAAATCATAATTTTCGGAGACAAATAAGCCATTACTCCCCCAATGAACCCAATTTTTCAAGAAATTAGTGAAATAAGACAATCAATGTGAGAGTTGAATTTAAGATCTAACTGAATAAAAACACCTAAATATTTAAAACTTTGTACAACCTCAACCTGTGTGTTATTTTAAATTATAGATTGTATAGGGTTGGTACTCCGACCATATAGGAGAAAATTAAAATTTTAGTTTTCTTAATATTAATAGCAAGAGAATTACAGGTAAACAAATTGACCGCAGTGAGAAAATGATTTTGTAATATCTGAATCAATGAGTCAATTTCGTTACCATGAATAAGTAGGGTTACATCATCAGCATACAGAATTAAGTCAGCGTCATGAAGTTGTAAGCCTAAATCGTTTATATAAATGTTAAACAGTAAAGGGGAAAGAATAGAGCCCCGAGGAATCCCTGATAAGAGTAATTGGCGATTAGATTAGGTGTTGTCAATATCTGTATATTGATACCGATCGGAAAGATAACTTCTTAAGAGTTGGGAGACTGACCACCTGGTTCTACGTCAATTCGTCGCGTGCGTCAATTCGTCGACTGCGTCAATTCGTCGACTGCGACGATTCGTCGCGCGTCAATTCGTCGCCTACGTCAATTCGTCGCGCGTCAATTCGTCGACTGCGTCAATTCGTCGCGCGTTAATTCGTCGCGCGTCAATTCGTCGACTGAGTCAATTCGTCGCGGACAAATTCGTCGACTACGTCAATTCGTCGACTACGTCAATTCGTCGCGTTTACAGATTTTGGTTACATACAAAACGAATTCAGGAAAACGTACGATTTCGAACGTCTTGCTCCCTGATCAAATTTATAAAGTTTGGACACGCAGACAGCATAGGAATATTACGTTTTTCTTTGGCACTAAAAATATTACACGGTAAACGGTTTTTGGAACGGGGCAGGGCCCGGTTGGTCAGAGCCCCCCATATACAAAATGTTCGTAAAATCTACAGTTTTCAATTCAAAACCACCAAATCTGGTATACTATCTCGTGGAATTCTAACTTAGACTGTAGACGGTTTTGGGAAGCGGTTGCAGAGAGGAGGGGGGGGTGTTACAGCCCCTACGGAATTGCCGTAAGATATAGTTTTCAATTTAGAACTACCAAATTTGGTATATTATCTCACGGTACTCTAACTTAGACGGTTTTTGGAAAGGGTCAGGGGCCCGGTTGGTCAGAGCCCCCCACACTACAGTTTTCAATTCAGAACCACCAAATCAGGTATCCTATCTCATAGTGTTCACAAAGTATTTATTCAAGGAATGTACATGAGACGAGCAAGAGAAAAAACGTCTCAAAAAGAACAGTGACACATGAATGCACTATTTACAGATGACAGTAGATACCTATTTACAATATATACATGACATTTAGATGTAAACAAATCTTGAGGAGATCGTACACACTAGGTTGAGCAGCTATGGCAAGAGTTCAGGTAGAGCAGCACAGAGTAAAAAGTTATAATATAGTCTTATGAGCACTAACTGTACTGTGCAGCGAAGGTGGAGTCCCAACAACCCCAAGGCCTCTGGGGACCATGGAGAGAGGAAGCTGGGTTCACTTGAAGACGCAACGGCACCGTTATGAAAACAAGATAAGTACAAGTACATGAGACGAGCAAAAGTAGAATGACCGATAATTGTGACATAGAAATGGGATATGTACAGATTACTGTAGAAACAAAGAGACATTATAGTTGCTTGACATTCAGATGGAAATAGATGTTCAGGAATCTCGTGGAGATAAGACATACCTTGATGAGCAGGTGTGACGAAGGTTCGGATATAAAGAGTCACTGAGTTAAGTGTTAAATAGTCATACAAGCACCAACTGTAAGATGCAATGAAGTCGGTGTCCCAGCGAACCATGGGGCCGCTGGGGACCATGTAGAGAAGAAGCTGGGTTCACTTTGTCGAGAAACGGCGGTGTGGTACTCAAGGCGTAATCGAGAAAGGAGACATTCCCGAAAAAAACTGAGCAACGCGGCACTTGCGTGAGGTACCGTAGGAGGCACCTCCCGAGCACGACACTGTTGATGATAGACGTATATAACGTGCTTCACTAGCACAAAAATGTGAGTGCAGACTACAGGGAGTCTGATTGGAGGCACAAGGTTGAGCAACAGCGTTCGGTAAGCACTGAAGGAAAGATCAGTTGTACAGGATCTTTGCGCAATTGAAAAGGCAAGATTCAGCATTGGTAGCAGTATAGTGCAATATTGATAGACATGACTCACATCTGCCTCCCCGGCGCAGAAAGGGCAGAGTGGGGAGGAAAGAAGAGTCATCCGGTGCAAGATTGAGGGTACGGGAAGACGGTTATGTAAGAAGAACCAGTGGGTGTTGATCTCTGGGGGTGTAGATAGAGGAGAGAGGGTGGCAGACCACACAGCAGAGAGAGAGGAAGACGGGATATCAGGGATAGGTGTAGGCGTAGAAGAGCGGGAGAGAGAGAGAAATCTGTAAAGAGCGGATGCGGAGAAGGAGAAAATCGGAAGATCTATGCCGTGAGCGGACAAGAAAAAGGGGAGGGGGAGAGACGCGGATAGAACGGAAACGAGACCGGCGGGGGAAGCAAGATCGGGAAAGAGAAATAAGGGGATGAGAGTAAGGAGGTGTGAACCTGAAGAGCATGGGGTAGAGCACGAATAGCAGGAGGAAAGTCGGAGAAGGAGCGCCAGAGAAAATCAGGGGTGACAAGGTCTCGGACTGTGACTACTCCGGCGCGGAGCCAGGTGGGGAAAGCAAAACAGGGGAGGTGCGGAGGATGAATGACGGAGGAGAAAAATAGAGGTTCTGAGAGTAGTTCGGAGGTTGTAGCTGGTGGAGAGCGAGACAGAGGGAAAGAGCGAAGCAAGGTGATAGCCTCCCGATAGACAGGAGGTAAGTTGGAAAGGAGGGGGCAGTGATCCATTAATAGATAGGAAAGAAAAGTAAGGTGGGGATTACGCGGGGAGACAGTGACGTCCCGGGTTGTCTCCGCAGGCAGAACCGGTGAAGCAAGAAGGCGAAGAAATGCAGACACTCGGAATGCCTGATAGTATAACCGCACGTCAAGCAGTCCAATACCGCCATTCTGAGGAGACAAGCTGAGAAGTGAAGCGTTAACCCAATGATGACCAGCCCACACGATATTGGTTTGGCACTGGGTGATTGCAAGAAGACGATGAACAGGTTGTTTGGACGCAAGCCAAGAGAACGTGCACATGGATAACAAATATGTTCGAGTGATCTGGGCACGCTGGTACAGAGAAGTGCAGAACTGTGCTTGTCTCCAGTTGACAGCCGTACGCAGCAGGCGGGGGGTGCAGTGCATTCCACGTTATCGTCGAGGCTGTAGGAGGTTTGCCCAGGTGCACTCCTAGAAAACGCTGTGAGGATGTGGACCATTCGGCTCCCCATGGAGAGTCGGTTCGACCAGCCCACGACCCACACCACAAGCCAGTACTTTTTGACTCGTTTAGCGTGGCACTAGAACAAGAGGCATACCGAGCGTAGAGGTGGCGAAGTTTGCAGAATTGTGCATCTTGTCGAACACAAAAAGTCACGTCATCAGCATAGGCAACATAGGTGACAATATGATGGCGAGTGCTGGCGACCACTGGAGGCAGAGAAGCATAGAAGGATCTGTGAACGGAGCGGAGAAAAGGTTCGATCGCAAGAGCAAAGAGCTGTCCGGACAAGGGGCAGCCTTGCCGGACGCCGCGACGGAAAGGAATTGGCGCTGTGAGAAGGGTGGGCAACCTGACGTGGAAAGTGGCGTCCTGATAGAGGGAGAGGAGAACAGAAACAAAAGAAGGTGGAAACCCGAAACTATAAAGTGTAGACGAGAGGTAAGCGTGAGAAATATTATCAAAGGCGGATTGTTGATCGAGAGACAGCAGAGCAAGAGGTTCAGAGCGAGATCGAGCGAGATGGATTAGGTCACTGAGAAGTTGAATGTTATGCGAGATGGAGCGCCCTGGGACAGTGTAGGTCTGGTTAGAGGACAGGATGTGGGGGAGGATTGGATTAATACGGCGCGAGAGTAGTTTAGAATAAAGCTTGTAATCAAGATTCAGAAGTGAGATGGGACGCCAGTTCCCCAAGTCTAGGAGATCACCCTTCTTTGGGAAGAGGACTATATGGGCAATTGTGAAACTCCTCGGAAGGGTGGATAGGTGGAAAGCAGCGGAGAAAGCACTAAGCAGAAAAGGAAGGAGGGCTGGGAGGAAAGCTTTGTAGAAACAGAAAGGAAGTCCATCTGGGCCAGGTGCAGCCTTGGAGTTTAGAGAAGAAAACGTCTCGGAAATCTCTGTTAGCGTGGGAGGCCGGAGGAGAGAATCAGAAAAATAAGAGGGGACTTGAGGTAAAGCAGAGTGTAGACCAGATAAGGCAGTGCTGGAAGGAGGAGGAGTCTCACAAAACTTCGTTGTAAAATAGCTGCGGGCAACAGAGCAAAGAGTAACTGGGTCAGAGGATACCTCGCCAGTAGAGAGGCGGAGATGGCGAATTGAAGCAGAGGCATGACGCTTAGCTTCAAGATTGGAAAGAAACTCATAAGTGCAGGCATCGGGCGCGAGATGCTGTAATCTCAGCCGCCGAATGACCTGTTGCGCGAGTGGGGACTAGGAGAGAATTCAGTTCAGCCTTATACACAGCAAAAAGAGGGTCAGCCATATTTATAAGGGAAAGCATCGTACGGATGTGATCCAAACGCATCCTCTGTAGCGTCGTGATCGTAAAAGCCTGATTTCGCACATGAAGCAAGAGGCGATGTTTTACCTCCAGCCAGAAAGTCAGGGCACACGGCGCAGACTGCAGTTGCGTGCGCCATTCGGAGAGGAAATGGCGGACTGAAGAGCAAAAACCGGCGTCATCCAAAAGAGCGGCATCAAATGTCCACGGCCGGGTTGTCCTGTGCTGTGCATGAGTGTGGAACACTGTGAGAGTGATGGCGCAATGGTCGGACGACGCAGTGGGCTGGCAACAGGATGCAGAGATCGCTGGAAGAAGTATGGGCGTGGTATAAAATCTGTCAAGTCTGGCCGTGGCTGGGTTTATTGCACCAGATGCACGCCAGGTATGGGAGGGTGTAGTTGGATATAAGTGTCGATGGACATCTATCAGTGAGAAATCAAAAACGAGGGACTGTAGCTGCTGTACAAGGTCCGCACGATGTTCGCGTGAAGGCGGGGAACGATCAAGTTGAGGGTGTAGAGTACAATTAAAGTCGCCACCAACGAGAACTCGGTCGGTGGCAGGTATACCAGAGAGAGCACCGCGAAAGCACAGAAAAAGCTCCGACACATAAGTGGAGGTGTTTGGCACGTAGATGTTAAAGATATGAAACCTCTCCGTTTGAATAGTGAACGTGACTTGTTGTAAGAGGTCACGACAGAGATTTTTTACAGAGAAGAGAGTCATCGTAGAGCGAAAAGTCGAGCGTACCCCGACGGCAATACCACCATATGATGAACAGCTGAATGCGTGGTGGAAAGCAAAATTCCATGATCTCCAGCGGGTAAACAAAGTGGTAGGATGACAGTTCGTCTCTTGTAAAAGTAGCACGTCCGCACTCAGTGGGGAAAGGTCCTCATAGGCTAAGGCGTTCGCAAGTGGTGTCGCAAAACCGCGACAATTAAGTGACGTGACCTTGAACTTTTAGGTCCGTCGGCGGATGTAAGATGTGTTGACTTGCAGTAGCGAGAACATGTAGGCGCTGGATAAAACCCAGACCCCACGGAATGTCATCGACGTTCCGCCGAAGAGTGTGCAAAAGAGAATCAAGTTGACTGAGAACCCGAGGTAGGGCAGCTTCATACTTTAGTAAAAAAGCACGGGCAGTGGCCGTGCTGGTGGGACTCACTAAATATTCAAGAAGATCTACGTAAGGCAGCGGCTCAGCGGGGAAAGCATTCTCTTGAAGGAGATTAGTGAAGTCCTCTAACGAGGGAGAAACATCCTCCGTCTCTGGTTCAGTCCAGGCTTGTACTTGAGAAGACGAAATGCCACGTCGAGAGAAGATTGCGCGAGTAACCGGGCGATTAGACCGCCTAGTGAACAAGTGCTGGGATGAGGACGTTTTAGACTTCTTCAACTTCTTCCGTGAGGAGACACTGCGTTTGCCAAAAATCGTGGAGGAACCAGCTGGTATAGAAGTTTCTGTGCTGGAAAGGGTTTCGGCTGCTGGATCTGCAGCGCCAACGGTAAACACCGACGACATATCAGCAGGTAAATCTGTAGGAGCAGAAAGTATACGCTGCGGGGGTGCCGTAGGAAGCGTGGGAAAATTCCGATCTGTAACTGAAAGTGAGTCTGCCAAAGACGTTTGTCGACCAACGTCTGCAGGCCGACGTCGGGAAGATTTGGGTCCTGCAACCTTCCACTCGTGTGGAGACGTTGACACAGCAGTAACAGGAGGGACAGAAGGTGCCACAGCACTTGGCACGGTTATGGAAACAGCACGAGTGCAATTGGCTCGCACATGACTCTCACTTTGACAAAGGGTGCAATGCTGAGAAGTGATGATCTCGATACGACGTCGCTGTTGCCCACAGCGCACGTGAAGGACAGTTGGACAGGCCTGAAGATGAGTATCAGACGGAAAGAGCACACGAGCGGTGCGACGGAAGCCACGAATGGCTTTGTCTTCTGGGTCTCTGGGTGCCGCCGAGAGGGTTGTTATGGGACCGACTACTCGGCCGAACTTACTGAGTAACGTGCAAAGAATTGTATCAGATACCTCTGGCGGGACAGGGTAGAAAGTCACCTGAACGGGGCGGTGCGCGACTGGTTGTGGTAGTAGATGTACATCATTAATGGTCAGTCCTGCTGTCAAGACAAGGTCAGCATGTTCCTTTTTTCTTGAAGTAAACCAGCACTGATCGTGGTTTCGGGCAACATAATCTATTGCATCCGCCGGTAAAATGGATTTAAGAGCTCGGCTATAGAGCTGAAGCTTTGTATCCGGCAGCGCATCAAAACATACGCCGAGGTCCATCGTTGATTGCAGTTGACGGCCGGCTGGTGAGTCTTCGGGAATATCTATCGTTGCTGTGGATCCCACGACATGAAGATACGAATCGGGAAGGAGAGTATCAGACGATAGGAGTGACGTAGAGCCACTAGACATGGCAGTCGCATATGATGGAGGAACAGTACTTCTACTAGATGTAGAGGGCGAAACTCCAGCTGTTATAGGGGAATCTGGCAGTTGAGATGAAGTGGTGGCCGTAGAAGCGACGTCACCCGACACCTCCATAGCATCCGCGACAGGGACAGAGAGTAGACCTGTAACGGCAGTACCCTCAGTGGGAAGGCAGGCCGTAGGCGCAGGCAAGACAGAGGAACTCATGACGTCAGTAAGGCAGTTAGAGATCTCTGCGACCAACGAAGCTGTGTCAGCAGCTGGGTTGGAAGAAGAGGAGGAAGATGGCTTCTCTTCCAAGATAAGGGCGTGAGCTTCACCCTTATCTAATGCCGCCATGTCAACGGCGAGGCTTACCGAAGAACAAGACCAACTCGTTCGAAAAATATAACTAACGATAAAGAATAAAGTAATTCACTCACCACCTCGTGAGACAAACGAAACGAAAGCACTGATCTTCAACTGGAAGATGCACGCGAAAAGAAAAAGTACACCACTCGATTAACTACTCGAAAGCACGTAAAAGACAGAGCTCAAAAAACACACATCACATCACAATCTCATAGTACTCTAACTTAGACGGTTGTCGGTTTTTGGAACGGGTCAAGGCCCGGGGAGTCAGAGCCCCCCTCCCCCCATACATACAAAATTTTCGTAAAATCTAGTTTTCATTTCAGAACCATCAAATTTGGTATCATGAAACTCTAACTTAGGCGCTAGACGGTTTTTGGAAGGGATTGGAGCCCCCCCCCCTCATAAAAAATTTCGTAAAATCGACAGTTTTCATCTTAGAACCACCAACTTTGGTATACTATCTCATGGTACTCTAACTTAGACAGTAGACCGTTTTTGGAACGGATCAAGGCCCGGGGGTCAGAGCCCCCACATACAAAATTTTCTTAAAAACTGCAGTTTTCAATTCAGAACCACCAAATCTGGCATACTATCGCATGGTACTCTAACTTAGACGCTCGACGATTTTTTGAAGGGGTTGCAGCCCGGGGGTAAGGGCCCCCTCATAAAAATTCGCAAAATCTACAGTTTTCAATTTAGAACCACCAAGTTTGGTATACTGTCTCATGGTACTCTAACTTAGACGCTAGACGGTTTTTGGAAGGGGTTGGAGCCCGCGGGGTCGGAGCCCCCCCCCCCCCCTCATAAAAAATTTCGTAAAATCGACAGTTTTTATCTTAGAACCACCAAATTTGGTATACTATCTTATGGTACTCTAACTTAGACAGCAGACCGTTTTTGGAACGGGTCAAGGCCCGGGGGTGAGACCCACCCCCACATACAAAATTTTCTTAAAAACTACAGTTTTCAATTCAGAACCACCTAATCTGGTATACTATCTCATGGTACTCTAACTTAGACGCTAGACGGTTTTTGGAAGGGGTTGGAGCCCGGGGGTCAGACCCCCCCAATAAACACTTTTTCGTAAAATCTACAGTTTTCAATTTAGAACCACCAAATTTGGTATACTATCTCATGGTACTCTAACTTAGACGCCAGACGGTTTTTGGAAGGGGTTGGAGCCCGCGGGGTCGGAGCCCCCCCCCCCCTCATAAAAATTTCGTAAAATCTACAGTTTTCATCTTCGAACCACCAAATTTGGTATACTATCTTATGGTACTCTAACTTAGACGGCAGACCGTTTTTGGAACGGGTCAAAGCACGGGGGTCAGAGCCCCCCACATACAAAATTTTCTTAAAAACTACAGTTTTCAATTCAGAACCACCTAATCTGGTATACTATCTCATGGTACTCTAACTTAGACGCTAGACGGTTTTTGGAAGGGGTTGGAGCCCGGGGGTCAGACACCCCCGAATAAATTTTTTTTGTAAAATCTACAGTTTTCAATTTAGAACCACCAACTTTGGTATACTATCTCATGGTACTCTAACTTAGACAGTAGACCGTTTTTGGAACGGATCATGGCCCGGGGGGTCAGAGCCCCCACATACAAAATTTTCTTAAAAACTGCAGTTTTCAATTCAGAACCACCAAATCTGGCATACTATCGCATGGTACTCTAACTTAGACGCTCGACGATTTTTTGAAGGGGTTGCAGCCCGGGGGTAATAAGGGCCCCCCTCATAAAAATTCGCAAAATCTACAGTTTTCAATTTAGAACCACCAAGTTTGGTATACTATCGCATGGTACTCTAACTTAGACGCTAGACTGTTTTTGGAAGGGGTTGGAGCCCGCGGGGTCGGAGCCCCCCCCCTCATAAAAAATTTCGTAAAATCGACAGTTTTCATCTTAGAACCACCAAATTTGGTATACTATCTTATGGTACTCTAACTTAGACAGCAGACCGTTTTTGGAACGGGTCAAGGCCCGGGGGTGAGAGCCCCCCCACATACAAAATTTTCTTAAAAACTACAGTTTTCAATTCAGAACCACCTAATCTGGTATACTATCTCATGGTACTCTAACTTAGACGCTATACGGTTTTTGGAAGGGGTTGGAGCCCGGGGGTCAGCCCCCCGAATAAACAGTTTTTCGTAAAATCTACAGTTTTCAATTTAGAACCACCAAATTTGGCATACTATCTCATGGTACTCTAACTTAGACGCTAGACGGTTTTTGGAAGGGGCTGGAACCCCGGGGTGAGAGCCCCTCCCCCTCATAAAAATTTCGTAAAATCTACAGTTTTCAATTTAGGACAACCAGATTTGGTATACTACTTATGGTTATCTAACTTAGACGGTAGACGGTTTTTGGAAGGGGTCGGGGCCCGGGTCAAGGTAGCCCCATGCAAAATTTTCGTAAAAAGTTCCGTTTTTTACTCTTAAGAATACCCTATTTACGTTCTAAGGCGCTCTTTGGCCCTTTGAGGGCCTTGCACCATAAACCATCAACCAACCAACCAACTAACCAACCTACGGTCTAAGTTAGGGACTGTAGATAACAATAAAGTGCAAAAATATGCGTTTAATGGTGTATTAAAAACACAAATCTATATAGTTTAGCTTTCACTACCAACGAACGGCTTATCAGAAAGAAATATAATGTAATGTAAACAGAGAGTTCCAGATATTCAAAATTCAAAACGGTAAGAAAAAGATGATCAATGCCAATGTGAAGTCGTATTCATGCGACATCACATAGGTACATTGCATTTCTGTGTCGCGGGATTCACAGAAGCACACGCCAGATGTACGGCAGTTCTATAGATGTCTCCTAGAAGGTAAGTATTCCCATTCCTTTGATGATCAATGCCAATGTGAAGTCGTATGCATGCGACATCACATAGGTACATTGCATTTCTGTGTCGCGGGATTCACAGAAGCACACGCCAGATGTACGGCAGTTCTATAGATGTCTCCTAGAAGGTAAGTATTCCCATTCCTTTTTCTTTCTTTTTTGTTTCGCAAAATTAAATTAACTAAATCAAAAAATTTAAAATAAGTTTACTGGAAAATTGCAGGAATATCTTTTTCATTCATTAACTTTCACCCGCTGAACTTGGTGATTTCACAAATAGTAATATTTACCTGGCAAATAACTGGTATCCCTGCTAGTACAAATTATATTAATGATTTATTTGCGTCCAGTTCAATCTAGTATGTCCATAAGAGCGTTTGGGGCCGTATGAAAAATACATTTCAACGTGTGCCGCTACGGCGGCGGAGTGATCTAGGCCCTGGCTTCTGACCACTTGTCGAGAAGGATCCTGGTTCAAATTCCGGTGAATCATGGACGTTGTGCTTGACTTCTGGCACTGGCTGTCCCCCTTCCCAGGAACCAGTGGCCCAAAATTGGGAATGTCCGACTCCTTATAGCCCTCTGAATTGATCACGGTGGTCGTTAATCCCCCCCCCCCAAAGATTGCGACGTGTCCATTGCTATTTGTTGTGGACCGTACAAAAAGTATGTTTTTGATATCAAGGTGTCCACTTCCATGTAGGCTGGCCATAAAATGTTAGGGGACCGTACAAAATTGCACTTTTGTTTTCACCTTGTCAGCGCTTCGGTATATGGTTGAAGTATACGTATATATAGTTGGGCCATTTCAGCACGTAGTTTGGTTTATATAGAAAATCAAGATAATGTTACATTTTTACTCAGCTACAACACATTAATCCCGAAGGCTATTTGTTGAAATCTTTAATCCGCCGTGCTCATATTCACAACGTTAACATAACATGTCAAGTTATTAATGTTGCAGTTTTACCCTGTCACAAAACTTTAGTTACAAAACTTTAGTTACAAGACCTTAGTTTTAAACTTTAGTTACAAGACCTTAGGCGTAAACTTTTTTTAGGAATTTTTAGTCCGACGTATTCATAAGGTTTCGATAACACGCCAAGGTTATGGTACGGCGTTTTGACTGAGGCACAAAAATTAATAAACAGGCCTTAAGCCTTTTTATCAGTTTTCAATCAACCGTGCTCATATACATAAAATTTTCAGAGAAAGTCAAGTTTACTGTGTTGCGCATTTAGTCGAGTACAAAACTATAAACAGCCATTAACTTTCACCCGCTGAACTTGGTGATTCCTCAATTCATCCATTAACAAGTCTTTTAAGTGATTGTATGCTATGGTCATATTGATAATGTTTGATGACAAGTCAGGTTAATGATGTTGCACTTATTAAAGACTTAAAAAGGTGTAGAGGCTAGTAATTATTATTTGAAGTCTAAATAAAAGCTCATTTTAACATGACTCGTCATGAAATCCTTGTGAATATGGCATTTATTTTATTTTGTACATTTTACAAAGCGTATGCATTTTTTTTTGGCATTTGTTTTAATTTTGTGTTGTACTTGTTACATAGCGTTTCGCATTTTTGTAATGCTTGTGACTTGTGATTGCATTTTGAATTTTTATTTGTTTCACATTTTGGATTGCATTTTGAATTTTTATATGTTTCACATTTTGGATTACTTTTTGACATTTTATGTTTTTTAAATGCTATTTTGAAAATTTTGTCTTTTTTAATTTTGCGTGGGTTTTACATTCTTGCATCTTCGGCGGAATTACATTCTTGAAAAATTCAAATACAAGTTAGTAAAAGGTATAATTTAATTAGTGAGAAATACCAGCACATTTTAGTAAAGGGTAGAATTATATGAAATTCCTCTTAAAATGTCCAGCATGTTAACATTGTCTCTATGCACCAAAGAAGTTCGAATTCCTTTTTATCTTGCCAGCGTTTCTCTTCTGGGTGGATTTGTTGGAATCTGTGCTATCACTCTTTCGATTTTAGCCATAGTTGTTCTTTGCTCTTTCGCAATTTCACTGATTATTTCGTACAGTCACAGTTTTTTCTCTCCCAGAATTGTATTCCAGCGTCTGTCTAATCTTTCAAGTTCGTTTTGTGTTCTGGGAAAGCCAAATAAATTGTTTTCACTAACTGACCAAATTGTTGGCGGGAACAGCGGAGGGCTTCTGCTTGGATTGTTTCTTCTGCTTCCACGAAATTTTCCAAGAACATAATTTTCCTCAAACCACTGAACTACAGAATCTGCATATTCTAGTAAAATTGATTTCACAAAATGAAATGCCCAAAACATTAAAAAAACTGCAACCACACGAAACAAAATTTCCAAAACATGGTAAGAAATTCTGTTGAAAGCACAATGAAGGTATACGATAGGAGAAATATATGTTTTTAAAACTTAATACAAGTGTCAAAACTGAAATAAAAAGAAAGAAAAAGGAAATATTCCAAATTTCATTGTTACTTTAGATATTTTGACCTGCTGACATTTCGTAAATTGTACTTGCACTCGGTCAAAAAATATTACTTACAAGGACTCTTTAGTAACTTTTAATCGCTGTGGTCGTATTTATAAGGTTTGCATAACAAATCAAGTTAATAATGTTGCGCTTTCACTTAGGCACCAAATGCTAATTATTGGCCGCTAGGCCTAGGCCTTTTAAATAATTTTTGATAAGCGTAACACTCTTAAATTGATTTGTCATGCAAACCTCATATAATCACAGCATTATAAAAATTACTGTAAATGCATATGCCTAGGTCTCGGGCGTATCTATTAATGCTTTGTGCTCGAGTAACATTTAAACAGAATTCATTTTATTTTCTATGAAAACTACATAAATATCAGCTCGGAGGACTGAAAACTATCAAAAATCTCTAGGCCTAGGGTCTGCTTAATAGTTCCAACCTCAGAAAAGCGCATTGCAAAAATCTTGGACTTCTATGAAAACATTATGAAAATTAGCACGGCACACTGAAAATTGCTAAACAGGCCCAGTCCTAGGGTTTTCTAGTTATTGTTTTGTACCTGACTAAAAGTGTAACATTATCTTTAGTTCTTACTAGCAGGGGTACCCGGTATTTCCCAGGTAAATATTACTATTTCTAAAATCACCAAGTTCAGCGGGTGAAAGTTAACGAATGAAAAAGCTATTTCCGTAAATTTCCAGGAAACTTATTTTAAATATTTCGATTTAGTTAATTTAATTATACGAAGCAAAAAAGAATTTACATTATTTACAGTACATTGTATTTCTGCCTGATAAGGCAACCGTTGGTGGTGAAAGCTAACGTTTATTAATTTGTGTTTTTAATACATCATGAACCGGATATTTTTTCACTTTATTGTTATCTACGGCCTCTAACCTATACCGTAGGTGGGGTAATGGAGTGCTGTATTGGGGTGCAGTTCTTAAGAGTAAAAATTGTAATTTTTACGAAAATTTTGAATGGGCCCCCTTCACACCGGGCACCGACCCTTTCCGTCTGCGGTCTAAGTTACAATACAATGAGGTAGTGTACTAAATTTGGTCATTCTAAATTCGAAACTGTAGGTTTTACAAAAATTGGCATGGGGGGGGGGGGGCTCTGAACCCTGGCTCCAACCGTTTCCAAAAACCGCCTGCATTCTCAGTTAGAGTACCATGACATAGTATACCAAATTTGGTGGTTTTAAATTGAAAACTGCAGATTTTACGAAAAAATTTTATGGGGAGGGCTCTGACCCCGTGCCTGACCCGTTCCCAAAACCGTCTACCATCTAAGTTAGAGTACCATGAGATAGTATACCAAATTTGGTTGTTCCAAATTGAAAACTGTAGATTTTACGAAAATTTTGTATGGGGGGAACGATCTCACCCCGGGCCCCGACCCGTTCCGAAAATCGTCTACGGTCTAAGTTAGAGTACCATGATATGGTATACCAAATTTGGTGGTTCTAAATTGAAAACTATAGATTTCAAGAAATTCTATATGGGGGGGGGGGCTCTGAACCCCGGGCTCCGACCCTTTCCAAAAAACCATCTACCGTCTAAGTTAGAGTACCATGAGATAATATACCAAATTTGATCGTTCTAAATTGAAAACTCTAGTTTTTACGAAAAAATTTTATGGGGGGGGGGCTCTTACCCCGTGCCCGACCCGTTCCAAAAACCCTCTACCGTCTAAGTTAGAGTACCATAAGATAGTATACCAAATTTGGTGGTTCTAAGTTGAAAACGGTATATTTTACAAAAATTCTTTGGGGGAGGGGGTGCTCTTACCGCCCGGGCCCCGATCCGTTCCAAAAACCGTCTCCCGTCTAAGTTACAGTTTCATGATACCAAATTTGGTGGTTCTAATGTGAAAACTATAGATTTTACGAAAATTTTGTATGTGGGGGCTCTTACCCCTCGCGCCTTGACTTATTCCAAAAACCGTCTACCGTCTAAGTTAGAGTACCATGAGATAGTATACCAAATTTGGTGGTTCTAACTTGAAAACTGTAGATTTTACGAACATTTTGTCGGGAAGGGCATTCTAACCCCCCGGGCCCCGACCCGTTCCAAAAACCGTCTACCGTCTAAGTTAGAGTGCCATTATATAGTATACCAAGTTTGGTGGTTCTAAATTGAAAACTAGATTTTACGAAATTTCGTATGAGGGAGGGGGAGCCTCTGAACCCCGGGCTCCGACCCTTTCCAAAAACCGTCTACAGTCTAAGTTAGAATACCATGAGATAGTATTCCAAATTTGGTGGTTCTAAATTGAAAACTGTAGATTTTACGAAAATTTAAAATTTTGTACGGGGGGGGGTTGGGTTGCTCCGACCCCCGAGCCCCGACCCGTTCCAAAAACCGTCTCCCGCTAAGTTAGAATTTCATGACACAAAATTTGGTGGTTCTGAATTGAAAAATAAAAATTTTAAGAAAATTTTGTATGTGGGAGGGGTCTTACCCCCGGGCCTTGATCCGTTCCCAAAACCTTCTACCGTCTAAGTTAGAGTACCATGAGATAGTATACAAAATTTGGTGGTTCTAAATTGAAAACTATAGATTTTACGAAAGTTTGTGTGTAGGGGGGGGGTAACCACCCTTGCCCCGACCCGTTCTGAAAACCGTCTACCGTTTAATTTAGAACACCATTATATAGTATACCCAATTTGGTAGCTCTAAATTGAAAACTTTAGTTTTTACGAAAAAAATTTATGGGCTGGGGGGGGCTCTGACCCCGTGCCCGACCCGTTCCAAAAACCGTCTACCGTGTAAGTTAGAGTACCATGAGAGAGTATGCCAAATTTGGTCGTTCTAAATTGGAAACTGTAGATTTTACGCGGCATTTTATGGGGGGAGCTCTTACTCCCGGGCTCCAACCCCTTCCAAAAACCGTCTAGCGTCTAAGTTAGAGTACCATGAGATAGTATACCAAATTTGGTGGTTCTAAATTGAAAACTGTAGATTTTACGAAAAAAGGTTTTTTTTCGGGGGGTCTGACCCCCGGGCTCCAACCCCTTTCAAAAACCGTCTAGCGTCTAATTTAGAGTACCATGAGATAGTATACCAAATTTGGTGGTTCTAAATTGAAAACTGTGGATTTTAGGAAAAAGTTTTTATTCGGGGGTCTGACCCCCGGGCTACAACCCCTTCCAAAAACCGTCTAGCGTCTAAGTTAGAGTACCATGAGATAGTACACCAGATTAGGTGGTTCTGAATTGAAAACTGTAGTTTTTAAGAAAATTTTGTATGTGGGGGGCTCTGACCCCCGGGCCTTGACCCGTTCCGAAAACGGTCTGCCGACTAAGTTAGAGTACCATAAGATAGTATACCAAATTTGGTGGTTCTAAGATGAAAACTGTAGATTTTACGAAATTTTTTATGAGAGGGGGGTCCGACCCCGCGGGCTCCAACCCCTTTCAAAAACCGTCTAGCGTCTAAGTTAGAGTACCATGAGGTAGTATACCAAATTTGGTGGTTCTAAATTGAAAACTGTAGATTTTAGGAAAAAGTTTTTATTCGGGGGTCTGACCCCCGGGCTCCAACCCCTTCCAAAAACCGTCTAGCGTCTAAGTTAGAGTACCATGAGATAGTATACCAGATTAGGTGGTTCTGAATTGAAAACTGCAGTTTTAAGAAAATTTTGTATGTGGGGGTGGGTCTCACCCCCGGGCCTTGACCCGTTCCAAAAACGGTCTGCTGTCTAAGTTAGAGTACCATAAGATAGTATACCAAATTTGGTGGTTCTAAGATAAAAACTGTCGATTTTACGAAATTTTTTATGAGGGGGGGGGGGGCTCCGACCCCGCGGGCTCCAACCCCTTCCAAAAACCGTCTAGCGTCTAATTTAGAGTTTCATGATACCAAATTTGATGGTTCTGAAATGAAAACTAGATTTTACGAAAATTTTGTATGTATGGGGGGAGGGGGCTCTGACTCCCCGGGCCTTGACCCGTTCCAAAAACCGACAACCGTCTAAGTTAGAGTACTATGAGATAGGATACCTGATTTGGTGGTTCTGAATTGAAAACTGTAGATCTGGAACTTTCCAGCTGATGTATATACCGCTGTATTTATTGGCAGAATTCCATTGTCATGTACATAGAAATGTTATTTTACAGAAGAATAAAGGCAATTTTGAAATGTAGATCTTACGAATATTTTGTGTATGGAAGGCTCTGACCAACCGGACCCTGACCCGTTCCAAAAACCGTCTAAGTTAGAGCGCTATGAGATAATATACCAAATTTGGTAGTTCTAAATTGAAAACTATATTTTACGGCAATTCTGTAGGGGGGGGGGCTAACCTCCCCCTCTCCAACCGCTTCCCAAAACCGTCTACAGTCTAAGTTAGAATTCCACGAGATAGTATACCAGATTTGGTGGTTTTGAATTGAAAACTGTAGATTTTACGAACATTTTGTATATGGGGGGCTCTGACCAACCGGGCCCTGCCCTGTTCCAAAAACCGTTTACCGTCTAATATTTTTAGTGCGAAAGAAAAACGTAATATTCCTATCCTGTCTGCGTGTCCAAACTTTATAAATTTGATCAGGGAGCAAGACGTTCGAAATCGTACGTTTTCCTGCATTCGTTTTGTATGTAACCAAAATCTGTAAACGCGACGAATTGACGTAGTCGACGAATTGACGTAGTCGACGAATTTGTCCGCGACGAATTGACGCGCGACGAATCGTCGTGGTCGACGAATTGACGCGCGACGAATTGACGCATGCGACGAATTGACGCGCGACGAATTGTCGTAGTCGACGAATTGACGCGCGACGAATTGACGCAGGCGACGAATTGACGTAGTCGACGAATTGACGCACGCGACGAATTGTCGTGACACCCTGACCACCTTATACTAAAATTGCAAATTTCATTTAACAAGACCCTATGATATGCGTTCAACCACATTTGTCTATCGCATACAGTGTATCCGTAATAAATGTGCAAAGTTGTAAAGTGACTTTGAGGACACCCTGTATATTTTGGGGCGTTTACTTTAAAATGGCAAAGCAAAATTCTCTGTACTTCAGTGAAATACTGTATTGGCCTCCGGACCAAGCACGCTGTTATAAGCAAATTAAGGCAACTAAGAATTACGGTTAAGCGTAGGGCGTTGGACTTAGAGCCATAGGTACATTGATAGGCCGTACTCTCCTTCTGTAATTTTCAAGGAGACATTAGTACCAATTTTGATGGTCCACCATTAGAGATGAGCTCGGGCCGGGCTCATTAACTACCTAAAAACCCGGGCCCCAGGCTGGGCCCGGGCTCGGAATTACACGTCTTGAATTTCATTACTGTAATTAATTCAGCACGTGTAATTTCGAGCCCGGTTGAATTACACGTGTTGAATTTAATTTCATCCCCAGTTATGGGAAGCTTTATACCCCAAAGAGCTAATCTGGGATGGTCTTCAAGAATTGCCCCAAATCAACGGCTGTCCCGATTAGCCGATAGCCCAATTAACGGGAATCTACTGTATTTTTATGTCAGCATCAGTGGTGAATCGCAAGGCCGTAGCTAGTAGGGGACGGCTAGAGGGGCTTAACCCCTTGCAAGGCAAGCGAGCCCATACACATTCTTGTAAATTCTTTAAACTTTTGTTATCGTCGGTTTATGAAAAATACACTGGTGTGCAAAAATTAAGGACGAAGAGGAGAAATTAGCATTACAGCGTAACGAGCAGGCAGAACGGACCGAAAGACCACTCAGGAGATAGACTAGGGTCCGGTACGGTAGGGCATGCGCATATATGCAGCATGGCGTAGGAGGGGGGGGGGTAGAGTGTCGGAAGGGTATAAAGCAAACGGGCGGTGTACGCTCAGCAATTCGGTGAAAGCTATTGCACGGTATACATCGGTTTGAACGACGTCGAGTTGCTGCCACCGTGTGATATGGCCAACAGGCAATCCAGTAGACGACATCTGGATGACTTTACCCGAGGTCGCGTCATTGGGAAGTTGGAAAAAGGTCGAAGTGTAACTATTGTGGCCGAGGAGTTCGGGATCGCTCACAGCATCGATTCACGAGCTTGGAGAGCATTTCAAACGACAGGAACAGCTGTCCGAGAGTTTAGCAGTGGTCGTCCACGAGCAACCACGGCGGCGGACGACCGGTATATTGTCATACAGGCGAGAAGAGACAGACGGCAGACAGCGGGACAAATCGCAAGGCACATGCAACAAACAACTGGACGTCCGTTATCGCGTTTTACCGTGGCCAGGAGGCTGCACAAAGGTGGTCTATTTGCACGACGACCAGTACGGTGTGCGCCATTAACGCCTGCTCATAGGAGACGGCGGTTTCTGTATTGCCAGGAACACAAGAACTGAACACATCAGCAATGGGGTCGAGTTCTCTTTACGGATGAGAGCCGATTTAGTCTCACGAGCTATTCTGGACGTATACATATCTGGAGAGAGCAGGGAACACGCAATCACACCTCCAACATAATCGAAAGGGACCGTTTTGGAGGTGACGGAGTTCTCGTTTGGGGCAGTATCATGCTTGGTGGGCGTACTGACCTCCACATCTTCCAAGGAGGTTAAGTCACTGGTGTTCGCTTTTGTACCGAGGTTCTCCTGCCTCACGTGCGTCTGTTTAGAGGTGCTGTGGGTCATCTGTTTCTCTTCATGGACGACAACGCTGCACCTCATCGTACAGTGGCTGTCGCAGAGCTGTTGGAGAGTGAAGATATTCAACGCATGGACTGGCCCGCAAGGTCCCCGGACCTAAATCCAATCGAACACGTGTGGGACCTTCTCGGGAGACGTTTGGCAGCACGTCACCAGCCGCCAGCAACTATTCTGCAGCTGTGATTGGCGCTGCAAGAGGAATAAGCCGCGATGCCTCAACAGCTCTATGACAACCTCGTCCTCAGCATGGACAGACATCGTAAATCCTGCAACGTAGTCAGGGGTGATCATATCCCCTACTAAAGACTGGATTTTTCTTGGCAGCCGCCTGTCACATGGACGTTTCTGTCTTCTGTCTAGTTGTGCTCGAAGCTACCTTTTCAATAAAGTGCCTTTGTATCCTTTGGATTCCTTGTTTGGACGGGTTTACTCACTTGTCCCATATTCTTACATCTTGGGGATCTTATGGTATGATTTGAGTCGATGTGGAGCCTTCTGCAAGACGTTACATTCGAAAAACCGTTTCGTCCTTAAATTTTGCACGCCAGTGTACATTTGTATTTCATTAAAAGCATAAATGTTTTTCCTCATTTGGTCGCGCATTACATTCTTTTAAAACATAAAAAAAATTGAAGTGATGCAGCACAAACGATGAATGACTACAGTGAATTTTTTTTTAAACATGAGCCAGTAGTTACAGTTGGGCCAATGATTCTCTGCCACATGGTGACAGGGCTTGTAGATTAGATGTTTTGGGCCAGGGAAGAGAGAAAGAACTTTTTTTTTTTTTTTTTTTTTTTCAGTTTGTGTGTTTTCGAAGAATGGTAAACTTTGAAAGAAAATTATAAAAAAAAAAAAAAAAAGGAGAAAGACCGACGGAGGTGGAGGAGGCGTATAGCGTAGTTGGGCAGGGTTCGCTATGAGATGCTAAGCTGCTGTTTAAAAGCTTCTAGAAAGGGTTATCGTGAGATATCTTAACTGAATGTATATTCTAGGCGTTGGAAAATAGTGCTAAAGCGAAATCCTTGTTCGTGCGCGGGAGACAGAGCTTTCACCATATTCTTTTTGATTGTTTATCGTCCAGTAGGAGTGGATTTACGATTATTATACTAGAGAAAAGTTTTTTTGGGGGAGCGGGATTCGGGTGCCCTTGTATTTTGAAAAAGAAAGGGTGTATGACTATTGACCACGGTAAGAAGTGGCTACCAACGAGCACCAACAAAGGAGAACACACGGCTAAAGATGGAGAAAAAAGTGGAACTGAAGAAGAGGAGTAGAAAAAGTTTAAGTATGACATCAGTAAAACCCCGATGCCACTGCATGGATCCACGGAAAAAAGACCACAACAGTAAACTAAAAAAAAACAAAAAAATCACTCTAGTTATTTGGAGTCAAGTGATAAGGAACGCGAACTAAACCACCATCAAGCAAATTTAAAGGATATGTTGTTTTTTTTACATTACAGAAGAGTTTGCTTTTTTTCTCCTTTTTATTTCATATTTTGCATTTTATCTAATTATTTTTACTGTTTGGCATAATTATTCGCTAACGAAGTAAATTAACAAAAGGTGATTAAAGATAAAACAAAACTTGCGCCTGTATTCGTGGAAAAATGCAGTTTAAAATTAAACACAGATCCCCCCTCGCCCCGCCGCTAGATGACCCTTCAGAGCCTCTCCCTTATGATTCTTTAGCCCGCCTGATTCTGGGATCTAGCTAGCAGCTAGAGCACACGTGACAAGAACTGATATATTAATATTTTTACATGCTTCACAATGATATATTAAAAGTACCTCAAAAAAATAAGATACAAAAAAAAAAAAAAAAAAAAAAATCCGGTATTGGACGCCCAGTCTGATTCATCATGGACTTGCAGAACAACTTCAAATTCGCCATGCACAAAAATGAGTTTATAAGGCGTGAGAACATATGCCGATTGTTTCTCATTTTTCGTTTTACTGTTGAATTTACCACCTATAACTAGAATCTAGTTGCTATCTTATGTTTGCCCTACCAAGTCGTTAAACCGTCAAACAAACGAACAAAAAAAGAAATCAGCTCATGAGGAGGGAGCATGCGCATCACAATAAGGTAGTCCAAAAGTGACGCAACAAGTGGCGCGGATTTCCAGGGACAAATAGGAAGTGTGAACAGCTATACAGCTCGCACAACGAGCCCTCGTGCTGTTTACAAAGCTGTGAGTGAGAGTTTTGGGGCAATAAGTGCCACTCCTGCATCAAGGCATTTCAGAGTACCGGGAGGTTTCTGGGAGGAGAGGGGGAGGTTACCGGCTTGCAGATGCTTTTTCCAGGGCATCTTAGACATGGTCTATCAAGTTCAGGTCCGGAAATCTCGCCGGCCACTACATCCTGTGAATATCCTCACGCTCCAGGCATTCGTCGACTAGCCGAGCCCTGCGGGGACGGGCGTTATCGTCCATAAAAACGAACTGAGGTCCAACAGGTTCCCTGAAAAGCCATACATAGGGCTCTCGGATATCATCCCTGCAGCAGGCAGCAGTCAGGGTGCCTCCTGGAAACAGGTGCAGCGGCGTGCGTCCATCTAACATGATGCCATCCCAAACCAAGAGTCTTCCTACCACTTTTCTCGACGTGTGCACATTTGGAGAGGCTTCGAGAATCGTGTTTAAGCTGTTCCGCGACTCGTCACTGAAGAGAACACAGGTCCATTGATCAGGGGTCCAGGGGGATGGGATATTGTGGAGCCCAATTCAGACGGATTTTTCTGTGAGATGCGGGGAGTGGGATACAGATCACTGGCCTTCTTGCAGACAGGTGGAGTCTTCTGTAAACTGTTTACATCGATGTCACGGTTCCAGTAGCAGAGTAGAGCTCCTGCGAGAGTAGCCTGGCTGTCAACGCACACGTCGAGAATCGTGTTTAGCCTACTGCACTCGTAGCCCACCCTGATTTCGAAGTCTAGCTACGTGTCTGGTAGTCGTTACTTTTTAATAGTCAGATTTACACTCATTGTCATAAAAACCCGCGCACCAAGAAAAAAACCGTGCGATTAACGCGAAACTCGGCGAATAGCTACCGGGGAGGGTAGACATGCAAATGATTAAAATTTCGTGCGAATCCGCATGCCCGTGCGTCCAAGACCAGCGCTGCAATCGCAATCCTTCGGGCTTATAAGGCGCCGCGCAGGGGATTCCACATGCGTGCCAAAGTGCACGGTAAGAGAGTCAAGTGAGATACTTGAGCGATAGACATGCCGAGGAGCCGCCCTAGATGCGCATACGGGCGACTGACGGAGTTTGAACGCGGCCGTATCGTCGGGATGGGAGAGGCAGGGTGGCCAGCGCGCCGAATCGGCCGACATTTGGGCCGGTCGGACAGTATGATGCGATCGTGTTGGGAGAAATTGACACGGAAAGGCACCCGGACACTGCGGACTAGCTCCGGACGATCCAGACATGCCACCAGCAGAGAGGACCGTGGGATTGTGAGATCGGCACGCACAAATGCAACGAAGTCCTGTTCCCATATCTACAGACATGTGGCGGCTTTATGGACTCCTGTGTCCGCCAGATCCATTTCCAGACGCATGGTAGAAACGAACCTGCACTCTCGACTGCCCTTACGTTTTCTGCCATTAACACCTGGCCATCGTCGGCGTCGATTGCAGTGGTGTCGGCAGCGAGCAACGTGGAATGCTACGGACTAGCGACGTATAGTGTTCAGTGACGAATCCCGCTTCTGTTTGGGAACGGACGACCACCGTGTCAGGATGTAGGGGACCGCAGGTGAGCGCTACAATCCAAACCTCACTGTTGAGCGGTACACGTCCCGAACTGCAGGCGTGATGGTATGGGGAGCCTTCGCGTATGACAGCCGAACTTCCCTCGCAGTGATCCGAGGGACGTTGACAGCCCAAAGCTACGTACAGGAGATCCTGCGGCACAATGTACTTCCTTTCCTGGCGGGTCGTCCCGGAACCATTTTCCGACAAGATAACGCCCGTCCGCACATGGCTCTGGTTTCCCAAGACTGTTTACATCATGCTTCGACGCTTCCATGATCTGCCAGATAGCCTGATCTCTCGCCCATCGAGCACATGTGGAACCAAATCGGACGCCAGCTTTCTCCATGTCCCAGTGTTCGTGATTTAGAGCGTTTGTTCCAAGAAGTGCGGGTCATTCTGTTCCAAAATAACATAAGGCGCGCGGCGTCTTTTTGACTTCATGCCAGACCGCATGTATCCGAGCACTAGGCGGTCCGACGCGGTACTAACTCTGACCGGAATGTGTACTGTATGTCGGCGGGGCATCGTCCTGCTGCTGTGATATATAGTAATCACTTCTGCCCTTGGTATATACCATCTCACTACTGAAATCTCATTTCAATCCAACGCCTCCATCTTTGTGCGCGGATTTTTATGACAATGAGTGTAGTTTATGATGTTATGTATTCAACTGAGAATTAGGAAAGAACTTTTTAAGGACTGTGGTGTACCGGAGAAACTCACCCCCCCCCCCCTCCCCCCGCAAAATATCTTCTAGGGCCTTTTGCAAAAATCTTTTAACTTTCAATTATCATATTATGACCATTTTATTCTTTTAGAGATCTAAGGCCAGCATCTTTGAAATCCCTTACGATCACCCCTCCCACACACACATACCCACACACACACACATACCCACACACACACACTACCACCACCAACACCACCACCACGTAATTGCCATGTGACAGTGTCTAATGACTTTTTCCGATTTAAATGAAAACACAAAATATTGGTAAGCAAATAAATAAGCAACACTTAAGAATTGTGGCACAAAAAAGTAAAACTACTTAAAGTATTTACTCTTGAATATTTTGCACATAGAATTTTTTTACTTTTGGCTGTTATATATATAAAAAAAAGACAGATTTTTGTTTTTTCATCCCAGCGAATAAAGCCTTTCATTGTATTCTGAAGGATGCGTAATTATGTTCAAACAACTGTAATATACAGAGTGGCCACTTTATTATGAGCACCTAAAGTTGTAAGCAAATGAACTATGGCTGCACGCTGTTGCCGCCAGAGGGCGAGGCTAGTATATAAAAAGGAAAAGCTTAGTGCTTGCGACAGTAGTAGAAGTGATTTTTGGGTGACGAGATGGGTAAAAAATACGATTTGACGGACTTTCAACGTGGGATGAATGTAGGAGATCGGAGCCATGGAGCGACTATCACCGAAACCGCCGCATTCGTGAAATGTTCCAGAGCAGCTGTTGTTAAAGTGTTTAAAGACTGGACTGTCAGCCAAAAAACTGGGTCTCTACGTGCAACGTGTGATCGTCATCGACTAGTGATTGCTCGGGCGGAACGGAGAGTGTGCTGCAAATTGGTAACAGACAACAGAAGGGCAACAGTGCAGCAAATTACAGACCATCTTAATCAAGGATCCCCTCAAATCATCTGTGCATGCACTGTTCGCCGTACACTGCATCGGATGGGATATGGCAGTCGAAGGCCTGTTCGAACACCTTTGCTGGCTGCAGCTAACAAGAGAAAACGTCTCCAGTTCGCACTGGAGCACAAGGATTGGACAATCGATAATTGGAAACAAATTATGTGGTCCGATGAATCACGTTTTCAGTTGCATCATACCGATGGCCGAGTGAGAATTTGGCGAAAACAGCACAAAAGCATGGACCCCAAATGCATTGCTACAACCCTTCAATCTGGTGGAGGCAACGTTATGGTTTGGGGAATGTTTTCCTGGCATGCTTTGGGCCCTTTAATTCGTGTTGATCAACGTCTGACTGGCACATCATATCTAAACATCGTATCGGACCAAGAGCATCCTGTTATGTGGATGGTTTATCCCAATGGAGATGGCTACTTTCAACAAGATAATGCGTCCAGCCATAGTGCTCGTATTGTACAGGATTGGTTTCGGGAACATGCCGGTGAGTTTACTTTGCTTAGGTGACCCCCACAATCTCCAGATCTCAAGCCCATTGAGAATTTGTGGGATGAAGTTGAACGAGCCATCAGACAGCTGGATCCACAACCCTGCAATCTCACATTCCTGGAAAGTGCTATTCATCAAGCATAGTCTCAGATTCCACAAACCACCTATCAATATCTCGTGGAGTTCATGCCACGAAGAATCGACGCAGTATTAAAGGCAAAAGGTGGCCCAACGAAGTGTATAACACTTTATCCTCATTGGTATAAAAATTTGATTCACTGAACTGATATTTCTTTTGCATTCTCTCGTAGTACATATGAGCTATTGCTGTGACTGTGAAAAGGGGCCTCAATTCTGTCATCGAGATTTAAAAAGCTGCTTTCCTGTCATCGAGAATTTGTAAACTAAAACCGCGAAAAATATTTTTGTTTTTGTTTTATTACTTCATTCAAACCTGCCATCAATTTTTTTTTTTTTTTTGTGATTGGAGGTTTAGCGACCACCGTGAGCAACTCAATGGGCTATAAGCAGTCGCCCGTCCCTAATATAGGGTCACTGGTTCCAGGGAAGGGAGAGAGCCAGTGCCGTAAGACAAACACGACATCCATGCCTGACCGGGACTCGAACCCGGACCCCTTACGGACGAATGATCAGAGGCCAACGCCTTAGACCACTGCGCCACCGGGGCTGCCCATCAAAAATCACTGGCTGTTTCTTTAACAGTCTCATATGAAGTTTCCGCAAAAGATTTTGTAATTTTTTTTATCTTTTTATTATTTTTTATTTTTTGCTGAAGGTTAGAGGCCTTTTCAGCCGTGAGCTCCTCCTCCTCCTCCCCAATGCGGGGGTTGCGAGGGCTTTGAATACGCCTCTGGTTAAGCATCTTCACCAAAAAGGTAATATTCTTATGATATAAAAGTTTATTTCGACCTAAGTGGTATATGACTATGAATATCTTCTGTTATTAATGTAAATGTGTTTTTGCATAAGCTTTTGTTCTGTGTTTGAGATGTAAAAATTGCTGACAAGACATCTTCCTCTTTAGCTTCAGTTAGGATCTACGATCCATATGTTAGGACGGTGACGTCATGCAGTGACGTCACGATTATTTGTCTGCGAGGAAGGCGGGATGAACCACTTAGAGCGAAGTGAACTTTTATTTCATAAGAATATTACCTTTTGGTGATGATCCTTAACCAGAGGCGTACTCATAGCCACTTTGGGCAAAGTAAAAAAGGAACTCTTAAAGAGAACGATAATGTAAAAATGTATAAATCCCATTTGATAGCCGAAAATGAATTTCTTTATTTTCTTTTTCTCGATAAAGTAGAGCTTAAATCAAAGTAAATTTAGAATGACCTTTCCACACACTTAATTGTAGATGGACTGATGAAAAGAAAAACAATTGTATGCTGTACAAAGCTTCCTAATCTCATCTAAAATGCACTTCTAGTAGAGAAACTGCTTGAGAGAGTCTGTCACCTCAGTCATCCGCGTCCGACGCTCCAAACTGATTCGTCCTTGCTTTCTGCAAAAGAGAAAAGAGATACATGTGCTAATTGCCTTAACTTCCACCATTAAGGATATAAACACATAAAATTATTTTCACTTTCACGCTCCAGTTAGAAAGAAAAGCTTTTGGGAAAGAGTGCAAAAGTCAACCAAAGTCACGGTGGCCCAGATTTAGAGCAAAATGCAATCTCTAGGACTTTTATTCATGTAAACAGCTTAGTCATCTAGAACAACAAAATGCAAAATATGTTATTAAATATTGTTTCGGAATCTGAGATGCATTGCCATCTTAAATACAGAATCAAATGAAATTTCTAAATCGTTATGTTATTATTGCTATTACATAAAACTGCGAACTTTCTCAAAATAAACTAAAACACATGAGAATTTTTCCGTGACTCACTTACAGTATAAACGTGGAAAGAGCAGTGACTTTTGTTTGATGTTCCTAATCCTCGTCAATTGTGTGTATCCATTATTCATACGCCTCCTTGTTATTTGTTCAGTTGCTGCTTACCATCTTTAGTGCATCCCCAGCATCGTGCGGGGCTCCAAGAAGCAACCTGCCATGTGGTTTAGCAGTTAGTCGTATGTGAGTCTGGAGAATTCGAGGCCGCTGTGGTGCAGTGGTAGCATATCCTGCGCGTAACTGGCGGAACTTAGGTTCGATTCACGGAGGCGGCCGATGATAACTTTTCCGTGACTCACTTATAAACGTGGAAAGAACGATGACTTCTGTTTGATAAAACACTTCCTTTTAATGGCGTAAAACTCATACACGGTCCAAGCCGAGCTTTCGTGCTCCACCGGGAGGCTTCGTCTGGGCTAAGCTTTCAAAGCCTTCTTAGAGATAGCAGCTTACAATGTTGTTACAATTCAAAAATTTTGTTATTATAGAACCAAACAGTTTCATTTCACGTTGAGGTCCGTGTTTAGACATATCACGTGTACAGTCCATGTTTTATTTTTTTATTTTTTTTATTTTTTTTTCATTGGAGGTTTAACGACCACCGTGAGCAACTCAATGGGCTATAAGCAGTCGCCCGTCCTTAATTTAGGGTCACTGGTTCCAGGGAAGGGAGAGAGCCAGTGCCGTTAGACAAACACAACATCCATGCCTCACCGGGATTAGAACCCAGACCCTTTTCGGACGAATGATCAGAAGCCATCGCTTAGACCACTGCGCCACCGGGGCGGCACCATGTTTTAAACGTGATCATGCTGCATGGAGAGGAGTATCTGTTGTTTACCTGTTGTTTCCTTGATGCTTGTTCAGGAGGTTTCTCCAGGCATCTGACATCTCATAAGACAAATTTTCGTTGCATGGGTGTGGGTGGGCCATGATCTCAAGACTTTCAAACGTGGCTGTGCCAACATAGCTTGTATAGGGTGCTATTCTTTTTATCATGCTCCAAAGTGGGGTTGCTCATTTTTGGATGACTTCCTTGCACAAAGCGGTTGCAGTTTTCCCGTCCTTAACGTCTCTTTTATGCTCATTGGTCCTTATCTGGAGTGACCTTTTAGTTAACCCAACGTATGACTTTGTGTTTCAGTCTGGATAGATTAGGGGTATGTCATAAAGATTAGGGTATGAGACGTTAAGGACGGGAAAACTGCAACCGCTTTGTATTGTCTGGATAGATTAGGGATATGTCATCTGGATAGATTAGGGTGTGTCATTGGAGCGCGAAAACTCGGCTTGAATTGTGTATGAGTTTTACGCCATTAAAAGGAAATGTTTTAGTTTATAAACGATGTAAAGTATTCGATAATTTTATCAAAATGTTTCTTTCGAGCTGTGTCAGCTTCAGAATAATGAAATTGGAAAAACTGAAAAATATTTTCTAACATTTTCTTAATCGATGTATTATTCAGGGTGATCCAAACGACTTATCTTATTTTTTGAAAACTATTAAAAACTAATTACACCACTTACAGGCATAAGATTTTTCTGATACAAACTAAAACACTTCTAGATGCGACCCCTTAATTGCTCGAAGGATGTTCAACCAGTACTAAATTTCTCGCAACGTCCGTTGTAATAATCCATATCAATAGCAGCAGTGGCGTTCACGATCCATTCCTCTTTAGGTACTTTAAACCAAGGTTAATAGATGACAAGGTTACGCTCATCCTGCACTTCCGATGATTGCTTTGTGACATCACTGTCCAAATCGCCACCGTTCTTTGTATCTGCACCATAACAGCGTGTCGGAATTATTATTCATAAACCAGCTGGAATAATCTTCATAAATTCTACGAGAATTTTTAATGTTTTCAATTTTTAATTTAAAAAGTTTGAGGAATGTTGCCGAGTTGCTTTTCCTATTCCCCATAAAGAAATTATTTATAATATGACAATAATATGTCCTGCTGTGCGTTTTACTCTCTAAATTTATATAAAAACAGCAAAAATTCATTTTGTAACTAAATTAACATTTAAAAGTACAACCGTTTTCCCGCTCTTTCCGAAACAAAAATGTGCGAGAGGTATTTTTGAAATATCCGTTACTAAATCGAAAGTACGGTGTGTGTACATCGATACTGCATTTGAATAATCTAAAGATTCATATTTTTATCAGAAGAAAGAGGCCACTGCATCATCAGGCGTAGGCAAGATGATGTGGTAACTAAAATATTCACATGATTGTGAATTTCTTCTGTATTTAATGTAAATGTGCTTTTGCATAAGCTTTTGTTTTGTGTTTGAGTTGTAAAAATTGCTGACAAGACATCTTCCTCCATAGCTACAGTTCGGATCTACGATTCATATGTTCGAACGGTGATGTCACTCAGTGACGTCACGATTATTGGTCTGCGATGAAGGTGGGATGAGCAAACCTTACTGTCTATTAACCTTGATTTAAACCAAACACCTTTGTCCTGTATACTCTGTTTTTGACAAATCCCCATGAAAAAAGATCCAAAAGGCTTACATCAGGTGAACGGGATGATCACAGAATCTGGACATCTCGGTCAATCCAGCATCGTAAGAACACAGTCCAAGTAATCGCGAACACTTATTCCCCAGTACGTAGGAGCTCCATCCTGTTGAAAGAAGATATCTGGCTAAAGGTTTTCGACGTGTGGCACAGCAACATTTTGCAGCCTATCTAAGTAGACATTTGCGTTGATAGATATTTCCACGAAGAGAAAATATTTGTGTATAAGCAACACCAAATATTAACTTTGGAGCTATCACGAATATGAGTTTACAAGACATGTGGATTTCTCGAACCCAATATGCACACATTATGTCTGTTAACTGCTCCTGATACGTGAAATGTCGACTCATCACTAAACATTACACATTCAAGGAAGTGTTCGTCAATATGTAGGCGATCCATTAAGTTACAGGCAAATTCGAATCGGTGAGGCATGTCGTTCTTTCACAGATGTTGCATAATCTGCACTTTGTAAGCGTATAACCGCAATCTTTTATGCAAAATATGAATCATTGTTGTACGTGGCAATCCCAATCGTCCAGAAACTTGTCGGGTTGACTTTCTCGGGCTACGGCGAAATGTTTGTTCCACGTCGTCTTCCGAAACACTGAGATGTCCACTTCTTGGCTTATCCAACAAACTCCCAGTTTCTAGAAATTTATCTTTCCAATGCTTAATTCTCTTAGTATCAACAGATCCCTGCCTAAACGCGTAAGAAAATTTCTTTGTACTTGAATTACTGATTTCATTTCAGAAAACCACGCCACACAAATCGCGTTTTCCTGCACATTCGTCATTTTAGGTTGTAGCTATGAAGAGGAAGAACAACAAGCGCCATCTACACGCAATGATAGACAACAAAGCTTCAGTGTTTAACTTTCAAACACTGCAAATCTTATTTCTGTAAGTAGAGCAGTCATTTCTAATTAATTTTCTAAAAAGATAACTAGACTTTTGGACCATTCTGTATTGTTATGAACATTTCATAATTTACATGAACATTTCATAGTATGCAAATGACAAAGCAGTATTTAATGCGTTTTTATAATTTTGACCTGGAAAGTTGCGCCGCTCAAACCGGCGTATCTCTTGTCCTTGTCTACGTCAGTGTAACAAGAAAATAAACACTGAACTATTTTTGTGATCACAATTTTTTTGGGGTGGAGAGAGGAAACAGCTCGAATCGACATGCATCACTCACACCAAAGCCTTCAAAATAACATACAGTGGCACAATAAAAATAGTGACACCGAATATAAAGCAATTTTCTCGGCTGGTAGCACTACATTTGCTACTGTAGTAATCAGAACCGGGCCTGCCTCCTACTTGCCTTCAGAACAAGAGAGAGAAAGAATGAAATTGTTCGCCCCGATCATTTTTTGGAGGGGGTGGTAGCGGTGGGGTTTTCAAGTTGGAAATATACATGTATTTATCTCGAAAAAGAAAAGCAATGAAGGATGAAGGGTACATGTACGATAGTCCAGCTCACACCAAGTGACATTTATTGGCACGTAGCCCCGGCAAGAGAGAGACCATGTTTGGAATGTAGTAACAGCAAATGTAGTGCTGCCATCTGCAAGAACAGGCTTTTATTATGAAAAAAAAAAAACGGGGTTTCTTTCATTTCTATACTCACAAATGTTCAAAATGAAAAGCACCACATTTTTTTTTACTTTATTACTGTTTGAAAACCAAACACATTTCCCCTTTTGTTTTTGTTTTTTCAAGGGCTTCCGCGAACGTAAACCTCTCGAAGGAGAAGAAAAAAGTTCCAGAAACTCAGTTTTCAGGAGGGTGAGATTAGTCAGCAGTATGGAAAACTTATTAGAAACAGTCGCTTAATCTTAGTTCTTACGGCTGCTCGCTGCAGAGACGGGGAGCAAGCAAAGCTTCAGAATAAACATAAACACCGTTGTCCCATTCGGACTCGAATCAAAACTGGTACTTCGGCTGCTGAAATCGGAAAAGACACGGTACCAGACGACGTTAAGAATTAAATCAAAAAAATTTTTTAAACGTTATATAATATCGAATATATACTATCGTGAAGATGTGTGTGTGTGTGTGTGTGTGTATAGGACCCATGCTAACGCGGCGCTCCTACATGCACACCTTAATCTCTCACGGGCGCCTTCAGAGCAATATAAAGTACGTACCTGAATGCACCACCTTACCGATGTCTTCGAAATAATACGTATGTTGTGTGTGGACAATAAAAAAAACTGTAACACACGAAATGGGAACACATTGATATCAAGTTTATCCAATTGTTTTTGTCCTGGGATTTTTTCCCCTGTATATCCAATGATGGATCGTTTTCCAAGTGACTTTTCAATGAGAGGTTACTATATTTCTCTTTTCTTTCCTTTCCTGCATTTTTAAACTTTGATTTCCATCTGAGGAATGAGATTTAAGCGAAATTCAGTAATTAAAGTCATGTGGCACGTGTTTACCCTAGATATCTCTTCAACCCGCCATGGGTGGACGAGTGAAAGAGAGATCACTTTTTAGGTTCTCCAAAACGATCAATAATGAAAGACAAAAATAGTTGTCTAGTAAGTTTTACAAAAGCGCAGTTATTAAGGTTATCATTTCCTCATTTTTTTCCACTTTTTTTTTTTTTTTTTTTGATATACCTTTTCTGATTGCATTAAAAGAAATCTTCATATTCTGTCTACCTTCATCCAAATATATCCAAATATTTGCAAATTTGGATGGGTTTCCTCCTAAGGATGATGTGTAATATGCTGTTTAGTTTAAGAACGAAAAGTTTCATGAAACATAACCGCTGTATCGAGCTAAATAAAGAGATAGGCGGCCGATGTGTACAAAAGAATGTTGGCAAGAAGTAAACCAAAAAAGTTCTATTCGGATTTGGGAACAAATCTTCCTGAAGCTTAGCGGATTCCTTGCTTCAAAGGACAACTAACCAAAGTTAAATATCCTCATTAAGATTTTGCTTCTAATCAATCCAAAACACTTTTAATATTGAAATAATAGTAATAAAAAAACGTTAAGGTAAAAATAGAAAATAAAAAGTACATACAAATATATTGAAGTCTTCTTCCTCAAGGAAACCAAATGAGAAGCAAAAAGAACAACAAAACAAATTTGAAACCATAAATAAAATAAAAAATCGAAAAGTACTAACAAAAAAAAAGTGGAAAAAAAAGTCATTCATAGATTGTACCATGAGTCCAACTGCAGATTTTTACACAGTTCAGCGGCTCAGTTGAAAATGAACATATTAAACAAGAAAGATGACACGGAATTTTCGGTGTAATGAGCACGTCTTTTGAATCCGTTCTGACGCGAATTAAATTTGTGAAAGCTATTCAATGTCAATGACACCAGTATGAAAAAGCCGCCCCCCCCCCGGTGGAGCAGTGGTCTAAGCGATGGCCTCTGATCATTCGTCCGTAAAGGGTCCGGGTTCGAATCCCGGTCAGGCATGGATGTTGTGTTTGTCTTAGGGCACTGGCTCTCTCCCTTCCCTGGAACCAGTGACCCTAAATTAGGGACGGGCGACTGCTTATAGCCCATTGAGTTGCTCACGGTGGTCGTTAAACCTCCAATCAAAAAAAAAAAAAAAAAGTATGAAAAACCGTAGCCGCCCGCAAGCTGTGGATAGAAGGGTTATGTTTTTGCTGTTTACGATGAGAAATATTCGTACTCTGTAATTAAAAAACGATGTGAAAATCATGGAATTAGTCCTTCCTATATGTAAAACAAGCAATATTATTAATAATAGAGGGAAAATCGTCAAGAATTGCTTCTAACAGGAAAAAGAACACCAAACGAATATCCAAAGAAGGTTCGCCGCCCCGGTGGCTCAGCTTTCTAAGCGATGGCCTCTGATCATTCGTCCAAAAGGGGTGGGTCCAGGTTCGAATCCCGGTGAGGCATGGATGTTGTGTTTGTCTTACGGCACTGGCTCTCTCCCTTCCCTGGAACCAGTGACCCCAAATTAGGGACGGGCGACTGTTTATAGCCCATTGAGTTGCTGACGGTGGTCGTTAAACCTCCAATCAAAAAAAAAACAAAAAAAAACGTACGTTTGCGAGCGATATTTTTTTTTTTGATTGGAGGTTTAACGACCACTGCGAGCAACTCAATGGGCTATGAACAGTCGCCCCTCCCTAATTTAGGGCGACTGGTTCCAGGAAAGGGAGACAGCCAGCACCGTAAGAGAAACACAACATCCATGCCTCATCGGGATTCGAACCCGCACCTCTTTCAGACGAATGATCAGAGGCCATTGCTTAGATCACCGCGCCACCGAGGCGGCACGACTATTTTAAAAGTAAGGTCTCTGGTCTTAAAAGAAATTCACCGACTCAACGAGCAATCGCTAAGTCGTTAAAAATCTCTGTGTCAACTGTAAACAAGGTAATAACCAAATATTTGAATCTGAAATGTTCACCGCCTTTTCCCTAGGCATGTGGCTGAGCGCAGAACACGGTGTAGACTTCTTTATGAAAATCACCTAGCCTGAAACAGATGAGAATTTATTGTGACTATTGATGAAGCATGGATCTACCTAAACGACTGTAACAAAAAAAAAGTATATTTACTGTCGCAAAAAAACAGAAAAAACTTACGAACTTGGTTCCAGGAATTCAAAGAAAGTTTCAGTAAAGGATTCGTGATTGCTGGTTTCTGATACAATAGGAAAATGAAGTTGAAAAAAATGATAAAAAAGCAATTCCATATATTACCAAAATAATGTTTTAACTCCTATATTTCAAGAGGAAATACCCTTCCTGTATCCACCGAGCTTTCAAGGTGGGTGAGACACCTCCATCAGGATAAGGCTACCTGCCGTACATCCAAATCTACCACTCTATTTCTTGAAAACATGGGCAGGTATCAAGTCTATACCTTTTGCTCATACTCCTTCAAAGTCCTCTGATGTGTTGCTAATGGACTCTTTTTAGCAGTTCGAAGGATTGCTCTTGCATACCATCCACTGATGTGTCACTAATGACTCGTTTTAGCTGTCCTTCGGACTGCTAAAAAGACTCTATTAGCGACACACCAGTGGATGGTACGTAAGAGTTATATGGGATGATCACAGTAGAGCTTGTTGGCTTACAATACACAGAAAGCTGAATTGAGTGGGTGATCATGTTCTGTCTGATGCCCAAGTCAAAGTAGGGGAGAAATCCTTCATTCTCCTATTCGATGGTAAATTGTATGGTGGGGTATACCGACGACAAGCTTAATCTGAATTCTTCAAGATCCTCAAGGGAACGCGGCCAAAGCACTAATATATCGTCGATATACCTTATATATAGCAGTGGGGCGTGCGTGCAATTGGTTAAGGTATAATTTTCTATTGATTGCATAACAATTTCATCCATCAAAGCAGACAGTGGTGATCCTATGGCTCTGCCACCGTCTTGTCTATAAATAGTGTCTTCAAAACGAAAAAAAGAACGTTTAGCAACTAGCGCCAAGGAATTTAGAACGCTCTGTACCTCAACCTGAGATAGATAACCTGAGTGATCAGTAGGTGGTGAATAAGATTATGTGCTTCTTTCACTGGCACGCTGAGGTAAAGGGAGGTAACGTCAAGAGATGCAAAGATCGAGGGCACACTAGGTTGTCCCAAGGACCTTAGCCAACGAACTGCTTCAAGTGAATTTGGGATCGAAAATTCAGAATTTGAGGTAAGTGGTGTGAACAACAATGATAAAGCCTTTTCTAAGGGCCTTGTTGGATTCAATTGACCAGATACCAAAGGGCGAATTGGGTAATTCTGTTTGTGGGTTTTCACTTTACCAAATAGAGCAGGAACATTTGCCCCACTTGGAAAAAGAAAATACCAAATAGAGTAGGAACACTTGCCCCACTTGGAAAAAGAAAATACCAAATAGAGTAGGAACACTTGCCCCACTTGGAAAAAGAAAATACCAAATAGAGTAGGAACACTTTCCCCCAAGAAAAAGATCTTCACAACTTTAACCAGCAATAATAAGACTATTAAGTACGTTGGTACTATAGAATACCAGCTGCAAATCTCACACTTGCAAGAAACACGGCCTTTCATTTGGCAAGTCATCCGGTAATCGTTTCCAGCTGATGAGCAGGGACCAGGACTACAAGCCTGAGAGTGAAAAATGAGGTGTGTATTGCATACCATTAAAGGGTCTGAACTCAGAATCCAACGATAGCTGGTATATAGGCTGGACTCTTCGAATCCTAGGAATTAGAAAAGCCGAGCATCGATATTCAATCCGAACAGATGCCTCTAACACTGCTTTGGACCGCACAGTCCAGGAGGAAACCCACATACCCTCATGGGATGATGCTTATATTCTATTATGCACCAAAGAAAAATTATCTACTCTATTTGCAGAAGCGCTGTTTATCCAGCACTATCGTAAATAATGTTGTAACGATGACACTCCCACTACTTTGCCATATCTTTGGAAACAACTATTTAATGCAGCTTGTATGAAAAAAAAAAACTCAAGACTTAAAACCCCATCGCTCACTCAGTTAACTTAACTTAATACCGCCTTTCAACGATGGAACTACGTAGCACTCAGAAATTAGGTGGGAGGGACAAACAATCACCCAGCTAATGAACAACATTGCACATCATGAAGCCAAGACACTGACAATATATAACTTTGCACTAAGTATGTTTAAAATGTTGTCTTCCACCTGATGATGCATGGGTCGCCCTTGTGAAAGATCTTGTGTTCGTATCTTTAACTTGTAAATGTTTTATTCATTAAAGATTTTAGTTGTGGTGCTTAAGACAGCAAGTTATACTCGAAATTTAGTTATTCTTCGCATGAAGATATTTATCGCTTACAATCTTTAATTTCATTTAAGCTTTATCTCTACCTAAAACGTCATTTCATTTTTTTAAATCCTTCTATCCATGTCAGGCGTTGGCTCAGGAATGAAATAGATATTTATCACATAAATATATTACGTGAGAAAAGTGCCACCGGACCAAGTACGCTATTATAAATTAATTAAACTGAAGCTCACTAGAGTTAGACGTAGTATAAAATGATTCTCCAACAGAGATATTTCGAAATCCGTGTCTCACCCACATTTATCTTCAAAGAAACATTTATCTTTCCGTGGCTCAAAATCGTTTTAAAATCTTCAAAACACGAAAGAATGCAATTGATAAAAAACCCTCTTAGAAATAATAAAATTCTATGAAATTTAGGAAATGTTATTTTTCTACAGAATATTTTTTGTAACAGTTCATTTCTCTTACCCTTACATCAGGGGGTCTACAACTGACAAGTCTGCTCATCAAGCTTTCGACAGAATTCTCTTTGTACTTGCATAACTCGTGCAGAAAGTCCATGTACCTTTGAATTGTCAGCACTAATCCTGTTCTGTAAGAAAGGGAAATAACAAAAATGTTGTATCAAACTGTTTCCAAACTATCAAAATTCACGATCAAATTTCAGAGCAGAAATTTCGACTCTTTTCAATAAACAACTGCAACAGCTTTACCGTATGTTTGAAAAAGATTGAAACCAGCTTTACCGTATGTTTGAAAAAAGATTGAAACCAGCTTTTACCTCTTCAACGGTTGACCACAGATACATACGTTTAATTAGAAAAATGCTCAAACTGAAGTGCACACTTACGACATCACATGGTAGTTGCACCCCTGTGGGTGGCATTTGTATGAAAATAAAAAATAAAAATTACTTTTTTTACACAACCTTCGCAGAAAAAAAAAAAGTTCAATTACAAAAAGTTACGCATGTCCTAATTAGTCTTAAAAAATGGGGGTAGGCTGTGTCCGGGATACATCCTCAGGTTTTATATTCGTGGATACGTGTTTGACAGTAAGGGGGTTGAGGTGGAAGCCGGTTGATAAAGAAAAAAGGAATGCAGTTATACTATCATTTACGCTTTCTATCCGTAGGTTGAAGAAGCGTATATGCTCCAGCTTTGTCCGTCCTCTGTCTGTCAACACGATAACTCGCGTAAAAATAGTTCGATGTCGATGAAATTTTAATATGTGGTAGGACCCACCTGGAGACGAACCCTATTGAATATGGACGAAATGGGGTCAAAGGTTATGACATAGGAGCGGGATCCATTTCATTGCCCTTATGCGTCATAACTTACGTAAATATGGTTCGATGTCGATCAAATTTTTATATGTGGTAGGGGACCACCTGGGAAGGAACCCTGTTCAAAATGGGTGAAGTGGGGTTAAAGGTCAGGACATAGGAGCGGGATGCATACCATTGCCCTTATGCGTCATAACTTGCGTAAATATGGTTTGATTTCGATGAAATTGTAGTATGTCGTAGGGGACCACTGGGGACGAACCCTATTGAAAATGGACGAAATGGGGTCAAAGGTCAGTACATAGGATCGGGATCAATTCCATCGCCCTTATCCCCTACTATTAAAGTAGCATTTCTTGTATGTATGTAAATTTTATTTTGAAAACGGCTCTAAGGATTTTGATGAAAGTCGTTAACCTACCGTTTTCTGGTACTAGAAATCGATTTAGCTTGATCTCGACTTTAGGAAAATTCATTTAGTGGGTTAAATAACCACCCCGAATTATAACGTTTTTAGTGTCACGGCGTCGTCCCATTAATGTTACCCATGCTTAGAAATCTTATGACGTCCCTCGCGTTTGAGAATGTTGGCGCGCGGTCACGCCGTCTTTCTCATTACGTCACGCGTTGTGTGTGGATCCTATTAAAGTTTTATGACGTCCCACTCTTGCGAGCAGATGGTCGCGATTCCCATCTGTCTCATTACGTCACGCGTTGTGTGCGTATGTCCGTCCGCACGATAAATCGCGTAAAAATCGTTCGATTTCTTCCCAGGTGTTCCCCTATCACATTCTAAAAATCGTTCGATTTTTTAGTATGTGATAGGGGAACACCTGGGAAGGAATCCTGATGAAAGTGAACGAAATGGGGTCAAAGGTCAGGACATAGGAGCGGGATCCATTCCACTGCTTTTATGCGTCATAACTAACGTAAAAAAGATTCGACTTCGATGAAATTTTAGTATGTGGTAGGGGACTACCTGGGAACAAGCCCTATTGAAAATGGGCGAAATGGGGTCAAAGTTAAGCACATAGGAGCGAAATCATTTCCATCGCCATTATGCGTCATAACTTACGTAAAAAATGTTTCGATTTGGATGAAATGCTAGTATGTTGTAGGGTCCTGTCTGAGGACGAATCCTATTGAAAATGGGCGAAATGCGGTCAAAGGTTCGGACACAGCAGCGGAATCTATTCCATAACCCTTATGCATCATAAATTATGTAAAAATGCTGCGATTGCGACAAAACTTTATCATGTTATTTCGCAGGTATATACTGAACCAGTTCTGTTGAATATCATCGAAATGGGATCAAAGGTCAGGGCACAGGAGCGAGATTTATTCCACAGCCATTATCCTCATAACTTGAGTAATGATTTCTGGTATGTTGGAAAGTGTATTATAATCAATGCATTGCATGGTTTTACTAACTTGTTTTATTTATTAAAGGGCGATGATATGAGAAGTAACAAACATATGGCATACAATTCACATCTGTGTTTCATATGGCATACAATTCACATCTGTGTTTCGTCGATGCAAATATTGCCTAAGGTAGTTGGTGGAGAATTTATATACGCCAAGCCGAAGTTGTCTTTCATAAACTTGAGTAAGTTGGTGTTTTGTTGCACATCAATGTTAAAGTCACCAGTGAGAATGATAGGCACTTGGGTATCCGGTATACCATACTTGGTATGATTTTCTTGATGTTTTCAGAGTAATCGAATAGCACCCGGAACATGAAGAGTTCTAGTGATGTTTGTGAAACGTTGGGATGAATGTAAATCGAAGCAAGTTTGAGCAGACACTGTCACATCAACAAAGACACATGTCACCCACATAGTCATCTTCAATTCTCAATATGTTGTTGACTGAGACATTTACGGGTGGGCAATCTGTTAGACTATTGATGTTTCTGCAAACGACAACTACTCCCGTAGTTCGTCTTGTGGGCGAAGTAGTACGTTTTGAAGTGGGTGGTTTGTGTTGGGCTATTGCCCTATTTCTTTTCGCCTTCAATTAGAAACCGGGCAAATGTATGGAACTATAATCATCCATCCAAGTTTCACTTACGACCAAGTAGTCCATTGGTTCACCTGTACTACCAACAGAAGTGTTTGGCTGTGGCTCCACGCGTTGCGCCGCTTCGGCTTTCTTCTTCTGTCTGTAAGCCCCACATCATTCTGCATTAGTCGTTTTGGGCTTATTCGATTCCTTTTGAGTTCTTCTTTTTTCTGATATACAGTACGTCTGTAGTATTTTGAGTCGGATTTTTGCTTCAAATATTTAGACATTTTGATTTTCTCACAAATATTATCTGTTTATCACTTATAACTTATAAAGTACTTATTAAATGTGTATGAATTATTGGTTTTTAAATAGATCTCATCAAGACAAATCGTTTGAAACCAATATCACGATCCTACTTTTACGCGATCTCGAGTTATACTGATTTCAAGACTCTTGACTCAGCGTATTCGACCCCAAAATGGCGGACGCCCTCCTCTCTCTCCCCGCGCATGCGCATGACCTTGAAGTTGATATTTTTAGAATCATTGGTTATTACTCTTTTTATTTCAGTTATTAGATTTTTGTTATAATTTAAATTTTAACGAAAATCTAATAACTGACATAAAAAGAGTTGTAAATTTAAAATGTGTTATAACTTAGAAATTATAAGCATTTGATCAATCGTAAGATATTATGTCGGTCAAGTTTACCTACAGAGTACCTCCATGGTATCTATTTTAAACACGTATCTACGTCAAAACAAACCCCTTTGCTCTACTTGCAAAACTCTCGGAGATATTCGCGATGAAAATTGTAAAAAATGTATCGTCTGAAGCCCGTTTATGGGAGAACGGTAGTTTGTTTCGTTGCATCGCTTTGTAGCACTCAAAGCGAGAAAGGGGAGAGCTCTCGTGCGTGCTGGAAATTATCACTCCAGACGAATACATTTTTTGCTATATTCATCCCTCATATCTCAGCGAGTTTTGCAAGCAGAAGTACGAGATTTGTTTTTTTCGACTAATTAGGACATTGCGCAATTTTTTTTTTCTGCGAAGGCTGTATAAAAAATTATTTTTTTTAAATTTTTATGCGAATACTACCTACATGGTTGCAATTGCCATGTCGTAAGTCTTTACTTCAGTTTGAGTAATTTTCTAATTAAAAGTCTGTATCTGTGATCAACCGTTAAAAACATAAACATAAAAAAGCTTGTTTCAATCTTTTTTGAGACACACAGTATACAACGTGCAAAGAAAAATTAATAAATAAAGTTAGAGATGAATTAAAAAGGTTAAACAACATGACGTTTGAGAAACGGTCGCTTTTCTTTCTCCACAAAAATTCTGAAAATGTACCAGGTAACTAAGAACATGTCAAAATAAATTCGCTAGTTGTCCAGAAGTTGCATTAATATCTTTAACGAAGAATAATTTCTAACATAAGATTCCACCATAGAAATCTTGCGGTATTGAAGATGTGTACAATAATATCATTAATAATATATATAAAAATGCTAATTCGGGGAAACAACACGCATGAAAACTGGAAACTGAGTGAGACAAAATGACATTGAGGCCCCTAAGTTCGTCTATGCCACACGGCAGACTCTTCCAATCACTCCACTAGGAAGAAAAGATAAAGTTAATGGTTTAACCCGCCTTCGTTTTGATGAACTCCTAGTCATATTTACAAATACTCCTCAGAGCTGCAGAGTATGATCCAGAAAACTTCTGACAGCAGTAAAAACGTGAGATAGCTCAGTTGGGAGAGCGACTTACTCCGGAGTGAAGGGACACGGCTTCGATGCTCGTTGAGGACAAACTTGTGTTTTCACATTCGCGCCCGATTGTGGAGAATGATTCGTTGGGTTCTTCGAAAAATGTGTGCTGTTTGTTCCACACATTGTTTGGAATTAATGAAAAGTTCCTACTTCGCTTCAACGACAAAATAATAATAATAATAATAATAATAAGAGGCAGATGATGTGACGTACTACAGAGGTGAAAAGATGTGTCAAGACGACAAATCTACAGCGGGACATTCTGTCAGCGTAGCTCAGTTGGGAGAGCGACTTACTTTGGAGTGAAAGGACATGGACAAACTTGTGTTTGCACAACTTTTCTTGGAAAAGAGACGTCAAGCGAGGACCGCATGCAAGAAGGAATATAAAATTTGGCTGGAAGAGTACGATTTCCGAAAGCGATATACGATTATATTTTAAAATAAGTGTTTAGCCAAT
Source organism: Macrothele yani (assembly GCA_039090855.1). NCBI lineage: Eukaryota > Metazoa > Arthropoda > Arachnida > Araneae > Macrothelidae > Macrothele > Macrothele yani. The sequence goes on from CM077028.1 coordinate 61,289,215, forward strand.
GCGTCCTTCCAGTTCTTACTTATGAATCTGAGACATGGAACGCTACTAAAAATGGCACACATAGGCTATGGACGAGTCAAAGGAGTACGTAAATATACATGCTTGGCGTGATCAAGAAAGACAGATAAAGGAACTCAGGATCAGGAAAATGATAAAAGTTGATGAGATTATGATCAAAGTAAGGACCCTCAAGTGCCAATGGGTCGGACATGTTGCTAGAAGAACTGATCGCCATTGGACAACTGAAATAATAGGTTAAGTTTCAAGGGATATGAAAAGAAGACCCAGAAGAAGACCACGCAGGAGATGGATTGAAATAAAGCACGCAGGAATCGAATGGTACAACCCGTTGGATTCTAATCACTCGTCCGAGACGGATCTGGGTTCGAATCCCAAGTTATACATAGATGGTGTGCTTATTTTACGCCGCTGGTTCTCTCCCTTCCCTAGTGGCCCTAAATTAGGAAAGACGATTGCTTATAGCCCATTGAGTCGCTCTCGGTGGTCATTAAAACCACAAAGAAAGCATGTCGGAGTGACACGGAAGAGAATGTCTCGAGCAGGGCCGGATGGAGCTTTTGCGGGGCCCGGGGCGAAATTTTATTGCGGGCCCCCGAACAAAATTTCATTGCTGACACTAGGAAATAAATCTCATATCGTAATAAAGTCGTTACGTGAAACATATCGTCTGTAAAGAACACGCACGAAAACTATCGTACAGAAAAAATTATCTTCTCTGAAAAAATATTTGTTTTAAGCTTAAGAAAAAGACCATAATATGGACTTAAATTCCCGGGAGAGGACAGAGAGAGAGAGAGAGAGAGAGAGAGAGAGTAAAAAGTGTTGAAATCTAAGATTTTCTTTCCGGGGAGACGGGGGAGGGGGTATTGTGTGTTTGTGACTCTTATAGAAAATTCCTCACAAATTGATAAAAATATACTTGCAAACGAATATTTTTGTGTGGGAAATAATATCAGGATCCCTCTAAAATAAATTCGTAAAAATAATTTTTCACCCTGTTATATGTTTTAAGTGATTGATTTTTTATACAAAGTGGAGTAACTGATAAATTAGTGATTAAAACTTATATACATGCTCGTCGCTCATATATATATATTTTTTTATTTCTAGTAATGTTTTTAAAGGCACTGAATAATTGGGCTTCACAACTTTGATTTTGTTATTTTTATTTCTTTAAATTTTAGTGTCTGTTTTGAACACATGCTGTTGAATGAACAAGGGCCACAAAGTGATGAAATTTAATTTGTTATTTCATGAATACGGAAACTATTAAGGTGGTTACAATACAGCAGATATCAGTAACTGTACGGCAAAGAGCGATAACCTATTCGAAATGGATGTGGGAGTGGAAACTAAAAAAAAAACTTACAAAAAATTACTTTTTAAGGGCCTCGATTCCCAAAACTTACATAAAAAAAATAATTGTAAAAAATTCTGCAGAAAATGATTTTTTTCCAAAACTGCGGGCCCCTTGAAGAAGCGGGGCCCTGGGTGATTGCCCCGGTTGCCCCTATGGTCCAGCCGGCCCTGGTCTCAAGGCAGAGAGTTGTGGAGGAGATTTGAGGAGGCCTTTATCCAGCCGTGAATTGAGAATGACTTGATGATTACGAATTTTTTTTTTCATCGTGATTTTTCGGAGGAACAGAATGCTTTGGAACTTTAAACCTTTTAAAACTGACAATAACTTTCAGTTATTCTTAAGTAAAAGTGAAATGTACTGCTTTGTAGTATTATTTCACAAAACTCCTATATATAAAATTTGCACTTGATAGCTACTGTATAATAACTTAAGGGATCCACATACTGATACATAGACATCCTACAATCACCTGTACAATAATTTAAGTATCCGGTTTCTTACGGTAACACAACATACAATAGCTAGAGCACCAAATGGGGGGGGGGGAAGAAATATCCGTTGCCACAATAACCTAAATATCATGCGATATACAAATTTTGAGGTTGTGAATCCGTTTATTGGTGTAAATATGACATGAATGGTAAGTCAGATAATATCCGAAAACTTGAAAACTTCTTCGTCCTGGAGCGGAAATCGAATAATCGTCTCCCGGCTAGCGCCCGAGTATGCTGGCCGGGCGACGATTTTTTTTTTTTTTTTTTTTTTCAAATTAATCGGAAACTTGAGACTTGGGCGTTCTGAGTGGTGCAGTGGTTAGCATCAGAGATGGAAACGGGCCACGGGTCAACGGGGCGACAATTTCTTGCGGGTCCAAAGGATCGGATCAAGGTGTCCCTAGCCCGATTTTAACCCGGCTTTATTCTCGTTTTATTTTTAAAAAAGGGAAAAATATATTTCAAAGAAAAATGCGCGTTGTGCAATTCTGTAGTCGATACTGGTGCCCACGGAGTTAATAATGATTTGCCATTGAAAAATATTGTCTTCTCTTTCTTAAAGCAACGAATATTTCTACCAACTGACGTCAGACACACTGACACCATATCGTAAAAAGATACTTCCTTTGTGTTCTTTTACAGTGCGGTTGTCCAGGGAAAGGAACAGGCAAACGCCATTCGCCTGCTTCTCAGCTGATTCACTCTCTCCGTGCGAAGTTCACTGTACGACTAAGAGTTACTTTTTCACATCGCATCTTTTGCATTGAGCATTCAGAGGTTTCCGATTGATATGCTAACATCCCATTTCCATGACTTGTTATGTCGAAATTAACTTCTTCTTTGTTAATATGGATGGAATTAATATTAAAGAGGTTGAGATATAGGCGTCGAGGCCAAATAATACGTGCTTGTTGATAACCACAAGCGGAAGAGTGAATGCTGGATATTGTTTCGTGTCATTAAGTAACCGGTGAATAATTCTGTGTAGTTTGGTTTTGCTTGTTGTTCAAAATGTGGAAACTAAACGTCTGTGACCGGCCAACGCTATGTGCGCATCCTTTCTGACGAGGTACACCCGTTCATGTCCTGCATTCATGCTGATGGGTTGGGTCTGTTCCAACAGACAATGCACCTCCATACAAGTATCGGGACGCCACATTATGGTTAGAGGAGCATTCATCTGAGTTTGGGGTGTTGTCATTCCCACCCAAGTCCCCAGATCTGAACGTGATAGAACACATTTAGGATGCCATGCAACGCGCTATCGAACACAGGAATCCGAGACCTCGGAATGTACCCGAATTGTATGGTGTGCATTGCCTACAGCATATTTCCAGAATCTAGTGGAGTCTATGCCCCGTCGTATTTCTGCAGTCCTGCGCTCCCGTGGGGACCTACCAAGTATTAGACTAGTGTACCAGTTTTTCTGGCACTTCAGTGTGTGTATATATATAAATTGAGTTTCGAATTTATAGTCGAGAGCATATTTGCCCGTATCAGTTACGGGTCTGGCTCGGGTCCGGGTTGGGTCCAGGTCCGGTCCGAAATTTTTGACCCGTTTCCAACTCTGGTTAGCATACTCGGGAGCTAGCCGGGAGACGCGGATTCCATTTTCGCTCCAGAATGACGAAGTTTTCAAGATTTAGGATATTATCTGACTTACCATTCATGTCATATTTACAGCAATAACGGATTCACAACTTCAAAATTTGTATTGTACAATGGTGCAATCCCGTAATTCATTCATTCATATTCTGCTCCTTCGGACAATCAGCGGAAAGAATTATATTCCTCCAAATTCGCTATATATGAATGCCGGTTGCTTCGACTAGCGAATCCTGTGATGGTTATTTTCAAATTAATGGGAAACTTGAGACTTTGTCGTTCTGGGTTGTCTAGTGGTTAGCATACTCGGGGGGGGGGGGGAGACGCGGCTTCGATTCCCCCTCCAGGACCACCGAATTTTCAGGTTTTCGGATATTATCTGACTTACCATTCATGTCATATTTACACCAATTAACAGATTCGCAACTTCAAAATTTGTATTGTAGAATGGTGTAATCCTGTAACTCATTCAACATGAGATATACTATCCACAACAACCTATCTCGCAACAGAAATTAAAAAACATTGCGTCCGACAGATAATTGAAATTTAATAATTAATCAAACCTCAAGTAAAAATAGACGATGGCATCGCTCAGTCCGTGTTATTATACGTATAAACATTGCACAGCAACTGAAAAATAGTTCATCCCACACCGCTGAGATCGAACCCAGAACTCTCGATCACTAGCCGAATGCGTTCGCTTTACAAATAACTAGCCGAGTGTAAAGCGAGAACACTCGGCTAGTTATTTGTAAAGCGAGAACACTCGGCTAGTTATTTGTAAAGCGAACGCATTCGGCTAGTGATCGAGAGTTCTGGGGTTCGATCTCAGCGGTGTGGGATGAACAATTTTTCAGTTGCTGTGCGTTGTTTTTATAATAACACGGACTGAACGATGTCATCGTCTATTTGCATTATCTCCACGTCTTTCAAATTTATTTACCAAACCTCAAGTGTTCCCGCGAATCGCTCCAATTACCGGAAGTTTTTCATCATATGGTAACGGAAAAAAGTGAGAACAGAGTTTTTCCATTAATAGATTTCTGAAAATTCAGAATTTTCCTGGCGTAGAAAAAAGTTCGGGCAATTCAGGTTTCTTTCTGTCATTTCACGGGATACGGCTCGTGAATTTCAGATTTTTTTTTTTTTTTTACCGTTTATTCAAACATGCCGTTTAGATTCGTTTAGGTACCGAACATCCAGGTATTGCAGCTTCTTTCAATTCTGATTTGCCGAGTTACTTTCGGACGAGTCTTTTTAGTTTTTGCGAAACACGAAAAGGCAACGATAAATCACTACATGATCGCACTTATCTACACGATGCAAAAAATGCAGACATGCATTATTCAAAGAAAACATACTCCTTTATAGTTAAGATCCAACTTCTCCTCTGTGAGATATCCTCTTCCCATAAAATAAACCCAGTAAGGAGAGAAGAAATCAATAACTCTGAGTAAAAATCAGGTATCATGCTTATGCAATTTCATATTCATCGAAATTAAGAATCACCCCACGCTACCGTTTTATGTAACTGAAAGCACGCCATTCTGCCTCTCAACACCGAGAAAGCTGAGAAACGCTTGGATTCAATAACAGCCTGTAGTTCCGCATCGCAAATTTAGAAAGGATGCCTCAAAATTTTTAACTAAACACGTTTTTAAACAAAAACGCTGAAGGCCTAGTATGTAAAAGGTATTTTTTTTTTAACGAATTTTAGGCTGCTCAGCTGGAAAATTTTGCATCAGAGGCCTCGGGAAATACCAAGAAAACCATCATAACAGCAATGAAACGCAATTTTTTTTTTTTTTTTTTTTAGATCATGGACTGCTCGCCAGGTGAGGCAGCGCCCCTCACCAGAAATTTTTCGCCCATGAAGAAAGTTTTTACATACACTATATTGACAAAAGTCACCGGACACCTAGAAGACAAACATAACATAGTATTTAGTGACACATTAATACAGCATCGGTCCCTCTTTGACCTTAATGCGTGCACTAACCCTTCGAGACATGCTTTCGACAAGGTTTTGGAATACAGCGATAGGTATACGCTTCCATTCAGTACATAATGCTGCCGCTAACTGTTGCTTAGTAGTAGGCCTTGGTTCTAAACTTTTCTGCGGCGCACTAATTCATCCCATAGGTGCTCTATGGGATTAAGATCAGGCCTCTGTGCTGGCCAGTTCGCACACGATACGGAATTATCATCAAACCACACCCTAACAGTCCTTGCTTTATGGCTCGGTGCATTGTCCTGCTGGTATCAACAAGGCTCTGTTCCATAGTATTGCCACAGAGTTGGTAGGGCATAATTGTCCAGAATAGCGAGGTAGACGTGCTGGTTAACAGGTTTGTCTACGATAACCAATAGGCCGGGACCATACGACGACACCCCCCCCCCCACACACACACACGAGTAAGCTGCTAGCTCAAAACTTGACAGTATGAACGGTACACTGTGGTAAATAGCGTTACCACGGCTGCCACCATACCCAGACACGGCCATTAGACTGATGGATCGTGTATCTGGATTCATCAGTCTATAAGAACCGTTTCCATTGATCTACAGTCCACGATAAATGTTCTTTACACTATGCTAAACGACGAGTAGCATTCCAAGTGGAGATGAAAGGCTTATGAGCAGCCGCACGACCAGGGTAACCCATGGAATGAAGTTCTCTGCGAATGGTACGTGTACATACCGAGGTTCCAGAATTTTTACTCACCTGTACACTAAGGTCTTGTGCAGTTGTACTCCGTTGATTAGCTGTAACGACTCTCCTGAGGCTTCAACGTCCTCTGTCACTGATTTCTGTTGGTCTGCCGGTACGTTTTGCTGCTTCAGGCACGCCATGTGTCTTCCACTTATTCAGTACATCCAAAACAGTTGACTTGGGTATGTTTAAACGCCTCTCGGTTTCTCTTATGGACAACCCACTAATATAACACCCAACAATCTTTCCTTTCTCAAAGTCAGTTTTTTCCTGTCGCGACATTTTCACTCAACCTCTTAGTTTGATATGATCGCGGTCAGCTGCAGGCTTGTTAACATAGTATTTAGTGACACACTAAATACTGGTAGCGCGTACCTTAACAGCGGGTAGCACGTACCTTAACAACGCAGTGGATCCGTTCATTTGCTTTCGATGGGGTGTCCGGTGACTTTTGTCAATATAGTGTACAATACACCTTTAATTGTGCACGCTAAATGAAACTCTGAAATTTTTATTGTGATTCGTAAATTTTGTTAAAAAAAGGCTTTAACCAGAGAATGAATTCGGAATTTATGAGCCTTAAATATAAAGTTCAAACATTATTTTTGCAAACAGGTTGAAACGAACTTGTGCTAAGCTCCTGGAGAGGCGATCATCTTAGTCGTCTCTGTTACAACACGCAGGAGACAGCGCGGAGACGGAAAAACACCGGCTCTGTAGACTTCTACGGATTTTGAGGCGAAACCGTTTACCTCAGTCAGTGAGAGCATGTCTGTTTTTATTGTGCTTTTTCGTCAAAGTGTGCACTGTATTCTACATTTGAGTGCTGACTTTTTGGAATGTGCTTCTTCTGTAGTTTCTGGTTAGGCGAGAAATGTGCCGAGTTTTTCTTTCTTAGTATTATTAGTCATAAATTTTGATTTATAAGTTATAACGAAGGAAATTTCTCCGTCATTTTTGACCACGCCGTGCATCGAAACCGGATCCCCTCACTCCGGAGTAAGTCGTTCTCCAAACTGAGCTACGCGGACGTATGCTCTCGCTGATATCTGCCTTTATCTCATGTGCGTCCGCGGTGCAGGCACGTCACAAAGTAATAATAAAAATAATTATTTTTAGAATTGAACTGATTAATAGAAAGCAAATAAAATTTTACTAGTAGTCAGTCACCTGTTCTGATTCCTGCCATGTTTAAGTTACATGACCTGCTTTCACAAGATATATAACAAGAAAGATGACACCAAATAACAAGAAAGATGACACCAAATAACAAGAAAGATGACACCAAATAACAAGAAAGATGACACCAAATTTTCGGGTGTAATGAGCACATCTTTTGAATCCGTTCTGACGAGAATGAAATTTATCAAAGCTATTCAAAGTCAGTGAAACCGGTATGGAAAACAATAGTATCTGACCAAAGAAAGAAGTTTTTCAATCGGGTTTTTTAAACCGCAGTTATTGCTGCAAGAGGAATCGTGAACTTACGCCCTCTGGTTGCAGTCTTATGAGTTAAAATCGACTGGCGTCTGTGTGGTTTTTTTAAAATTTGAATTTATATGAATTTTTCAAATCGGACTCTTCGAAGCAGAGATGTGGACAAATATAAGACATGAATCTACGCCCATTAACGAGATACCATGCATTATTTTGAGAAGAAAGCATTCTTAAAAGGTTTTTCGACGTGAGAGGTACCGGTCCAAGAAAAAACAAATTTAGTAAAGCTTTCAGAAGCTCAGATTTTGCTGCAAATACACCAGAAGCAAAAATTAACACTTATGCACCCTGGTAGCCAAACCCTTATTTACCAAATATTAGAAATTATATGAAAAACATTTTTCCATCAGGAGCTGTATGCGATACAAGAAGATTTTTTCAAATCGGAGTTTTAGAAGCAGAAATATGGGGGGGAAACGCAATTTACCTTTGCGCCCCTAGCGGAAAGTTTATGAGTTACTTGAAAATTTTGAATTTATATGAAAAGCATTTCGCATCGGAAACACTATTCAACAAAGAAAGAATTTTTCAAATCGGACTCCTAGAAGTAGAGGTATTTACAAAAATAAGATATACACCTACGCCCCCTGGCGTCGAAACCATTCATTATTTTAAAAAGAAAATATTCCTAAAAGGTTTGTCGACGTGAGTAGCATCGGTACACAAACGAATTTTTTCAAACAAGATTTTAGACGCTCAGATTTTATGGCAAATATCTCAGAAGGAAAAATTAACACTTTTGGCCCCTGGTGGCCAAAGTGTTCTTTACGAAAACTGAGATATTATATGCAAAAGAGTTTCCATCAAGAGCTGTATCCACTGAAGAAAAAAATTCAAGTCGCAGTTTTAGAAGAAGAGATATCGGAGAAAACGTAATTTACTTTTACGCACCCTAGCGGAAAATCTATGCGTAACTTGAAAAAGTAACTTCTGTTAAAATTATTTCCTTTGAATTTTTAGAGTGAACGTTCTATTAGTGTTGTGCATGATAAAATTACCGCTCATTAGCTATCGCTAGATAAAGAAATTAAGCGCAAAATGTGCGTTTGTGCTCAAGATGAATGATATAAAGTAAAACGGGTTAACCATTCTTCCTCCTTTTTTTTTTTTTTTTTTCATAAAATATACATTTTCCCCTCCGAAACTGAGCCGCCTCCGGTGGCGCAGTGGTCTAAGCGATAGCCTCTGATCATTCGTCCGAAAGGGGTCCGAGTTCGAATCCCAGTGAGGCATGGATGTTGTGTTTGTCTTCTTACGGCACTGGCTCTCTCCCTTCCCTAGAACCAGTGGCCTTTAAATATTGATATTCGCTTAGACCAGTGGTCTAAGCGATGGCCTCTGATCATTCGTCCGAAAGGGATCCGGGTTCGAATCCCGGTGAGGCATGGGTGTTGTGTTTGTCTTACGGCACTGGCTCTCTTCCTTCCCTGGAACCAGCGGCCTTTAAATAATGAAGAAGAGGGGTGGCGCCCCGGTGGCGCAGTGGCCTAAGCGATGGCCTCTGATCATTTGTCCGAAAGGGGACCGGGTTCGAATTCCAGTGAGGCATGGATGTTGTGTTTGTCTTCGTACGGCATTGGCTCTCTCCCTTCCCTGGAACCAGTGACCCTAAATTAGGGACAGGCGACTGCTCATAGAGTTGCTCACGGTAGTCGTTAAACCTCCAATCAAAAAAAAAAAAAAATGAAAAAAATCCGAAACTGTTTCCAATATTTTAAGTCTACCTCTCTCCCGCCGCCGTGCTTGATGTCTTCCTATGATTTTGTTGAACTATCGTTGAATAATATACGCATATAGATATAAAATACACATAAGTATATACACAGTGCGTCAAAGAATTTTTAAGACTGGCGGTAGATTTCAGCCTAGGGTGGCGCCACCAGTGTAATCGCAAATGCGTTATAAACCGAGACCATCTGCTTGCTTTCTGCCAAAAGTACTGCGCAGTTGTTAAAGTAACTCAAACGAAACTGGGCGTTCATTAGAGAAGTAAAATTTTTTTCATGTTGAATTATTAACATTGAACAAAGGGCTGTTATTAAATTTAACGTAAAACTTAGTAAAAGTGCATCGGAAACGTACCAAATGATGAAACAAGATTACGGTGAGTTTTGTTTAAGTAGATCAGACGTTTTCCTGTGGCACAAACGTTTTTTGGACGGAAGAGCGACGCTAGAAGATGATAAGCATACCGGAAAACCAAGTTCATCTCGAACACCTGAGATTATTGAAAAAGAGCGTGATTTCGTGGCAAAAAATCGATGTGCGTCACTAAGAATGATGGAAGAGTCTTTAAACATCAACAAAGAAACGATTCGAATCATCCTGCATGAAGATTTGGGCAAAACAAAAGTCTGTGCTAAGTTTGTTCCACACACGTTAACCAATGAACAAAAATCAAGAAGAAGTGCACATTGCAGAGACATCATTTCAGCCGCTGAAAATGATACAAACTTCTTAAAATCGATTGTTACTGGTGATGAAACATGGTGTTTTCAATATGATCCTAAAACAAAGCGACAAAGTGCGGAATGGGAGTCAAAAAACTCGCCACAAGCCAAAAATCAAGAAAAGTTCCATCGAAAATCAAAACAATGCTCATTACATTCTTCGATAGTAAGGGTATATTATCCACAAAGAATTTGTTCCAAGTGGACAAACAATTACTGGTGAGTTTTTTTTAAATGTTTTGAGGCGTTTGATGGGCAGAATTTGTCGCATTCGTCCAGAATATCGAGATGAAAACAGTTGGGGTTTGTTGCACGATAATGCACCCAGTCACACCTCACTTCTTGTTCGTAGATTTTTGGCGAAAAATAACGTCTGTGTGTGTTGAATCATCCACCGTATTCGCCTGATTTAGCACCCTGCGATTTTTCTTTGTTCCCGAAACTTAAAATGACGTTAAAAGGGTGTTATTTTGATGATATTTCGACCATACAAACAGCTTCGACGCGTGCTTTGGAGGCAATTCCGCAAAGTGAACTGGAACAGGCATTCGAATCATTATTAAATCGCTGTAACAAGTGTATTGAAGCCGGAGAGACTTATTTTGAATAACAAACCAAAACAAATTATAATTTCTTGTTTCTATTTCATTTTACAGATCGAGTCTTAAAAATTCTTTGACGCACTGTGTATATATCAAATCCTTCTCTACAAAATTTGGTTTTAGTTATTTTTCATGTTATGCATGTTATGGGCTGGGTTATACTCCACGAGCCGCCACTGTTTTGGATTGAAATTTTAACGACCATCGTGAGCAACTCGAAGGGCTACACGCAAACGCCCGTTACTAATTTAGGGTCACTGATTTCAGCGAAGGAGCCAGAGCCGTAAGACAAACACAACATCCATGCCTCACGACCCTTCAGGACGCATGGTCAAAATAATTTTTAAAACGTAACTTTGTTAACGTCCCTTAACGTACCTGAAAAGGAACAATGCATACCGATAACGATAAGAGCTAACCAGCATTAAACCTTTAGCAACCCTACCGCCCAAAATGCCCGTACATGGAGACGACTACGGCTGCCCGAATCGCCCGTCTAAAGTGAGGCCTGAAAGTCAATGCATATCAAGCCTACATCAAAAGAGAATTTTTTCATATCTGACCAGCTGTCATCTGATTGAAATGATTTTATCAGAAAATTTACAAGATGCGTGGAAAATAGTGGCAATAAATCCGCTAACTGATCAGAAAGAATTTTTTCAAATGGGATTTTCAGAAGAGTATGTATATCTCTAAATGCCAATGTACCGTGATGTCAACAGCGATCAAGGAAAATTCGATAGTATGTGGATTGTATTGCTCATGGATTTAAAATATTCTGATTGAAGTTGAAATGTGATTGGACTAAAAATTTAAGTTTATGCCATTTACTAGAAATATATCAATAATAACTGGAAAACGCCTAAAAGTGTTTAGTTCTAATGACAGTTATAAGACACAAAAATAATATTTGATATTCTCTCACACACTCTCTCTCTCACGTACGCACGCACTCACAGAAAGAGAGAGAGAGGCGGAATGTTACGCCAAACGCAAGTATACACTTACATCTTCCAGAAATGTACCTCTACGCCACCTAATGGAGGAAATGTTCATTTGTCAAAGCAAGAAATGCATAGCAGGTGTGCCCAAAATTAATCCTATTGAATGGAAAACGTAAGGTTTTTTCCTTTTAAAATTTTCTTTTAAATTTTTATTCCAACTTCTAGAAGTACACATACCGTGACAAGCATAACATGCCACCTATAGAAAAAACTGCGAATAACAACAGTTCGAAATTATTTGAGTCGTCGTCTCATAAATGCACTAACCTCTGCAAAAGGAGCTCTTCGTATATGACTTCAGGATATTTTGTAAAACTACACATATCGGGGCAAGTATAAAACTACGTTTACGCCACCTATAATCGGGGCAAGGCTAACCTGACTATGAACTTAAAGCTACGGCGTGTGTACTTCCACTGCATAATATAGTTCCAGTTTAAAAACTCCTGTTCAAGCTTGAACTGAGACGTAAAAAAGCACATGGATATGTACACTGAAGTGCCAGAAAAACTGGTACATCAGTCTAATACTTGGTAGGTCCCCCACGGGAGCTAAGGACTGCAGAAATACGACGGGGCATGGACTCCACTAGCTCCTGAAAATATGCTGAAGGCAATGCACACCATACTTTCTGCAGAGCGTTCCACAATTCGGGTGTATTCCGAGGTTTCGGATTCCTGTGTTCGATAGCGCGTTGCGTGACATCCAAAATGTGTTCTATCACGTTCAGATCTGGGGACTTGCGTGGGAATGACAACACCCCAAACTCAGATGAATGCTCCTCTAACCATAATGTGGCGTCCTGACACTTGTGTGGAGGTGCATTGTCCCGTTGGAACAGGCCCAACCCATCAGCATGAATGCAGGACATGAACGGGTGTACCTCGTCAGAAAGGATGCGCACATAGCGTTGGTCGGTCACAGACGTTTGCAGACGTACAAGGGGTCCCAGTGAAGTCCAGCTAAACACACCCCATACCATTACGGACCCCCCACCAGCCGGTACAGTTCCCTGGTGACAGGCGGGATCCATGGTTTCATGGAGTTTGCGCCACACACGAATCCTTCCATCTGCCCGATACAGTTGGAAACGCGACTCGTCAGACCAGGCTTCTTGTTTCCAGTCATCAAGTGTCCAGGGACGGTTCTGCCGTTCCCAAGCGAGGCGCATAGCTCTGTGTCGTGCACCCATCAAAGGGACTCGAGTTGGGCGTCGGATCCCAAAGCTCATATCGTGCAGGGTACGTTGCACAATCCGGACGCTGATGCTTGTTGACGCTCCAGCATTGAATTCCGATGATACATGCGAGAATGTTGCACGCCTATCACGTGAAACGATTCTTGACAGCCGACGATGGTCACTTTCACTCAATGTCTTTTTACGGCCACACTGGTATCGTAGGTTGGAGGTTTTGCCGGAATTCTTGTAATCTTGCAATGGTCGTCCGTGAAAATCCGAACTTCTTTTCTACCTCCGAAACACTATGGCCCATCTCACGAGCGACAACTATGACACCGCGTTGAAAATCGCTTAAATCGTTATTACTTGTCATTCTCATGCCGAAAACAGCCCTGACAGCTGGCAAGGATGTCTATCGAGTACGCGCATAGGTGACGGTATTTTGCATAAACTCGTCTGTACCAGTTTTTCTGGCACTTCAGTGTAGATGTTCTAAATGTCGTAGGTACGTACATAAAAGAAAAAGAGGATCCCAGTTCCGATCGCGTTTCTAAAGAGTACAAATATTCGCATTTTGGTGACGTCTTTGTCACTTCTGTTTTGCTTCAGAGATGCTATGCACTCACGGGGGATATTTGCTTCAAGCGGTAAGGGAGAATTGTGTTAGCCTGAGGGTAAGGGGGACATAATGGCTTAGCTGTCACTATGCTTGTTCCTTTCTTCGTGGTTACTGTTTTAAAATACTCATTCAGAAATTGTTTGTCTGGTGGTCAGGAAGGTTGAGAAGGTGTGGGGGTTGAAGGGGGACATCGTGATGGAACGCGGGAAGTTTCCTTTTGTCTTGCCTTAAGTCACCCTTATGGGGAAGGGTCCACGACACATGCCACCCTATTAGTCCTCGGAGAAACACAGGAGAGATATCTTGTCGGTAAATCGGTTTCACAGCATTAGCAGTGCAGTCAGGTTAGCTTTGCCCCGAGTATAGGCACTGTTTACTGATTTTAGCAGTGTGTGAAAGGGCCATACCTTGTTGAAACTGGGCATCGGGGATACAACAGAGGTACGGCAACAAAACGGGCTGCAGTTCTTTATTGAAGCATTATGGTGCTGCCATTGTATCCATTATGTGTACGATCGGTGAACGACTGTCGAAACTGATAGCGCCCCAAACCGTGACACCAGGTTGCGAAGCCGTATTTCGTTCACGAATAGCGGCCAGATCAGTCCGGTGACCACGTCGTCTCTAGACTCCGAATCGGCGATCGTCAGTTCTGAAACAGAAGCGAGACTCGTCGCTGAATACGACAATTCCGTTCGTCCATGTCTGGTACGGCAGCCCTGCAACCTTGAGCGACGATGTGCTACGGTGAGTGGCAGTCGTCGTAATGGCTGACGACAACGGAGACCATTCTCAGCCAATCTGCGATTCACAGTCCGTGTCTGTACGGGGATGTCCATAACTGTCCACATAGCTCGTCGAATGTCGTCCGCTAAAAACTGAGAAGCTTCTACACTGTTTGTCACCTAATGCGGCGATCGGGGTGTACGGATTTCCGCCCAGGTGCATCAGTCCCATTAGAGCGACGCACGTTACCTTCCTTCAACCACTGTCGCCACATTCGGCCGACGGTTGTGGCATCCTGATGAGTTTCCGCCTCAATGCGACGCAGGGACCAACCAGCCGTACTTTGTCCAGTGATTTAGCCTCTGGTAAAGATGTCCGAGTGATGATAGGATTCCCGATGACGTTGCACAGGAATCATCACTCCTTACACGTGCTTTCGCCACCGAGATCACTCCGTTGCAGTGACAAACTTAGCCACAGCGAGCCGTTTTGCCTTTTTTATCTCCCTCGCCTATCGCGTGATTAGTTCACAACATCAGACAATTACAAAACTGTCCTCACATGCCCACCAGTTTGTATGGTGATTTGACAAATACTTCCTAGTATGGCATTTTAGAAATAAGAAACCCTTCGTTAAAGTGGATTTCCAAGGCTTTTATGGTGTCATAATGGCGACAGATCAGCTGGGCTAATTTCCCATTTCCTGTGTAGTCTATTAAGGCAGTAATGAGTAGCTTTCTCGGCTTTCTATTTCGTCATACCCATGATGATCTTGCGGAAGATAAGTCTCTCCTTAGCCAATAGGTGGGTTCTTGCCTGCCCGTTTCCTGACAGATTTTTTGTGACCTGCTTTAGGTCACTTACGGGACACGATAAGCATCACGGTAATTTTCATTGAACTGATCAGATGGAAAGTCTTGACTGGGTGCTGTGCCGGAGGGAAGATATGGTTCAATATCTTGACACATGTTCGCAAAATTCGGATTTTTTTTAATACATGAACCAGTTTTCTAAAATGCAAAGTTTTATTTGGGTGCAAGACTTGGCCGTTGTTTCCAATGATATTGCATTAGGATTAAAATAGCACACACACACACACACACACACACACACATACACACACAATAAATAACAATTTACCACAAATATTTTTTCTTCGTGACAGAGATGGAAATGGGTCACGGGTCAACGGGTCGACAATTTCTTACGGGTCAAACGGGTCGGATCAAGGTGTTCCTGACCCGATTTCGACCCAGTTTTATTTCCGTTTTACTTTTTAAAAGAAAAAAAAGTATTTCAAAGAAAAATGCGTACTGTGGAATTCTGTGCTCGATGCTGGTGCCAGCGGAATGAAAAATGTTTTGTCATACAAAATTATTTCCGTCTTTTTCTTAAAGCAAAGATTTCCATCTACAGACGATAGCATGTCGTAAAACAAAACTTCTTTTGCGTTTGTTTCCAGTACGATTGTCTGGAGTAAGAAACAGGCAAACGACTGTCGTCTGCTTCTCTGGTGATTCACTCTCTCACACCCCCTCGTGTCACTTTGTAAGACTGAGAGTTGCTTTTCGCATCGCATCTTTTGCATTGAGCATTCAAGGGTTTTCGTTTTGACCTACTACTACCCTATTCCATTACATGTGTTGGAATTAATGCTTTATTTGTTAATATGGGTGAATTTAGTATTAAGCAGATTTAAAAAAGGTGTCACGGCCAACAAACATGTTCTTGTTGAAAACAAAAAGGGGAAGAGTGGACGCTGGAAGTTGTTTCGTCTCATTAAGAAACCAGAATATGTTTCACAGCAACACCAACTTTCACATATTCTGAAACTTGATATGCTATCAAGAAAACAGCAAAAAACTGAAATTAAACATACAAGTTACTTAATTCCAAAATTTTGACTATAACAGAATCAACATTAAACGGAACAGCCTAAACATTACTGCGGAGGAACTTTTTGACTCTCGCAGATGTGTTTGAAAACATGTGCAAAACAGTTAGGTTATATTAAAGACGACAGTTCAACACTTTCTGTGAGTAAATTATATGTTTCCGTAATACCTTTATATAATTTCTACATAGCCTACGATACCCACTGCGGAGAGAATTTTTGGGCGCCCTGTCTATATATTGAATATATGATTATGTATTACATAATTACACATGATTATGTATAATTGTAAATTGAGTTTCGAATTTATAGTTCAAAGTAAATGTTTCAGGTCGGGTCCAGTTATGTGACGTCCGGGCCCAAAATTTTTGACCCGTTTCCAACTCTGCTCCGTGACAGTGCGCCAAGGCAAACCAGGGAGTAATAAGTATTGTACGTATTTTTACTGTCCTAAATTCCTTATCCTTAAGATGTTTCTTGTATGGATGTCCCCAAAAAACTCTAACACAATAGTTCGATACTAAGTCACCGGACGCCTAGAAGGGAAACACAACATAGCATTTATTGGCATAGATTAATACGGTGTCGGTCCACCTTTGGCATTAATGCATGCACTGACCCTTCGAGACATGCTTTCGACAAGGTTTTGAAACACAGCGATAGGTATGCGTTTCCATTCAGTACATAATGCTGCTGCTAACTATTGCTTAGTAGTAGGCCTTGGTTACAAACTTCTTATGCGGAGCACTAATTCATCCCATAGGTGCCCTATGGGATTAAGATCAGGGCTCTGTGCTGGCCAGTCCACACACGATACGGAATTATCGTCATATCACGCTGTAACAGTTCTTGCTTTATGGCTCGGTGCATTATCCTGCTGGTACCAATAAGGCTCGGTTCCATAGTATTGCCACAGAGTTGGTAGGGCATAATTGTCCAGAATATCTAGGTTGTAGACGTGCTGGTTAGCAGGTTTGTCCCCGATAACCAATGGGCCGGGACCATACCACGAAAAACACCCCCAAATGAGTACACTGCCAGCTCCAAATTTGACCGTACGAACAGTATACACTGTGGTAAATATCGTTCCCCGACTGCCCCACACACGGCCATCAGGCTGATGGATCGTGTATCTAAATTCTTCAGTCCATAGGACCCGTTTCCATTGATCTACGGTCCATGATAAATGTTCTTTAAACCATGCTAAACGACGAGGAGCATTCCTAATGGAGATGAAAGGCTTATGAGCAGCTGCACGACCACAGTAACCTATGGAATGAAGTTATATGCGAATGGTACATGTACATATCGAGTTTCTAACATTTTGACTCACTTCTACACTGAGGTCTTGTGCAATACTCCGTCGATTAGCTGTAACGACTCTCCTAAGGCTTCGACGTCCTCTATCACGGATTTTCTTTGGTCTGCCGATACGTTTTTCTGCTTCAAGCACGCCATGTGTCTTCCACTTATTTAGTACATCCAAAACAGTTGACTTGGGTATGTTTTAACGCCTTTTGGTTTCTCTTATGGACAACCGATCAATATAACACCTAACAATCTTTCCTTTCTCCAAATCCGTTCTCTCCCGTCGCAACATTTTCACTCAACCTCACAGGGCGATATGATCGCGGTCAGCTGCGTGCTTGTTTTTATACCGTTTGCAGCTGTACCGCGCATCTTAACAACGTAGAGAATCCGTTCATTTGCTTTTGAAGGGATGTCCGGTGACTTTTCTCAATATAGTGTATATCATATCTAATTCAAACATGTATTTAAGACACCAACAAAACTGGAAAAATATTGCGACGCAAAAGAATTTTGCGGAGTCTTGTATTAGGTTGGTGCAAATGAAATTTCTGCTATCAGCGGGTGAACAACAGTGCGGAGATGGGCCGAGCCCGGGCCTGAAAGCCCGAACTGGGCTCGTGCTGCATAATACTTACTGGAGTTCGAGATCGGGCGGAATCGGACGATGAGAGAGGGAGAGAATTTTGTTTTATTTTTTCTGAATTGTTTTTGTATGATTTACCACACGATACTTTTTTTACACTTTCTAGCTGTTAAATAGAATTCTTCGGCAACTGGGTCTAGATGGGGAGTGGGAACTCGGCAGAGGTATTCATTCAGGGCTTGGGTGGGTAACAAATACCATAGGTCATAAATTACTGGATTTCTGCGAAGGAAAGATTTCTTCAAGACTAAGAACTGTAGATAGTAGATACCAAGCTGACGAAATTTTATTCCCTACCACAACGGAGCAGCTACCTGCTAATTCTATTGAACGACGTAGATTGTGCCTTCCTATTTTTCCTGATTCCCAGCTCCCTCCCGAAACGCGTCAGGAAGAAATGAATGGTCAACGAAACTATAGAAATAGATAGACATCCCTTCCCAACTCCACAGTTGAGAAAGACATCGGTTAATTGCAAAGGGTGAGAACAGTGGAAGTCTGGGAGAGGAGATTTGTTTTAATGCCTAAACAAGTTAATCATGGTTTTCGAGCTCGTTCGAGCCCGCGCTCTGTCTTGCAATATAAAATTCAGGCTCGGGCTCGGACTCTTAAAATTGAGCACGAACTCAGCTCTGATGCACATGTTCGTCCGCTCCGGTGGAATGTTGTCGTCCTCCAACGTCAAATGGCATATGCCACTAGATCAGTATATACGTATAACTGGTGTACGCATTGTGTGCTTCACTTCGTGACAAGATTCAACCGCCGCGAGTGCAAAGGCTTCGGTGAACTTGGACCATAAAAACAGGCCAATTGCGCGAAGTTATTCTGAATAAGTTTAAGCTCAGACATTCCGCGGATATGACGGCCCGAAACCTTAATGGTGCGTTTAGTTCAAGTACTATTTATTCATGTAATGAAAAAATTAAGTGAAAGCACTACAATGAAGAGCAATTGAATTAGACACGGCTGGCGTTATGCAAATGTGGCGCTGTGGGAGGCCCTGTAAACGGAAACGACATGACGTATGCAGCGATCCAACAATATAAGGAGTGATGCGACGGGAATCAGTAAGACTCGGACGCAGTATGGGTAAGACAAAGGATCTAAGCGCATTTGATCGTGGGCAAATTGTCGGGGCACGACGAATGGGTCACTCCACCTCGGAAGTCCTGCAGGCACTGGGATTTTCACGAGCCACGGTGTCACGGGTGCACCGTGAGTACATCGAATCCGGTAAAACCATCCCTGCAAGGGCCAACTGCCGTGGAAAACAGCTTGTGGATGAGCGGAGTCATCGTCGGCTAGCTCGCATTGTAACAGCGGATAGACGGGCCACAGTGCAAGAAATCACTCGGCAATTTAACGCTGATGCACAAAAACGTGTAAGCAGCCACACCATCCAGAACCATCTCCTCGCTATGGGGTACAGAAGCCATCGTCCCACGAGGGTACCGCTGCTGACCGCACATCACAGGATGCAAAGATTAGCACGAGCGCGGGAACATCGATACTGGACCCTAGACATGTGGGAAAATGTTGCCTGGACTGATGAGTCGAGATTCACGTTGGTACATGCGGATGGCAGGATACGAGTACGGCGCAAACCACATGAAGCGATGGATCCTTTTTGCCAGCAGAGTACGCTTCAAGCTGGTGGGGGTGGCATTCTCGTATGGGGACTGTTTACGTGGACTGAAACGGGACCCCTGGTACGTGTGACATCGTGCCTCACAGGTCAACGCTACCGGGAATATCCTGGACGACCATTTGCTCCCGTTTGTGCGTCTTCAACATCCCACTGGGGACCTCATCCTGCAACAAGACAATGCACCGTGTCATCGCTCCCGAATTGTATCCGAATGGTTGGATGAACACTCCACCGACGTGACATCGCTTCCTTGGCCAGCTAGGTCACCTAACGTTAATCCCATCGAGCACATCTGGGATGCCATCGAGAGAGATGTTCGAGGCTCTGACCCCTCCATCAAACCTTTGTGAACTGTGGGAGCTTGTTCAGGGATCGTGGATCCGTATGGCTTCCCAACGCTTCCGGTGTCTTGTCGAGTCCATGCCGAGACGAATTGCCGCCGTCATCAGAGCGAGAGGTGGTGCTACACGTTACTAGACAGGTATCTCTAATTCAATTGATCTTCAGTGTATATGCCGATAGTTTGCAAAAATCTGAGCTGGAGGCACGTCGCTTGGAAATGCGCCTCGTGGTCGTTGACCAGGTCATTTAAACAGTGGTTGTTCACAGGTCATTTGTGGTTGTTCACTAGGTCATTTGTAACTGATGAGGTGATGAAGACTATCGTGGAAGCTGACCCAAGGTAAACTATTCATGATATCCCAGCAAAGATCCGTGTGTGTCATTCGATGATGGTCCGGCTCCTGGAGGCCACGTGGAAGGTAAAAAATCTGGGTGCCACGCAGCCAATAAAGCATGTCGTCTGGAGATGTGCACTTCCCTCCTTCCGGGCACAGACGGAAGGTATTCCTGCATCAAACGTAACCTGCGCTTAACAGTGTGTCCTCTACAACAATTGAAAGCGAATAGCTCAGTGGTTGGATATCACAAAACCGTTCAAACACTATCCAAATCCACCCCTACACCCGCAGAAAGTTCTGGTTCTCGTACGCTGGTCTGCTGCCGACTTGACCCATCATTCATTTTTCTTACCAAGTGAGACCATCTTTGCTGACTACTATTGGGCTGAAGTGCAGCAGATACACAACAAACTCTGTGTCAAGCTGTCAGCCTTGGTCAATAGGCATGGGGTTCTTCTGTTGCACAACACGCGCACACGTCTCCCAAGGCATGGTCTAACAAATTCACCACTAGGGCTATGAAACTCTTCTGCACCCTGAGCATTTCCTAGACCTTCTTCTCTTAGACTATCAGCTCTTCTGGCATCTGGATCATTAACCGCATGAGACTTTCCCAGACTACCATCCTGTGTGTCAGTTCGTTATTACCTTTTTTGCCTCACAGACTCCGGAGTTTCATTGCCGTGGATACAAAGAAAAACTACTTTGGTTATGCAGAGAGAAGCAACTTTGACTATGCAGAGGGAAACAACTTTGACTCTGCAGAGAGAAACTACTTCGACTATGCAGAGGGAAACTACTTTGACGATGCAGAGGGAAACTTCTTCGACTATGCAGAGGGAAATTACTTTGACTATGCAGGGGAAACTACTTTAATTATGCAGAGGGAACTACTTTGACTAAGCGGGTAGCTGCTTCCTATTTTTATGAGAGTCTGTAGGTAGCACTATTATTTCGAGCATTAAGTCTGCACCAACACAATAAAAGCAGAGACATCATTCAAGAGAAACATGCGTTTACATCCCTTAGCACCACATACTTATGCGCGGCCTAGCTGAAAAACTACTAGTTAGGAAACGATGAGAAAAAATGGAAAATTCTGATAATAGTTTCGGCTCTCCTATATAAAACGAATTTCTTCAGTCCTACTTCCGCAAACAGGGATACACAACCTAGGCACTAGAAAGAGCAGGAGAATCTTGATGCTGTTTAAAACTATCTGGTACAAAACGAATTATTTCAGTCTGACTTCTATATGTGTAGATATCTTGCTAATTACAAAGTATATTTGCACCACCCAGCGAGAAAGTGAGTATCAGAAAAAGTTGGAAATGTTTTTCTTTTTCATACTATCAGCTATCTTTCACAAAAATAATTTTAGATCATACAGATGTATGACATAGATGCTCATAGATGAGTTAAGTGATAGTATGTTAAGTCATGCTACATAAAAAGGTAAAAGAAAGAAATCTTCTTACCCAGCTATTTTCCGGAAGAAGAAGCTACACTCCATGGGAGACATATTTCTATCAATGAGGTTTGCTTGCCTGAACCATCTTTCGCTGTTCAGTTCCGTTATAACAATCCCCGTACTCCTCTTCAAGCCGTATTTAGCAAACACTTTAAACTGCTTCTCAAACTCCAAAGTTATGAAGATGCTTTGCAGTTCTCCACCTTCCATCTTTGGAGGTTTTTTCGGTGAATGTCCGCGCAGTCTGGTTACATCTTCGACTGCATTGTAATGATCAAAGTACGAATAACCCCTAGGACGACCTGAAATACACCTACGGCCCGGGGCTGTCTGTATTCTTACTTCGGGATGGGGCGTCATGGCTCGTGGTTTTTTGCCATCTGTGCGTACACGAATTCTTGGCCTCCTAGGAGAGCAGAGCACCGTGCACTGGTCCGTCGAATTAGTTTTCCCCAGAAAAAAGAACAGTCTCCAGAAGTACGCATCGGCAACGGAATTTTGCTGCAAGGACACCTGCGGAGACTTGAGTTCAGTCTCTCATCGGTTTGCTTACCACGATCACTGGGGCCACTTCGAAAATGGTAACGACTGCTTAGCATCGTTTTCCCTTCGTTCGAGGAATATGAATCATAGTAGTTTGGCACGTCGTGAGCACAATTTTTCGCCTCATTGTCTGGTAGGTCAAAGTGCGGTCTGCTGGGAGGTGTATCAAGTAATGTCGTATGGATTGTCCGTTTCCTTTGTGACCGTCTAGAAAGCTTGTATTCACACCTACAGGGCGAGCTTCTCAGGCGTCCGGATTCAGAGGACACCCTGGAAACAAGTTCCTTATATTTTTCCATATTTGCTGCAATTTTGTCAGTCTTAGGACCGTTGTTCTGTTTAAAAAGAGCAGGTGGAGCTGAACCATGTTTAGTAGTTTGACATGTGGCATAGGGAAAGTGGGACGTTGGAGTAGAAGTAACGACTGCAGTGACACAATCTTTCGCATCTACTGCTGAAAAGTTACTTTCCTCCCTCGCACATGCAGTTGAGTTTTTGACGTTGTTCACATTCTGTGTACATAATGCTGGTTCATCCAAGTTACTAGTCTCCTTTGTAAACGCTGAACTTTCACTCTCGACGTGATTCGCCTCCATTGTATTGGCTACAGGTTCATCTGATACGTGACTCAACTCCCTTGAGCATAATGCAGGTTCACCTGCCACGTGATTCACCTCTTCTGTGTGGGCTGATAGTTCATCTGACGCGTGATTTACCTCATTTGCGCGTGCAGGTTTACCGGCCACATGATCCATCTTCTCTATGCTGGCTGCAGCAGATTCAACTGACTCGTGACTCAACTTATTTGTGCATTCTACAGGTTCATCTGCCTCGTGATTCCGTTCCTCTGTGAGGGATACAGGTTCGCACACCATGTGACTTGCCTCATCTGTTCGTGAAGGTCCACATGAGACGTGGCTCATGTGTTTGGCGCATGCTCGAACTTCGACCTTGTCCACATCCTTTTTACACACTACTGATTCATCCACCATCTGTCTCAATTTTTTACACGGGTCAGATTCACTCTTCATATCAGTCACCTTCTCTGTGAGGGTTACAGGTTCACCTGATATCTGATTCGTTTCTCCTGTGCATTCCCGAGGCTCATGGGCCATATTACTATCTTCGTTCGCGCATGCTGCAATTCCACTCATCGTTTCATTATCTTCCTTTACACATGCTGCGGGTTCACTCGAGATGTTACTGTCTACCTTTACGCATGCTGTAGGTCCACTAGCCGTATTACTGTCCTCTTTTGCAGGTAAAGCTGGTTCAGCATGCACATTTACCTCCTTAACATGTGCTTGTGGTTCAACAGCCATATTCCCAGCCAGCTTTGAACATATTGCGAGTTTAGGTCCCATGTTTCTCATTTTCCTTACACTCGGGAATTGACTGTTCGCTGTAGTATTTTGCTTTGAAACATGTTCATTCACCGCATGCCTGTTTCGCTCTGGAAATGCAGATTTTGCGACATCGAGACGAAGAGGCCTCCCTGACGGTGCTTGTCTGGTCGCGTCGATGCGTTTTTTCATCCTGTTGGCATGGTTTTTGTAAAAATCGCTACTCCTGTCAGCATGGTTTTTGTGAAAGTCGCCACTCTTGTTTGCATGGTTTTTGTGAAAGTCGTCACGCGTTGCATGTTGCTGCGTGAAAGATTTGTAGACGCAATTAATGAGGCTTTCCACTTCGTCCTCTTCGACAACGTCAAGCGTGGGAGAAAGGATGCTTTTCATTTCTTCAACTCCCAGGGACGATACCACAGCAGCAATATCTTCATCTACAACACTGGAAATTCCATCGGCCTCGTTTTCTGTGACCCAGTCAGGAAGAAGTCTCAAGCTTAATTTGATGAAAGTAAACAAACGCGATGCCTTAAGCCAAAGGAAGCTGCTCAGAGCAGAAATTCCGGTGTATTGGGGGAGATTTTCCAGGAAAGACGACATCTGTGAAGAGAAAAGTAACGAAAAATTACATAGCATTTATATGACGTAAAATATCAACATAAATCTTCAGTGGTTTAATGATTTAAGCATTTAAGATAGAAAGATCAGATTACAAATAACCGACACAGTGAAAAAACAATGCAAATTTTACAAGACCGCTAGCGAATTCCTTTAGATTAGTGTATTTTTGAACCACTTTGTGAAAACAAAATTTTGTTGATGAGTATCTTCGGAGTATGTGGTCGTAGTCAGAGCTTCTCATGACAGTACTGCTCTAAGCAAAGTACTGTGATACCGCTCTAGACGAACATTCCGCAGAAATAAGTGATTTCTGCATTAGCATGCGACTGCCAATTCCGATCCTCTTTAATCCATGCGCATTATTCACTGAGAAATGGGTCGGAAAGAGCTTTCATTGAATGCTTCTGTCTATTGCTGCGCACAAGAAGTCCTGTTTCACTGTACAAGCCTTCTCTGAAGATGGCGATCTGGCCGTTGGCATATCGTTCCCGCACGACAGTTACACCTCTTAGACAAGCACTGCGGACTATTTTTCCACTGATTAAAGATCCGGAATATCTCACCTTTTATGAACCAGTCAGCTCTGTCGTTTTCTAAATCGTCGCTCCAGGCCGACGGGCACCCACAGTAAGCCCTTTATCGAACTACAAAAAATTCTTTGTTTTTCCCATTGTGATCGGCACTTCGGGCGAGCAGCAGTTTTAAGGAATTGCCTAGATCACGTGATGATGCACGTGACCAGGTATTTTTGCGCATACACTGCATAAGTGATGTTTACGTACATCTACATGAAAGTTTCTTATTCAGTGACCAGCGTGTACGTGCTTTTCCTGAAAGAAGGAGGGATCTGGATTTCAAAAAAGGGTTCTGGCTTGTCGCGCGGTTAGGGTCTTTCGTGGTTTTTATTATTATTATTATTATTATTATTATTATTATTTGAGATTCTACCTCTTCCTGAGGTTTTTCTTCTCTTCCTTCCGGGACGGGTACGACGTACCAAGTCTGGGAAGTGATATTTTGTTCTCTCAGTTGTCCAGGAACTTCCTTACTATCCTACAAGTGTTCAAGATAACTGCCTTCTGTAGTTCCATATAGGTGTTAGGTTGAAGGTCTACTGTCTGTACAGAGCTGTGAATGGTCTTAGGTACAACTCCTGTGGCTGATATTATAAGGGGACGGTGGTGACGTTCTCCATATGCCACATCTCCTTGACTTCGTATTGTAGGTCGTGATACTTTGACAGCTTCTCTCCGTGTCTCTTCTGGACGTTGCACGTGTTGGGCACGGCTATGTCAATGAGGTATGTTGACTTCTTCTCCTTGTAGATCAGGACGATGTCGGGCTAATTGTGGGGGAAGGTCTTATCTGTTCGGATCGATCTGTCCCAGTACATCTTGTGGGTGTTGTTCTCCAGAAGCGTTGTTGGCTCATACTTATATTAGGGGGCAGGCTCAGTTGTAATGAGGTGGTGCTTTCTTTCCAATTTCTGATGGACAATCTTGGAGACTTGATTGTGCCTGTTCGTGTACTCTGTTTGAGTGAGGACACTGCACCCTGCTGTGATATGTTGGATGGTCTCTGGCGCTTGATGGCATAGCCGACATGTGTTGCTTTCCACTGACGTGTCATTCAGGTATGCTTCCGGTAGCTTCTGGTGTTTACAACTCGATCTTGTATAGCCATCAAGAACCCTTCAGTCTCGGGGAAGTGTGATTCGTTTGTTAGCCATGCATTGGATGCAGTCTTATCCACATGGTCCGATTGCAGATCGTTGTAGTGCCTTCCTGTAGGAATTCCTTGCCCCAAGCCTTTTCTTTTGGCTCTCTCGTTCCAATCTCGATGTTCTGAGTAGAGAGGTCAAGGGCTATGTGTATCTTGTCACTCTGGTTTATCGCTTGGTTAAGAGGGGTCCCTTGTTCGAATGGAAGTATTTTCTGAGGCTACGGATTTCTTTGTCTCGGTGTTCCAGGAGATCAATCATTCCCAGTTCTCCTTTTGCTCGTCCAATGCTTTTCTATTGCTAACTTCGGGTGGTGCTGGCGATGTTTAGCGATTATTATTATTATTACTGATTGTTAGAAAAATGTGTGTTTTTTTTTGTTTTTTTTTTATTGGAGGTTTAACGACCACCGTGAGCAAACTCAATGAGCTATAAGCAGTTGTCCGTCCCTAATTTAGGGTCACTGGTTCCAGGGAAGGGAGAGAGCCAGTGCCGTAAGGCAAACACAACATCCATGCCTCACCGGGATTCGAACCCGGTCCCCATTCGGACGAATGATCAGAGGCCATCGCTTAGACCACTGCGCCACCGGGGCGGCCAAAATGTGTTAGGTAGGGTTCTAGTAATTTTGTTTGCGTTTTATTAGGTTTTCTTGTTTTCTTTCATTTATTGAAGACTTTCTTAGCTTACCGTGTAATTTTTGTTTCTCTGGTGCAGCGAGCGTTGTGTCAGCGCCTCTCTTAAGCCGGCTTTAATTCAACTTTACTTTTTATTGTTCATTCATGAGGATTTTGAGTAGGGGTTTTCTGAGGATGGAGAGCGTATGCCGATTTATTTTCTCTATTTTTTTTAAGTAAAGTTCCTTAATTCACGTTCACATTCACAGCATGAAATTTATATTTAGTTATTGCCTTACTACGACCGAATCGAGTAGTCTGTTGTACGGAAGCTCTCCTTCCTGTAGCTCCTAAAAGTGCTGGATTAATTGCTTTCTAGATTTTTGCATTACATTGGTGGACTAGGAAGTTGCAAACATAAAAAAAGCTGATGTATCAACATTACGACTTGCTAGCATTTAGTTAAATTTTTTAGAACCGTACTTCAGTCTATGACAAAGAACGAAGGAACGCCACGTGGAAACAGTGCTTGCACAGGTACATTCAAAATAGCACATATAATACCAGATGTAAAAGAGAGTGCAGGTTTTTTTGTTTTTGTTTTATTGGAATTTTAACGACCACCGTGAGCAACTCAATGGGCTATAAGCAGTCGCCCGTCCCTAATTTAGGGTCACTGGTTCCAGGGAAGGGAGAGAGCCAGTGCCGTAAGACAAACACAACATCCATGCCTCACCGGGATTCGAACCCGGACCCCGTTCGGACGAATGATCAGAGGCCATCGCTTAGGCCACTGCGCCACCGGGGCGGCGAGTGCAGGTATACCGCCCATCATATCGTGGCTTTCATGCTCCAAAACGCGTCACCTTGTAAGTGGTATTGGAGAACATATTGTTGAGGGTTTTTTTTTTTTTTTTTTGATTGGAGGTTTAACAACCACCGTGAGCAACTCAATAGGCTATAAGGAGTCGCCCGTCACTAATTTAGGGCCACTGGTTACAGGGAAGGAGAAAACCAGTTCCGTATGAGAAACACAACATCCGTGCCGCAACGGGATTCGAACCCAGAACCACTCGGACGAATGATCATAAGCCAGTGCTTAGACCACTGCGCCATTGGAGAGCAAGCAGAAGAACAACTGAAATTTCTTGGAGAATTCGGTGAGATGAATAAGTTTTAGTAAGATGGCAGAACGAACCTAGTCAGGGAGCATAATTTCTTTCCAAGGGTCACTCCCCAGCTTATGGTAACAATATCGGAAATCTCTCCAGGGCTACAGTCATGACGGCGTCAAGGAGAGATGTATCCTGATATCTTGATGACTTTCTCAGAAGAATCTGTGTACTAGGCAATTGGAGGAATCTCTCTTCCTCACCTGGATCAAAGAAATGCTCGAATGACTTGGTGCTGGCGCCATTACTTCTGAAAAATTGAAGGCGTGTGCTCTTCACAGACGAGTCCCGTTTCAGGCTCATGGATTCCCGACACGTGATGATCTGAAGAGAAAGCGGAACGCGCAACGATCCCTGAAACATCCAGGAGCAAGACCATTATTAATAATATAAACACCCAGATCTCTCTCTCTCTCTCTCTCTCTCTCTCTCTCTCTCTCTCTCTCTCTCTCTCTCTGTGGGAAGCTTGACGTCACAGCAACATCCGCACTGTTGCGCCCTCATATCGATCAATTCGTGTGTGCTCTCGCGATGTCAAAACGATTGCCTGCTATATAATAGCACGCGATCCCTTTTAGATGTCAAGGTGACCGCGGGCTAATTTAATAACATTGGTTTATCAATGACTCTAGTTCTGTTTATCTGATCTACAAAATGCGAATTAAAATCTTAATATCACGGCAAGTTGCGTTTGTATATTAATTTAATTTAGCACAATTTGAATATTAATTTATACGCTTTTTACTTTTTTAATTTAACTAATTTTCCGAGTTTAGTGCTGATTATATTATACATTTTGAAAAATATCGATTTATCTAAACGCTTTAACCTACAAAAAGAACTGAAATCTTACGATGTCGAAGTAAACAAAATTGCATCTAAAAACAGATGTCGCCCTAACAGCACATTGTCGCCGCCCCGATGGCGCAGTGGTCTAAGGCGCTGGCCTCTGATCATTCGCCCGTAAGGGGTCCGGGTTCGAATCCCGGTGAGGCATGGATGTTGTGTTTGTCTTATGGCACTGGCTCTCTCCCTTCCCTGGAACCAGTGACCCTAAATTAGGGACGGGCGACTGCTTATAGCCCATTGAGTTCCTCACGGTGGTCGTTAAACCTCCAATCAAAAAAAAAAAAAAAGCACATTGTCGATAATTTAGATAGTTCCGATTTGTAATGCCAGATGTCGCATTATTTTGTAGAAAATGCTTCGGTATGAAGTTTCAAATTAACCTTCGAATATGACCGTCTAAAACAAGCCGTGAACGGAATAACATGAGAGCTGGAGAAAAAGTAATTTAATGCGAAAAATAAAAAAGAAAGTTATTAAGGTAAGTTTACACGTAAACAACTGGAATACAAGGAAAGTTGTTAAACAACAACGAATATTTCGCACAGGATATTTATTTATCGCGAGGTCTTTCGAAAAACGGAAATAAATAGCATATAATTTTCAGTTCTAACATGAATGAGTTCTCACTATATAATTTTTTACTGTATTTCCTTACATAAAGGCCGGCGTCTCTTTAATTTGTTTTCAATCTGTTTCAATTAAAAATTTCACCGTCTCAGGTTGGGAAACATCATTTAAATATTAATATTTATTTAAAGCATAAAAACAACCGTCCTAGGACGGGCAAGAACTTTAGGGAAAGAGTCCTTCTGGTGTGAGGAGGTAACATAATGGATGACAGTACGTCACTTCATGTAACAACGGATGGAATCACACACTATATTGACAAAAGTCACCGGACACCCCTTCAAAAGCAAATGAACGGATTCGCTGCGTTGTTAAGATGCTCGATACAGCTGCAAACAGTATAAAAAGACAAGCCTGCATCTGACCGCAATCATATCGCACTGTGTGGCTGAGTGAAAATGGCGCGACGGGAGAGGACTGACTTTGAGAAAGTAAAGATTGTTGGGTGTCATATTAGTGGGTTGTCCGTAAGAGAAACCGAGAGGCGTTTAAACATATCCAAGTCAACTGTTTTGGATGTACTGAATAAGTGGAAGACACATGGCGCTCCTGAAGCAGCAAAACGTACCCGCAGACTAAAGAAAATCAGTGGTACAGGACGTCGAAGCCTCAGGAGAGTCGTTACAGCTAATCGACGGAGTACTGCACAAGACATCAGTGAACAGGTGAGTGAAAATGCTGGAACCTCGGTATGTGCACGTACCATTCGCAGAGAATTTCATTTCATGGGTTACCGTGGTCGTGCGGCTGCTCATAAGCCTTTCATCGTCCTTTTGCATGGTGCAAAGAACATTTATTGTGGACCGTAAATCAATGGAAACGGGTCCTATGGACCGATGAATCCAGATACACGATCCATCAATCTGATGGCCGTGTGTGGGTATGGCGGCAGCCGGGGAAACGCTATTTACCGCAGTGTACTGTTCCTACAGTCAAGTTTGGAGCGGGCAGTGTACTCATTTGGGGGTGTTTTTCGTGGTATGGTCCCGGCCCATTGGTTATCGTGGACAAAACTGTTAAACAGCTAGTCTACCTCGATATTCTGGACAATTATGCCCTACTAACTCTGTGACAATACTATGGAACCGAGCCTTGTTGGTACCAGCAGGATAATGCACCGAGCCATAAAGCAAGGGCTGTTACTGGTTTGACGATAATTCCGTATCGTGTGTGGACTGGCCAGCACAGAGCCCTGATCTGAATCCCATAGAACATCTGTGGGATGAATTAGAGCGCCACATAAGAAGTTTCGAACCAAGGCCTACTACTAAGCAACAGTTAGCAGCAGCATTATGTACTGAATGGAAGCGCATACCTATCGCTGTGTTCCAAAACCTTGTCGAAAGCATGTCTCGAAGGGCCAGTGCATGCATTAAGGCCAAGGTAGGTGTCCGGTGACTTTTGTCAGCGCATGCTTCTAGGTGTCCGGTGACGTTTATCAATATAGTGTATATAAACATCGAGGAGATCCTTAAGCCCTTCAGAGATACTGTAGCTCACGAGTTAATTTTTATGGGCGACAGTCCCCAATAGCGCACCCAGGATTTCTTTATGTGGGTGGTCCAAAACATTGAAGATGCAAATAAAATAAAAAGGAGAAAATATCTCCCAAAGTACTGGGAAACTGTAAAAATATTTCCATCATATTACAGTGCGTTCTTTCATTTCTTAAATATATATTCGTAAAATATATATTTAAAAACATGTTCAAATAAATATATTGAAAAATAAGCAACCGATAAAACCGACGACGGACCAAGTGATACCTCATGGAAGGTGCTATGGCTCCCGACCAACCCCAGTGAGTGGGCCACTGACAATGCTCTTCGCTTGAGTTAGGCTGGTGACTATTACCTCGTGAGGAGTGTATCTACAGAATGTGATGGACAGCCAGGTCTCCGGATCTTAATTCTATTTAGCTTGAGCATATCTAGAACGCTCTGGTGAGACGCATCCTACTCTCTCCGCGAAGCTCCTAGATCTACGATCTGAAGTAATGGAACAATGGCGTATATTGTCATGTGTCATCTTGTAACCAGCATAGATAATCTTTGTGCAACAGGCTCAGTGGTCAATAGCGAACATACTTCCGATTGATCACCGGAACAACAACACATTTCTGCTAACACCAGTGTAGGACCTTTTTCTTTATGCATCGCAGTTATTCCTGGCCATGTATCGCATCTTTGTATATGTTCTTCGCCATTATCTGGTTCAGCCACCTCTCTAAGCCATCGCAAGGAACTATGCGTAACGTATGCGTCGTTTAACAGCATAAGGAAGATCGCACTGAGGAATTGTTAACATAACGCTTTTTTGGGCGGTGGTGAGATTCGAATCCATGTTTCCTCGCTCTGGAGTCAGTTATACTCCCGACTGATAGTAAGTTACAGCACCTAATACCTACAAAAATCTAAGGCTGGAGGAATAGTTTCTGGTCTCGAGTTTTAGGGTTTCCACAAAACGGGAGAAACCAAGCTCACCGTATCCAAAAGTTTATAGAAAGCGCATGAAATTCATTTCTGTAATTCGCAGTCTGTTGAAAAATCCTGTATGAATGCACGTCTCTTACGTGTACTGCACAAACCCTCATTATGAGATTTAACATCGGATACTTCACACAACAGGTGGGAGTCACGTTAGAGCTGTTATGATCAAACAAAAAACTTCAACCAATCCTTATTTTTATGTGTTTATTTTCCGTTAAATAATCACCGAAATTACTATCATTTTAATAAAAAATCCGTGTAATATTTTTTCCCTTACTAACGGAAAATAATAATAAACTGCGGCCTGCGGCCATTCTCACTATAATAAACAATGATATCATCTAACTGAGGGGCAAATTCAAGGCTCGTCTTCCGAATCAGAACCCTTTCAAATAGTTCCCGATTTAGAATGTATCGTTCCGCTTTGTTTACATAGATCCTAATCACACCCAACGTGATAAAAAGTAGTTCACGATACGATACGGAATTTTTATTACTACTTTCATCGAAATAAATCTTATCGTAATGGAAATAAGTATAGGCCTTTATTTTATTATGAAAAATGCATTTATTTCGCATCGTAGATTTATACATCATAATTCCATAAAGAATCATAACGCAACGCATTTTCTCATGTGGTGTAATAGCGCGGAATTAATGTGTCTGACATTCATTTTTTCCACTCGGTAGAATAAAGTACCTCGTCCCAGTGGCGGAGTGGTCTAAGCGATGGCTTCTGATCATTTGTCCGACATGGGCCCGGGTTCGAATACCGGTGAGGCATGGATGTTGTGTTCGTCTTACGGCGCTGGCTCTCTCCCTTCCCTGGAGCCAGTGGCCCTAAATTAGGGACGGCCGATTGTTTACAGCCCGCTGAGTTGCTCACGGCGGTCGTTAAACCATCAATCAAAAAAAAAAAAAAAAAAGAACGAAGTACTTAATAAACTATTTAAATGGATCTAAATTATGTTTTTTACAAAATTATCGGAACAAATGTCCTACACTGGCGTGCAAAAATTAAGAACGAGACGGTTTTCGAATGTAACGTCGTGCAGAAGTGCTCCACGTCGACTCAAATCATACCATAAGATCCCCAAGATGTAAGAATATGGGACAAGTGAGCAAAACCGTCCAAACAAGGAATCCAAAGGATACAAAGGCACTTTATTGAAAAGGTAGCTTCGAGCACAACTGGACAGAAGACAGAAACGTCCATGTGACAGGCGGCTGCCAAGAAAAATCCAGTCTTTAGTAGGGGATATGATCCCCCTGACTGCGTTGCAGGATTTGCAATGTCTGTCCATGCTGAGGACGAGTTTGCCAAGGAGCTGTTGAGGCATCGCGGCCCATTCCTCTTGCAGCGCCAATCGCAGCTGCGGAATCGTTGCTGGCGGCTAGTGACGTGCTGCCAAGCGTCTCCCGAAAACGTCCCACACGTGTTCGATTGGATTTAGGTCCGGGGACCTTGCGGGCTAATCCATGCGTTGAATATCTTCACTCTCCAACAGCTCTGCGACAGCCACTGTACGATGAGGTGTTGCGTTGTCGTCCATGAAGAGGAACTCAGGACCCACAGCACCTCTAAACAGACGCACGTGAGGCATGAAAACCTCGGTGCAATAGCGAACACCAGTGACTGAACCTCCTTGGAATATGTGGAGGTCAGTACGGCTACCAAGCATGAAACCGCCTCAAACGAGAACTCCGCCAGCTCCAAACCGGTCACTTTCGATGATGTTGGATGTAGGATTGCGTGTTCCCTGCTCTTTCCAGATGTGTATACGTCCAGAATCGCTCGTCAGACTAAATCGGCTCTCATCCGTAAAGAGAACTCGACCCCATTGCTGATGTGTCCAGTTCTTGTGTTCCTGGCAATACAGAAACCGCCGTCTCCGATGAGCAGGCGTTAATGGCACCCACCGTACTGGTCGTCGTGCAAATAGACCACCTTTCTGCAGCCTCCTGGCCATGGTAAAATGCGATGACGAACGTTCAGTTGTCTGTTGCATGTGCCTTGCAATTTCTCCTGCTGTCTGCCGTCTGTCTCTTCTCGCCTGTTGGACAATATACCGGTTGTCCGCCGCCGTGGTTGCTCGTGGACGACCACTGCTAAACTCTCGGACAGCTGTTCCTGTCGTTTGAAATGCTCTCCAAGCTCGTGAAACAATGCTGTGAGCGATCCCGAACTCCTCGGCCACACTAGTTTCACTTCGACCTTCTTCCAACTTCACAATGACGCGACCTCGGGTAAAGTCATCCAGATGTCGTCTACTGGATTGCCTGTTGGCCATATCATACGGTGGCAGCAACTTGACGTCGTTCAAACCGATGAACACCATGCAATAGCTTTCACCGAATTGCTGAGCGTACACTGCCCGTGTGCTTTATACCCTTCCGACACTCCCCCCACGTGATGCTGCATATGTGCGCATGCCTTACCGTACCGGACCCTAGTCTATCTCCTGAGTGGTCTTTCGGTCCGTTCTGCCTGCTCGTTCCGCTTTTATGCTAATTTCTCCTCTTCGTCCTTAATTTTTACACACCGGTGTATTAGGCTGTCCGCCAACAGTTCTTCCGATTTAGGAGAATGGCTTCTCAGATTTTGCATGAGAGTTTTCCAACTGGATTCGGTAATTTGAGTATGGGCTTCAGACCATTGGCGCACTCAGTGGGGTGGCCCTGGGGCACGGGCCCTCTCCTATGAACCATCACTTGGTCCTTCGTTTTTTGTTATTGGCTTCTTATTTTTAAATATATTTGAAACTTATATGTTTTGAAATATATATTCTAGGAATCATTAGAAACGCCCTATAATATAGCAGAGATATTTTTATCGTTTCGCAATATTTGGGGAGGAATTACCCAATGAAACACATAATAGTGATATAGACGATTATTTTAAGAATATCGTTAATGCACAACAGTAATGATTCCATAATATTAGAGAATTGTTTTTTAATTCTGTATTCTTCAGATTCAACACCTTTCCGTGTCTTTATGTTCAACTTAGGAACTTACATTGTGTTCACTGGAAATCCGTTTTTACATATTCCAGTCAGTGTTTTTGATGACCGTTGACAATTTTTGGAAAACTTCAGTCTTCCGACGTCATTTACGGCGTTAACGTCATAAGCAATATTGGACGTGGGATTCACGATGTTCCGCGCGTCGAAAAACACCCAAAAATAGTCATTAAGGTGGTTCCACCTAAAATCTCTGCCTTATGTTTCCAATGGTAAAACTTCTACACATATTTTCTTCGCAATTAATGTATTCCCAAAAATGAAAATTTGCATATCGATAAAACTAACTTTAAGTTATAGCATGGGTTACTTAATACTTGCTAAAACATAACCATAATTACATTAAAAATCAATCATTTTTCTTTGAGTAATGTTCAGACCTGTTAATAGATGGCGCGACCTGTACATTGATGACGTCATTAGATAGAAAAATGTTGGATTGTTTAATTACGGTTATGTTTTAGCAAGTATTAAGTATCCCATGCTATAACTTAAAGTTAGTTTAGTCGATGTGCAAATTTTCATCCTTGGGAAAACATTAATTGCCAATAAAATATGTAAAGAAGTTTTACCATTGGAAACATAAGGCAGATATTTTAGGTGGAACCACCTTAAGGCGCCGTCTTACAACGAAACTAAAAAAAAATAGCGTAAAATTTATCGTGAACTACTTTTTTTACGTTGAGTGTGATCAGGTTCTATATAAATAAAGCGTAACGATACATTCAAAATCGGGAACTACTTGAAAGCGTTATGATTCGGAAGTCCAGCCCTAAAGCCAAATTTGAAGTGACGGTCGCTACTTAAGAAAAGTTGAAGCCAAATCCCAGCGTCCTCATGCGATTCTTCGTCCATGGGAATAATGGGCAGGTTATTTCCAGGTGTTTAACAAATTCAATGCGCATCCAGGAGTTGCCTGTCTCCAAGTCAGACCCACCAGGTTTCAAGAAACGCAGAAAATGGGTCCCGCGAAAATGTAAACAAAACGTTCATATCGTGCCCAGGCACTCGAACCCAGACCTAGCGGTGTGAGAACGCAGAAATCCGCACTATAGAACACTATACCACTAAATGACGGAAGACAAAAGCCTATTAAACGCGAATTCCTAGGGGACACTATTTTCCACCCAAACCAACGGCCGCAGTCGTGTATGCAGAAGCTCAAAATCGCCTAGGGTGTTAAAAAAAAACATCATTCGTCATAAGGACTCGGTAGCTCTGCATGCTTCACATATAACGCTTACATAGCGGCAACGGTGGGCGAGTGGTGCGAAGCGCTGACTTCTAATAATTCGTACGGCGACATGATTCCGGTTTCGAATCTCGGGTGAGGCACGGATGTTGCGTTTGTCTTACGGCTCTGGCTCCCTCCTTTCCTGAAAACCAGTGGTCCTAAATTAGAGACCGGCGACTGCTTATAGCCACAAGAGTTGCTCATAATAGTAATTAAATTCTCAGAAGAAAGAAATGTGCGGTGGCGCAGTGGTCTAAGCGATGATGGGTCCGGGTTCGAATCCCGGTGAGGCATGGATGTTGTGTTTGTCTTAAGGTACTGGCTCTATGCCTTCCCTGGAACCATTGACCCTAAATTAGGGACGGACGACTGCTTTATAGCCCATTGAGTTGCTCACGGTGGTCATTAAACCTCCAATCAAAAATAAAATAAAGAAATTTTAAATTATGAAAATAATAGTTTTATCTGTCATCGAAAGAAATTGTACGGCTTCTTTTTTCAGGTTCAACTACCACCGTGAGCAACTCAATGGGCTATAAAGCAGTCGTCCGTCCCTAATTTAGGGTCAATGGTTCCAGGGAAGGGATATAGCCAGTACCTTAAGACAAACACAGCATCCATGCTTCACCGGGATTCGAACCCAGACCATCTCAAACGAACGGTCATGAGCCACCGCTTAAACGACTGCGCCATGAGAGCGGAAGTAATGGATCATAAGTAAACGCTTCTAAAATAATGTAAAAATTAAAATTATTCCTGTGATAGGAAATTGCATTTCTTGCTACAAATAAACAACACCATCTACCGTTCAGAGAATAAATTTTCGAATTATGTTTTTAATAATAATCACGTAAATAAATAAATAAATAGGACGGAACGCTAAAAGCATGCATGACAGCATTAAAAAGCTGTTTCTTGTTTTTACACCAGAGACATTTAGCTCCAAAAGTTGCGCTCGCAAAATATGTTAACACAATTCAAACCTGAATCCCTTAAATTCCGCTTTTCACTTGAAAAGTTCTAAATTACAAAATCCAAACAAACAAAAATACAAAGCAACAGAAAGAAACGGAAACTTTTTATTTTACATTATTTCGGGGTTTAACAACTACTATGAACAATTCAAACTGAATTTTCGCACTTCAACGTTATTGCAAATTTGGAGCTTAAAATATTTGGCTCATTTGCATTTTGGTCTTCTTAATTACATGTATACAGATTCACTTTCCTGAGAGAAATTAAAGTAAAATTAAATCTCATTGATTTATTGCTTGTAGTTTTTTTAAATTAAACTAATGATTTAACTTGAAAGTACATAAGAACGTTGACCAACCTATTGCTAGGAAGAAAACACACCTAAAAAGTCGGTTATCGGAAATAAAGCATTAAATAAAACGGAAATATTTCATATTTTAGTAAAAAGTCTTAAATAAATTGAATTACCTCTCTTTTACTGTTGTGTTTAAGCGCGACGTCAAAACGCGAATACAGAACAAGCAGAATTTGATTAAAAAGCCAATAAAAATCGGTTGAAACTGTTTATTCGATTAGTTAGTTCCATGAAAGTGCATCATACTGAAGAAGGTTCTCAAAAACCTTCAAATAGAGCAAGGATTAAGATTACGATAAAATGACAACAGATCAAATGTACATTATTCTACAATTGTTCGGCTAACGCGTTAAGTAGCAGCACTAAATGCTTGCTAGCGTAGAAACTGTTCTGTTGTGTTTAAAAATAATAAGCAGGCACGGCAACTTGCAAAACACAATTTAAAACACGAAACGCTACTGAATTATGTATTTCTGAAGCACTTGTTTGGCAAATACGGCATACCCTTCGACCATATGTACAGGTAGACTGCGCATGACGTCAAACTCTTTGGCTCCAACATCGAAAAACCTAAAGTCACGTGATATTAGGCAAACATTTCGACCGTATTGGCAATCTCAGCGGTTCGCTCTCCCTCTAGCGGCAAAAGGAAGAATTACTGTAGTACGGGTAACATTTTTGGCTCAATGCTTGGCTGTTGGTAGATCGCTCATTACGTTCAGTTGTCGTAGTTTGGTGTATTTTTGCATTCATTCTGGAATTAGAGAATTGTATAATGGAGAATTCCGTGAAGAAGAACAAATCATATTGTTGTGTCCCGCAATGTCGTTCCCAAGGTTTCGGCTATGTTTTTCACAAATTAGTATAAACGTTTGTGCCTTGCGTTTGAAATCCTTCCAGTGAAATGCTACTAACCTAGTAACGTCTTTGAATGAATAATAAACAAGGCAGCATGTTTTTATTGCATAGTAGTAATTAAAAAATCCGCATTTCTACATAATCTTGAAAACATATAATTGCTGTTATCCATATAAATTTAAACTTCATTATGAAACAAGATTTGCAATGTTCTGTCAACAGTCATCGGTTCAAAAACGCAGAACTCAATGATGATCAACAATTACCAATTCACAAACACTTTTAGGAACAGAATGTTCAAAAATTACAAATGTTATTGTTGACAGTATTGAAAATGGGTCCTGGGAAACGTCAAGTGAAACGAAATGTCAGCTTTTAATAGTAATCCGGATTAGAACACCCCTGTCGGTATTACTATATCACTTGCCTGAAAATGTAAAAATAAAAATTACCTGTTACAGTAAAGGATTACTGCTACACAGTGCTTACACGTTCCACTTCTGCCCGCTTTACAAGAGCACTCAAATGACTTTATAGAAATTTCACTGTTACTTGTATCTAAAACACCGTTGATGGAGTGAGGCGACGACGTTATTGCCGTGGACTGAATGCAGTGCGAAACTATGAGAATTTCTCTTCCATCTTCCTTCTTAATTCCACAAGAAATTATATATCCTACATTAACAATCACTTCCCCTTCTTTAATGCATCTTGAATATTTTTGGAAGCGTCCACAAATTTCATTATTTCAAGGATTGGAAGCGACAAACCAGCCATTCTAACATTCGACTTTATGGAAACACGTGCGACGTTACCCGTACTAGAGAAGTTTGTTTACGTTTGCGCAGCGCCCCTATAGTTCGTTGAGGTTCCCAATACAATGGTAGATCCATAGATTTAATGCACACTGGTAATGGGTGCCAATGAGCCACCGTGGTCTTGGTCTCAATCTGAGAGCAGTCATATCACGTGACATTGGGCAGAAGTGGTTGCGTACTCTCCAATTTGAATGTTTTCTTATGGCCTCACAGGCAACTCTTAAATCTTGGCATTTAGTAAATCATGTTAGTTTGATTTTTTTTTTTTTTTTTGAATTGCTGTTTTGGGTTGCAGAAACCGTGGTAATATCAAACCAGAATGAATTTTACTTCTTACACGCCGGAAGTTTACAATTTTAACGTTATGTTTTGTTTAGAATTCGCACTAATGTTCGTGTATTTTAATTTAAAATAAAAATGGGAAGGAGCCTCCAAATGCTTAAGAATTCCATATATGCAGCATATTCTCACACATTGGCAACAAGTTACAATGCGAAATTGAAAACATTTGCGACGAAAGAATGCTATTCCGCCAACACAAAATGCATTGCAAAAACATTGAAAACCATGAGCTTTCCCACACTTTGACGGCCGTCGCTCGCGGTTAACGAGTCCTTAGATCGAAGAAGCTCATTAGTTTCGCGTGTGTTCTTGTGTGAATCGGCTGATTTCAGTTGTATTTGACATTTAATTTAAAGTGATGGTCTCATTAATAACTTATGATACAAAACCACAATATTTTCAACAAAGACCTTTGATTTTCAATGTATTATAATATGAAAATTCCCAATATACACAGTTACATAGAAATGTACGCCGAAGACATTGCCGCACTCATAAATAAGTTTACTTAAAATACGTGCGTATGTGCGCAGATCGGGTTGTTTCCAGGCCGAGATTTATAATATTATGATGAATATTTGCGAAAAAAATTAAAACATGTACATTCATTTTTTTATCGCGAAAGACTATATTATTTTGTGAATAGACACACGTTTTCTATACTCGGGGCAAACCTAACCCGTCATTGGAAGGAAGGCTACAGAGTGTATACTTCCACTGCATAAAATAGTTCCGGTCTAAAAGCTCGTACTCCAACTTCAACTGGCACTTAAAAAGGACACAGATGTTCAATACGTTCTGTGTGTGTGCGTTTAAAATATTCAGATCTCAGTTTCAGCGGCATTTCTAAAAATACAGATATTCGTGTTTTGGTGACGTCACTGATGGTTCTCTGTCACAGCATTCTTGTTTGGGTCAAAGTTCAGCTGACAACCCAGGGGATATTTATTGCTGTGGGGTGTGGGGGAGGGGGTCATTAGCGGAAGGATGAGGGCGAAAAAAGTGTTTCCGAGGGCATTTCGCGTTTCTCCCCCTGGTTTCTCCTTCTTGATTGTTGTTTTAAAACACTTCTGTCTTTTCGTTTTTTTCGAATGGCATCTGCCGGTCACTCGAGTGTATTTCAGCCGTATAAAACTGGGAAACCTTACGAAGCTCTGCTAAGGTGATCGCTATGAATGTTTTCACTAAATTGATGGAAAAACATTCGCCGAATAAATCGGAAAATGAAATAACAGTTCTTACGGCAAAACTCACTGGTGTTTCAAGTCGCACAATTGGGAGAATGAAGGTTGAATTTAGTATTGAAGTACCTGAGATCCATCGGCAATTTATTTCTTCAAATTAAAATACAATTCTCGCTTGGCTTACATAGAACGTTTTCTCGAAATTAGTTTGGAGTTCCCAATTCAGTTCTCAATATAGGCCAAGAAACGGCTATCTTTTCCTTTTGAACTTTTGTGCGCAGTTGCCTTAAACGCGTATGAACCGGCATGAAAATTCAGACAAATGAAAGAGTTCCTTTCCGTCGTTAGGCATTTTGGAAAACTGCCACACATAATTCGGAAAATTGCCACACATTCAAAGTGTTCCTCGGAGGAAAAGCAATTTGTGTCCGCCCCCTCAAGGAAAAACATGTGGCAATTTTCCAATGTGTGGCAATTTTCCAAGTTGCTGAAAAGATGTGTGGCAATTTACAGTGAACCCTAAAATATCATTAATCACAGAGACCGGCTCTTGTCCAGTACTTATGGCAACAGAGGGTAGTTAAAAATGCATACACATTTAACGGGTATCTGTTATAAAAAAAAAATCTAATCAGGGCAAAATTTTGGAACGAACGAAATTTTACTCATAACTGATGACATGATAAAAATACTTTGAATTAAATCCCGCAGTTGGTAATAGTATGTATAAATATATGAAAAATATAAAAAAAAAAAAAATAGAGAAATATGTGAAAACAAAATAAGGCCACTTAAGACTTCTTCCCGTGTTTAGCAAAGATAATTTCATTTTAAAAGAAAGAAACGTTACACGTTCTGTAACATCTCAAAAAAAAAAAAAAAAAAAAAAAAAGATAGAGAGAAATAAACTAACTGCTTGTCTACCGGTCTCCAAAGTGCGTGGGGCTGGGGAGGTGGTTAAAATACAGGGGTTTGGTAAGGGATCACGGTCACAGACAGCCAGCCCTGAGGGCTTGTGGGAGAAGCTTTCCGAGTGAAGGTTAATTACACACCATTAGTGCGGAGTAATACTGGGAGTGAAAAGGTCACCGTAGCTTCGGCCTCATTGCCAGGATAGCTTTGCCCCGAGTATAGATTGGGAATTGAACCTTAGTCTTTATTATTTCTTCCTGAACATAATAACAATTACTGAAAGTACGGAAAACTCATATGCAATGGTCGCCCTTACTAGCCGCAATAAAAACTTACGCAAAATCGGAATCACGACAATTTTTCTGCGACATAATGATCTAAATTTACAAGTTTTCCGATGAATTAAAAACATGAAAGTGAAAGCAATGTCGTGTTAAGTATTATAGTTTCAATACTTGATAAACAGTAAAACATATTTTGTCCTCCGCATTAATGAAGTGAAATGCTTCCTTCTCAAGGCAATGAGATACAGTTTTCTTCTCCCATTAAAAAGATGAAAACTGTTAAAATAGAAACAGTTTCATGAAAACTGTTAAAACAAAAACAGTTTCATGAAAACTATTAAATAGAAACCACAAAGTAAAACACAAAATTCATGCAAGTGTATTAAAAGCTAAAACTGCCTTTTCCTATTCCAGTAACTGTTACTATAAAAAAAAAAAAAAAAAAAACATTTGGCCTTAAATTTGATAATTCGGACACCAAAATATTGTACTTAAGTTATTATCGTGCACGCATAGAACCTAATTTAATCGTTTAAGTTGTTTCTCACCTTCATGGTGCAATAAATCGAAGGATCGCAATACGAAATTTTTCCTAACTTGTATGTTACCTGATAATAAAAAGATGAGGATTCTACGCATTCAGGAAGTCAGTCACATGACGAATGCTCATCACTTCATTTTAATTGAAATTGCTCCCAGTAATCCTTTCAAGGGAGTAGTCAGGGAAAGGGGGATATCGAGATATACTCACCGAAATTCCCTAAATTTAAAATTCAATATTAAATTGTAAATATACAGTAAAAGCTTTTAATATATAGTAAAGCTTTTTATATATAGTAAAAGCTTTACTTTTTTTACTCCCAGAAAAGCGTATGAAACTTACTGACAACGAAATAGAAGTATGCTGTGAAACTTTATTAGATCAGTGGCCCAATGATGTATCACCGATGCCTTCAAAGTTAATTGCAGAAGTTCATATGTGGAAAAGAACATGGATAAAAAGATCTGACTACCCCTGTGACCAGGAGGGCAGCAGGGAGGGCAGTTGCCCTCCTAGAATGGTCATTCCAGTGGCGTAAATTCATGCTCTGGGAGATAAAAAAATAGAAATTGTAACTAAAAAAGAAAATTGCACCCTTCAGAATTTTCTTTTTAAAGACTTTAGTTAGTCTCATACAATGTTTTGTGCAGCTAGGGTACAGAGTAACATACACTATGAGGTGTGAACATGGGCGCCAACTTATATAGGCCCGTGGAGCCGGATCCCATCTAATAATTTGCCGTGTTTTATTACGATTACTACTATATTACCTATACGACTATACTAGAATTTTTCAGAGAAATTACTTTATGAAAATATTTAATCTTGTATTATGAAAAACATAAGTATAGAATGTACGTTTCAAGTAACAAATCTAAACAAGTTTCAAATATCTATTTTTTCCTTTTTGAGTTCAAATATAATTATTTACATATAATTTACAAAATTTAGGCGATTCGGAGCAACCTGAACCATTGTCAGTTCACCTCGTTCGAAATCAAACTTCTTTCTCTGAGTTCTCAAACGAAGTCTTGAAAAAAATATCTTATTTTCACACGTGGTGCTTCTTTTTGTGTATCCTCTTGTAGCGTTGTGAGAAATACTTGCAATACTCCTTACAATTGCTCAGCTGGGCAAAATAGCCGCCAGACAGTCTGACGTTTCGTCTGGCAGTGAATGGGGTGGAGCTAGGAGCAGAAAATTCCAGTCCCGATGCTATGGATTCACACATGGGAACTGAAGAGAACGAAGTGAGTTCTATTGAGTGCAGGTGCGGACAGTTCGCGGCTCGTGGGTTATAATGACTTGTCTTTTCCAGGTATATAATTTCCGTATATTCACAATGATTTGTGTTTTCCAGGTATAATGATTTGTGTTTTCCGGTTGTAATGATTTGTATTTTCCAGGTATATAATTTCCGTATATTCATAATGATTTGTGTTTTCCAGGTATATAATTTCCGTATATTCACAATGATTTGTGTTTTCCAGGTATATAATTCCCGTATATTTATGCGGAATCGACCTAATCATTTTGTTAAATGAACAAAACGTTTTGTCGTTATAACAATACATTTTGTTAAATCAACATTAATTTTCAACAAAATAATTTTGCAAATTCAACAAAAAGTTTTGTCGACTATATATAAACAAAAATTTTTGTTGATTCAGCAAAATTTTTGTTGAGTTAACAAAACGTTTTTCTCAGTGTGGGGGGATATACATACATAGGTCTATTCGACGAAAAACACGGAAGTCATTATTTCTTGACAAAGTCCAGATTATGTTTCAAAGTTAGAAAAAATTAAAAA
The DNA here is from genome assembly GCA_039090855.1 of Macrothele yani. Classification (NCBI taxonomy): domain Eukaryota; kingdom Metazoa; phylum Arthropoda; class Arachnida; order Araneae; family Macrothelidae; genus Macrothele; species Macrothele yani. The sequence goes on from CM077028.1 coordinate 61,333,459, forward strand.
ATGGTACATTTTGAACTGGGTGGGTGGCAGGCAGGGGGGGGGTGCAAAAAAAATTTTCAGGGTGGGCTAAAGCCCACCCTCGCATTCCCTTTGCAACGTCCTTGCCATGAAGGGATTTTTTTTCAAAACAGTGGATGGAAGCATAGAAAACAATATGCTGACATGCCTAACCTGTACGAACTTTTCGAACAAGTCGCTGGCATGAAGAGCTAATTTTCTGCTCTGCGCAGAAAGTTCTTTGAGCGTTTAACCTTGAACGGAATTTTTCCAAGCCCTACTCCTAAAACTTCTTCGTATTGTTACGTTCACTATCCGATAATCATTCGTTCTACTCTGGTTTGTTTTTCCTTCTGCATTTCGGTGGAGTGTTGTGTTGTCGGCGTTCACATTACGTTTGCGCTTTACTTAGTATTTACAACCTGCGGTTCTTAGGTATTTACCTAGGTTTTACATTTTTAATAAAATTACATGAAGAACCTGAAGTGCGATTTTTGAACTATCATAATACTCACCTATAACAGAGGTGTGTGAGAAATTAAACACCACGTATTATTTGAGTACAGCTCGAAGGGGCGTAACTTTGAACTCGAAGGGGCGTAAATTCAAGTCTCGCCCTCCCAAATAAGAAAAGCTTGCTACGGTCCTGACTGTGACTTCATAAGTGCCCTCAATGAATGCAATATACATTATATTGACAAAAGTCACCGGACACCCCTTCAAAAGCAAACGAACGGATCCACTGCGTTGTTCAAATGCGCGGTATCGCTGCAAACGGTATAAAAACAAGCCTGCAGCTGACCGCGATCATATCGCACTATGAGGTTGAGTGAAAATGTCGCGGCGGGAGAGAACTGACTTTGAGAAAGGGAAAGATTGTTGGGTGTTATACTGTATTAGTGGGTTGTCCATAAGAGAAACCGAGAGGCGTTTAAGCATACCCAAGTCAACTGTTTGGGATGTACTGAATAAGTGGAAGACACATGGTGTGCTTGAAGAAGCAAAACGTACCGGCATATCGAAGAAAATCAGTGATAGAGGACGTTGAAGCCTCAGGACAGTCGTTACAGCTAATCGACGGAGTAGTGTACAGGTGAGTAACAATGCTGGAACCTCAGTATGTACACGTACCATTCGCAGAGAACTTCATTCCATGGGTTACCATCGTCGTGCGGCTGCTCATAAGCATTTCATCTCCACTCGGAATGCTACTCGTCGTTTTGCATGGTGCAAAGAACATTTATTGTGGACCGTAGATCAATGGAAGCGGGTCCTATGGACTGATGAATCCAGATACACGATCCATCAGTCTGATGGCCGTGTGTGGGTATGGCGGCAGGCGGGGGAACGCTATTTACAACAGTGCACTACTGTACCTACGGTCAAGTTTGGAGCGGGCAGTGTACTCGTGTGGGGGTGTTTTTCGTGGTATAGTCCCGGCCCATTGGTTACCGTGGACAAACCTGTTAACCATCAAGTCTACCTCGATATTCTGGACAATTATGCCCTACCAACTCTGTGACAATACTATGGAACCAAGCCTTGTTGGTACCAGCAGGATAATGCACCGAGCCATAAAGAAAGGACTATTACGGCGTGGTTTGACGATAATTCCGTATCGCGTGTGGACTGGCCAGCACAGAGCCCTGATCTGAATCCCATAGAGCACCTATGGGATGAATTAGAAGTGACGCATAAGAATTTTGGAACTAAGGCCTACTACTAAGGTACAGTTAGCGGCAGCATTATGTACTGAATGGAAGCGCATATCTATCGCTGTGTTCCAAAACTTTGTCGAAAGCATGTGTCGAAGGATCAGTGCACGCATTAAAGCCAAAGGTAAACCGACACCGTAATAATGTATATCAATATATGCTATGTTGTATTTCTCTTCTAGAAGTCCGGTGACTTTTGTCAATTTAGTGCATATATATATATATATATATATATATATATATATATATATTCATTATGGTGGCTGAAAAGTTACTTATGAAGCTCAACTTAACAAAAGTGACTTAATGGATTGGCTTTAATGTCTTTTCACAGAATAGTTGCGGTTGATCCCGAAGAAGGGCTATACAAAATGTCCAAAAAAACTTGAAATTTAGGATTTCTATAATAAACTTAAGGAAAAACAATAACAATTGTACAATATTGTACATATTTAGAATTGAAATGTATGAATATTTCAAGTGTTGAAAAGTGAAATTTGAATATATTTTACATTTGTACCCATCAAGCACGTGGAGAAACATTTTACTTGGTAAGGTTGTTTTTCCTAATTTGCTTGGAAAGTTGAGTATTTCTTCCATATATGGCAAATTTCTAAGGAACTAATGATTTTATATGGCTTTTTGAATTTGTAGCGCCTAAATAATTTTGAAATCCAGTAATATTTCGTAATTTGTTCTGTAGCACTGATTTAAAATACATGTAATTATTAAATAAACCTAATTGCTTAATAGGTTTATTTACTAATTACATGTATTAATAAATATCCCGCATCAATCATAGTCGTTATATCCCTTTGTCGAAATTTAATTTCATATCTCCCCCACTTCCACCCGAAAAAAATTCTTTGTTATAGGCCACTAAATCCTTTCCCGAAATCACGGGGTTCAGAGTATGAAAGAAAATGTGCTAGAGAGTAAAATTTGTGGAGCACGCTAATCGGAGAAGGTAATCGATTCAAGGTCACCTCGCCAGTTTTCAAGGACAAACAGGGAAATATCCCTCACGTAATATTTTTTCTTAGAAAACTTATGTGTCATAAAGCTCAAAGCTTTCGCTTTTCCGACACCCCTGTATCACTGTTTAATAAACATACCTCAGAAGATATAGGGTATGTGCGCACGAAGGCCAGCAGGATGTGTTTTGTCAAATTTTGAGTAAGAAAAAAAAATGTGGGAAAGAAAAAAAAAAAAAGAAGTCATGGAAGCCCAGAGTGAAACACATCTATAGAGAACGCTTCTCGAATCTCGTCTTCAAAGAAAATTACGAAATAAGATTTTTAGTCTAAAATAATGTTGATATAAATTCACGGAATTTCCTTATACAAAAAGCATAAATCAAAAGCAAAAAAAGCATGAACTTCAACTGTATGCGTCTTATTTTTGTACCTGAGATTCTCGGGGGAAAATATGTCAAGCTCAGAAATTAAAGTATATGTTTAAAAGGCTACACATATACAATAGGCAGAAATTCCTACCCTTTCGTCATCGACGTTGTTTTGTCATGTTTACTTTATACAGTGGCCCGAGAAAAATCTGAAATGTTACTGAAAGTTTAATAGCCGTTTCCCATTTCTCTAATTTAAAAACAAATAAGAAAATGATGTTGGTTTGAAAACTAAGAAAAAAACTAGAATACGCTGACTATAATTAAGTTTCTGCAAAAGCATAAATTATGTAGGAAATTCATATTTTAGTTTCCAAGCATTTTGTATTTAATAAATTATGCATTCCGTATCCTGATATTTTATTAATTGCCTATTGTGGCACCATCTATCGACGCGTTGAGACATTTCATTACTGAAAAAAGATTTCATACGTAATAACACGAAATTCTGAAGGCTTGCATTCTGATCTTTATTATTCACTCGAAACAAAAAATAAAAACTGTTTTTACCTTCACTGAGAGAAAATTATGAAATGTTTGTATGTAATTCAATATATTTTGTAACAATAATAGGACAATAATTTCTAAAAATAAAAAAAGACAAAAAAAGCTTGTTTTAAAAGGCGTTAGCGTTCTTCCTTTTTCATTGTGCTGTGTATCATACCCCCCCCCCCCCCCCTCCCCCCCGTGGCGGATCCAGTGGGGACGATCCTCCACCCTAGAGCAGCTTCTTCCTTTTTAAATGGCCAATATCGTAAATAATTAATGTATTTATTTTTGAAAAATTGCAGTCACGTGCACAGATTTTTGTAAAAGTTTTGATAGTAACTATAAACTTTGCTATAAATTTGGAGATAAAATGTCATGCTCCACCAGAAAAAAAAAAATAATAAAAACATTGGAGCATCAAACAGAAGTCATCGCTCTTACCACGTTTATAAGTGAGTCATGGAAAAATTCTCGTCGGCCTCTCCATGACTCACTTATAAACTTGGTAAGAGCGATGACTTCTGTTTGATGTTCGTAGTCCACGTCAAATGTCTGTATTAATTATTCATTCGCCTTCTTAGTTATTTGTTCAGTTACTGCTTACCATCTTTGGTGAATCCCCAGCATTGTGCGGGGCTCCACGAAACAAATCTGCCATGTGGCTTGGCAGTTGTCGTATGTGAGTCTGGGGGAATTCGTGGCCGCTGTGGTGCAGTGGAAGCATATCCGGCGCGTAACTGGAAGAACTGGGTTCGATTCCCGGTGGCGGCCGATGAGAATTTTTCCGGGGCTTACTTATAAACGTTGTAAGAGCGATGAGTTCTGTTTGATGTTCCTAGTCCACGTCAAATGTCTGTATTAAAAAATTGGAGGTTCAGAAAACTGAGAGTGGAAGTGAAAAGAGATTTTGATGGATCATGAAAAGTAATGGGTGTGCTTTGTTTTATTTTCTTTAGTATTTGTTTAGTACTATTAGTTATTGGAAGCGAGGAAAGTCATCGCGGGGAATATACCTTGGAGTGTGTGTGACATATTATAACGTAAGTGAAAGAGGGAAGTGCGTACTTCGATTGGGCTACAAACAAAATATCGTGACAAATTTCCAACCTGGAAAATTTTCTATTCAATTAACCCATCCGAATAGAAGGTATCAAACTTTATTTTGAAAGATGTTTTCTAGACGTGAAATTTACCCAAGCTGCTTTCCTCGAAAAGCTGGTCCATCGAGGGGAAGGGGTCCCCCGAAACAAGTTTTTTCTTTTTCAATAGCCAATATCCTAAATAATTAATGTATTTATTTTTCTAAAATTATGGTAATAAATGCACACATTTTCATCAAGTTTTTATAACAACTAAAATCATAGGCGTAACCACTGGGGGGGGGGGGGGGGGGCAAGATTTTCAGAGTCGGGGATCCCCAATGTAAAGGACCCCCCCCCAATTTTTCGGGAACATAATGATATATTTCCCCCTTTTTTATGATGTGAACCAACTAAATTTAATAATATAAGATTGTAATTTTTCGTGGAATTCAAACACGTGTATAATGTGTACTAATAAGCAAAGTAAGTTCTACAACTTTGGAATTTACATTTCTGCCCTATCTATCGTAGTTTTGTAGTTGTGTTCGCTGAGTTCCACAATTCGCCAACATAGGCGCCTATGTCGTGCCCGTTAGAGCGCGCCTCAGCAACTGCCTTGAACCTGCGTGTGTGTGTGTGTAGGGGAGGGGTCTCAAACTCTATTTTATACAGTATGTCATCATCATCACCATTGTCAACCATTATCAATCCACTGCTGGACGAAGGTCTCCCCAAGTTTCCTCCACAACGGTCTGTCTTGTGCCAGTCTCCTCCATGTCACTCCCGCATACTTTCGAATTTCATCCACCTATCTTCCATGTGGTCTTCTTCTGGGTCTTTTCCTGTCCCTTGGAATCCAATCTAAAATTTCGGCTGTCCATCGATGGTCTGTTCTTCTGGCAGTATGTCCAGCCCATTGCCATTTCAGGGATTTAACTCTGATCATGATGTCTTCCACTCTTGTCATTTTTCGGATCCACGTGTTCCTCTTCTTATCTCTCCTGGTTACACCAAACATGCACCTGTCCATGCTTCTTTGAGTTGTCTGCAGCCTTTGTATGTCTCTTTTAGCTAAGGTCCACGTCTCTGCACCATACGTAAGCACTGGAAGGATGCATTGATCGAACACTTTTCTTTTAAGACATAATGGCATATTGCTCTTGAAAATTATGCTGTTTCTTCCAAAAGCTCTCCAGGCAAGTTTTGTACGCCGATTAATTTCTTCACCAATGTGACTCTCACTTGATATCTGCTGTCCAAGATAAACGCACGTGTCTGTTATCTCCAGCTTTTCTCCATCAATCGATAAATCTTCATTTCTTGTAAAAGCATTGAACATCACTTTTGTCTTCTGAAAGTTCATTTTTAATCCCACTTCTTTACTCTTGTCAGCAAGTTCCTGGATCATACTCTGTAGCTCTGATGGGGTAGTTGCAAAAATGACTATGTCATCAGCAAAACGAAGGTGGGTTAGATAATCTCCATTAATCTTTATCCCTTTGTTTTCCCAGTTCAGTGATTGAAAGACATTTTCCAATGTGGCATTAAAGAGCTTCGGAGATATGGTGTCACCTTGTCTCACTCCTTTTCCAATTTTTATGTGTGTTGTATTTTCAAACAGCCGAATCTTTGCACTTGCATTTTCATAGATGTTATTAATAATATTAATGTATGCATCTTCAATACCGCAGGATTTCAGAGCCATTGCAACTGCTGATGGTTTCACCGAATCAAAGGCTTTTTCATAATCGATAAAAGCCATGCACAATGGAAGTTCATATTCCCTCGCTCTTTCAATTAGTTCTCTCAGTACGTGGATATGATCTATTGTGCTGTATAGCCACTCCTGAATCCAGCTTGTTCTCTCGGTTGAGCCATGTCCAGTGTCACCTTCAAGCTGTGTGAAAGAACTTTAGTGAAGATTTTATAAACCACTGATAGGAGGCTGATAGGTCTGTAGTTCCTGAGATCCTCAATGTCACCTTTTTTATGTAGCAAGATCATTGTAGCGTTGTTCCAATCCTCAGGAATTTTCCCTTCATTAAGGCATCGAGTGAAAATTTGGGCGAGTACTGTTTCGATTTCTCCACTTGCTTCTTGTATGATGTCTACAGTAATTCCATCTTCTCCTGGAGCTTTTCCCGCTTCATGTTCTTGATTGCATGTGCAACTTCTGCTGGAAGGACTGGAAGAACTCTGGTACTGGTACCTTTCATGATGTCTGGAGTACATGTATCATCCCTTTCATATAATTTGGAGTAGAAATCTTTCACTCTTGTCAAAATTTCGCCTCTATTTCTTGTTACAGAACCATCTTCTTTTCTCAGTGCCATAATCTGTTTTTTCCCCTTACTGAGATGTCCCTTTGCTATCTTTAGGCTTTGGTTGTTTTCAATTGCTTTCCTTACTATTTCACAGTTGAATTTCCTTACGTCTTCAGTGATACTTTTTCGTACTGTCTTGCATAGCTCTATATATTCCACTTTGGAAGTCAGATCTTCTTTAGTTGTCCTCATCACTCTTCTTTTTTGCATCAACATTTTGGTTTTTCCTGATAATTTGTTCACATGCAATTTGTTCTTAGACCCAGCTAATTTTGTTGCTGTTTCCATAAGAGCTTTGGTTACTTTTCTGTTAACTTCAGAAATATCCACTTCTTCCGATGTTAGGCCTTCTAAAGCGGAGAATCTGTTCTTCAGTTCCAATTTGAAGGTATTATGGTGTTTTTTAAGGTTGGTTATGTCAATACATTTTGTTTGTCTTATGAGCTTGCTACGTTCGAGTTTAGTGTTGAGGTGCATCTTACATCTCACCAATCTATGGTCACTGCCTGTGTTGAACTTGTTTAGCACACTGCAGTCTTCTATGACGAATTTTTTGTTACACATAATAAAATCAATTTCACTTGTCGTCCCATTTGGATGTCTCCATGTCCATTTCCTGTGTGGCTTTTTCTTGAAAAAGGTGTTCAAGATGAAAAACCCTTCTGCCTCTGCAAACTCTACGAGAGTATTTCCACGCTGGTTTCTGTTGCCGTGACCGAATTTACCTACTGAAGTTTCATTCTGTTGCCGTTGCCCTATTTTTGCATTGAAATCTCCCATAATTATCTTCAAGTGCTGCTTACCTTTATTATTTGATCACGAATTTCCTCATAAAATTCTTCAATTTCTTCTTCAGCATGACTTGTGGTGGGTGCATAAGTTTGAATAATCTGAGCCTGGTATCTTCTCGAGAGTTGGATAACGAGTCGTGCAGCTCTGTCAGAGGAACTTTCAACTTCTACAACTTTATCCTTCAGTTTCTTGTTTATTATAAATCCAACACCACTAGTTCTGCCAGTATCTGTCCCACGATAGTAGAAGAGATGTCCACTTTTCAGTTCAATGAGATCTTCTCCTTTTCTCCTTACCTCACTTAGCCCGACGATATCCCACTTGATCCTTTGTAGTTCCTCTTCCAATTCAAGAAGCCTTGAATCAGAAGATAGGGAGCGTCCGTTATACGTCGCCTAGGTCAGCATCAGATGGCAGCCTAGTCCGGTCCTCCGGGGATTCTTAGCACCCTCTGCCTTCATGTCGCACTGGCCGCTGCCTTGGCCAGGTACATTCCAGCTGCCGGAGACTGAGGGCCAAGATTTAAGTTGTGGAGTCATTTTGGAGGGGTTTGGCCATAACTCACCACGCTGGGCATGCGGGTTGGTGAGTGTGGGATAGCATTTCCTCTAATCCCGATGGTATAGTTATACCGCTATTGGCGGTCGTCAGAGCCCCTTTAGTGGGAACAGGATGTACCACGAGAAGGCGGGGTTGACATTTGTCACGGAGAGGCTGTGATGTTACGCATCACCTGACCTTACATATATGTATACATATAATGTGTGTGTATGTGTGATCGGACAACCCCCCCCCCCTCCAGATTTTGAAACATGGTCACGCCACTGACCAAAAGCATGGGCGCCGTACGGGGGGGGGGGCAAGAGGGGGTATTTGCCCTCCCGTGGAAATCGGACCATGCCCTTCCTTTTCTAGAGATTTTCGCGATAATACTAATTCTGAATACTAATTTATCTGTAGAACTTCTGAATGAGTGTGTATGCCGTAAAAAATAGGAAAGCGTTGGGAATTTCAAGTACAGAAAAGCGAAAATTTATAGTAGAAAGTAATGATGAAATTTCCTTCTGCGTGTTGGAGAACGGCGTACATACGTACAGTATGGAAAAGTACGAAAGGCAAAGAAATGGAAAATATAGCATCTTCTGCAACAGCTATTCACTGAAATCTCTCGAAAATTTTCGAGTGTTTTTTTCATTTTTTTTTTTTTTTTTTAATTTTGGGTGTATGTATTCATTCCAGGTGACCGTTTGAGTGATCTCTGGGGTTTCTTGACGAGGGTAACATAACAGGCCAAAAGGATGAAACGAACGACAAAGAAATTTCATTGTGTCCTCTATCATGCTGTCAAATTTCATTTATCCGTTTTTCTTATGTCGTTTTTGGGTCTTCTAGTTTCCAATAAAAATTTATGTTGTTGAGAATGTGGTAACATTCGTTAGATAACAAAGAGGAACAGAGAAAATTTGCATAAGGTGTTTGTGTGTGTTATTTGTAATGGCAATTTCTATTTGCCCCAGCCTGGAAATTAAGCTATGGGCACCCCAGCCCATGACTAAAAGTTACTCTAAATTTGGCCATGAAATGTTTTGTTCTAGCTTGCGCAAAAATTGGAAAAAAAAAAAAAAAAAATGGTGTTCGAAAACAAAGAAAGCTGAGAGCCGAAGTGAAAAAAGATTTTGACGGATGATGAAAAGCAATGGGTATGTTTCGTTCTGTTATTCAATATTGTATGGTATGATTAGTAATTGGAAATAGGGAAAGTCATCGTGTGGGCAGTGGTGGAGTTCTGAAAAAAGAAGTGGCGTGATGCTCCGAAGACCAGTAATGGCATTTTCGGCTTCAGCATGTATGCAAGGCAGGGGGGGGGAGAAGAAACGTTTGAAATTGAATATATCCAAGGTATATATCATCATCATCATCATCAACGACCATTATCAATTCACTGCTGGATGAAGGTCTCCCCAAATTTCTTCCACAACTATCTGTCTTGTGCCAGTCCACTCCATGTTACTCCCGCATACTTCCGAATTTGATCCATCCACTTCCCATGTGGTCTTCTTCTGGGTCTTTTCCTATCCCTTGAAATCCAGTCTAAAATTTCGGCTGTCCATCGATGGTCCGTCCTTCTGACAATGTGTCCAGCTCTTTGCCATTTTAGGGATTTTACATGATCATGATGTCTTCCTCTCTTGTCACTTTCTTTATCCACGAGCTCCTCTTCTTATCTCTCCTGGTTACAACCAAGCATTCACCTCTCCATGCGTTTTTCAGTTGTGTGCAGTCTTTGTACGTCTTTTCTAGCTAGTTCACATCTCTGCACCATACGTAAGCACTGGAAGGATGCATTGATCAAACACTTTTCTTCTAAGACACATTGCTCTTAAAAATTGTACCGTTTCTTACAAAAGCTCTCCATCCAAGTTTTATACGCCGATTAATTTCTTCATCAATGTATACATATATATATATACACTATATTGACAAATGTCACCGGACACCCCTTGAAAGACAAATGATCGGATTCGCTGCGTTGTTAAGATGCGCGGTACCGCTGCAAACGGTATAAAATCAAGCCTGCAGCTGACCGCGATCATATCGTGCTGTGAGGTTCAGTGAAAATGTCGCGGCGGGAGAGAACTGAATTTGAGAAAGGAAAGATTGTTGGGTATTAAATTAGTGGGTTGTCGATAAGAGAAACCGAAAGGCGTTTAAACATGCCCAAGTCAACTGTTTGGGATGTACTGAATAAGTGGAAAACACATGGTGTGCCTAAAGCAGCAAAACGTATCGACAGACCAAAGAAAATCAGTCATAGAGGACGTCGAAGCCTCAGGAGAGTCGTTACAGCTAATCGACGGAGTACTGCATAAAACCTCAATGTACAGGTGAGTAAAAAGCCTGGAACCTCGGTATCTACAAGTACCATTCGCAGATAACTTCATTCCATGGGTCACCGTGCTCGTGGGGCTGCTCATAAGCCTTTCATCTCCACTCGGAATGTTCCTCATCGTTTAGCATGGTGTAAAGAACATTTATCGTGGCCCGTAGATCAATGGAAACGGGTCCTATAGACTAATGAATCCAGATACAAGATCCATCAGTCTGATGGCCGTGTGTGGGTATAGCGGCAGCCGGGGAACGCTATTTACCACAGTGTACTGTTCCTACGGTCAAGTTTGCAGCTGGCAGTGTATTCGTGTGGGTGTGTTTTTCGTGGTATGGTCCCGGCCCATTGGTTATCGTAAACAAATCTGTTAACTAGCACGTCTACCTCGATATTCTGGACAATTATGCCCTACCAACTCCGTGGCAATATTATGGTACTGAGCCTTGTTGGTACCAGCAGGATAATAATGCACCGAGCCATAAAGAAAGGACTGTTACGGCATGGTCTGACGATAATTCCGTATCGTGTGTAGACTGGCCAGCACAAACCCTGATCTTAATCCCATAGTGCACCTATGGGACGAATAAGAGCGCCGCATAAGAAGTTTAGAACCAAGAATTACTACTAAACAACAGTTAGCGGCAGCATTATGAACTGAATGGAAGCGCATACCTATCGGTGTGTTCTAAAACCTTGTCATAAAGCCTGTCTCGAAGGGTCAGTGCATGCATTAAGGCCAAATGTGGACAGACACCGTACTAATGTATGTCAATAAATGCTATGTTGTGTTTCTCTTCTAGGTGTCCGGTGGCTTTTGTCAATATAGTGTGTATATACACTGAAGAGCAATTGAATTAGAGACAACTGGCGTTATGCAAATGTGGCCCTGTGGGCGGCCCTGTAAACGGAAAGGTCATGACGTATGCATCGATCCAACAATATAAGGAGTGATGCAATGGAAATCAGTAAGATTCGGACGCAGTATGGGTAAGACGAAGGATCTAAGCGCATTTGATCGTAGGTAAATTGCCGGGGCCCGACGAATGGGTCACTCCATCTCGGAAGTCGTGCAGGCACTGGGATTTTCACGAGCCACTGTGTCCCGGGTGCATCGTGAGTACATCGAAACTGGTAAAACCATCCCTGCAAGGGCCAACTGCCGTGGACAGCAGCGTGTGGATGAGCGGGGTCTTCGTCGGCTAACTCGCATTGTAACAGCGGATAGACGGACCACAGTGCAAGAAATCACTCGACAATTTAACGCTGGTGCACGAAAACGTGTAAGCAGCCACACCATCCAGAACCATCTCCTCGCTGTGGGGTACAGAAGCCATCGTCCCACGAGGGTATCGCTGCTGACCGCACATCACAGGGTGCAAAAATGAGCATGGGCGCGGGAACATCGCCACTGGACACTGGACATGTGGAAAAATGTTGCCTGGACTGATGAGTCGAGATTCACGTTGGTACATGCGGATGGCAGGATACGAGTACGGCGCAAACCACATGAAGCGATGGATCCTTCTTGCCAGCAAGGCACTCTTCAAGCTGGTGGGGGTGGCATTCTCGTCTGGGGACTGTTTACGTGGATTGAAATGGGACCCCTGGTACGTGTGACATCGTGCCTCACAGGTCAACGCTACCGGGATATCCTGGACGACCATTTGCTCCCGCTTGTGCGTGTTCAACATCCCACTGTGGACCTCATCCTGCAACAAGACAATGCACCGTGCCATCGCTCCCGAATTGTATCCGAATGGTTGGATGAACACTTCACCGACATGACCTCGCTTCCTTGGCCAGCTAGGTCACCTGATCTCAATCCCATCGAGCACATCTGGGATGCCATCGAGAGAGATGTTCGAGGCTCTGACCCCCCCAATAAAATCTTTGTGAACTGTGGGAGCTTGTTCAAGGGTCGTGGATCCGTATGGCTTCCCAACGCTTCCGGTGTCTTGTCGAGTCCATGCCGAGACAAATCGCCGCCGTCATCAGGACGAAAGGTGGTGCTACACGTTACTAGACAGGTATCTCTAATTCAATTGCTCTTCAGTGTATATATATATATATAATATATATACGATAAATTTAAAGCCCGAGACTTCTGAGGTGGCTTCGGTAAACGAAAGGTCTACGGATTTGTGCATAGCCACCATAAAAAAAGAATAATAATACAGAAAGAAAGAGAGAGAGAGAGAGAGAGAGAGAGAGCGAAGAAGAAAGAAAGAAGAATCTCGGTTAAGATTATTTGCGTTAAAAAAATGGCGATTTCGATTGGCGACGATTGAATAAATAAATTTAAAGTCCGATTCACTTAGGTAAAAATTTGACTGTCGCTGCCAAGCCTTTAAAAAAGTTGCCTGGCGGGTCCAAGTCACTACCGCACACCGGCGTGTGTCGCATGTTCTGGAGTGTGCGTGTACGTGTGTGTGTGTGTGTGTGTGTTCTATTTTCACGGCTCGTGTGTCTGTGCGTGAAATAGTGGGAGTGAGAGAGCAAAGTACGTACTGCGACTTGCGACTAGGCTATAAACAAAAACTCGTAACAAAATTTCCAAGCTGGAAAATATGTCCATTAAATTAACCCATCTAAATAGAAGGAATCAAATTTCATTTTGATAGATTTTGTCCAGACGTGCAATTTAAAATGCGTAAAGCTGGTTTTTCTAAAAAGCGAGCCGTGAAAATAGAACTGATTTTTCAGTTCTTCAGGAAGAATAAAAAGGCAGCTATCTAAGCATGTAGAAAACCAACCCAAAACGTACAATTAGAATTTTACTACTAAAAGGCATATTAGGTAAAAACAAGATCTTTCGCAACAGGCGCCCTGTGCATCATCAGGTTAAAAGAACTGGCGCCAGGAGAACACGCACACTTAATAAATAGGTAGTCCCGAAAACAACAGCGATCTTGGTGAGTGACATGATATCCGCGTCACAACTCGGTTACAGCGAGAAACAAAGCTAAGAAAGAAAATACCAAATAGATTACAAATACATATTCCCCGAAGTGAAAAATAAGAACAAGGTCCGTTATCAACCCCCGCACTAGGGTACTTCGCACGACATAAAAAATTAAATAAGCGAATCCACGGTGCATGTACATGTGTAGGTATCTCATCGTTACTGCATCCGTCCTTAAAAACGTCAATATACAAACTTTCGGCGAAGAGAGTCATATACCTACCTCTGGTCTTAAGTAATAAATAAGTCTCAGACCAAGAGGGCAGATGAGTTCCAGACTTAACCAGGCGTGCAAGGGCAGTAGTATTAGATCCAGTCTTTACAGTGTACTGATGTTCAGTCACTCTTAACTCCCAAACTTACGAAGAGTGGATCCTATGTACCATGAATTAGGAGCAGCAGCAACGCAACGTCGGTCGTCAAGGGCACACAGTACACGCCCCACTGTTCTTGAATGGGTTTGGGCTCACGATCCTTCCTAAGTATACTCCGAAGGTTAGAGGCCACATCACCAAAATCTTTTTTGTGTTTTTTACACACTCTCCGTAATGCATTTGTAACCGGTGGAAAGAAAGACATTGATCCCACATAAGTGATCTGCTCGCGCTCAACACACAACGAAGACGAATTACCTTCTCCTATGCCGAGCACATAACTTTTTCACAAAACCAACATCATACCCATGTTCCATCACAATGGTTTTAATAAAAAGAAGTTCTTTATTCCGAGCAGCAATGCACGAGGAATGGGTATACGCTCTATTCACCAAAGCCCGAATAGCTGCAAGTTTATATCTAGCCGGGTGGAAAGAGGCGTGTGGAATGATATCAAAAGAACCAACGGCCTTCCGATACAATTCAAAAGTCAGATAATCCTTATTAATATGTCTGGTGATTAGAAGGTCCAAGAAAGGGATCTTAAAATTTTCCTTCCATTCTATCGTCAGGTTAATAGTAGGATACTACCTATTTATTAAGTGTGTGTGTGTGTTCTCCTGGCGCCAGTTCTTTTAACCTGATGTCGCACATTGCGCCTGTTGCGAAAGATCTTGTTTTTACCTAATATGCCTTTTAGTAGTAAAATTCTAATTGTACGTTTTGGGTTGGTTTTCTGCATGCTTAGACAGCTGCCATTTTATTCTTCTTGATATTTTTAGCATGCAACTTTTATTTCAGTTCTTGTTTGCAGTTTGTGATTCGGAATCATTCTAAAATGTAGGACAATTATTTTAATGGAAATTATTTAAAAAAGATTTGTAACGTCAGTTCATAGTGTTTGTGGATCCACCACAAAGTATTTCTTTCTTTTTTTTATACCAGAGAACCTCCCCCCCCTCTCTCTTCCCTAAGATAAGCTACCGGATCCGCTCCAGCACGAAACTAAAGCTACATGGCACCTAGTAAACCAGGACGGAACCGAATGTAAGCCACATTATTTATGTAATAATGCATTTGACTATTTTTGCATATATTTGAGATTTTCGGGGTGGGTAATTTTTCTGTGGCCTTTTGTTTTTTTCCATAGGCAGTTTTTCATTGATTCCCAAAAAAATTTGCCAAGGCACCAGTAAATAAACGTTTATTACACAGTTTCTCATTTTTTTATTCGGGGAACAGAGATTTTTGTTACTTTTGAACCTTTTCGTTGCTTTTCTGTTGCGAAGGATTTTTCTTAACTGATCTTCTACCGCTAAGCTTTTTTTTCTTGCTGTTGTTTTGCAACCCTTTCAAACCGTGTGCGGAAGGATTTAAAATTGTGCGCGGCCTCTCACACACGCTTCTAGGAATATATCATAAACCGGGGCGCCGCCCCGGTGGCGCAGTGATGGCCTCTGATCATTCGTCCGAACGGGGTCCGGGTTCGAATCCTGGTGAGGCATGGATGTTGTGTTCGTCTAACGGCACTGACTCTCTCCCTTCCCTGGAACCAGTGACCCTAAATTAGGGACGGGCGACTGCTTATAGCCCATTGAGTTGCTCACGGTGGTCGTTAAAAATCCAATCAAAAAAAAAAAAAAACCGGGGCAAACACAGTGCAAATGTAAAACCCAGTTTCGGGGAAGTGGAGGGGGATAAAACTTAAGGAAACGTTCGCCAGCCAATGCCACTGTTACGTGGTATCCAGTTCGATTGCGCTCCGTGATTCTAACTGTGAGAAAAATACCTTAATGCTGTTATTATCTTTTATGCTAAAACCTCAGTAAAACGGAAACCATCGTCATATAATTTTTCATTTGTATTGATTGCCCAAAATATATTTTTGATAGCAGAGGGATATTGACATTGCAAGAGAGTTGATGATCGGGTCCTCACTCCCTCTCATTAATTGATGGCTGAGTGCTAGATGTTATGAACAGTCCACTTGAGACTCTCTAAGACAGCGCCTTTCTGTTTCATCCTACAAAGTCATCTAACAGCTCATTTATAAGGAGTATGTGTACACTAATTTAAATAGCATTTTTTAACTACTGAAAAATACGCCAGGTTGCTAAAAGCGTTACCTCAAAATATTTGTATATTCGGTAAATTGGCGGAGATTAAACGAACTACATTACTCCGGAATATGCGCAGTTGTGATACGCGTTTTACTGAGATTAGGCTGTAGTTCAACAACTGGAATATGGAAAGAAAACTGACGCATACCTGGCTTCGATAAAGTGCGCGTTTGCCCCTATAATAAATGCTCGTTTCTACGACATTAATTTATTTAATTTTTTTAAATATTTTTTGTTAACCTCGTAGAAAATTTGTAAATTTGTTTTCTACGACACATCTATCGTTAGTATTTTTGTTGTTACCATAAGTATGATATTTATCTTTTGACGGAAATGTTTTTAACCATAGCTGATATCCTTTACAAGAATTGATATGGCTTCGGTTGCTCAATAGCATTTTGATGTTTCCTTCTGCAAAAGTTATCCTTGCCGTTCTGATGACCTGTTGCGTAATTGCTGATTTTCGCCCCTTAAACAGAATTATACAAAAGCACCCCATACACACACACACACACACACACACGGTCTTCCTTCCCGCTTTGCTGTATTTGCAAAACTAACAAAGAAAACTTCAACTTGCAAAATCATTTATTTCATTCACAAAAACATGCTTATACTTTCATAAATAGATAAATAAATAGGGTATATACACTGGTGCTGTATAAGATGGAGTTTAGGACCTCCCCCTACACACACACGCGCAACAAGAGCAAAGCAGTTGCTGAGGCGCGATCTAACGGACACGAGATAGGCGCCTCTGTTGGCGAATTGTGGAACTTAGCGAACACAACTGTAAAACTACGATAGATGGGGCAGAAATGTAAATTCCAAAGTTGTAGAACTGACTTTGCTTATTAGGAATCGATATCGCTGTTTTATTAAGTACACACTATAAACGTGTTCGTATTCTACGAAAAATTACAATCTTATATTATTAAATTTAGTTGGTTCACATCATAAAAAAAAGGGGGGATATATCATTATATTCCCGTAAAATTTGGCTGGTGGGGGGTCCTTTACATTGGGGATTCCCGACTCAGAAGATCTCGGGGGTCCTGACCTCCCCGACTCCCGAGTGGTTACGCCTATGCGGAAAATATTTTTACGGGTATAAGAAAAATAATACATGGCCGTAGCCAAATGGAGAAATAACTATTGCCAGCATGCGAACATATGATAAGACACAAAACATGGTTTATAAATGACGCTCAAATTACATTGTAATCAATGTTTACGCAAAAGTTACAAATTTTCGAAGGACATAGTTGGAGAATAGATGTACTGTGCTTACCAATAGCCAGGAGGAGAGACATTTCAGTATGGAACCACCCCGAACTGCGATTCACCTCTCACAATGTGGTGGCATGCTGAACACCCTGCTTGTTTTCTGGAGGGAGGTATCGAGCACCAATGAGTCTTCCCATTGCGTCCCCGAAATGTTACATGGGGTTGAGATCTGGAGACCGTGCTGGGCAGTCGGCGCAATGAATATCCGCGGTCTCCAGAAGTATCTGCACAACTCTGGTACGATGAGGTGTCGCGTTGTCATCTATTAACAGAAAGTCTTCGCTTTCAGCACCACAGAACATTCGAACATGACGTAGAAGAACTACAGAACATTCAAACATGACGTAGAAGAACTACAGAACATTTGAACATGACGTAGAAGAACTACAGAACATTCGAACATGACGTAGAAGAACTAAAGAACATTCGAACAAGACGTAGAAGAACTACGAAACATTCGAACATGAAGTAGAAGAACTACAGAACATTCGAACATGACGTAGAAGAACTACAGAACATTCGAACATGACGTAGAAGAACTACAGAACATTCGAACATGACGTAGAAGAACTACAGAACATTCGAACATGACGTAGAAGAAGTACAGAACATTCGAACATGACGTAGAAGAAGTGCAGAACATTCGAACATGACGTAGAACTACAAAACATATGAACATGACGCAGAAGAACTACAGAGCATTCGAACATGACGTAGGACTACAGAACATTCGATCATGAAGTAGAAGAACCACAGAACATTCGATCATGAAGTAGAAGAACCACAGAACATTCGAATATGAAGTAGAAGAACTACAGAACATTCGAACATGACGTAGAAGAACTACAGAACATTCGAACATGACGTAGAAGAACTACAGAACATTCTAACATGACGTAGAAGAACTACAGAACATTCGAACATGAAGAAGTACAGAACATTCGAACATGACGTAGAAGAACTACTGAACATTCGAACATGACGGAGAAGAACTACAGAACATTCTAACATGACGTAGAAGAACTACAGAACATTCGAACATGAAGTAGAAGAAGTACAGAACATTCGAACATGACGTAGAAGAACTACAGAACATTCGAACATGACGGAGAAGAACCACAGAACATTCGAACATGACGTACAAGAACTACGTTGCCATATCGTTTGCCCGTCATAGTCCCATTTTCCAGCACCTGTAACTCGGTGCGTCCATTAATCACGATGCCCCATAAATCACGATACCTCGGCACCGCCGTACCTGTCCGTTCCCTGTACAATTTCCAGCTGGTACGCAGTACCACTTTCGCGTCAGATCAACTGACGTCTAGAATCCGAAGACAGACAGAAACGACTCTCATCTGTGAAGAGTACATTGCTTCATTGATGACGTGTACAATTTCTTTGAATACGACCAGTGGCGTAACTACCATCCCCGCAGCCACCGCAAGTGCGGGAGGGGGCGCGGGTAATGAAGGGGCGTACTGCGGCTGTCAGTTATAGTTTTATGAAAAAATTCGGACACGCACAATAATTAACCCAAAGACTCATATTTTGCTTTAAGATATATTTAGTGTGTTAATTGAAGGAAACGTGGAAAGAGCGATGACTTTGTCTATTCACATTGTCTCCACGTATTTGGAAGATTTTCGCTATTTAGCTTTGCCTAAATAAATGCCTAGCTTCACTTTTAAACACTGAATGTCCTACAGATTGAAAGTGTTCGGTTTTTCACTTGGGGTTGTAATACGATGGCTCTCCAATCGCGCTCTCTCTCTCTCTCTCTCTCTCTGCGCTGCTGAAGAAAAGCGCGGGGCTACAGTGGGATTCCCCATGGAGGATGTGGGAAAGCATTCAGTTACCTAGGACTACGTGCACGGCAGGCGTCAACATTTATTCACAGCAGCCACAGTTCAGCCTTGTGTAAGACGGTGATTTCTTCAAGTGATTTATCTAAGTTTTGAACAAAGCAATTACACGTATTGTCAAATCTATTACTTAAAAAGTTAAAATTACAGGGCTATAGGTACCACCATTACTTTTGCAGACACTCCTCCTAACTTCCTAACCTCCCACCCCCACCGCGAAAAATGCATCCTCTCTTGTGTTCGAAATCCTGGAAAAACCACCGTGCTTAGGGGTGCTTTAGTAAATCTTGCTGGGGGCGCACGTTGTACTAGTTACGCCACTGAATACGACACCAAATGAGAAAATAAAATGAGAAAAAAATGAGAAAATAAATGAGAAAATAAAAAAAAATAAAAAAAAAATAGAAAAAAATAAAAAATAATAATAAACAAAAATAAATAAAAATAAAAAATAATAAAAAGAAAACTTTTGGGGAAAGAAGAATCTACCACATGGAGGTAAATTCTTCCCTGTGGAATGAAGAATCTACCACGTGGAGGTAGATTCTTACCTGTTACTAGGAAGAAAATCTGTCACGTGGAGGTAGATTCTTACCTGTTACTAGGAAGAAAATCTGTCACGTGGAGGTAGATTCTTCATTCCCCAAAAGTTTTCTTTTCATTATTTGTTACTTTTATTTATTTTTACTAATCATTTTTCTTATTTTTTATTTGTATTTCTTTTTACTTTTTATTTTGTATCTTTTTATTTTTTTTTATTTTCTCATTTTAATTTCTTCTTATCTCTTTTCTAAACAGTTTTGGCTGTTCCGAAAGATCGTCTGTTGTTTTCGCTTAACACTATTTAATATGATTGCACGGGACAGCAGTTTTGGCGAATCGTAGTTGTGACACAAATCAGATTGTAAATTAACCGAGTCACTACAGTCCACGTACAGTTTTGCCAAGTATTTGAGTACTGTATAACGCTACTTCTATCCTAACGCTGTTTCTCGATCTTTATAGAATTTGTGTCCTGAATGTATCACTAAATAATCTTTTTTAATGTTCTTCGCGGTACATAAACTCCATATTACTTATCGCTGTTTGATGCAATGGTACCACTGTTTTTCAGTGAGTCGATGGAGTACTGTCCAGCAGAGAGCTTCTTATACCGGAGGTTCCATGTTTAACTTCCTTCTCTGCTTACTTTCACATTCCTTCTCTAGTAAGCAAAGGCTGGGTGAGTGTAGTCGAACGCTTTGTTGTCTTTCTTTCTGAGTACACCTGGCCCAGCAGGTGTGTTCAGAATAGTGCACTGCTAGATCATGATCATGATCATATGTAGAGGATTTTAGGAAGGGAGTGTCTGACCCCAGGTCTTAAACAATCCTTAGAAATAGGAAGCTAGGAGATTTGGGCTAGAGTGTCCGATAGGAAAGTGACACGAAAGCGAAATAGAAAGGGAGAGGAAGACGCCCTTATTTATTACCGGGGGCCAGTACCCGGGGTCCGACGGCTTAACGTGCCCACACTGCTAGATCAGGTTCACTCAGAAATTGATAAGGATCAGAGATTGGGGTAGTCATTTAGCGGTGACGGATCCATTTGTCCTTGTTAATTCCGTCCATGCTCACTTGGACCAGTTCATTTCGTCCAAGATTCACTTTGTCAGCCTTTGTCCACTTTCATTTCGCCCTCCGCCGCGGGTGGCCGAGTGGGCAACGTTCGTGACTGCTACGGGAAGGGCCTCAGGTTCGATCCCAGGCAGGTACGAACGCTCGATCCACTAAATACACGCCGTGCGTCGGATGGGCACGTTAAGCAGCCGGACCCCGGGTACTGGCCCACCGGTAATAAATAAGGGCGTCTTCCTCCCCCTTTCTACTTCGCTTCCGTGTCACTTTCCTATCGGGCGCTCTAGCCCAAATCTCCTAGTTTCCTATTTCTAAGGGTTGTTTAAGACCTGGGGTCAGACACTTCCTTCCTAAAATCCTCTACATATGATCATTTCGCCCTCAGAATGGATGGAATATCGAGGAAATTTTCTGTTTTGATGTAATTTTTGTTACTAGGCAGAAAAAAAAATTGTCAGCCGACATAGATTACATGCGATTTGTTTTTTCTGTTTAAGTTTTCCGATTAAAACAACGATTTTAAATGTTATTTAAAGTAAAACGAAGAACTGATCTTAGAAGAGTTTTTTTTTTTTTTTTTAACTCTTGTGGGATACGATGTCAATCACTATGATATAAATCAAAGTATTACAAAAATATTTTAATGTTTTGAAATGCATCTTGTATATTGTTTTCATATAGATCTTAGCTTTTCAGCATATTTATTTTTTATTTTGATTATTAATTTTTATAATTTTCGTACGAATGAACTATACTGCTCTCTATACGTGTCATAGCAGTTTCACGTGAGAAAAAATCAATAAAATATAGTGGTGAAAAAAGTTTAGAATGATATTCACTGGGTATTTGCGATGTGAGAGAAGGAAAACAGAGATCTTTCGTAAGAATAAACTTCGATTTATAGTGAGTGACATCGTGCTACGCAAAACAGTTAAAATGCTCTTCAAAGTTCAGTTCCTCGTTCTACTTAAAATAACATTTGAAATCGTTATATTTTAATCGAAAAACTGGAACAATATCGCATGCAAGCAATGTCCGCTGACCTTTTTTACTGCCTAGTAATAAAAATTCCATCAAAACAGAAAATGTTCATGGTATTCCAACCATTCTGAGGAAGAAATGAATGTGGAAAAAGAGAACTGTGAACGAAATGAACAGTGGACTAAATGAACAGTAGAATAAATGAACAGCAGATAAAATAAACGGCGGACAAAGTGAACTGTGGACGAAATGAACAGTGGACTAAATGTACAACGGACAAAGTGAACTGTGAACGAAATGAACAGTATACAAAACGAAAGGCGGGCAAAGTGAACGGTGGACGAAATGAACAATGGACAAAATGAACAATGGACTAAATGAACGGCGGACAAAGTGAACGGTGGACTAAATGAACAGTGGACTAAATGAACAGTGGACTAAATGAACAGCGGACAAAAGAATGGCCGACAAATTGAACGGTGAACGAAATGAACAGTATAGACTAAATGAACAGCGGACAAAATGAATGGCCGACAAAGTGAACGGTGGGCGAAATGAACAGTGGACTAAATGAACAGCGGACAAAATGAAGGGCCGACAAAGTGGAAGACGGACGAAATAAACAATGGACAAAGTGAACGGTGGACAAAGTAAACGGTGGACGAAATGAAGTGGAATTAATGAACAGCGGTTAAAATGAACGGAGGACAAAATGAAGGGTGGACAAAATGAACCGTAGACGAGATGAACAATGTACAAAGTGAAAGGTGGACGAAATGAACAGTAGAATAAATGAACAGCGGATAAAATGAACAGTCGACAATGTGAACGGTGGACGAAATGCAGAATGGACAACGTGAAGAGTGCACAAAGTGAACGGTGGACGAAATGAAGAGTGGAAGAAATGAACAGCGGACAAAGTGAACGGTGGACAAAATGAACGGCGGACAAAGTGAACGGTTGACGAAATGAACAATGGACTAAATGAACAGTGGACAAAATGAACGGCCCATAAAGTGAACGGTGGACAAAATGAACGGCGGACAAAGTGAACGGTTGACGAAATGAACAATGGACAAAATGAACGGCCGACAAAGTGATGGTGGACGATATGAACAATAGACAAAGTGAACGGTAGACAAAGTAAACGGTGGACGAAATGAGCAGTGGAATAAATCAAGAGTGGACAAAATGAACGGTGGACGAAATAAACAATGTACTAAATGAACAGCGGACAAAATGAACGTCGGACAAAGTGAAAGGTGGACAAAATGAACAGTGGAATAAATAAACACCGGACAAAGTGAACGGTGGACGAAACGAACAGCGGACAAAGTGAAGAGTGGGCAAAATGAACCGTGTACGAAATGAACAGTGTGCAAAACGAACAGCGGACAAAGTGAAGGGCGGACAAAATGAACCGTGTACGAAATGAACAGTGTGAAAAATGAACAGCGGACAAAGTGAACTGTGGACGAAATGAACAGTGAAATAAATGAACAGCGGGCAAAATGAACGGTCGACAATGTGAACGGTGGACGAAGTGAACAGTGGACAAAGTGAACGGTGGACAAAGGGAAGAGTGGACAAAGTGAAACGTGAACGAAATGAAAAGTGTATATAATGAACGGCGGACAAAGCGAACGGTGGATGAAATGAACAGTGGAATAAATGAACAGCGGTTAAAATGAACGGTAGAAAAAGTGAACGGTGGACGAAATGAATAATGGACTAAATGAACAGCGGACAAAATGAATGGTCAACAATGAGAACGGTGGAAGAAATGAACGGCAGGCAAAGTGAACGGTGGACGAAATGAACAGTGGAATAAATAAACAGCGGACAAAAGAATGGTCGACAAAGTAAACGGTGGGCGAAATGAACTGCGGATAAAATGAAAGGCCGACCAAGTGGAAGGCGGACTAAATGAACAGTGGACAAAGGGAACGGTTGACGAAATTAACAATCGACTAAATGAACGGCCGACAAAGTGATGGTGGACGATATGAACAATGGACAAAGTGAACGGTAAACAAAGTAAACGGTGGACGAAATGAGCAGTGGAATAAATCAACAGTGGACAAAATGAACAGCGGATAAAATGAACGGCGGACAAAGTGAACGGTGAACGAAATGAACAGTGGACTAATTGAACAGCGTATAAAATGAACGGTGGACTAAATGAACAGTGGACAAAATGAACAGTGGACAAAATGAACGGCGGACAAAGTGAACAGCGGACTAAATGAACAGCGGACTAAATGAACAGCTGAAAAAATGAATGGCCGACAAAGTGAACGGCGAACGAAATGACTAAATGAGCAGTGTACAAAATGAACAGCGGACTAACTGAACAGCGGACAAAATGAATGTCCGACAAAGTGAACGGTGAATGAAATAAACAGTGGACTAAATGAACAGGGGACAAAATGAACGGCCGACAAAGTGGAAGGTGGACGAAATGAACAGTGGGCAAAGTGAACGGTGGACAAAGTAAACAGTGGACGAAATGAACAGTGGACTAAATGAACAGCGGACAAAAGGAATGGTCGACAAAATGAACGGTGGACGAAATGAACAATGGACTAAATGAGCAGCGGACAAAAGGAATGGCAGACATAGTGAACGGTGGACGAAATGAACAGTGGACAAAGTGAACGGTGGGCAAAGTAAACGGTGGACGAAATGGACAGTGGACTAAATGAACAGTGGACAAAATGAATGGCCGACAAAGTGAACGGTGGACAAAATGAATAGTTGACAAAATGAACGGTGGACAAAATAAACGGCGGACGAAATGAACAGTGGACTAAATGAACAGCGAACAAAATGAACGGCGGACAAAGTAAACGGTGGATGAAATGAACAACGGATTAAAGGAACAGCGGATAAAATGAACGGCGGACAAAGTGAACGATGGACAAAGTGAACCGTGGACGAAACGAACTGGACCAAGTGAACGTGGACGAAATGAATGAGGACAAAGTGAACGTGGACGATATTAACACGTACAGAGTGATAGGGAATCCATGTATCCCCCTCACCCCAAAGAAAGACTCAAAGGAAGGCAACGTGGGAAATGGGTGGATGAAATTCGAAAGCATTCAGGAGTGAGTACCATGAAAGAGATTTGCTCAAAACAAGAAGTTGAGGAAGAGATTTGATGAGGCCTCCATCCAGCAGTGACTTGAAAATGATTGATAATGATGACACACATTTACATTAATTTGTAAAATTTCAGGAATGTAGAATATAATTTTTTTCTAAGCTTACTGGTTCCCTTTCATAAACCACATTATTTATGCTTAAACGTTCGGAAAATATCTTCGCACTGAACGAATAGATTTTAGGGAATGAACGAAATGTAAACAAATTCTGAAAAGTAGAAACTGTGAACCCAGATAATAATCAGCAGGGTGACAAATACGATCACTCTTTTTGAGAACGGGCAGCGCCAACCGAACTAGCGAATCTATTGTGCTTTATGATCGCGTGCCCGCTCGTTTTCGTACAATAAATATGTCTCTCCAGAAAAGGATGTTTCAGCGACCTGCTTTCATTTTAGAAAGTACTACAACGCGAAGTAAGTTGCGACCTACAACGTTTCTTAATCACGTGATTGGTTTCCATGCCTACCTTCTGAGATTCTAAGTTCTGGGAACAACACTTCTAGAAATGCTGAGTGCATGCAAAATAAAAAATAAAAAATCTCCGACAGCGCTTGAATTGGGGACACGAAAACATTCTAACGCTTCACAAAATGTGTGGGCCCGTAGCGAGCTTCACAATACAATAAGAACACTTATTTAATCGTCTGTGCAAGGAATATCTGCTTCCTAAGGGAGTACTTCAAACTGATTTGTGAGACACCGACAGAGCTCTCCAAATGAAAAGTACGTGGAGTTAGTGCAATTACTCCCATTTTGCTGGTTGTACACTGTACTCATATCCACAGATAGAATCGGGTCAAATGCGTGGCTCGGAGCAGATTGTCATGAATTGTGAAACCACATCAGTTAAATTTCAGTTTTCCATAACTTACCAATACACAGACTTACTCATAGAAGCATAATTATTCTGTTGAATATAAGAACTTAGGCTAATTAATTAATTACCTTTGTAGACATATCACAACTGAAGCGATAGTCATCAAATTTTTGAAGTAGCAGATTGTTATAATTTATTTAAGCAATTTATGGAATAATTCAAGGCCATGGCCGAATTAGTGAGGGGGGGGGGTAGCAAGGCTATAGACTAGGGGCTCACCATTACCAAGAGCCCAAGGGGCATGCCGTTACACCTAAAAAATACACAGCTTATACACGGCCGAGTCACATTATTGTGACCACTAGCTAATATCCAGAAAAACCGCCGTGTGCATCGCGGACAACAGCTAGACGAACTGGGAGTGACTCAATAAGGTGCTGGAAGATGTTCACAGGTAAGTGGAGCCATGCCGACTGCAGTGCATTTGACAGCTGCCGGAGAGTGCGTGGTGGAGGATCCATAGAGCGAACAACACGATCGAGGTGGTCCCAGAGATACTCAATCGGGTTTAAGTCTGGGGAATAAGGGGCCCAGGGAAGTACTTTGAAGTCTTTATCGTGCTCTTGCAACCACTCTCGAACATTTCAAACTGTGTGACACGTCGTATTGTTGTGCTGGAAGATCCTATCTGCCACATGGAAAACAATCAGCATGTATGGGTGGGTATACGTGGTCTGCAAGGATGGATTCATAACGAATTCGGTCCATAGTGCCTTCCACTGGTACGAGTGGACCCAGAGAATGTCACGAAAACATTCCCCAAGCCATTACGCTGCCCCCACCAGCTTGTCTTCTTCCAGCAATAGTTGAAGAGTGTTTGTTCTCCGATGTTTCTTGCGTTTACGCCAAAGTCCATCCGTTCGATGAAGCAGAAAACGTGACTCATCGGAGAAAGCAATTCTTTGCCAATCAGCCAATCAGCGGAGGTCCGATTCCAATACTGTCGTGCAAATGTAAGCCTTTTCTGCCGATGCACCTTCGTTAGCATAGCTGCAGTCTGCTTCGGAACCCCACACGCAGCAGGGTTCGCGACACACTTCCGGTAGAAACACCCTTCCGGTAGGTTCATTCGTATAGTTAATTGCTCCACTGTAGCGTGTCGATCGGTCCTCACCTTCGAAGCCGACGTTCACCTCTCATATCAATAGCACGTGGGGCTCCGCAGGTTTCACGTCGCTTATTCGCAATGGTGCCCTTTCTCGAATCACGATACACCTTAAACACAGTAGCACGCGAACAGTTCACAAACTGCGTTGTTTCAAATATACTTCCACCCTTGTCCCGAAAGCCGATAATCATCCCTTTTTGAAAATCTGATAAGAAAATCTGAAAGCGATGGCTTCTGATCAATCGTTCGAGATTCCCGGTGAGGCATGGATGTTGTGTTTGTTTTATGGCTCTCTCTCTCTCTCTCTCTCTCTCTCTCTCTCTCTCTCTCTCTCTCTCTCTCTCTCTTCCCTGGAAACACTGGCTTTAAATTAGGGACGGACGACTGCTTATAGCCCATTGAGTGGCTCACGGTGGTGCTTAAACCACCAATCAAAAAAAAAAAAATCTGATAAATCGCTTCCTTTATCCATGACAGCAACGAGTGATATGTTTTCAGAATTCCTGCAGCACACCTTATGTACCCTCCAAGCCAGCTCACGACACGTGCCTTCTTTCATTGTCTAAGCGTTACTGACGACAAAAGTCGGAGGTGGTCACAAGAATGTGACTGGACTGTATATATTTATATATAGAGAGAAGTAAAATAATTTTAGCTTTGTCTCTTATGATTTCCACTCAAGTACAACCAGTGGCTAGAAGTCGAATAGATTTCGATGCAGTGACTCACTAAGTGTCATTGCTTCATGTCGCTGTGTGCAGCGGGGTCCGAGAGACAGTTTCAGATTTTTCACTACCATCCACCCACACAGGGCCGGGTGGGCCATAGGGGCAACCGGAGCAATCACCCCGCGCCCTGAGTCTTCAAGGGGTTCCTCAGTTTAAGTGAAAAAAAAAAAATCATTTGCAGTAGAATTTTTTTTTAATTATTATTTTTTTTTCTGTTAAAAAGACACTTTTTTAAAGTTTTTGTTTTTTGTTTTGTGTCCAATTCTCCCATTTTTTTTACGCTTTCCGATTGTGGTTGAAGAAGCGTATATGCTCCAGCTATGTCCGTCTGTCCGCACGATAACTCGCGTAAAAATGATTCGATTTCGATGAAATTTCAGAATACGGTAGGGGACAACTGGGGACGTACCCTATTGAAAATGGGCGAAATGGGGTCAAACGTCAGGACATAGGAGTGGGATCCATTCCATCGCTCTTATGCGGTATAACTTGCGTAAAAATGCTTCTACTGAGACTAAACTTTTTTTTTTTTGATTGGAATTTTAACGACCACTGTGAGCCACTCAATGGGCTATAAGCAGTCGTCCGTCCCTAATTTAGAACCACTGGTTCCAGGGAAGGGAGGGAGTCAGGGCCGTAAGACAAACACAACATCCATGCCTCACCAGAATTCGAACCCAAACCCCTTTCGGACGAATGATCAGTAGCCATCGCTTAGACCATTGTTTTCCTTTCACAGTGGTCAAGGTAAGCCTCTTTCTGACTTTACTTGTGAACCAGACCAGGACTAGATTGGCAGAGATGTGACGTCAGGAACTCTCAAAGTTTTTCCCCAAATTTAGAATGTCTTTTCTAACTCGGGGTCTGTTACCCACGTCTACGTGAGCCTTAAAGAAACTCAGACTGTAAATGTAATTTAAAAAAAATATATAGATGGTCTGTTAAAGCGATTATGTTTAAATACTAAGTTTTCTCTTAGCGATGAAGTTTGATTGAAATAGTTTTTTTGGCATGGCCTGGTTTCTGCTATAATGAATCTCTACTGTAGTTTGCTAGGGGTTAAAGTTGGAGGTCTTGGAGAGATGTAAATATTAATTTTGGTGGTGTTGTCATCAGGTCCTGTATTTCATGCTTAAGTAGAGAAACTTCCTGTCATTTTTATTTTTATATACACTGCTGGACGGATCATAAACCGCTATATAGCGCATAAAAAAGTAAGTGTGGTTGGATGCCAAGTGAAATAAAATAATGTCAGAATGCCAGGACATTACAAGAAAGACAATTTATAGTGCTCTGAAATCCAGAAGGCTTTGGAACGTGTTCAAGGGACAAACAGGCCATTTTGTGCAGAAAACGTAAACGTGAAAAAAATGCAATTACCGTCAGCAGGCATTCCGGCGTAAGATGTCAATACGGGATATGGCCACCATGGAGGGCGATGCAATATTCCACACGTCGTGTCATGCTTTGCACAACATTATCAAGCAGCTGTTGGGGTAATTTATCCCAATCCTCTGTCAGTGCACGGATGAGGGTGTCCTTGTTTATTGGAGGGCATTGGTGACCAGCAAGACTCCTCCCCAAAGCATCGCACACATTTTCAATGGGATTCAGATCTGGAGAACGTGCTGGCCATACGAGGCGTTGAATATCCTCGCTCTCAAGACACTCCTGGACAGCGACTGTTCGATGACATGCTGCGTTGTCGTCCATGAAAATGAATCTATCACCGACAGCACCACGGAACATGCGAACATGAGGTAGCAGAACATCAATAATGTATCATTGGCCAACAGCACCACGGAACATGCGAACATGAGGTAGCAGAACATCATTAATGTATCGTTGGCCAGTCATAGTCCCAGTTGGAAGCACATAGAGGGACGTACGGCTATTGATCATGATGCCAGCCCATACCATGACACTACATGTCGGATATCGGTCCCTTTCCTGTATGTTTGCTGGACAATATGCAGTACCACTATCACGCCAGATCAGTTGTCGTCGACAATTAGACGATAGACTGTATCTACTCTCATCTGAGACGAGGACAGCAGACCAGTCGTTATCAGTCCAATTGCGATGTTGATGGCACCATTGCAAACGGGTGGTACGGTGACGTCTGGACAATGGGATGCACACAACAGGACGGCGGGCGTATAGTCCTCCTTCATGCAAACGTCTGGCAACAGTTTTTTGGGAGATCCGCTTGCCAGTAGCAGCCATAAACTAATTTGCTACCTCACTAGCTGTGCTGCGCCGGTGTCTTTTTGTTGATAGCACTATGTACCGATCTTCTGCAGGTGTCGTACTGCGAACACGACCTCCCCCGTGACGTTTGCTACACTCTCCATTTATTTGAAATGATTTCCAAAGCCTTGAAACAACACTGTGGCTGACGTCGAACTCCCTGGCAACATCTGTTATTTTTCGCCCTTCTTCAATCTTGCCAATAATACGGCTACGCGTAAAATCATCTATATAGGTGATGTCGGGAAGACATACTGAAAATTGCAAGTTCGTCAATTGATTCTTTCCCTTTCAACTTTGCGTTTGAACAACAACGGTCAATACGCGTCAAATCCTTTATGTCTCGTATCAGCGCTATGACGTCACGAACAAGTCCGGCAATCACAAATTTGCATACGCACAACACGTCTTACTGTATCCCGCACTTATGCTAATTTCCACATTTTCCTGCCTTCCATTTTATGGTTGCTATTGTCATCCGTCTTTAGCAATTGTCCGGCAGTGTATATGTAAAGGGGAAATTAATCGAAAATGCAGTGTTATAAGCTATTTTGAAGAACAACCTCTCAAACCAGTAATTTTTATTTAGGAGATTTATCTTTTTTTGTGCTTGGTAGTTTTAATCATATTTAAATTGTATTTGTATTTATGCACATACAGGGCCATGTAGTTAAAATTTGTGTCTTGGAGGCAGGTTATGGTCATTATTGAGTTTGGCAAGTAATGGGTGTAAAATTGTTTGTACCATTTTGTAGTAATTGTGACTAGAGACCATATCAGCAAATGGATCTGGAAAATGAATTTTTATGAGTGGGAGACATTAAAAAAGGCATGCATGCAGACTAGGTTAATAACGTGTTGGCCTGTATATTACCCTTGTATAATGTTAGAATTCTTCAGTAGGTGATGATTTATGGAAATAGATAGGTCTTCGATAGGTGTAATTTTCTGGAAATAAATGGTTCTGCGGTATAGTGTATTTTTCTGGGAAATAATGAGGTTAATGTATTTTTCTGGAAAGTAGTGTTAATTCTTCTAGAAGCTGTGTGCCTAGGGAATGAAAAGATAAGAGTATTTCTGGAAATAATGGTGTTTTTTCTGGAATCTGTGTGTACCAGAGAAAATAATTTGGGGCAAGAAAGTTCTTGCAGGGTGCTTTCCTTATGTGGAAAATGCTTCGCGACTGAAAGGGTACAGATGGAAACAATTGGGGGATTGTTCTTCCACCCCCGGTAAGCCGAAGACCCGTAGGAAGATATCCCGAGCAAGGCGAGTGCAAGAGTGTTGTCCCAAAACAGTAAGAGAAAACAATACAGAGTAAGTTTTGCTAAGTTTTGTTACTTAATTTGTGAACTTTAAATATGCGAGATATTATGCTAATACAAAGTAGTGTGTTTAAAATTTGTCATGTTCTGAAGGCCAAATTGTTAGCCTATTACTGTTAAAACTGTAATTAAGCTTCGTTGAGTTTTCAGCCTGCCATACTAATTTAAAAATCTTAATGCCACTACATGTTAGGCATAAATTCAGAAATTTCACATTTTGTGTGCAGAATTGTTTGTTTCTTTCGAAGCATCTAAACTGTGTGTCATCTGATACTTATTAGGCAAGTGGCCAAAGTTAAAAGAAATTTGAAAAGCTGATTGTGTCGAACAGAAAACATTTGTTGACGTGGGTATTCCTCGACTTCTTGAAATACTTTGTTGTTGTTGTTGTTTAAATGGTTTAAGTTTTTAAAATAAATGCAGGCCAAGTGGCCTTTCAAAAACCCAAACCTTGTGCAGTGAAGAATTAGTTGACACAGTTGAAGTTCATCTCAGGGTCACATGCTAATCCACCTTAGCTTGCCTAAGGCCGGATACGACTCGGGAAGTTTGTTTAAGTAATTAATGCATTTTGTCCTAACCACTAATTTGATCATCACAGTCTACAAAAGTATTACACGTGTACATTGTATACCATCTAATTTTTAGTGTTTACAAATTTGGTACACATGTTAACCATAATTACTTATTTTACACTTGCAAGTGCCTCAACTCATCGAACATTCAAACAACGCAAACCTTCAATTATAACTTTTGGGGAATGTTCAAATATCAGTGTTGCATTTTATTTATATTTTCATTTATCATGGCCTTAAAATAATTAAATTTATTTTTGTTTCAAAATGCATCTACCCATCTCCCAAATTTTAATATTCACCCGAAATACAACTTTTACCATAATTTTGATTTGCATAAAATATTAATTACCCAGAATAACCTTAATCCTTTTTTCCCACCATAACATCATCAAATTTTCCTAATGAAGTCAGCACGTCTTCTTTTACAGTATAGTAGGATAAATGTTATGCCATGATAAAATATTTTGCGCACTAGGCAGTTGCTTAGTGCGCCAGTGGTTAAACGAACGGGCTCTGCTGTGAACCCCCTCCCCCGAAATCTGGGCAACATTCCTGGTGTACCACAGCATAAACAACTCTTCCCATGAATATCAACTTTCTGGCGGGGTCCATGAACCAGATCACGCCAGATCAGATGTAGAGAATTTTAGGAAGGGAGTATCTGACCCTAGGTCTTAAACAACCCTTAGAAACAGGAAGCTAGGAGATTTGGGCTAGAGTGAATAACACGGAAGCGAAGTAGAAAGGGGGGATGAAGACGCTCTTTTTTATTACCGCGGGGCCAGTACCCGGGGTCCGACGGTTTAACGTGCCCATCCGACGCACGGCGGAAATTTAGTGGTTCGAACGTTTATACATACATGGGATCGAATTTGAGGTTCCTCATTTGCAGTCACAAACGCTGACCACTTTAGGGGGGGGGGAGGGACCAACAGAGCTGTAGCTAGGGGCCCACCATTATTAAACGCCCAGGAGGCAGGCCGCTACATCGCAAACAATAATGCTACATACACTATATTGACAAAAGCTACCGGACACCCCTTCAAATGAACGCATCCGCTGGGTTGTTAAGATGCGCGGTACCACTGCAAACTGTATAAAGACAATCCTGCAGCTAATCGCGATCTTATCGCACTGTGAGGTTGAGTGAGAATGTCGCGACGGAGGAGAACTGGCTTTGAGAAAGGAAAGACTGTTGGGTGTTATATTAGTGGGTTGTCCATAAGAGAAACCGAGAGGCGTTTAAACATACCCAAGTCAACTGTTTTGGATGTACTAAATAAGTGGAAGACACATAGCGTGTCTGATGCAGCAAAACGTACCGGCAGACCAAAGAAAATCAGTGATAGAGGACGTCGAAGCCTCAGGAGTGTGGTTACAGCTAATCCACGGAGTGCGGTACATCACGAGACCTCGGTGTACAGGTGAGTAAAAATGCTGGAGCCTCGGTATGTACACGTACCAGTAGAGAACTTCATTCCATGGGTTACCGTGGTCGTGAGGCTTCTCATAAGCCTTTCAACTCCACTCGGAATGCTCCACGTCGTTTAGTATGGTGTAAAGAACATTTATCGTGGACCGTAGATCAATGGAAACGGGTCCTATGGACTGATGAATCCAGATACACCATCCATCAGTCTGATGGCCGTGTGTGGGTATGGTGACATCCGGGGGAACGCTGTTTACCACAGTGTACTGTTCCTACTGTCGAGTTTGGAGCTGGCAGTGTACTCGTGTGGGGGTGTTTTTCGTGGATGGTTCCGGTCCTTTGGTTATCGTGGACAAACCTGTTAACCAGCACGTCTACCTCGATATTCTTGGTACCAACAGGATAGTACACCGAGCCATAAAGCAAGGAATGTTACGGCGTGTAGTTCCGTATCATGTGTGGACTGGCCAGCACAGAGCCCTGATCTTAATCCCATAGAGCACCTATGGAATGAATTAGAGCGCCGCATAAAAAGTTTGAAATCAAGGCCTACTACTAAGGAACAGTTAGCGGCAGCATTATGTACTGAATGGAAGCAGATACCTTATCTCTGTGTTCCAAAACCTTGTGGAAAGCATATCTCGAAGGGTCAGTGCATGCATTAAGGCCATATAAATGCTATGTTGTGTTTCTCTTCTAGGTGTTCGGTGACTTTGTCAATATAGTGTATATACCTTTGTAGAGAGAAGTGTAAAATAGTTTTTCTCTCGTATTACACTCGATTACAAGAAGTAGCTAGAACAGATTTCAAGGCAGTGAGTCATTAAAGGCAAACTTTTCTCGTCGCTGTGTACAGCTGGATCGGTGAGACGGTTTCAGCTTTTCACTACTATCCACCCACATCTTCGTTTTTGCACTTGGAACCGTTAATGGACGAAACTCACTGTGTCTTCACATTGCATAACGAAAAAGATGTACCAAGAAAGGTATAAAATGCTAAATTATTAAATTCCAAGACACAATCTAGGAATCTTAAGATTTTAACTCATGTTCTTGTGAGAAGTGGAAAACGGTGACTTTTTATGAAAACTGCAGGTAATTTATTAGTTTGAGGAATGCACTACGTATTATCCCAAGCATTGCGTGTTTTAACGGACTTCAACGAATTTTCGTCATAAGTTATTAGGGGCCCATTCAGATGTCTTAACCTAGGGTATAGCGTCTAAAAGGGGAAGTGTGCCGCGCGAACTCAAAAACTGCGTTCGAAATATGTCCCACGCCGCATCGCGGCGCTGCAGATGGTGTCTGTGTCAGAGAATGTGTGTAGCGATGTGCATGTAACCCAAACAACGGGGGTTGAATTACGATGTAAGTGTACGATTTTCTTAAGTGTGTGATTATGGAAACACCTTTTACGGTTCAGTGAAATGTCTTAAGTCTGCCGTAGAGTGCAGCGTCGTCGTCAATTTAATTTACAATAGAATGCTACGTGATTTAAATTGATATGCAACCTCCTCGAAGAATGCCTACTAAAACGATAACAAATGGCGTGGATGTGCCAAGTAAAGACGTGCTGTTTGGAAAATTTAGATATATCACTCAGTAGCGGCTAGTGGTAAGCTGAGATGGAGGGCCTGCATTCAAATTTTGTAGATATCACTTCAAAAGCTAAGTTACTGAACCTGCTGGTGCTGTCCCTTTAATAATAATTTATATATATACTCGTAGAAATTAATATTTAATTTTTATATTTAGCAACTGATAGGGAAATTCTAGAGATAACCGATACCTGAATTAAGGAACAGATATCAAGGAGTGGCCATATTTATGAAGAAAATAATCGGCGTATAAAACTTGGTTTGATGCATTATTTCTTAAAAGAAAAGTGTTTGGCATATTTTGTAGTCACAAATCATTTTAATGTGAACTTCGGAATCATAGTGCTATCCAGTACTTTCGTGCATATTTCCTTATTGTTTACCTTGTGGAGAGGTACCCATGCATACAGCATACACCGGTACTGCCGGTACTGGCCTCCCGGTAATAAGTAAGGGCGTCTTCCTCCCCCTTTCTGCTTTGCTTCTGTGTCACTTCCTATTGGGCGCTCTAGCCTAAATCTCCTAGTTTCCTATTTCTAAGGGTTATTTAAGACCTGGGGTCAGACACTCCCTTCCTAAAATCCTCTACATATGATCATTTGATCATCACCCACGCATACACCATTGTACATCAAAGAAATTAGTTCCACATACATTCCATGCAGGACCATTATTCTAACGATCTTAATATGATGCTAACGATCCTAACTTGATGCTCATTAATCAGTGTTTTCTTCCAGTTGTTACGCATAGAGCAGAGACATGGACCTCAACTAAAACAGATATACCGAGGTTGCAGACAACAGAAAAAAAGCATTGAGAGATGTATGTTTGATGTAACCAAGAACAGGAAAGATACAAAGAGGAACTCGTGGATCGGGAAAATTACAAGGATGGAAGACAGCAATGATCAGAATCCCTGAAATTGCAATGGGATGGACATATTTCTAGAAGAAAGAGCCAGCGTGAAATATTAAACTGGATAGCAAGGGACATAAAAAAAAAAAAGGACCCAGAAGATGATGTGGGAGATGGGTGGATGAAATTCGGGAGCAAGAAGAAAACTGGCTCTAAACAGACTTTTGTGGAAGAAACTTGGAGACTGTTATCCAGCAGTGGATTGAGATAGTGGTTGTAAATAATATATAAATGTAGATACTGTAAGAGCAACACACACTCAGTTAAGGGAACCAGTTTTAAAGATAAAAAAAATGCGTGTGCCAGTGACAGCGGACACGCACCCAACGTCATATACGCATTTTCAGGTGTCAATTATGACCCCTAGTAGAAATATAATAAATATTTTTCTTCTGATACGCTCCCTTTGGAATTTTGACTTACAGGCATTCTCTTTAATAAATACGAATTGCAAACATATTCCCAGTTTTAATTTTCAAGCTATGATTACAATTTAGTGTAGAACAATTTGTTTTCAAAATTTACCAACTTCGTAAATTTTCTAAACAATTGTGTTTGATTAAATGTTGTGTTTAAAGTAATAAAGTATAAAGCACTACCTCAACTGAAATGTTCAGCTTATTTTTTTTTTTTTATGCATATGCAGCAGAAAGTAAAATATGGCCAATGGAGCAACTTCAATGTTTTTTGATGAATAGAAATGTACATGAGTTTAAAAGCGAAAATTTTGGCTGTGTCTGGTAAGTGAAAATATTAATTTTGTGCAAGTATTTCGCTGCAGAAATTAGTCATTATTTTTTTTCATTTTTCAATTTATCCATTACTGAACTTTATTCTTAATCGCAATTTGATCACATGCCCATTTTGACCAGAAGTAAAACTTTTTGGCAAAAATCTCGGCAACTGAGTATTTGTTGTTAGCAAACACGAATAATCTCCAGTTGTTAGAATTATCATGTTGAATAAAAGTAGGAACAAACCAAAAGTTGAAGGCCCGGTGATGTATTTGCAGCCAACGAAAGACTGCATTGTAGCTACGTCACTCGCAAATAACTCCGAGGACCACTTATATCTGCTGTACCAGCGAGAGCTGCAGCCCCCAGGGACGTTTTATTCAAAGGAAATGAACTGATGTGGGAATAGGCAGTTTCCCACATAAGTTGGTTTCAATAGCAGTCAGAGCAGCTCGCAAGCGTTCTTTTCGCTCCCAGTGGTGTTGATCTCTTGATGTGGCATGAAAAAACTGATTTGGATTATTGCAGGAGCCGCTCCTGATGTATATACCAAAATTGCAAGGCTTTTTTGTATGGGACATTATATTGAATGCTTAAGTGTCAGCGATGTTGGCCAGTGACCATCAGGTACAGTGGCATAACTGTGCTGTGTTTCAAAATTGGGGGGGGGGGGGTCTGATCACATAATGTATATACGCCAGCGATGTTGGTAACCATGCTTAATCGACATCACTGTTTTATTAAGTACACATTATACACGTGTTTGCATTCTATGAAAAATTACAATCTTATATTATTAAATAATTTAGTTGGTTCACATAAAAAGTTCATATCACTATATTCCCGAAACATTTGGGGGATCATTTACATTGGGGATCCCAGACTGTATGAAAATCTGGGGGTCCTGATCCCCCAGTGGTTAGGCCTATGATCAGGTATAAGTAATACCGTGGTTCAACAAATTTAATGCTGCCAGTCAGATACAGAGCCCTCCTTAAAAACAATTTAGGGACAGCGGGCAAAATTTGCTGTTTGAAGTAAATACCTAGGGGCATGTAAATATAAAGTGCTTCCATGTATCTACTCTTCAAACAGTTATACAGAA
The DNA here is from genome assembly GCA_039090855.1 of Macrothele yani. Classification (NCBI taxonomy): domain Eukaryota; kingdom Metazoa; phylum Arthropoda; class Arachnida; order Araneae; family Macrothelidae; genus Macrothele; species Macrothele yani. Next base: position 61,371,175 of record CM077028.1, read on the forward strand.
ACAGCTGATATATAGCATAGAAGGGGAAGTGTGCCGAACACCCAGCGTATGTAGTTATTAGCGTGGATATAACAGATATATATAAACGTTGGGTAAGCTTTTCGTATTATTAAGAGGCTTAACAAAAATTATTTTTGTCTGTTACTGACTGGTTTAAAAAACGGTGTGTATCACCTTATTTAAGCACACGCATTTATAATGACATTCCTCTCTGACTGAAGCATAATTTTGGTCATAATGCATGCATCAGAAAATATTTACCAGTAATTGTTCAGAAAAAAAGAAAAAAAAAAAAAAAAAAGGCTGATTTAGAGGGATTTTTTTTATACCGTTAGATAAATTTTACTATTAAATGAAGAAATATTGTGGGGGAGCAAATAATTGACCAAGACATTTATTTGTTCTTAATTTCTGAAATTGGAATTATTGCAGTCTCATACTGATATCCCCTCAGTAAATCCAGAAAGGTTTGTCGTCCCAGTAAGGTGCGCACAGTGACACATTGTGCACAATTGTAACGTACCAGGAGATGTGACGTACCTGCCAGAAGGACGCACACGACATAAAGGCAGATAGGAATCAGAATAACCGTCCGCGTAGCTTAATTGGTAGAGCAACTTATTCCGGAATGAGTGGACCCGGGTTCGAACCCCGGCGCGGATAAAAATGACGGAGAAATTTACTTCGTTATAATGGCGCCCGAACTATCCGGATGACCCGACCGTTCAAAATCTCGCATTGGTGTGTTGTTATTTCCACACCGCGAGATAGGAAAAATATGAGCAGCACTTCGAAAGAAAAATAAGGGGGAGATGATGTAACGTACCAGGAGATGTGACGTACCTGCCAGAAGGACGCACACGACATAAAGGCAGATAGGAATCAGAATAATCGTCCGCGTAGCTTAATTGGTAGAGCAACTTATTCCGGAATGAGTGGACCCGGGTTCGAACCCCGGCGCGGATAAAAATGACGGAGAAATTCACTTCGTTATACAATGTAAACATGTAACACCGTTGTGTAATGCCCCTAATAGTTGGGAATAGGTAATACAGATATAATTTACACCAACTGAAACAAATGTTGAAGCACATGTGGAAAAACTGACCTCTGACGTGGACCGGTGTGGAATATTGAACTGTCATCAGCACGGGGACCAAAAGCTTGCTGATGAGAGTTAATTATAAATGGCTTTAGGAATTTCCATACAGAAGCCACGTGTAGTTTGTAATAAAGCAATGTTTTAATCTTACATTGCTTGTAGCATTATTTATTACAATATTACTAAACCTCAGCACATTGGTTAAGCTTTATTCAATTTATACAGTGAGGCAAAAGTAAGCATCCCATTTTAAATGTTTTTTTTCGTTTTTATTTTTTATAAAGTAGAAGCTTGATTAATTCATTGTGGGCTGTTATATGTCAAAGGCTAGTGCAGCAGTTGTTGAAATTTTTTTATCAAAAACCGTTTCTCAATTGTATAGCGACAGAGAAATTTATCAGCAACAGAACTTGGGAGGGGGGATTTAAAAAGTAACATTACACAAAAAATAAATAACACACAACTTGATTTTTAGGCATCTTAGAAAATGCAATTGAATCAAAGAGCAAGAATTTGTGAATGCAACTATTAGATGTTTTCACACACAATTAAATTTCCAGAAATACATTTTATACCTGTTTAGTTTATTTTTTTATTACTTTTACACCACCTTGTAAAGAGTAAATTAGTCACACTTAATCACTCATGGCATTTTACAAGTTTTCTTCAAAATACTGAATTTTGTAATATATAATTCCATCATGGAAGCATTAGTTAGCAATGCTGAAAATGCCAAAGCTAAATGTTGATTGAAAAAAAGTGTGTTTATATCAGATTACCATCAGTGGTTTTGGGATTTGAACATTAAAAATAAAAAAGATGAAGGGGTGGGCAGCTTGCTAAAGAATAACACAGTTCTAAACATTTTTAATGAAAAATAGTAACTCTGCAATATTATTACCACCACACATGTTCCTTAAAATCTTTTTGTATATTAATATCTTATGTGCTGAACTATTCAGTTACTTGGTGGGAGGGGGAGGGGATTAAGTTTTTAAAAATAAATACATTTAAAGAAATGAATTTTGAATCTCTAAATAACTTACCAGTTTTTGTAACTTTCTTTTCTAAGTTTGTTAACAACCTGGACATTTCTTGACCTCATTATAGGCTGGAAAAATTCTTAATGAGTTTGGGTTAAGTTTCTAGGATCACTTATTTACATATGCATTAGGCTTACTGTCTGCTATGTGCATACATATCATATTTAATGAAGGAAAAGTTAACTAGCCACTGCTACATACTCCCAAAATTATCCATTCTTTTTAATACAGTCATATGCTTATATATGGTAATATATAGTAGATCAGTAAACACAGCAGTGGCTGCTCTGCTTGCTACGAGTTGAACATTGGTAATGTGACTAAGTTCAAGCCCCTGGGTTTGAAGGACGGAACCTGTTCTGTTGCAAAGTTCTTATTAGCTGTTAAGGTAGTTTTGAGGAAGCGCGTTAAGGGTTTGAGCTGTAGCATTACTGTGGAGTCGGTATATATTTACTGACTCCACAGTAATTATAAGTGAGAGCTATTGACTGACTCCACATATATTTTCTCTCTCCACAGTAATAAAAAACCTGTCTCTCACTTGCTTCCTCATAAAAGGAACCTCAACACCCAAATCCAGGAACTTCATATTTATTTGCAACGTCTCAGCTTAAGGTACTTCATTTTTTCTCTATTGTCATTGTGAATCTTATTAAGTCCATTTATATAGAAAAGCAACCGAGTCAGTAAGTAAAATTTTGCAATCTTACATGTTACGTTTTTACTGTGTTCTGCACAACCAATGAATTTAATTTTCTTTATCATCAAAATAGCTAGAATATCAACGATACTATCTCTGTGTAGTTTTTCGGTGCTGAAATAATGTGTAACAATACCTTCCAGTTGACTGACAAGAACTAGGAGTTCCTTTGATGGATATAATAAGCTACCTTTATCAAATTCTCGTATCAGTGTTCCAGAAAACCTGGCCTTTTCTTCAATACTGCATGTTAAACACATTTTGGTGCAATCTTTGCATTTAGTTATTGCAACACATTTCCTAGCTACATAACCTGCAACATAAACTAGCAACTGGTTATGGGAATTATGTGGGAAAAGGGAAGCACAATCAGAATATGCAGCACTATTCAAGGTATCTTTCACATTATCCAGCATTTCATCACTTAAAAGTTCACTTAAATTTAACAAAACATTAGGTTTGCAACTGATGGTGTCACTTGGCCCAATAAGGGAATTGGTGATTTCTATTGTGCAGCTAGTACCACACTTTACAGGCTTGGCCAGATTATAAAAACTTAAACACTGAATGGTCACTAAAAATTCTGCTGCAGTGGGGTGGTCATTGCAGCCTGACAGTTGCCGAATAATACCAAAAATGTTTTCTATTGAGTCTTGACTCAAGCGCGATGTCATTACATACTTGTAGTTCAAGGTTTCTGTTAGATATTTTAGTAGAGAGATGGTACTGCTTATAGTGACTCGTAATCCTGCAGCTGTGCTAGCACTTAAAAACCCAATCTTCTTATCTCCTTGCAAAATTTCCCATTTATCTAAATATAACAGAAAATCATTAAGTACTTTGCATCCCTCAGAATCTATGCGGAGACTACTTGATGGACTCCTAGATGTCATTACAGTTATTAACTGCATCATCAACTTTATGAAAAATGCAGTTGCATTAGTACTTCCAAACTGTATTTCAATATGATGCTTATAGAGAAAAAGGCTTTTAATACTTCGTTGCTAAAAAGCTGCAAAGCATAGCTTGCCCTCATTTTCTCAAAGTTATTCGGGTGAATATCAACGCGTGTAATTTTTGGCATGGCCATTAGTCCTTCCTCCATTCTGCTTCAACATTCTCTGGTCTTGCTTCTCCTTCGGGCAGAAGAAAACCTCTGGTAACAAATGCGTTCCGTACACATTTTATTACGTGAGGAAAATCTGATATGAAATGTAAACTTCTAGAACAATCTGTAGGATGCATAATGCTGTATTTAGTTCCAGAACAATCTGCTGATATACCAAATGTCTTCCACATATTCCTGTTCCAAGAAGCCGCTTCACACATAATGAAATCAACAAACAGACCTGCATTTTCAGTGAGAATAACAGCTTCAATAATTAATTTTGCAAGCAAAGTTCCACTTATATTGTTACTTGTGGCAAAAACACCAATTATTTGGGTCCAATCTCCGTTTAATGGCTGAAACACCATTACCAGTCCGTGATTACATGGGGTATGCTTAACAGTTTCTGAAGTGTATGGCCCAATATCAACAAACCCTAATATTTCACCAGATGATTTTGCTTGCAGTTTTTTTTGTAAGCTTCACTTCATCTATTAATATACCACCATGTCTTGCAAAAGGCTCCATTTCACTTGCTTTCTTTGAAATAGTTTCAAACGTCAGTGCATTGAATCCAAAACCACTGTTGTAATTTGAAATATACTTTCTAATAGTTGTTCTATTAGGTAGGATCATGATTTTGTGTTTCCGTATGTGCGCGTACAATTTTGCACTTTTTATGTGCATTAGTAAGCATTCAAGTAACCATTCCTTGGTATATGACATACCTCTTGCAGATTTCCTTTTTGCTGCCTTATAACAATGAATAACCATTTGCTGCTGCTTAATGGGTAATTCAGCTATTTTTTCATTAATGGAAAGTTCTGTAAAATTCTTATTTTTGTTTTGGATTTTTTTTATGTAATCAGAGAACGAAATAACTCGTTTCTTCAGCCTGTTGATATTCCGAACTTTATTCTGATACTTATTTTTAAATGTAGCCTTTTTTCTATGATAAGCTATTTTGTGCAAAAGTAAGCGCCGCAGATACTTACATTTGAGGCAAGTCGCTGTTGTTCCTTTCCTTACACATTTTTTGCTGTACAAATTGTTCTCAAAAATAACTCCACTTTCAAGGTACTTCCTGTTATTTTCAAATTCTGAAATGGAGCCTGCACCATGACATATTGTTAGCCTATCAGTGTCTCGAATAATGGATTCTAATTCATCTTTAGAAGTAATATTAGAAACTGTGTTCATTTTAATCCATTTAATGGCTGAAACACCATTACCAGTCACAGGTAAAGTCTGGTTCACTTTTACACTTCACAGGTAAACTCTGGTTCACTTTCGGTTACAACAACCAGTTTTTCAGTTGTCAATGAATTTGACAATTCACATTTGAATGAATGAACATGGAAAATTATGCACTTTGAATTATTAGCAGGTATTTGCTTACCCCAAAATTCTGAAGGAAGGTTGATATTCAGAAGGCAGTTCAGTGCAACTCTTTGGGAAGTAAATTCCAAGCTATTTAAATTACCATCAGGCTTATCATCGGTTTCCCTAACTTTCCTCTTTTTTGCCAGAGGTTTTGATAAGTAATGGGGAAGGTTTGGAAATATTGTTGGAATTGCATCTGGTGTCAAGATGGGCCGATCTCTGGGTATTAACACAGTCTCCTCGTTTATTTCATGCACAAAATTTCGAATCACAAATCTCTCATCAAAGTGCAGTTCACATACAGCACTACATTTGTCTAAGTTTTTATCTGTACGGGGAATCAATTTCTGCCATTGCTGTAAAAGTTTATCATTTTTGGGTATTCCAAAAAGCGACAGCTTACTGTTTTTGTACTGAGTATTGCAACCTGGCACAAAACAATGGTTATTTCTCTTTCGCATAATCAGCTAAGTATAACTTATATACAATATTTAGGTAATCCACATTCCTTCTAAAACCTAAAACATAACACGTCTTCCTCTAAATCGCCGCTCTTTTCACAGTAAGCAACACGAATTTAGTTTCCCGCTTCGCTCACATTAAGAAAGAGGAAGGGAAGGCGATCGCAGCGCCATCTACGAAGGAGACAAATTTCGGTATCCACGCCAATCATTACGCATGCTAGGCGCTCGGCTCACTTTACCTTCTAGACGCTATACCTAGGGCCCCATTAAGGAGTCTTAATCCCAGGAACGATTTAAGAACCTCTGAGACCTCCGGGGCGTGGTAGCACGAGGTCTCTTCCTCCGCACCGCGCATTAACATACAATATATTACATTTCATCTAAAATTTTAAAATATTGCCAGGTATTCTTTATCTCAACGTCTACAGTCTTGTGACGATTATATATAGATTAAGATAATACAACGTCACAAATGTTTATTTTTTTTTATTTCTCAAGCCGACCATGGTTTCGCTGGGTATTGACCTAGCTTCATCAGGACGAATGGCACGTAAATATTCAAATTGTATATGACATCATAAATGGTGTTTACAGTCACGTGTTTTGGTTAGATGCTTCCACGCGCTTGATAGAAATGGCGTGGATGCCATGTCATTAACAAGTTGCGAAGACTTCTGATATATATGGAAAGCTTCCCAAATATCAAGTTTGGAGGTTGAATCTGGCTTGTCAATAAGTTTTGCTTCTTCAAAGAGAAATCTGTGGTCCTTTTCGTGACAGTGTTTAGCCATCGATGGCTTCTTTAGGTCACAATTCCGAATGTAGGTCTTGTGCTCCTTCAATCGAAAACGCAAGGCTCTACACGGGTCTGTCCTATATACGAAGCGCCACATTCACACGGAATTTGATAAATTCCCCACGAGTTTTTGTCTTCAACATAGTCCTTTGATTCTAAAAATCTCATTTTGTTTATGGGTTTAAAAATCACCTTAAAATTAAAGGTTTTGAGAATTTTTTTTTAATTTTGAAGGCAATGTCACGGGAATATGGAATAATGGCAAAATTCTCTCTCAATGGGCGCATCACAGGAGTTAATGTGGAGATGAACTTCGGTTTTCGGAATTTTGTCAGAGCCTTGTCTATAATGGAAGGGTTGTATCCTCGCTGTACTGCAACACGTTTAAGGAAATAAAGTTATTTTTCCAAACTGTCGCTAAATTACCTAGACCAAATTTAACGACCAAAGAAATTAATGCGCTTAAAGAATTGCGCTCAAATTCAAATTTAATTATTACTAGAGCTAACGAAGGAGGTCAGGTGGTTGTGTTAGACAAAAATCATTACGATAACAAAGTCAAAAATCTTATTTCGGATGGACCTTACAAAGAAATAAAGAATGATCCTTCAGATAAACAATTGAAAGATATACAGAAATTGATCAAAAACTCAGAAACTCTGAGCCAAAACATAAAAAACAAACTTAAACCTTCATACGCCCGTTGTGCGAGATTCGATGCTCTCCCTAAAATACGTAAATCTGGAATTCCTTTCCGACCTACAGTAAGTAATATCTGCACAGCAGCATAAAGTTATCGAAGTTCTTATCTTCAAAATTATCTACCTTGGCCACTCCAAACGAAACATCTGTAAAAAAATTCCATTGAGTTTACCAATCGACTCAAACTACATCCCTACGTAGATCAACTAATGCTATCCTTTGATGTGGTATCTATGTTCACCAATGTTCCAGTAAAAGGAGCTCTGGAATCTCTAAAATCAAGTCTTGTAGAGCATCATTACAGCCAACTTGAAGTTGAGGAAATAACAAGACTAGTGGACATTTGCATAAAACAGAACAGATTTACTTTCCGTGGAACGTTTTATGAACAGACGGAAGGTCTAGCCATGGGCAGCCCACTGTCACCTGTATTATGTGAAATCTACATGCGTCGATTTGAAGAAAAACTTTTCAAACTCGTGGAATTTGACTTATGGATACGATACGTAGACGATACTTTCGTTCTATGGAAGGGAAAACATTCTAAAATTCCGGAATTAGTCAAACTTATAAATTCCATTGATCCTTACATTCAATTCAGCTGCGAAACTGAAAATAACGGATGCCTACCATTCCTTGACGTCCTGGTAACTCGTTTAAATCAATCTCTCGCAACCACAATTTATCGGAAGACTTTCGCTATTTTTTCATCCTCCACATTCCAAGTCTAATCACCCTTATCAACAAAAACTCAGTGCCTTTTACAGTTGCGTATATCGCGCGATACATATATGTTCAGATAAGGACAGTTTGGAAAAAGAACTTTATTTCCTTAAACGTGTTGCAGTACAGCGAGGATACAACCCTTCCATTATAGACAAGGCTCTGACAAAATTCCGAAAACCGAAGTTCATCTCCACATTAACTCCTGTGATGCGCCCATTGCGAGAGAATTTTGCCATTATTCCATTTTCCCGTGACATTGCCTTCAAAATTAAAAAAAATTCTCAAAACCTTTAATTTTAAGGTGATTTTTAAACCCATAAACAAAATGAGATTTTTAGAATCAAAGGACTATGTTGAAGACAAAAACTCGTGGGGAATTTATCAAATTCCGTGTGAATGTGGCGCTTCGTATACAAGACAGACCCGTGTAGAGCCTTGCATTTTCGATTGAAGGAGCACAAGACCTACATTCGGAATTGTGACCTAAAGAAGTCATCGATGGCTAAACACTGTCACGAAAAGGACCACAGATTTCTCTTTGAAGAAGCAAAACTTATTGACAAGCCAGATTCAACCTCCTAACTTGATGGTTTGGAAGCTTTCCATATACACTGACGGAAAAAAAAAATCCCAACACCAAGAAGGGGTTGTGTTAGATAAACGACAGTTGGTAGGCGGTGAGAGTACATCTGTAAGATGACGTCTATGCAAATTTCGCGCTCGGCGCATACGTGTGGCGCTAGTAGCGCCCCTCGGAACATGCAAAGCAGGTGTGCTGTAAATACGCGCTGTAACGTTCGTGAGCGTTAGTTATCGTTGAGATTCGACGTAGGGTGTTGATGTTAGTCAAGAATGCATTTAAGAAGACGAAGAAGCCATTATCAACAGCTCACGGAGTTTGAACGAGGTCGTGTAATAGGGCTACGAGAAGGTGGATTTTCTTTCCGCAATATTGCAGAACGACTTGGCAGGAATGTAGCCACTGTGCATGATTGTTGGCAGCGGTGGTCAAGGGAAGGTACTGCCTCAAGAAGACCGGGTTCCGGCCGGCCACGTGGTACTACTGAGAGGGAAGACCGCCGTGTACGGCGTATGGCTGTGGCGCATCGTACCGTGTCTGCGGCAGCAATTCGAGCTGCAGTTGCCGCCACAGTGACACAACGAACTGTTACAAATCGGCTACTTGAAGGACAACTCCGAGCCAGACGCCCTGTAGCGTGCATTCCACTTACTCTAAACCACTGCCGTTTGCGACGTCAGTGGTGTCAAGCTAGAGCTCATTGGAGGACGGAGTGGAGATCTGTTGTGTTTTCTGATGAAAGCTGGTTCTGCCTGGGTGCCAGTGATGGCCGTGTGTTGGTTAAAAGGAGGCCAGGTGAGCGCCTGCAACCAACCTGTCTGCGGCCGAGACACACTGGACCTACACCTGGAGTTATGGTCTGGGGAGCAATTTCCTATGACAGCAGGAGCACTCTCGTGGTTATCCCATGCTCCCTGACGGCACAGTTGTACGTCGGTCTGGTGATTCAACCTGTTGTGCTGCCATTCATGAACAGAATTCCTGGGGGTGTTTTCCAACAGGATAACGCTCGCCCGCATACCGCTGTTGTAACCCAACATGCTCTACAGAGTGTCGACATGTTGCCGTGGCCTGCTAGATCACCAGATCTTTCTCCAATCGAGCACGTATGGGACATCATTGGACGACAACTCCAGTGTCACCCCCAACCAGCATTAACCGTCCCTGTATTGACCGACCAAGTGCAACAGGCATGGAACTCCATCCCACAAACTGACATCCAGCACCTGTACGACACAATGCATGAACGTTTGCGTGCTTGCATTCAACATTCTGGCGGTTACACCGGTTATTAATGTACCAGCATTTCACATTTAAAATGGCTCTTCTCGCGCTTACAATCAGCTGTGATCTTGAAACCTGAATCGATTAAATATGTTACCTATACGAATGTATTGCCGCCATTTCATTCCTCTACAACTATTTTTTCGTGGTGTTGGGATTTTTTTCCGTCAGTGTATATCAGAAGTCACCGCAACTTGTTAATGACATGGCATCCACGCCATTTCTATCAAACGCGTGGAAGCATCTAACCAAAACACGTAATTGTAAACACCATTTTTTTTTATTGGAGGTTTAACGACCACCGTGAGCAACTCAATGGGCTATACGCAGTCGCCCGTCCCTAATTTAGGGTCACTGGTTCCAGGGAAGGGAGAGAGCCAGTGCCGTAAGACAAACACAACATCCATGCCTCACCGGGATTCGAACCCGGACCCCTTTCGGACGAATGATCAGAGGCCATCGCTTAGACCACTGCGCCACCGGGGCGGCAAACACCATTTATGATGTCATATACAATTTGAGGGATGTAAGGTCAGGTGATACGTAACATCACAGCCTCTCCTTGACAAATGTCAACCCCGCCTTCTCGTGGTGCATCCTGTTCCCACTAAAGGGGCTCTGACGACCGCAAATAGCGGTATAACTATACCATCGGGATCAGAGGAAATGCTATCCCACACTCACCAACCCGCTTGGCCAGCGTGGTGAGTTATGGCCAAACACCTCCAAAATGACTCTACAACTTAAATCTTGGCCCTCAGTCTCCGGCAGCTGGAATGTACCTGGCCAAGGCAGCGGCCAGTGCGACATGAAGGCAGAGGGTGCTAAGAATCCCCGGAGGACCGGACTAGGCTGCCATTTGATGCTGACCTTGGCTACCTACAACGCACGCTCCCTATCTTCTGATTCAAGGCTTCTTGAATTGGAAGAGGAACTACAAAGGATCAAGTGGGACATCGTCGGGCTAAGTGAGGTAAGGAGAAAAGGAGAAGATCTCATTGAACTGAAAAGTGGACATCTCTTCTATTATCGTGGGACAGATACTGGCAGAACTAGTGGTGTTGGATTTATAATAAACAAGAAACTGAAGGATAAAGTGGTAGAAGTTGAAAGTTCCTCGGACAGAGCTGCACGACTCGTTATCCAACTATCGAGAAGATACCAGGCTCAGATTATTCAAACTTATGCACCCACCACAAGTCATCCTGAAGAAGAAATTGAAGAATTTTATGAGGAAATTCGTCATCTAAATAATAAAGGTAAGCAGCACTTGAAGATAATTATGGGAGATTTCAATGCAAAAATAGGGCACCGGCAACAGAATGAAACTTCAGTAGGTAAATTCGGTCACGGCAACAGAAACCAGCGTGGAAATACTCTCGTTGAGTTTGCAGAGGCAGAAGGATTTTTCATCTTGAATTCCTTTTTCAAGAAAAAGCCACACAGGAAATGGACATGGAGACATCCAATTGGGACGACAAGTGAAATTGATTTTATTATGTGTAACAAAAAATTCGTCATCGAAGACTGCAGTGTGCTAAACAAGTTCAACACAGGTAGTGACCATAGATTGGTGAGATGTAAGATGCACCTCAACACTAAACTTTAACGTGGCAAGCTCATAAGACAAACAAAATGTATTGACATAACCAACCTTAAAAAACACCATAATACTTTCAAGTTGGAACTGAAGAACAGATTCTCTGCTTTAGAAGGCCTAACATCGGAAGAAGTGGATATTTCGGAAGTTAACAGAAAAGTAACCAAAGCTCTTATGGAAACAGCAACAAAATTAGCTGGGTCTAAGAACAAGTTGCATGTAAACAAATTATCAGGAAAAACCAAAATGTTGATGCAAAAAAAGAAGAGAGATGAGGACAACTAAAGAAGATGTGACTTCCAAAGTGGAATATATAGAGCTATGCAAGACAGTAAGAAAAAGTATCACTGAAGACGTAAGGAAATTCAACTGTGAGCTAGTGAGGAAAGCAATTGAAAACAACCAAAGCCTAAAGATAGCAAAGGGACATCTCAGTAAGGGAAGAAAACAGATTATGGCTCTGAGAAAAGAAGATGGTTCTATAACAAGAAATAGAGGTGAAATTTTGACAAGAGTGAAAGATTTCTACTCCAAATTATATGAAAGGGATGATACATGTACTCCAGACATCATGAAAGGTACCAGAGTTCTTCCAGTCCTCCCAGCAGAAGTTGCACATGCAATCAAGAACATGAAGGGGGGAAAGCTCCAGGAGAAGATGGAATTACTATAGACATCATACAAGAAGCAAGTGGAGAAATGGAAACAGTACTCGCCCAAATTTTCACTCGATGCCTTAATGAAGGGAAGATTCCTGAGGATTGGAACAATGCTACAATGATCCTGCTACATAAAAAGGTGACATTGAGGATCTCAGGAACTACAGACCTATCAGCCTCCTATCAGTGGTTTATAAAATCTTCACTAAAGTTCTTTCACACCGCTTGAAGGTAACACTGGACATGGCTCAACCGAGAGAACAAGCTGGATTCAGGAGTGGCTACAGCACAATAGATCATATCCACGTACTGAGAGAACTAATTGAAAGAGCGAGGGAATATGAACTTCCATTGTGCATGGCTTTTATCGATTATGAAAAAGCCTTTGATTCGGTGAAACCATCAGCAGTTACCACGGCTCTGAAATCCTGCGGTATTGAAGATGCATACATTAATATTATTAATAACATCTATGAAAATGCAAGTGCAAAGATTCGGCTGTTTGAAAATACAACACACATAAAAATTGGAAAAGGAGTGAGACAAGGTGACACCATATCTCCGAAGCTCTTTAATGCCACATTGGAAAATGTCTTTCAATCACTGAACTGGGAAAACAAAGGGATAAAGATTAATGGAGATTATCTAACCCACCTTCGTTTTGCTGATGACGTAGTCATTTTTGCAACTACCCCATCAGAGCTGCAGAGTATGATCCAGGAACTTGCTGACAAGAGTAAAGAAGTGGGATTAAAAATGAACTTTCAGAAGACAAAAGTGATGTTCAATGCTTTTACAAGAAATGAAGATTTATCGATTGATGGAGAAAAACTGGAGATAACAGATACGTATGTTTATCTTGGACAGCAGATATCAAGTGAGGGTCACATTGATGAAGAAATTAATCGGCGTACAAAACTTGCCTGAGAGCTTTTGGAAGAAACAGCATAATTTTCAAGAGCAATATGCCATTATGTCTTAAAAGAAAAGTGTTTGATCAATGCATCCTTCCAGTGCTTACGTATGGTGCAGAGACGTGGACCTTAACTAAAAGAGACATACAAAGGCTGCAGACAACTCAAAGCAGCATGGAGAGGTGCATGCTTGGTATAACCAGGAGAGATAAGAAGAGGAACTCGTGGATCCGAAAAATGACAAGAGTGGAAGACATCATGATCAGAGTTAAATCCCTGAAATGGCAATGGGCTGGACATACTGCCAGAAGGACAGACCATAGATGGACAGCCGAAATTTTAGATTGGATTCCAAGGGACAGGAAAAGACCCAGAAAAAGACCACATGGGAGATGGGTGGATGAAATTCGTAAATATGCGGGAGTGACATGGAGGAGACTGGCACAAGACAGACCGTTGTGGAGAAAACTTGGGGAGACCTTCGTCCAGCAGTGGATTGATAATGGTTGACAATGATGATGATGATGATACAATTTGAATATTTACGTGCCATTCGTCCTGATGAAGCTAGGTCAATACCCAGCGAAACCATGGTCGGCTTGAGAAATAAAAAAAAAAAAAAAAAACATTTGTGACAACTACGTTGTATAATCTTCATCTACATTGCCAGGTATCTTATCTTTTTCATCTCAAGAAATACGATAAAAAAATGTGTAATGTGTTTTAGGCACTGCATTTTAAACGCAGCTGAAACTGAGATGGGACGCAAATATCGAGATTTTCTCCGGCTGTCCCCGTGTAAACCAATTCCGTACAAATGGGGAATTTCTGTGATCTGGAATTAATCGATGTGATTAGGTAATACAGACACCAATTAGGCAGTTTTGTACGAGACACAGCGAGAGACCCACCGCCAACAGCCACTAGTGGCGTAGAGTGACCTAAAATTTGTTATTGGCTAAATATTTTTAAATTGCTCTCAACCTTCCGTAGTGTGAAATATAAGTTCAGGGGATTGTAAGGTTTAAAAACGGGACCAGCTGAAATTTCCGTGTGGTGGGTCAGGTGCACTCAGAGTCGAAGTGAAGGTTCAAGTGCGCTCGGAGTCAGGGTAAAGGGTCAAGTGCATTCGGAGTCAGTGTGAAGGGTCAAGTGCACTCGCAGTCAGTGTGAAGGGTCAAGTGCACTCGGAGTCAGGGTGAAGGGTCTGGTGCACTCGGAGTCAGGGTAAAGGGTCAGGTGCACTCGGAGTCAGGGTGAAGGGTCAAGTGCACTTGAAGTCAGAGTAAAGGGTCAAGTGCACTCGGAGTCAGGGTGAAGGGTCAAGTGCACTCGAAGTCAGAGTAAAGGGTCAAGTGCACTCGGAGTCAGGGTGAAGGGTCAAGTGCATTCGGTATCAGGGTGAAGGGTCAAGTGCACTTGGAATCAGGTTGAAGGGTCAAGTGCACTGGGATTCAGGGTGGAGGGTCAGGCGCACTCGGAATCAGGTTGAAGGGTCAAGTGCGCTCGGAGTCAGGGTGAAGAATCAAGTGCACTCGAAGTTAGGGTGAAGGGTCAGGTGCACTCAAAGTCAGGGTGAAGGGTCAAGTGCACTTGGAGTTAGGATAAGGGCCAGGTGCACTCGGAGTCAGGGTGAAGGATCAAGTGCACTCGGAATCAGGTTGAAGGGTCATGTGCACTCGGAGTCAGGATGAAGGGTCAGGTGCACTCAAAGTCAGGGTCAAGGGTCAAGTGCACTCGAATTCAGTGTGAAGGGTCAAGTGCACTCGTAGCCAGGGTGAAAGGTCAGGTGACTTGGAGTCAGGGTTAAGGGTCAGGTACACTAGGCGTCGGATGAAGGGTCAGGTGCACTCGGAGTCAGGGTGAAGGGTCAGGTGCATTCCGAGTCCAGATGAAGGGTCAGTTGCACTCAGTCATTACCTATATTTTTTATTGGCACGTCTTTTGTAAAAAAAGATCGTGCTTATCTTACCGGTTTGTCCGTCCGTCCGTCCGTCCGTCTGTACCCACGATATCTCTGCAACTATTAGTCCGATTTGAAAAATTCTTTTTGCATTGGGAAGCTTGAAATATGCGAATGATGATCCTTTATTTCGTTTTTTTTTACGATGTACAATTTCGCCGCTAGGGAGATGATGTCGAATTCAAAAGTACTTTTTATTCCACATATTTGCTTCTAAACATTCGATTAAAAAAATTCATTTATCTTTCGATTCCATTTATGTCGAAGAGTATTTTAAATATAGTTACTTTTCCAAATTACGCACAGATTTTCCGCTGGGGGGCGTAAAAGTAAATTACATTTTCCCCGATAACTCTTCTTCTAAAACTCCGATTTAAAAAATGTTTTCTTCAGCGGATACATCTCCTGATGGAAAATGTTTTGCATATAATTTCAAATTTTTGGTGAAGAATACTTTAGCCACCAATTTTGCTTCTGATGTCATCATCATCATTGTCAACCATTATCAATCCACTGCTGGACGAAGGTCTCCCCAAGTTTCCTCCACAACGGTCTGTCTTGTGCCAGTCTCCTCCATGTCACCCCTGCATACTTTCGAATTTCATCCACCCATCTCCCATGTGGTCTTCTTCTGGGTCTTTTCCTATCCCTTGGAATCCAATCTAAAATTTCAGCTGTCCATCGATGATCTGTCCTTCTGGCAGTATGTCCAGCCCATTGCCATTTCAGGGATTTAACTCTGATCATGATGTCTTCCACTCTTGTCATTTTTCGGATCCACGAGTTCCTCTTCTTATCTCTCCTGGTTACACCAAGCATGCACCTCTCCATGCTGCTTTGAGTTGTCTGCAGCCTTTGTATGTCTCTTTTAGTTAAGGTCCACGTCTCCGCACCATACGTAAGCACTGGAAGGATGCATTGATCAAACACTTTTCTTTTAAGACATAATGGCATATTGCTCTTGAAAATTATGCTGTTTCTTCCAAAAGCTCTCCAGGCAAGTTTTGTACGCCGATTAATTTCTTCATCAATGTGACTTTCACTTGATATCTGCTGTCCAAGATAAACGTACGTGTCTGTTATCTCCAGCTTTTCTCCATCAATCGATAAATCTTCATTTCTTGTAAAAGCATTGAGCATCACTTTTGTCTTCTGAAAGTTCATTTTTAATCCCACTTCTTTACTCTTGTCAGCAAGTTCCTGGATCATACTCTGCAGCTCTGATGGGGTAGTTGCAAAAATGACTACGTCATCAGCAAAACGAAGGTGGGTTAGATAATCTCCATTAATCTTTATCCCCTTGTTTTCCCAGCTCAGCGACTGAAAAACACCCTCCAATGTGGCATTAAGGAACTTCGGAGATATGGTGTCACCTTGTCTCACTCCCTTTCCAATTTTTACGTATGTTGTATTTTCAAACAGCCGAATCTTTGCACTTGCATTTTCATAGATGTTATTAATAATATTAATGTATGCATCTTCAATACCGCAGGTTTTCAGAGCCATTGTAACTGCTGATGGTTTCACCGAATCAAAGGCTTTTTCATAATCGATAAAAGCCATGCACAATGGAAGTTCATATTCCCTCGCTCTTTCAATTAGTTCTCTCAGCACGTGGATATGATCTATTGTGCTGTAGCCACTCCTGAATCCAGCTTGTTCTCTCGGTTGAGCCATGTCCAGTGTTACCTTCAAGCGGTGTGAAAGAACTTTAGTGAAGACTTTATAAACTACTGATAGGAGGCTGATAGGTCTGTAGTTTCCGAGATCCTCAATGTCACCTTTCTTATGTAGCAGGATCATTGTAGCGGTGTTCCAATCCTCAGGAATCTTTCCTTCATTAAGGCATCGAGTGAAAATTTGGGCGAGTACTGTTTCGATTTCTCCACTTGCTTCTTGTATGATGTCTACAGTAATTCCATCTTCTCCTGGAGCTTTTCCTCGCTTCATGTTCTTGATTGCATGTGCAACTTCTGCTGGAAGGACTGGAGGAACTCTGGTACTGGTATCTTTCATGATGTCTGGAGTGCATATATCATCCCTTTCATATAATTTGGAGTAGAAATCTTTCACTCTTGTCAAAATTTCGCCTCTATTTCTTGTTACAGAACCATCTTCTTTTCTCAGTGCCATAATCTGTTTTCTTCCCTTACTGAGATGTCCCTTTGCTATCTTTAGGCTTTGGTTGTTTTCAATTGCTTTCCTCACTAGTTCACAGTTGAATTTCCTTACGTCTTCAGTGATACTTTTTCTTACTGTCTTGCATAGCTCTATATATTCCACTTTGGAAGTCACATCTTCTTTAGTTGTCCTCATCTCTCTTCTTTTTTGCATCAACATTTTGGTTTTTCCTGATAATTTGTTCACATGCAACTTGTTCTTAGACCCAGCTAATTTTGTTGCTGTTTCCATAAGAGCTTTGGTTACTTTTCTGTTAACTTCAGAGATGTCCACTTCTTCCGATGTTAGGCCTTCTAAAGCAGAGAACCTGTTCTTCAGTTCTAACTTGAAGGTATTATGGTGTTTTTTAAGGTTGGTTATGTCAATAGATTTTGTTTGTCCTATGAGCTTGCCACGTTCAAGTTTAGTGTTGAGGTGCATCTTACATCTCACCAATCTATGGTCACTACCTGTGTTGAACTTGTTTAGCACACTGCAGTCTTCTATGACGAATTTTTTGTTACACATAATAAAATCAATTTCACTTGTCGTCCCATTTGGATGTCTCCATGTCCATTTCCTGTGTGGCTTTTTCTTGAAGAAGGAGTTCAAGATGAAAAACCCTTCTGCCTCTGCAAACTCAACGAGAGTATTTCCACGCTGGTTTCTGTTGCCATGACCGAATTTACCTACCGAAGTTTCATTCTGTTGCCGTTGCCCTATTTTTGCATTGAAATCTCCCATAATTATTTTCAAGTGCTGCTTACCTTTATTATTTAGATGACAAATTTCCTCATAAAATTCTTCAATTTTTTCTTCAGGATGACTTGTGGTGGGTGCATAAGTTTGAATAATCTGAGCCTGGTATCTTTTCGAGAGTATCTGCCATAAAATCTGAGCTTCTAAAATATCGATTGAAAAAATTCTTTCGTGGTATGATGCCACTCACATCGATAAACATTTTCGGAATATTTTCTTCTTAAAATAATCCTCAGTTTCTCCGCCAGGGGGCGTATATGTATATCATATTTTTGTCAATATCTCTACTTCTAGGAGTCCGATTTGAAAAATTCCTTCTTTGTTGGATAGTGTTTCCAGTGTGACATGTTTCTCATATAATTTTAAAAATTTTCAAGTAATTCATAGACTTTCCGCTAGGGATCGTAGAGGTAAATTGTGTTCCCCCCTATATCTCTGCTTCTAAATCTCCGATTTGAAAAATTCTTTCGGCACCGGATACAGCTCCTGATGGAAAATCGTTTGCACATAATTTCTAATTTTTGTAAAAAAATGGTTTGGCCACCAGGGGTCGTAAAATCTTAATTTCCGCTTATGATGTATTTGCAGCAAAATATAAACTTCTAAATTCTTTATTGAAAAAATTCGTCGTTTGTAGACAGATAGTACTCATGTCGGCAAACCTTTTAGAAACATTTTCTTTTTTAAAAAATGCATGGTTTCTACACCAGGGGGCGTAGATGTATATCTTATTTTTGTCAATATCTCTACTTCTGGGAGTCCGATTATAAAAATTCCTTCTTTGTTGGATAGTGTTTCCAGTGTGACATGTTTTTCATATAATTTCAAAGTTTTCAACTAATTCATAGACTTTCCGCTAGGAGGAGTAATGATAAATTGCTTTCCCTCCTCTATCTCTGCTTCTAAATCTCCGATTTGAAAAAATCTTTCTGCACCTAATATAGCTCCTGATGGGAAATCCTTTGCACATAATCTCTAATTTTTTTAAAAAATTATTTGGCCACCAGGTGGCGTAAGTCTCAATTTCCGCTTCTGATGTATTAGCAGCAAAACATGAGCTTCTAAAATCTCGATTGAAAAAAAAGTGGTTAGTTCACCGATACTACTTATGACGACAAACCTTTCAGGAACATTTTCTTCTTGAAATAATGCATGGTTTCTACGCCAGGGGGCGTAGATGTATATCTTATTTTTGTCAATATCCCTACTTCTAAGAGTCCGATTTGAAAAATCCCGTTGGATAGTGTTTCCGATGCGAAATGTTTTTACCTATAAATTCAAAATATTCAAGTAAATCATAGACTTTCCGCTAGGGGGCACAAAGGTAAATTGCGTTTTCTGCGTTATTTCTGCTTCTAAAACTCCGATTTGAAAAATTCTTCCTGTATCGCATACAAGACCTGATGGAAAATATTTTTCACATAATTTCTAATGTTTGGTAAAGAATGGTTTGGCCACCATGGGGCATAAGTGTTAATTTCTGCTTTTGGTGTATTTGTAGCAAAATCTGGGCTCCTGAAAACTCGACTAATTTTTTTTTTTCTTGGACTGATAGTGCTCATATGGAAAAACCTTTTGAGAATACTTTCTTCCTAAAATAATGCATGGCTTTCCCACCAGGGGACGTAAAGTCACATCTCGTTTTTGTTGATATCTCTGTTCCTAAGAGTCCGATTTGAAAAATTCTTTCTATGTCGGAGAACGTTTCCGGTGCGAAATGTTTCTCATATAAATTCATGTTTTTCTTAACGCACAAGTCTGCAACCAAAGAGCGTAAGCTCACAATTCCGTTTACAGCAATATCTGAGGAATTAAAAACCCAATTGAAAAACACCTTTCTTCCGTCAGATAATATTGTTTTCCATACCGGTTCCATTGACTTTGAATAGCTTTGATAAATTTAATTTGCGTCAGAACGGATTCAAAAGACGTGCTTATTACACCCGAAAATTCGGTGTCAACTTTCTTGTTACTTAATCTTACCGAGTTTGATTGAAAGGAAACTTAACATTGGAAATGCTTCGTAAAAAAATGCATATTTCCATAAACGTTTTTAATTACTTTTATCTTGCAAAACTTATGCCCTTTAGTTGTGTGAATAAAACAAAATATTGCACACATCTCTTAAAATTATTAAGGCAATTCTTTAAGGAACAAAAAACGATTTCATAACTACTCTCGTCCCCCAAACTTATCATAGCAGCCGCCAAGCCCTCCACTCCAACTTTTGAGACAAGTCTACGCTCTTAGTAGTGATTTTAAACAACAAAATACTTTGTATCTAACAGCTTGAATGCACATGCGCAGATCTTCCAAGCTCGGCTAAACTTTCAAAGTAGAGAGCAGACTTTTTTTTGACATAAGTATAAAGTAAAAAAAATGCTTTTTAATATGGGTAGTAACATGCTTTTATGCATTTTCTAGCTCAAATTCTACCATCCACAACCATTGCACGGCTGCTTGGCGCCTTAGGCAATGGCCCAAGAAATCTATGTAATTCATTTGTGTAGCATCACTGTATTTATTCAATAATTTCAAGATGCAAAAAAAGATACAATGTGATCTAAATGGAAAAGAAACTAATGGGAACTACATCGATTTACTTGATTGGTCCAACGTAAATTAAAATTTCAGTTTGCATACTTTTATTCGCAAAATTATCAACAAGTGTCTTCAAATCTAGGTCACGGGCAATTTCTTGTTCGATCGACAACGTATAATTCCAGCGAGATTAATTTAATTGTAGCGCCTCTTACTTTTGCCCCTTTTTTCATTAGAAAATAAGTCGGAGTGTAACAGTTGCTAACCTCTAGTCTAGGAGCTGAGAATTGACACTGTTTGTTACAGAAGTGGGATATTTCCACTGAACGCCGCATAAGACAGAATCCATTTTTCTTAAATTTTATACCGCCCTCAGGCGACGCTGACTTGCTTGCTACATAGATTTATGGCAGTTTTTCGACAGATGTGCGCATGGGTGTCGGATTAACTGCAGGCTGACTTACCCAGTCTATAAGCGCAGGTCTCAGTTAGTCGCTTACTCAACGAATAAGAATTTTATATTGAAAGGACAACAGAAAAAAATTCTTTATCTTTTTTATCATTATTTTTTCCGTATTAACTCATTCAATTTTATCAACTATAACAGCGGCAGCAGAACCGCAGGGGCAGAGGGGACAGTTTCCCACTCACGCAAATGAGTGTGGAGGCAAAACATCACATTTGCCCCCTCAGTTCTCTTCCTTTTCAAATTACATATGCTCGTGATTGGAAATCTCAAACATTCGTTTTTTTTCGTTTCTGTTTTTTTTTTAAATTCATTTTGATAAAAATTGAGTATTGCTCTTCAGTTTTGACCATGAACTATCTAGAAATCTGATTTTTTTTTTATTGACACCTACTCTTGAGTCGCCAAGAAATGCAAGCCCCATTAAACAGTCCAGAGGGCTGGTTCCCGTTTGAAGACCAGCAATGATTTGTGTCTCATTAGGTGTAAAAAATTAGTCTAAAAAAATGAGTAAAAGGAAATAGGAAGCAGGGTGAGGAATGTGATATAAGTTTCATCAGTGTTTAATTATAGTATTTACGGCTGCATTTCCTGCGGAATTCGTACCAATCCGGAAGTATCAAAATCTATAGCTTAACATCAAACAGAAGTCATCGTTCTTTCCACGTTTATACAAGAGTCACGGAAAAATTCTCATTGGCCGCCACCGGGAATCGAACCCAGGGTCTTTTAGTTACGCTCCGGACATGCTTCCACTGCACCACAGCGGCCTCGAGTTCCTCCCGACTCACATACGACTAACAGCCAATCCACTTGGCAGGTTGCTTCTTGGAGGCGGGGTTCACCAAAGACCGTAAGCAGCAACTGAACAAATAACTAGAAGGCGAATGAATAATTAATACAGACATTTGACGTGGACTAGGAATATCAAACAGAAGTCATAGCTCTTTCCACGTTTATAAGTGAGTTTAACGCCGTTTATGTATTCAGTTAGTTTACACTGAGAAACTATATACATATATGAAAGTGTTTAGATGAATGTTTAATCAAAAAAAAATTATTCAGCAAATTTTCTTAATGAAGTCAGCACGTCTACAGTAGTAAGATAAATTTTATGCCATGATAAAATATTTTGTTCTGCGACATCTTGCCTCCGCTCTCAAAAAAGAGTTCGGACGCCACTAAGTTGCTGTGCGTTGTTTATAAAATAACGTGGACGGAGCGATGACATCGTCCATTTGCATTGTCTCCACGTATTTGATATGTATTCACCGTTTCTGTCGCCCTTTAGATAGCTACAATTAAATAGCTGTTGTATCAAATGCCACCAGATGACGATATCTCAGTTGCTGAGACCATCAATACGGATTTGTGTCGTCAGATGCTGACTGATAAATCACGCGTGGCGCTGGGAATTGTTGGTACTGTAGCGTAAATGCAAGCGCACTCGACTATATAGTTATCGAGAGATCTGGGATTCGATTCCAGCGGTATCGGAACGCAATTTGTGAGCTGCTGTGCGTTGTTTATAAAATAACGTGGACGGAGCAATGACATCGTGCCGCCCCGCTGGCCTCTGATCATTCGTCCGTAAGGGGTCCGGGTTCGAATCCCGGTGAGGCATGGATGTTGTGTTTGTCTTACGGCACTGGCTCTCTCCCTTCCCTGGATCCAGTGACCCTAAATTAGGGACGGGCGACTGCTTATAGCCCATTGAGTTGCTCACGGTGGTCGTTAAACCTCCCATCAAAAAAAAAAAATGACATCGTCCATTTGCATTGCCTCCACGTGTTTGATATGTATTCACCGTTTTTAAAATTTAATTCCCTCTTACTCACTCCGTTTCCCCCCATTTAAAGAATGAAAACTGCAGAATTTTAAAATTCATAATTGGCACTTTTAATTTAGCATCATTTTAAATTAAAAATAATTAAATAAATTAATTCAATTTCACTTTCCGCTAATGCAACCTTGAAATCTTCAGTTTTACTATAATAATTTCAGTGCAGCATTTTAATGTTATTTAATATTAATTATTTAATACAGTGTCCGAATAATGACTGTGCACTGAATATACGAATTGCAGTAGTGAAATTTTGAATGTAATTACAGTAGACATGACCCACAATGTGGAAGTGCTCTGTGTCTTCATGTCTTTTTTTTTTTTTTTTTTTTTTTCGGTTGGAGGTTTAACGACTACCGTGAGCAACTCAATGGGCTATAAGCAGTCGCCCATCCCTAATTTAGGGCCACAGGTTCCAGGAAAGGGGGAGATCCAGCGCCGTAAGAGAAACACAACATCCATGCCTCACAGGGATTCGAACCCGGACCTATCTCGGGCGAATAGTCAGAAGCCATCGCTTAGACCACTGTGCCACCAGGGCGGCCTCCATGTCTTCCCATCCCAAGGCGCGCGTAGCTGTCATTCCGAGAGAACGTCATTCCCGAGCGCTTGGTTTTCGGAGGCAGACGTGTCGATTGATCACTCGTCTCGGCAGAAAGACAATGGTGTTGACGGTTGAGCCGAGAGTGTTTTTGGTGCAACATGTCTTTCTTCATGACGATAAGTATACTGACGAAGTGCAAAAACACTTCGCTCGGAAATTTCGTGGTGCAGACGTCTCCTACCGTCATGCGGTATGTCAGCTCATAGCGAAGTTTTGGGAAACTGTCATTGTTCTGGTTCCCCCCACTCCGGTAGGCCACGAATGGCAGACGAGACCGTACAGGATATCCAGGACAGCATACAGAGGAGTTCACACAAGTCCGTGAGGCAGCTCAAGCTAATGTGCCAAAGAGTATACGATATTTTGAAAAGGCAGTTGGGTTTCCACCAGTACAAAGTGTCTGTCGTGCATCAGCTGAAAGAAACACGTGACCTGTGTTCGGTACTTCAGGTGGTTTCAAGAGTTCCTGTCTGAAGAAGGTGCGGATATTCTGGACATGACTTTATTTACAGATGAAGCATGGTTCTATCTGTCCAAGTACATCAACAACCCAAACACTCGTCTGTGGGGTACTATTGCATAAGAACTACAAGCTGCAATAACGACCCACATCCAACAAATCACACCACATTCCCCGAGAAAGATATTCACCAACATGCAGCGGTGGAGCCCATTTCCACCTCTTGTAAAAACCAGTTCGACATGGTAAGTGTTACCTTCAGTGCACAGTTATTTTTCTGACACCTTGTATTATTTATGTTAGGTGCACAAATAAGTTTTAAAGCGTTTTAAGACAAAGCAACATAATAGCTATCTGGCCGGATTTCGCGAGTTCCGGAAGATGCCAAAGATGAACTACGCCAACTGTGTTGCTCTGGGCAGAGATCGGAGTACAATAATAAACAAAGGCTTGGTAATTTTAAAATTCCGGGAGTGATTTCGAACCTTCGAAATGACAGCTCAATTGTATTGACGCTAACAGACAAATCCGGCCAGATAGCTATTATGGACACAGCGGATTACAAGAGGATTTTATTTCCGATTCTGGATCTACGATCTAACTAACTAACCCTCTAAATTCTTGGGTTGCACAGGTACAACGAGCTGCAAGACTACCCTCTTCCGGAAGATTTCAAAAAAGCCTCCAAATTACCGCCTGGGCCTCAGATCCCATTACTCTTTAGTTGACTTAAACACCACAAGCCCGTCAATTTATTGAGACCGATTGTGTCCAGAAGGTCCGCACCGACCTACCATTTAGAGAAGGCATTATCCAGATTCCTGACTACTCATCTACCTGAATCGGACTTTGTATTAACTTCTACTTTAGATTTCATCACGAAAACCAAGCAACTCACTGTTCAACAATATTATCGGCAGTTTCGACGTGGTATCCCTTTACCCATCAGTCCCCGTGCCGGAAGTCATTAGAACGTTGAAAGAGGCTGTTTCTAATTCATTAGTTTATTCGCAAGAGTCGTGCCTCAGCATCTTCAAATTAATGGACTTAGTCTGAAATTCCAGCTGCTTCAGTTTCCAAGGACACGTTTATAAGCAAGTAAATGACGCTCCGATAGGATCTTCGCTTTCAGCCGTTCTCGCAGAAGCAATACTTCGCCCCATTAAGCAACATGTATTCACTAACGTCACCCCAAGGCTTACCACATGACTGCGATATGCGGACGAGGTATTTTTCATATGGCCTCACAGAAAGGAGACTCTCCCATCTTTCCGCGATAAAGTCAATTATATACACCCTATGATCAATTTTACTATGGAGTTTGAGCGCAGTGGTACTTTACCTTATCTCGACGTCTTAGTGAGAAAATCGCATGACAATCGCCTTGGTACGGAAGTCTACTATAAACCCACCTTCGTTCTCAACTTGATGCTCCGCAGTTCATTCTGCCCGGATGGTTACAAGACAGCCTTCTTCCGTTCTCGAATTAGAAGAGCCTTCGCCGTCTCCTCCGATGTTCGTTCCAGAGAATTGGAACTAAAAAACCTGGTCGAATTGGCCTCTGAGGCAGGATATACGTCGAACCAGATGCATAACTTTATCGAAAAAGCCAGAACTAGCCGTGTCAATCTTTCTATGCCGCAACTTCACTACCTGGGCTCTATTCCCTACATACCAAATATTTCCTATCAACTCAAAAACGCGCTCAGGAGGATGAGCTTCGGTGTCGGCATAAGGTCTCCGGCATCTTTGTATACGATGCTTAAGAGAAATATTGATAAGCCCCCTCTTTTCAATGAGGCAGGTGTTTATGCAATCCCACTACAATATCCGAACGGCTCCAGGCGATACTACATCGGAATGACCAAACGATCCTTTGGAATTAGAATCAACGAACATAAAAGGAATACAAAAGACGGTAAAATAACCACTGCCCTATCAAGAGAGGTCAAGTTCAAGATCCTATGTGGAATGATATCAAGAAATTAGCTTCATACTCCACACCTAAATATACTGCCATTCGCGAAACCTTGGAAATCTTGACCAGCAGCGAGTCTTGCAATGATAGCGTCTCCCTCGAGTTGCCACACATTTGGAATCAATTATTCAAACAATGCTCTGTTTTCTACCACAGTACCGCGCGACCAACCAACGTGACCTCGTTTCTTCGAATGTCTGATCACATTTGCGCTTTTTCATTTATTGTCTAGTCAAGTCACCACGTTCAAATTGTTGAAGTGTCCCATTATCTAGTTTGCAGTTGTCTACTTTCCTTGAAAAAGCCATCTGGCTGATGTGCGAAATCTTGGAAACTTTGATTTACATTTTACGACAAGAAATTCGAATCACTAGTACTATTTTAAATACCTTTTCGAATCGAAATATGCGCCGTCATTATCTATCACCTTCAGCCATCGGTCAGGCAACTGACAGATTCCAGCCATGAAGAATACTTCAGCGTGTGACGCGATGAAGTTATCACCCCATTTTTGCACTTCGTCACATGTCCGGAACAGTACAGCAGTCAAACCATGTTGCATCGATCGGAACAAATGACATTATGAAGGGGCTATATCGGAACTACATGCCGGGTGCTCCAAAACATCCCAGCTGAACGTCAATAACGTTTCCTTGACCGATTTCGCGACATGTGGCCTAGCGTTGTCATGCAGTAAAAATCACGGGATGAAATCCTTTGTCTGTGAATGGACGTTTCTGACAGATTTCCTGGTTCAATCGCAGCAGCAGTTCCTTGTAGCGATCAGCAGTAACAGTTTGACCCTGTTCCAATAGTTCATAATAAAGTTTGACCCTTCATATCCCACCAGATGCACAGTAGTTCATAATAGAGTAGAACAGTTTGACCCTTCATATCCCACCCAGATGCACAGCAGAACTTTCTTGGAGTTAATTGCGTTTCAGTGTCGAAGTCGTTGCTTCACCGGGGTCTACCCAGTGTTTTTTGCGTTTGGGATTGTCGTAACATATCCACTTTTCACCACCCGTAACGATTTCCTACGGGAAATACTTTCTGTGTTGTTTATTCAACAGATTCAAACACTTCATGACACGCTCATCCTTGTTCCTCTCTCTCAAGTCACGTGGCACCCATTTTCCTTCCTTCTGAATCTTTCCTATTGTGCGTAAACGATTGGAAATGGTTTGTTGAGTTACCCGCAGTTGCTCAGCTAGATCTTTTTGCATTTGAGACGAATCTTCATCCAGCGATGCTTGCAGTTCCTCATGTGCAACCTTCTGCGGGGCGCCGCTACGTTCTCGATCGCTAACATGAAAATCACATGCTTTAAACCGTCTAAACCAAAAATCACACGTTCTTTTCGATACAATATTCTCCCCCAGAACAGAACAGATCGATGCACATGCTTTTCAAACACTTTTTACTTGATGAAATTCGTAACGAATGCAGTGCCGAATAAATGCAGTATCGCTTGCCATCTTTCACCTACCGATGTGTAAGTGCGTTTGACTGTTGGGCAAACTTCTGTGTCACATTTGATATTGCAGACCAGTTACGGTCACATGGGAGTGTCAGATATGCAAATTAGCGGTATACGTCACACAAAAAATGCTTTAAAGCTTATTTGTACACCTAATATATTAATATTGTTCACATAATTAACGTTTTTAATATTATTTATATAATTTATATCATTTATGCTTTAATAACATATAATTAATATTATTTGGAAAAAGTTGATCTTTTCCCCATCTTCGGTGGGTTTTGATAATATGGAGGTGGTCGCTGATTGGTTTGTTGTGAGCAGTGTTAGAGTGAGGAGTATTGAGCAGTGCTGCAGTGAGGAGTATTGAGCAGTGCTACAGTGAGGAGTATTGAGCAGTGTTACAGTGAGGAGTATTGAGCAGTGTTACAGTGAGGAGTATTGAGCAGTGCTGCAGTGAGGAGTATTGAGCAGTGCTACAGTGAGGAGTATTGAGCAGTGCTACAGTGAGGAGTATTGAGCAGTGCTACAGTGAGGAGTATTGAGCAGTGATACAGTAGGCTCACCTTTTTTTCTGTTTAGAAGGATTTTTGTTCGTGGCCTTTGTTAGAAGAAGCAACAGATTCCGTATGCAAAAAATATGAAAATATGGGCATACTGATAGCCCCTGCAAACCTCGCCATGTGTGTGTGTGCGTGTGTATGTGTGGTGGGGGGTGCTAAGAGGGCTCCACCCTCTGCAAAAGGATTTTGCAAAATTTTTGGCGGAAACTTCAAATGAAACTAATTAAAGAAGTAGCCAGGAATCTTTGACGGCAGCTTTGAATGAAGTATTAAAAAGAAAAACAATTTTTGTTTCGGCAAATAAGTAAAGTTTAAAAAAAATCATTTTCGCTTTAGTTCATAAAAACTGAATGGCGGGAAAGCAGCTATTTTAGATGACTTAATGCCCCTTTTCACAGCCATAGCAATAGTTACCATACATGTGTATTAACAAGAGAATGTAAAAGAAATATCACTTAAATCAATGAAATTAAATCAGTGAGAATAAGACGTTATGTTTTACAGTTATTTGCACATAACTACGCATCCTTCAGAATATATTGAGCTAAAAGGTGCTTCTCGGGGGGTCGAAAACACAGAGACCCGCGTTATTTTTAGCACGCCTTTTGTAAAACAAGATCGTGCTTACGTTATCGGTTTGTCCGTCCGTTCGTCTGTAGATACCATATCTCTGTAACTATTAGTCCTATTTGAAGAATTATTTTTCCATTGGGAAGCTTGAAATATGCGAATGGTAATCCTTCATTTCGTTTTTTTTTTTTTTTTACGATGTACAGTTTCGCCACTAGAGAACGTAAATGCAGATGATATCGAATTCAAAATACATTTTATTCCATATATTTGCTTCTAAACACGCGATTGAAAAAAATTCTTTTACCTTTCAATTCCATTTATGTCGAAGAGTATTTCAGATATGTATAGTCACTTTTTCAAGTCACGTATAGATTTTCCGCTAGGTGGCGTAAAAGTAAATTGCGTTTTCTTCGATATCTCTACTTATAAAACTTCGGTTTGAAAACTTTTTTCTTCAGCGGATACAGCTCCCGATGGGAACCTTTTACATATAATTCATAATTTTTGGCAAAGAACAGTTTCCATCAGGGGGCGTAAGTGTTAATCTCTGCTTCTGCTGTATATGCCACAAAATCTGAGCTTCTAAAATCTCGATTGAAAAAATTCGTTTGTGGATAGATGCCACTCACGTCGATAAACCTTTTTCGGAATATTTTCTTCATAAAATATTGCATGGTTTCTCCGCCAGGGGAGTAGATGTATATCTTATTTTTGTCAACATCTCTGCTTCTAATCGTCCTATTTAAAAAATTCTTTCTTTATTGGATCGAGTCTCCGGTGCGACATGATTTCCATATAATTTCAAAATTTTCAAGTAATTCATAGACTTTCCGCTTGGGGGTGTAAAGGTAAATTGATTTTCCCCCGATATCTCTGCTTCTAAAACTCCGATTTGAAAAATATTTTCTGCACCGGATACAACTCCTGATAAGAAATCCTTTGCATATAATTTTTAATTTTTGGTAAAAAATGGTTTGGCCACCAGGGGGCGTAAGTGTTAATTTCTGCTTCTGATGTATTTGCAGCAAAATCTGAGCTTCTGAAATCTCGATTGAAAAGAAATTCCTTTGTGGACCGATACTACTCACGTCGATAAACCTTTTCGGAATATTTTCTTCTTAAAATAATGCATAGTTTCTCCGCCAGGCGACGTAGATGTATATCTTGTTTTTGTCAATATTTCTACTTCTAAGAGTCCGATTTGAAAAATTCCTTCTTTGTTGAATAGTGTATCCGGTGCGAAATGCTTTTCGTATAATTTCTAATATTTGGTAAAGACTGGTTTGACCACCAGGGGGCATAAGGGTTAATTTCTACGTATTTGTAGCAAAATCTGAGCTCCAGAAAACTCGAGTGAAAAAATTCTTTCATGGACCGATACCGCTCACATCGAAAAACCTTTTGAGAATACTTTCTTCTTAATGTAATGCATGTTTTTCCTGTCAGGGGACGTAAATGCATATGTTATATTTGTCTATATCTCTGCTTCTGAGAGTCCGATTTGAAGAAATGCTGTCTTTATTGGAAAGCGTTTCTGCAGGGAATGTTTCTCATATAATTATAAATTATTCCTAACGCACAAGTCTGCAACCAGAGGGCGTAAGTTCACGATTCGGTTTACAGCAATATCTGCGGGATTAAACGTCCGATTGAAAAACTTCTTTCTTCGGTCAGATACTACTGTTTTCCATACCGGTTCCATTGACTTTGAATAGTTTCGACAAATTTAATTCGTATCAAAACGGATTCAAAAGACGTGCTCACTACACCCGAAAAAAGCCGCCCCGGTGGCGCAGTGGTCTAAGCGATGGCCTCTGATCATTCGTCCAAACGGGGTCCGGGTTCGAATTCCGGTGAGGCATGGATGTTGTGTTTGTCTTACGGCACTGGCTCTCTCCCTTCCCTAGAACCAGTGACCCTAAATTAGGGACGGGCGACTGATTATAGCCCATTGAGTTGCTCACGGTGGTCGTTAAACCTCCAATCAAAAAAAAAAAAAAAACACCCGAAAATTCGGTGTCATCTTTCTTGCTTTATAACGGAATCAAGAGAAAAGATTTTTACTATGTGCAGAACATTTTGGCATTATGTTTAGCTTGGTTTCAATATTCAAGAGTAAATAGTTTAAGTAATTTTACTCTTTTTGTGCCACAATTCGAAATTGGCCGCCCCGGTGGCGCAGTGGTCTAAGGCGCTGGCCTCTGATCATTCGTCCGTCTGGGGTCCGGGTTCGAATCCCGGTGAGGCATGGGTGTTGTGTTTGTCTTACGGCACTGGCTCTCTCCCTTCCCTGGAACCAGTGACCCTAAATTAGGGACGGGCGACTGCTTATAGCCCATTGAGTTGCTCACGGTGGTCGTTAAACCTCCAATCAAAAAAAAAAAAAAAAAAAAAATTCGAAATTGTTACTTACTTATATCCTGTATTTTCGTATAAATCAAGAAAGGATCATCACACACTGTTCCATGGCAGTTATATGCTTTATGCGTGTGATCGTGTGGCATTTCAAAAAAGATGACCTTAATTTTCTAAAAGACTAAAATTTGCATATGATTATCTGTGGCGTTAGTGTTTTGTAATACTTTGTATTGTTATAAAACCAGGAAAATCATTTTAATTACAACGTGCACATTTGGTGCTACACGCAATAAACTGTAACACTTTTGGTTTTGCGAAGAATGCACATACGGTAAGTTCCAAATAATTTGAACTATCTACATATATAAAATTGAATGTTTGTTTGTTTGTTTGTATGTCCGCTCTACAAATATACAGTTTTCAATTCAGAACCACCAAATTTGGTATACTATCTCATGGTACTCTAAGTTAGACCATAGATGTTTTTTTTTTGTTGTTGTTGGAGGTTTAATGCCCACCGTGAGCAACTCAATGGGCTATAAGCAGTCGCCCGTCCCTAATTTAGGGTCACTGGTTTCAGGGAAGGGAGAGAGCCAGTGCCGTAAGACAAACACAACAGCCATACCTCACCGAGATTCGAATTCGGACCCCTTTCGGACGAATGATCAGAGGACATAGCTTAGACCACTGCGCCACCGGGGCGGCGATGGTTTTTTGAAAGGGGTCGGTCAAAGTCCAGGATCAAAGAGGCCCCATGCAAATTTTTCGTAAAATCTACAGTTTTCAATTTAGAACCACCAAATTTGGTATACTATTTATTTCATGGTACCTTAACTTAGACCGTGGACGGTTTTTAGAAGGGCTGCGAGCCCTTTTTTTGTCGGAGCCCGTGGTTAAACTCCCCCCCCCCACACACACACACATAACTTAGACCGTAGATGGTTTTTGGAAGGGGTCTGAGCCCAGGGTCAGTCCAAACCCATGGTCGGTCGAAACCCAGGGTCAGTCGGAGCCCGGGGGGTCAAGAGGCCCCCACTCAAAATTTCCGTAAAATCTACAATTTTCAATGTATAAACAACAAATTTCGTATACTCTCTCATGGTACTCTAACTTAGACCATAGATGGTTTTTGGAAGGGATAGGTCGGAGCCCGGGGTGAAGTTGGCCTTATACAAAATTTTCGTAAAATCTGTAGTTTTCAATTTAGAACCACCAAATTTGTTATAGTATCTGGTGGTACTCTAAATTAGGACGTAGATGATTTTTGGAAGGGGTCGGAGCCCGGGGTCAAGGGGGCTCCACCGTAAAATCTACTGTTTTCAATTTATTTAGAACCACCAAATTAGGTATACTATCTCAGAGTACCCTAACTTATACCGTAGACGGCTTTTGGAAGGGATCGGAGCCCTGTGTCTGTCGGAGCCCGGGGTCAAGGGGCCCCCACACAAAATTTCCTAAAATCTACAGTTTTCAATTTAGAACCACCAAATTTGGTGTACTATCTCATGGTACCTTAACTTAGACCGTAGATGGTTTCTGGAAGAGGGCGAAGCACAGGGTCGGTTGTAGCCGAGGGTCGGTCGGAGCCCGCAGCCAAATGGCCCCCACACAAAATTTTCGTAAAATCTACAGTTTTCAATTTAGAACCACCAAATTTGGTATACTATCTCATGGTACATTAACTTTGACCGCCCACATACAAAAATTATTTTTTGTTAAACGTTCCATTTTTTACTTTTAAAACAGCAATACAATTCAGCACTCCAATACCCGATCTATGGTCTAAGTTAGAGACTGTAGATAATAATAAAGTGCAAAATGATCCGTTTAATGGTGCATTAAAATCACAAACGAATAAGCGTTAACTTTCATCACCAATGGGCGGCTTCATCAGGTAGCAATACAATGTAATGTAAATGGAGAGTTCCAGATATTCAAAATTCAAAACGGTAAACAAAAGGATGATCAATGCCAATGTCAAGTCGCATGCACGCAACATGGCATAGGTACATTGCATTTCATTGTCACGGGATTCTCAGAAGCGCACGCGAGATGAACGGTAGTGCTATAGCTCGATGTCTCCGTGAAAGTAAGTATTTCCATTCCTTTTCCTTTCTCTTTTGTTTCGTAAAAGTAAATTAACTAAATCAGATTTTTTTTTTCACATTTACAGCCATCATGACTCTTTTTTTTTCTTTTGGCAGAAATATTACTGCATCTGCCAGTCATTGGCAGTGGCTGGCATTAATTTGGAGGAACCCTTCTTTTCATACGAACAAGTCTACGTTGCCTGCTCAAGGGTTGGCAATCCTAAAAATCTCTACATTTTTGCTCCCAATGGAAAAACCAAAAATATTGTTTACCAAAAAAGCAATAACCTAAATGAATGAAACTAAATTTACTGGAAAATTACAGGAATATCTTTTTTATTCATTATCTTTCACCCGCTGAACTTGGTGATTCCACGCATAGTAATATTTACCCGGGAAATACCGGGTATCCCTGCTAGTATGCCACATTAAAAAGCCTGTGAAACCTAGGTAACAATATGGAATTTAAAAATTCCAGTAACTGAAAGCTAATACATTTTCAAAAAAGGGCATCGAAGATATTTTTGAGGGGGGGGGGTCACCGAGTTGTCCGGTACGCCACTATATGGAAATCAAACTTTTAATTTTATAGCCCCCAGAATTTATACAAAGGAAAGACTGAGTAGTGGATCCAATATGTTTTCAGCGTGCTGGCTAGGCGGTTTGGTTTATTTGGTTGGTGATGCTGTAGAATACCAGGCTTAGGAGCATCCTGAGTTAAGGACAATTATGAGCGATATATAATATAAAAGCCAGAGACCCACCACAAGGCAAGAAAACTAGCTTTGTAACACCAAATTGATAGAACGAGACCCAAAATCTCTAAGCGTCCAATTGATGTCTACGTCCACCAGGTGCATACAGTGTTGCCAACTGTTCAAAAGAGCCTAGCCGATCTGTGCAGTGGTCTAAGCGCTGGCTACTGACCATTCAGCCGAGATGAGTTCGAGTTCGAATCCCGTTGAGGCATGAATGTTGTGTTTGTCTTATGCCAATCGCTCTCTCCCTTCCCTGAAACTATAGTGGCCCCAAATTTGGGATGGGAGCAACTATTCATAGGCTATCGAGCTGCTCACGGTGGTCGTTAGCACTCCTCTCTCAAAAATAAAAACAAAAGAAACCCTAAAGTACGGAATAATTAGTTTTTTGTTGTTTTTTTTTCGTTGGAGGTTTTACGATCACCGTGAGCTTCAACAATATTTTATTTGGAGCAAACATGGACAGGAAGATACAGATGGCCTGTGCTTAACAGTTACCAAAAGATAAACAAGTGGATGGCCTATTTACAATGACAATGAGATATTTACATTATGTGGATGCACTATATACAATGTAAGCAAATTCATAACACTGACAATACTGGACTGATGGGTTGACTTACTCTATGTACAACATATGTTCGCAATGTGCATCAGCAGAGTGCCATCTCTAATAGGTGAACACCAGTACAAGGTATAACTATAAATTTTACAGTGCAAAAACAAACATGCATATTTTGAGCAATCTTGAAAAAAAGAAGAAAAGAGAAGAAAAGAGCAGAAGGTTTATACTTTTCAGTATCTGAAAGATAAGCGAATAAATGATCTATCCACAATGATGGTGTGAACTCTATACAAATTGAATGCAATATCTCTCTTGTGAAACGCTGTCAAATTACAAAAAGAACTATTACTTAGGCTTAAACAAGTGCCTCAATCACAGTGCTATAGATTAACTTTTAATGAACAACAACATATGTACACAAGATGCAACGGCATAGGGAAGACACTAATAAGGAATTACAATTCCATGGTACAACTGTAAATTTCACAGTGCAAAGAGTAAAGTATATTAGTACAAACAGAACTTGCGTTTTACAGAAAATTTATACTTCGAGTACAATACAAATAATGAAAATATGAAACTGACTCTTTGTACAGCAAATATGCAATACAGCGCAGAACATTATCTAATAGACTGATTATTTCCTATTAGGCACATGTGACATGAGAAAAACCACACTGTGTAACATTAACATATAATTGAAATACTATCAAAGCGTTTGCTCCGCACCATGAGCATAAAACTTAAGACATGTAATCGTGACCCAACATGCGAAATGTGCCAAACATAAATTTTACAGTGCAATTAGGAAAGTACATTAGTATATACAAAACTGAGCTTTTGGCATAGCAACTATACTTCAGGTACAGTACAAATAACCGAATGATGAACAATTACCCCCTGCACTACAAAAGTGCTAAACCTTGCAGAACATGGTGTAATCGACTGATCATATCCCTTTATGTACATGCAACATGATCAAAAACCACACTGTGCAAAATCAATAAGACAATTTAAACACTATCAAACAGTTGCTTAGCACCGTGAGCAAAAACCATATATTATAAAGCCCGGCAGACATAAGGAAAGTGCCGAAAAAAAAAAAAAAAAAAAAAAAACTTTAAACTTATTTTAAGTGCCTGTGGTATAACAAGAAACTCACCTACAGGACCTTGTTGGTGAGAAACATACAAACGTGCAGTAACATTAAGAAGCGATTATGACAAGGGCACCTAAGAACACGATAATCACAAAACTATATTTCAATTAGTCCAAACAATTTCACAGACGTCAGAACAAAAGTCTAAGGTCTTCTGATGGACCAGAAAACCATTGACGAAAAGGTGACCACACTGACATAAAGTGTGGGATTCGATTCGCAGCCTTAGCAACAGTGAAAGCAAGCCTCAAGCGTGAAATCATTCTGTTCCGGAACTGACTGCACATCGCAGCTCCCGCCTGAAAGATGGTAGGCTGTATAGGGGTAGAACGTAGCTGTTGATGGTAGCAAAAAATCACATGTTTTGCTAATATGAATACATAAGCACATGACTCTGATATAGGAATAGGCGGAGTACTTGAGCTGAGTAGCGTGCTATAGGCTGAGAAGGAGAGATCATTAGTACTAAGGCACTGTGCAGTAGTGAAGGTCAGATGTAGCAAGGGAAGAAGCACTGTGCAATGTTGATACACATGATCTACATCCGCAATCGTAGAGCAAAACATGCAGTTAGGCGAATCAACAAGCGTCATCCTGAATAATTTGGTAGGAACTGGTAACCGCCGATGAAGAAACAACCATTGGATGTTTCTTTCTGCTGGAATAGATAGTGGCGAATTAGACATGGACCACACTTGTGAAAGGGCGACATTCGGAACATCTGGAATCATCAATGGTGTAGCATACAGTGGATCAATGAGACAACGGTAAAGAGACGAGACAGAAAAACTGGAGAGAGGAAGCGATGAGCCCCGAACGGAAAGGAAAAAGGGAAGAAGAAGAGAGGCAGAGGGAACAAGAGTTAACCCAGCTTGAGAGGCAAGGTTAGGGAAGAGGGTAATGATTGAAGAACGGAAGGAATCATACAGCGAAAGAGAGGAAGAGGTAGGGGAGATGTGGGGGGACAGATCAGAGAAGGGTTTCCAAGAAAGATCTGGAGAAATTAGATCCTGAACAGATACTATTCCGGCGGGGAGCCAGGAAAGGTCAGTAAAGTAGGGAGCATTAGGGATATGAAGGATGGAAGAAAAGAACAGGGGCTCAGCTAATAGTTCAGTGGTGGAAGCCGGTGGAGCACGGAAGAGGGGTAGAGAACGGAGAAAGGAAAGGACCTCTTTGTAGAAAGGGGAAAGTTTAGAATGAAAAAAAGGAGATTGATCCATTAGAAGATACGTGATGAAAGTGATTCGGGGATTCCTAGGCGATATCATGACACCTCTAACGAGCGTCACTGGCGACTCTGGTGCACTTAGTAGCCGCAGGAAAGAAACCACTTTATGTGCTTTATAGTAGGTGCGAACTTCCAGCAGTGAAATACCTCCATCAGTGACTCGACGACAGAGAGTGGAGACCTGGATCCAATGGTACCTGTTCCATATTATCGTTGAGATGATTCGCGTGATTTCATTGAGGTGATAAATGGGCATACGTTCTGCTGACCATGAATATAAGCATGGTGAAAGAATATAAGTCTGAGCTATTCTAGCTCTTGATAAGTAAGAAGTACAAAACTGGGAACCTCGCCAGAATGCAGCAGTTCGAGTAAGGCGTGTTCTGAGAGCATTCCATGTTTCATTTTGAGCAGAAAGACGGACTCCGAGATGGACGCCAAGGAATTTTTGGGATGAAGCAGTCCATGAGGCGCCCCACGGGGTGTCAGTCCTAGAGGCCCACGCTCCGCTCCATAGGCCTGCACTCTTGGATGTATTAAGTGATGCCGCTGAACATGAAGAATATTGATCGTAAATCTGGAGCAAGATGTCGAATTGAGCGTCTGTCCTTACACAAAAGGTCGCGTCATCGGCATATGCAGAGTATGTCACAGAAAAGTGCCTAGTATTTGCAGTAGGCGGTGGCAGTGCATCTATAAAGGCTCGATGGACAGACCGAAGAAACGGCTCAAAAGCAATGGCAAAGAGCTGCCCAGAAAGTGGGCAACCCTGCCGAATGCCTCGCCGAAAAGGAATAGGTGCAGTCAAGAAGGCGGCCGTCTTGACATGGAAAGCAGCGTCCTGATAAAGGGCAAGAATAGAGGTAACAAAGGCAAAAGGAAAGCCGAAAGCAATAAGAACAGCAGAAAGATACGAATGTGAGATATTGTCGAAAGCTGCTCTTTGGTCAAGATTAAAGAGGGCAAGTGGTTCAGAGTTAGTACGAGCCAGATGTAGGAGATCTCGAAGGAGATTGAGATTAGAAGTGATGGACCGACCAGGAACCGTGTAGGTCTGGTCGGGAGAAAGAAGAAATGGAAGAACTTGGTTGAGTCGACTGGAAAGGAGTTTAGTGAAGAGTTTATAGTCAATGTTTAGTAGCGAGATAGGACGCCAGTTTCCCAAGTCAAGCAGATCGCCTTTCTTGGGAAATAACACCATATGAGCCTCTGTGAAACCCCTCGGAAGAAAAGAGGAAGAAAGAGCAGCATTGAAAGCGGCGAGAAGAAATGGAAGCAACGAAGGGAGAAAAGTACGGTAGAAAAGGAGCGGAAGGCCATCTGGACCTGGGACAGCACGGGAATTTAGAGAGACTAGAATGGTCCGAAGTTCAGTCTGCGAAATAGGTTGTAAAAGGGAATCAGAGAGATTGGAAGGAACTTGGGGAAGAGCAGAGAGTAAAGTAGCAGAAGCAGAAACAGAAGGCTGAGGAGTTTCACTGTATTTGATAGTAAAATACCGACGAACCTGAGAGCAAACTGCATCCGGATCAGAGATGATTTCACCATCAGGCCGCCGAAGTAGTCGAAGCTGATGCGACGAGCGGCGTTTTTCTTCTAACGCGGATAGAAACTCAAAGGAACAGTCCTCTGGTGATAGATGTTGTAGACGGAGACGAAGAATTACCTGACGTGCACGAGGCTCAAGAAGTGCTCTAAGATCAGCTTGGTAAGCTGTATACATGGGATGACTCGCACCAAGCTGTAACAGGATGTTTCGGAGATTTTGCTCTTCCATGGAGCGCTTCGTGCCTTCGGAGAAGGAATGACGTCTAAGAAGATAAATTAGGTAAGATTTTACCTCGAGCCAGTAATTGATGGCACAAGGTGCAGTGGACAGGCCCTCTCGCATATGATCAAGAAGATCTCTGATCTCGGTGCATATATTCTCATCAGCTAGGAGAGAAGTGTCTAGTGTCCATGACCGAGACCTTACATGCAGACGAGATGAAGAGTTACAGGAGATAGTGATGGCACAATGATCCGATGAAGCTGTAGGAGAGTGCATACAATCCGTTGTAATGGGCAATAACGGAGCAGAAGCGTAAAATCGATCCAGCCTGGCAGAAAGAGAGGAGGATGCAGATGCAGCTCTCCAGGTATGTGAAATGAATGTCGGATGCAATCGTCGGAACACGTCATGTAAATCAAAATCAGACACTAATGATCGCAATTGCTCCACAAGACGTGAACGATGTTCAATCCTCGAAGGAGCGCGATCGAGCTCTGGTTGAAGTGTACAGTTAAAGTCTCCTCCAATGAGCACATGATCTGATGGTAATGCTGACTGAAGTGCAGTGCGGAGCGACGAAAATAACAACGTTAGATGTGTAGATGAACATGGAATATATATGTTGAAAACTAAATATCGTTGTCCATCTAGGACGAAAGTGAGTCGCTGCAATAAATCTCGGCACAGGTTATGAACTTTAACAGAGGAGAGTGCTTGACGAAATCTATTATGTACACCAATCGCTAAACCTCCACGAAGAGAGAGCCTATATGCGTGATGAAATTGATAGTCCCATCTCCTCCAGCGATGGAAGGGTGAAGTGGAGAGACAATTTGTCTCTTGCAAAAGTAGGAGATCTGCTTTGAGGTGGTGGACGTCTTCATATGCTAAAGCATTGGCCAAAGGGGTACACATACCCCTACTATTCAGTGAGACTGTCTTGAACAGAATAGTCTGATGATGGTTGGAGGATGTTGTCGGCTGCGTTCTGTAACTTGGCCAGAAGGCTACGGAACTTCTTTGCCCAGTAGGGACCACCCAGATCTCTGCCCGGAACGGTGCGTAAATGAGAATGTATCGCCAACATTTGATTCATGGTGTCAGACAGACAGTGGGAGTAACCTTCCAAAAAATTGCGAGACAGCTTGTCTCTACGGGGACTTATTAGGAACGCATACACCTTCTGTCCAGACACAGGTGTCTGTGGAAGAAAGGATGCCTCTAGAATATGTAAAAAGTTTTCACAGGAGATCGGAATAATTGTTCCATCATCTGTATCAGATTCCATAGAGCCTTCAGACGTGAGCATCTGACTACTAGAAGGATCACGTCCTGCCCTAAGGGTGGTTGTCATTCTAAACTTCTTATTCTGGGCGCGTGAAGTTCTACGTCGCTTTGCCCGTCCACGACTTTGTGCTGTAACCGGAATTGGAACTTCCGGCAATTTAAAAGGAGCTGAAGAAACAACCTCAACGGTCGGTGTAGCAGTATGACCAGAATCGTCATCAACCATCTCTATAGGAGACTTGGGATTAACAATTGATGCCTCTTTCGACTGAAGAGATGATGGGGGCGCCAATGCATCACCCGAGGTCGAGGGTTTACCCGTAGACGTCGGTTGACCAACGGCTGTCTCACTACTTCTGGTAGATGTTGGCCGACCAACGGCTGTCTCACTACATCTGGTAGACGTCGGCCCACCAACGGCTGTCTCACTACTTATGGTAGACGTCGGTTGACCAACGGCTGTCTCACTACTTATGGTAGACGTTGGTCGACCAACGGTTGTCTCACTACTTTTTGTAGACGTCGGTTGACCAACTGCTGCATCACTACTTTTTGAGGAAGTCTGCTGTTGCTGGTCTTTAGCACCAGAAGAGGAAGCCGATTGACGTGACAAAGAGGAAGAAGGTCGTGCTGTTGACTTGGAAAGAGTGTTCGCATTATGAGGGCATAGAGCGCGGGGATGTCCCGTGCCTTTACAATTCGGACAGACGGAGCCTACTGTGATGAATATCTCTCTAATGTGCGTGTAGCAGCGTACACGTAAAGTGGGTGGAATACGCAGCATGTGCTCCTCTGAAGGGAAGACCACACGAACATTGCGGCGAAACCCGAGTAGGTATCTGTCTTCTGGCACCTCTGGAAACGAAGAGTAGGTAGTTACACCTCCAATGATCCGGCCATAATGAAGAAGAGCGGCAATCAAGAGATCATCTGAAACTTCAGGTGGAACTGGTGAGAAACTTACAACAACGGAACTCTGTGAAACAGGTTCGGCATGGATGTGACGATCACCAATTGAGATGCCCTTGGTCAGTACATGTAGGGAATGGGCAGGAGTAGAGAAGTAAACAACTACTTTGTAAGGCTTCCTGCCCACATGAGTTATGGCTGATGCAGGAACAATCTCTCGAAGAGCAGCAGTATATGCAGTGAGTTTTGTATTTCTCAGGCTCGGAAACACAACACCATTCTCCATAGTTTGAAGGAATTTCAGCCCAGAAGGGGTATCTTCTTTAAGGACAACCTCAATGACTTCGGCATTATGCGTCATCACATATTGTCCAGGAGAAAAAGAAGACTGGGAAGGTCCCGACTTAGATGCGGTTACGTCAGCATATGAGAGGGTAGATGTACGTTGCTTTGGAGATGATTCCGGCATGGAGTGCGAAACATCCATGGCGTCATCATTAGCTTTCAGAGAGGACATCGTATCACCGCTGGGAGACTTGGAAGAAGAGGCGATATCCGATGGTAAGGCAGCAACAGAAGGCTGCAAATAGGAGTGGTTTATCGAGATAGACACGTCATTGGTAGTAGTATTTAGAGAAGCTGTTATCGGGAGATCATCATTTCCGGTAGCAAGGGTTAGGACGTCATTCTCCCCGGAAGCCGCGATATCCGATGGTAAGGCAGCAACAGAAGGCTGCAAATAGGAGTGGTTTATCGAGATAGACACGTCATTGGTAGTAGTATTTAGAGAAGCTGTTATCGGGAGATCATCATTTCCGGTAGCAAGGGTTAGGACGTCATTCTCCCCGGAAGCCGCCATTTGCAATGGCGAGGAGAAGCTTAGCCCTTAGCCAGCTTGGCCAAGGCAGAAAAATAAGGATAACTAATCAAAATAAGCACTTACCAGCTCGGCAGGCATATAAAAAGAAACACGGGACCTTCACACACAATACACACACGAAATAGAACACTGACAACGAAGAAAAATAACACACACCGACGAAAACTTGAGGAGCACAGAAAAACACGACTAACCCACCGTGAGCAACTCAATGGGCTATAAGCAGTCGCCCGTCCCTAATTTACGGCCACTGGCTCCAGGAAAGGGAGAGAGCCAGCGCCGTAAGACAAACACAACCTCCATGTCTCACCGGGATTCGAACCCGGACCCTTCGGACGAATTATCAGAAGCCATCGCTTAGACCACGGCGACACCGGGACGGCGAATAATCAGTTTGAAGTGGTCTATAGAACGTCTTACGTTTAAGGAAATTTAATATTTTTCTTTTTTTTTCTTTGGGGGAGTTTAACGACTACCTTGAGCAACTCGTTGGGTTATAAGCGGCCGCCGGTCCCCCAATTAAGGCCACAGGTACCAGGGAAAGGAGAGAGCCAGCAGCGTGAGACGAAAACAACATCCATGCTTCACCGAGATTCGAACCCTGATCTATCTCGGACAAAATGTCAGAAGCCAGAGCTCAGACCACTGCGCCGACACCCTAACGTACCGAGTGGCTCATTAGTCCGTTTAAAGTTCATAACTTGGACAAAACATGAGAGATATCTGCCTAATAGCGTGCTAGTCCCCCTCTAGCGCTATTAACAGCTTATACACGCCAAGGCATCCACTCCACCAGATGACAAAGGGTTTCCAGAGGTAATGCCAGACATGCTTGTTGCAGAATTGTCCACAACTTTGCCCGAGACGTCGTTGGTCCAGGATCCATGGATCTGATGTACCGCTCCATGCCATTCCAGAGAGCCTCCACAGGTTCTAAATTCGGGGATCAATTAGTGGTTCCAAACTGAGATTAGTATTCC
Source organism: Macrothele yani (assembly GCA_039090855.1). Taxonomy (NCBI): domain Eukaryota; kingdom Metazoa; phylum Arthropoda; class Arachnida; order Araneae; family Macrothelidae; genus Macrothele; species Macrothele yani. The sequence goes on from CM077028.1 coordinate 61,413,617, forward strand.
TCGTTCCATGCCAGGGTGGTTGCGCCTCACTGGGCGGCCCATTGTCCTGCTGAAACAGATCATCGGCCGCGGGATGCGTGAAGGCCATGAAAGCGTGTTCGTGATCAGCCAGCACATGCTGGTAGCGCCCAGTGGTTGAGAACATCTCCAAACACACTAAGGGACCGAATGTGTCTCATGAGAATGCTCCTCAAACCATCACAGAGCCACCAACGCCTTGAACAAATCCGACCTGCTACGACGGGCCCATAGATTCATGCAGTCAATGCTACACCCGTACTCTCCCATCAGCTCGGTACTGCTGAAAACGAGATTCATCTGACCACGTGACGCGGTGCCATTCTGCAGAGGTCCAGTTTTGATGATGCCAGCACCAGACGAGGCGTAATGCCCGATGACAGCAGTCAACAGTGCCACACGAGTAGGGCGTTGGTTCCCGTAGCCCTGCAGCGTGCACTGTACCGTTCGCTCGATGATGCTACTTGGACTTCCGACATTATACCTGGATGTGATTTACGCCACCTTTGCCAAGCGGCCGGTCTGTACGAGCGTGGAAAGTCGACCCCGCCATCCACCCCGCCATCCACCCCGGTCATCAGTGGCGTGTGGTCGGACACCGCTTGCTCTCTGAAAGCTGGTGCGTTCGTTGATGGTATACTCGCGGTACATCCTTGATACAATTACCTTTGGGAACCCTAGGGATCTTTCCACTGGGGCGATAAAATGTCCCATCTGTCTTGTGCCGACAATGCGTCCACGATCAAAGTCGGTCAGATCACCATGTTCATCTATTGCTATACACTACTGAGAAGCCCTACTGTCCGCCGCCTATTTATCGCGTGCGTTCGGTTCCGGTCTGTTCCACTCCGCGTGGGGAATGCCTATATCAACTGCCCATCCCCTATCTCTAATGGTTTGTCTGCTGAGTGTATAACTAAAGAACAATGCAAGTATTAGAGTGCGGTATGCACGAAAAGCATTAAGCCAGTGAGGGATTTTGGTTGCGACGCAGTGTTGCTACGATGTCAACTTGCCAACTTTGGCCTTGTTAGTCAAGTTTTTTTTTATGTAAGCTGAGAACCGACAACAGTTTTTGGAAATAGAAAGGATTAAAGAAGAGCCAAGATCCTATAACTATACTCCGAGTCAACCTAAGAGCGAATCGCTATGAAGGGTACAAAACAGCTACCTCCGCTACGAAAAATAGTCCCTAGCGTTTATTAAGCTAGTGAGGGATTTTGGTTGCAACGGTGTCCAAGAAGAGTGTTGCTACGATGTCAACTTGCCAACTTTGGCCTTGTTAGTCAAGTTTTTTTTTATGTAAGCTGAGAACCGACAACAGTTTTTGGGAACAGAAAGGATTAAAGAAGAGCCAAGATCCTATAACTATACTCCGAGTCAACCTAAGAGTGAATCGCTATGAAGGGTACAAAACAGCTACCTCCGCTACGAAAAATAGTCCCTAGCGTTTATTAAGCTAGTGAGGGATTTTGGTTGCAACGGTGTCCAAGAAGAGTGTTGCTACGATGTCAACTTGCCAACTTTGGCCTTGTTAGTCAAGTTTTTTTTTATGTAAGCTGAGAACCGACAACAGTTTTTGGGAACAGAAAGGATTAAAGAAGAGCCAAGATCCTATAACTATACTCCGAGTCAACCTAAGAGTGAATCGCTATGAAGGGTACAAAACAGCTACCTCCGCTACGAAAAATAGTCCCTAGCGTTTATTAAGCTAGTGAGGGATTTTGGTTGCAACGGTGTAAAAGAAGAGTGTTGCTACGATGTCAACTTGCCAACTTTGGCCTTGTTAGTCAAGTTTTTTTTTATGTAAGCTGAGAACCGACAACAGTTTTTGGGAACAGAAAGGATTAAAGAAGAGCCAAGATCCTATAACTATACTCCGAGTCAACCTAAGAGTGAATCGCTATGAAGGGTACAAAACAGCTACCTCCGCTACGAAAAATAGTCCCTAGCGTTTATTAAGCTAGTGAGGGATTTTGGTTCCAAGAAGAGTGTTGCTACGATGTCAACTTGCCAACTTTGGCCTTGTTAGTCAAGTTTTTTTTATGTAAGCTGAGAACCGACAACAGTTTTGGGAATAAGAAAGGATTAAAGAAGAGCCAAGATCCTATAACTATACTCCGAGTCAACCTAAGAGTGAATCGCTATGAAGGGTACAAAACAGCTACCTCCGCTACGAAAAATAGTCCCTAGCGTTTATTAAGCTAGTGAGGGATTTTGGTTGCAACGGTGTCCAAGAAGAGTGTTGCTACGATGTCAACTTGCCAACTTTGGCCTTGTTAGTCAAGTTTTTTTTATGTAAGCTGAGAACCGACAACAGTTTTGGGAACAGAAAGGATTAAAGAAGAGCCAAGATCCTATAACTATACTCCGAGTCAACCTAAGAGTGAATCGCTATGAAGGGTACAAAACAGCTACCTCCGCTACGAAAAATAGTCCCTAGCGTTTATTAAGCTAGTGAGGGATTTTGGTTGCAACGGTGTCCAAGAAGAGTGTTGCTACGATGTCAACTTGCCAACTTTGGCCTTGTTAGTCAAGTTTTTTTTATGTAAGCTGAGAACCGACAACAGTTTTGGGAATAGAAAGGATTAAAGAAGAGCCAAGATCCTATAACTATACTCCGAGTCAACCTAAGAGTGAATCGCTATGAAGGGTACAAAACAGCTACCTCCGCTACGAAAAATAGTCCCTAGCGTTTATTAAGCTAGTGAGGGATTTTGGTTGCAACGGTGTCCAAGAAGAGTGTTGCTACGATGTCAACTTGCCAACTTTGGCCTTGTTAGTCAAGTTTTTTTTATGTAAGCTGAGAACCGACAACAGTTTTGGGAATAAGAAGGATTAAAGAAGAGCCAAGATCCTATAACTATACTCCGAGTCAACCTAAGAGTGAATCGCTATGAAGGGTACAAAACAGCTACCTCCGCTACGAAAAATAGTCCCTAGCGTTTATTAAGCTAGTGAGGGATTTTGGTTGCAACGGTGTCCAAGAAGAGTGTTGCTACGATGTCAACTTGCCAACTTTGGCCTTGTTAGTCAAGTTTTTTTATGTAAGCTGAGAACCGACAACAGTTTTTGGGAATAAGAAGGATTAAAGAAGAGCCAAGATCCTATAACTATACTCCGAGTCAACCTAAGAGTGAATCGCTATGAAGGGTACAAAACAGCTACCTCCGCTACGAAAAATAGTCCCTAGCGTTTATTAAGCTAGTGAGGGATTTTGGTTGCAACGGTGTCCAAGAAGAGTGTTGCTACGATGTCAACTTGCCAACTTTGGCCTTGTTAGTCAAGTTTTTTTTATGTAAGCTGAGAACCGACAACAGTTTTTGGGAATAAGAAGGATTAAAGAAGAGCCAAGATCCTATAACTATACTCCGAGTCAACCTAAGAGTGAATCGCTATGAAGGGTACAAAACAGCTACCTCCGCTACGAAAAATAGTCCCTAGCGTTTATTAAGCTAGTGAGGGATTTTGGTTGCAACGGTGTCCAAGAAGAGTGTTGCTACGATGTCAACTTGCCAACTTTGGCCTTGTTAGTCAAGTTTTTTTATGTAAGCTGAGAACCGACAACAGTTTTTGGGAATAAGAAGGATTAAAGAAGAGCCAAGATCCTATAACTATACTCCGAGTCAACCTAAGAGTGAATCGCTATGAAGGGTACAAAACAGCTACCTCCGCTACGAAAAATAGTCCCTAGCGTTTATTAAGCTAGTGAGGGATTTTGGTTGCAACGGTGTCCAAGAAGAGTGTTGCTACGATGTCAACTTGCCAACTTTGGCCTTGTTAGTCAAGTTTTTTTTATGTAAGCTGAGAACCGACAACAGTTTTGGGAATAAGAAGGATTAAAGAAGAGCCAAGATCCTATAACTATACTCCGAGTCAACCTAAGAGTGAATCGCTATGAAGGGTACAAAACAGCTACCTCCGCTACGAAAAATAGTCCCTAGCGTTTATTAAGCTAGTGAGGGATTTTGGTTGCAACGGTGTCCAAGAAGAGTGTTGCTACGATGTCAACTTGCCAACTTTGGCCTTGTTAGTCAAGTTTTTTTTTATGTAAGCTGAGAACCGATAACAGTTTTGGGAACAGAAAGGATTAAAGAAGAGCCAAGATCCTATAACTATACTCCGAGTCAACCTAAGAGTGAATCGCTATGAAGGGTACAAAACAGCTACCTCCGCTACGAAAAATAGTCCCTAGCGTTTATTAAGCTAGTGAGGGATTTTGGTTGCAACGGTGTCCAAGAAGAGTGTTGCTACGATGTCAACTTGCCAACTTTGGCCTTGTTAGTCAAGTTTTTTTATGTAAGCTGAGAACCGACAACAGTTTTGGGAATAAGAAGGATTAAAGAAGAGCCAAGATCCTATAACTATACTCCGAGTCAACCTAAGAGTGAATCGCTATGAAGGGTACAAAACAGCTACCTCCGCTACGAAAAATAGTCCCTAGCGTTTATTAAGCTAGTGAGGGATTTTGGTTCCAAGAAGAGTGTTGCTACGATGTCAACTTGCCAACTTTGGCCTTGTTAGTCAAGTTTTTTTTATGTAAGCTGAGAACCGACAACAGTTTTTGGGAACAGAAAGGATTAAAGAAGAGCCAAGATCCTATAACTATACTCCGAGTCAACCTAAGAGTGAATCGCTATGAAGGGTACAAAACAGCTACCTCCGCTACGAAAAATAGTCCCTAGCGTTTATTAAGCTAGTGAGGGATTTTGGTTGCAACGGTGTCCAAGAAGAGTGTTGCTACGATGTCAACTTGCCAACTTTGGCCTTGTTAGTCAAGTTTTTTTTTATGTAAGCTGAGAACCGACAACAGTTTTGGGAATAAGAAGGATTAAAGAAGAGCCAAGATCCTATAACTATACTCCGAGTCAACCTAAGAGTGAATCGCTATGAAGGGTACAAAACAGCTACCTCCGCTACGAAAAATAGTCCCTAGCGTTTATTAAGCTAGTGAGGGATTTTGGTTGCAACGGTGTCCAAGAAGAGTGTTGCTACGATGTCAACTTGCCAACTTTGGCCTTGTTAGTCAAGTTTTTTTATGTAAGCTGAGAACCGACAACAGTTTTTGGGAATAAGAAGGATTAAAGAAGAGCCAAGATCCTATAACTATACTCCGAGTCAACCTAAGAGTGAATCGCTATGAAGGGTACAAAACAGCTACCTCCGCTACGAAAAATAGTCCCTAGCGTTTATTAAGCTAGTGAGGGATTTTGGTTGCAACGGTGTCCAAGAAGAGTGTTGCTACGATGTCAACTTGCCAACTTTGGCCTTGTTAGTCAAGTTTTTTTTTATGTAAGCTGAGAACCGACAACAGTTTTGGGAACAGAAAGGATTAAAGAAGAGCCAAGATCCTATAACTATACTCCGAGTCAACCTAAGAGTGAATCGCTATGAAGGGTACAAAACAGCTACCTCCGCTACGAAAAATAGTCCCTAGCGTTTATTAAGCTAGTGAGGGATTTTGGTTGCAACGGTGTCCAAGAAGAGTGTTGCTACGATGTCAACTTGCCAACTTTGGCCTTGTTAGTCAAGTTTTTTTATGTAAGCTGAGAACCGACAACAGTTTTGGGAATAAGAAGGATTAAAGAAGAGCCAAGATCCTATAACTATACTCCGAGTCAACCTAAGAGTGAATCGCTATGAAGGGTACAAAACAGCTACCTCCGCTACGAAAAATAGTCCCTAGCGTTTATTAAGCTAGTGAGGGATTTTGGTTGCAACGGTGTCCAAGAAGAGTGTTGCTACGATGTCAACTTGCCAACTTTGGCCTTGTTAGTCAAGTTTTTTTATGTAAGCTGAGAACCGACAACAGTTTTTGGGAATAAGAAGGATTAAAGAAGAGCCAAGATCCTATAACTATACTCCGAGTCAACCTAAGAGTGAATCGCTATGAAGGGTACAAAACAGCTACCTCCGCTACGAAAAATAGTCCCTAGCGTTTATTAAGCTAGTGAGGGATTTTGGTTGCAACGGTGTCCAAGAAGAGTGTTGCTACGATGTCAACTTGCCAACTTTGGCCTTGTTAGTCAAGTTTTTTTTTATGTAAGCTGAGAACCGACAACAGTTTTTGGGAATAAGAAGGATTAAAGAAGAGCCAAGATCCTATAACTATACTCCGAGTCAACCTAAGAGTGAATCGCTATGAAGGGTACAAAACAGCTACCTCCGCTACGAAAAATAGTCCCTAGCGTTTATTAAGCTAGTGAGGGATTTTGGTTGCAACGGTGTCCAAGAAGAGTGTTGCTACGATGTCAACTTGCCAACTTTGGCCTTGTTAGTCAAGTTTTTTTTTATGTAAGCTGAGAACCGACAACAGTTTTTGGGAATAAGAAGGATTAAAGAAGAGCCAAGATCCTATAACTATACTCCGAGTCAACCTAAGAGTGAATCGCTATGAAGGGTACAAAACAGCTACCTCCGCTACGAAAAATAGTCCCTAGCGTTTATTAAGCTAGTGAGGGATTTTGGTTGCAACGGTGTCCAAGAAGAGTGTTGCTACGATGTCAACTTGCCAACTTTGGCCTTGTTAGTCAAGTTTTTTTATGTAAGCTGAGAACCGACAACAGTTTTTGGGAATAAGAAGGATTAAAGAAGAGCCAAGATCCTATAACTATACTCCGAGTCAACCTAAGAGTGAATCGCTATGAAGGGTACAAAACAGCTACCTCCGCTACGAAAAATAGTCCCTAGCGTTTATTAAGCTAGTGAGGGATTTTGGTTGCAACGGTGTCCAAGAAGAGTGTTGCTACGATGTCAACTTGCCAACTTTGGCCTTGTTAGTCAAGTTTTTTTATGTAAGCTGAGAACCGACAACAGTTTTGGGAATAAGAAGGATTAAAGAAGAGCCAAGATCCTATAACTATACTCCGAGTCAACCTAAGAGTGAATCGCTATGAAGGGTACAAAACAGCTACCTCCGCTACGAAAAATAGTCCCTAGCGTTTATTAAGCTAGTGAGGGATTTTGGTTGCAACGGTGTCCAAGAAGAGTGTTGCTACGATGTCAACTTGCCAACTTTGGCCTTGTTAGTCAAGTTTTTTTTTATGTAAGCTGAGAACCGACAACAGTTTTGGGAATAAGAAGGATTAAAGAAGAGCCAAGATCCTATAACTATACTCCGAGTCAACCTAAGAGTGAATCGCTATGAAGGGTACAAAACAGCTACCTCCGCTACGAAAAATAGTCCCTAGCGTTTATTAAGCTAGTGAGGGATTTTGGTTGCAACGGTGTCCAAGAAGAGTGTTGCTACGATGTCAACTTGCCAACTTTGGCCTTGTTAGTCAAGTTTTTTTATGTAAGCTGAGAACCGACAACAGTTTTTGGGAATAAGAAGGATTAAAGAAGAGCCAAGATCCTATAACTATACTCCGAGTCAACCTAAGAGTGAATCGCTATGAAGGGTACAAAACAGCTACCTCCGCTACGAAAAATAGTCCCTAGCGTTTATTAAGCTAGTGAGGGATTTTGGTTGCAACGGTGTCCAAGAAGAGTGTTGCTACGATGTCAACTTGCCAACTTTGGCCTTGTTAGTCAAGTTTTTTTTTATGTAAGCTGAGAACCGACAACAGTTTTTGGGAACAGAAAGGATTAAAGAAGAGCCAAGATCCTATAACTATACTCCGAGTCAACCTAAGAGTGAATCGCTATGAAGGGTACAAAACAGCTACCTCCGCTACGAAAAATAGTCCCTAGCGTTTATTAAGCTAGTGAGGGATTTTGGTTGCAACGGTGTCCAAGAAGAGTGTTGCTACGATGTCAACTTGCCAACTTTGGCCTTGTTAGTCAAGTTTTTTTTTATGTAAGCTGAGAACCGACAACAGTTTTGGGAATAAGAAGGATTAAAGAAGAGCCAAGATCCTATAACTATACTCCGAGTCAACCTAAGAGTGAATCGCTATGAAGGGTACAAAACAGCTACCTCCGCTACGAAAAATAGTCCCTAGCGTTTATTAAGCTAGTGAGGGATTTTGGTTGCAACGGTGTCCAAGAAGAGTGTTGCTACGATGTCAACTTGCCAACTTTGGCCTTGTTAGTCAAGTTTTTTTATGTAAGCTGAGAACCGACAACAGTTTTGGGAATAAGAAGGATTAAAGAAGAGCCAAGATCCTATAACTATACTCCGAGTCAACCTAAGAGTGAATCGCTATGAAGGGTACAAAACAGCTACCTCCGCTACGAAAAATAGTCCCTAGCGTTTATTAAGCTAGTGAGGGATTTTGGTTGCAACGGTGTCCAAGAAGAGTGTTGCTACGATGTCAACTTGCCAACTTTGGCCTTGTTAGTCAAGTTTTTTTTTATGTAAGCTGAGAACCGACAACAGTTTTGGGAACAGAAAGGATTAAAGAAGAGCCAAGATCCTATAACTATACTCCGAGTCAACCTAAGAGTGAATCGCTATGAAGGGTACAAAACAGCTACCTCCGCTACGAAAAATAGTCCCTAGCGTTTATTAAGCTAGTGAGGGATTTTGGTTGCAACGGTGTCCAAGAAGAGTGTTGCTACGATGTCAACTTGCCAACTTTGGCCTTGTTAGTCAAGTTTTTTTTTATGTAAGCTGAGAACCGACAACAGTTTTTGGGAATAAGAAGGATTAAAGAAGAGCCAAGATCCTATAACTATACTCCGAGTCAACCTAAGAGTGAATCGCTATGAAGGGTACAAAACAGCTACCTCCGCTACGAAAAATAGTCCCTAGCGTTTATTAAGCTAGTGAGGGATTTTGGTTGCAACGGTGTCCAAGAAGAGTGTTGCTACGATGTCAACTTGCCAACTTTGGCCTTGTTAGTCAAGTTTTTTTTTTATGTAAGCTGAGAACCGACAACAGTTTTTGGGAACAGAAAGGATTAAAGAAGAGCCAAGATCCTATAACTATACTCCGAGTCAACCTAAGAGTGAATCGCTATGAAGGGTACAAAACAGCTACCTCCGCTACGAAAAATAGTCCCTAGCGTTTATTAAGCTAGTGAGGGATTTTGGTTGCAACGGTGTCCAAGAAGAGTGTTGCTACGATGTCAACTTGCCAACTTTGGCCTTGTTAGTCAAGTTTTTTTTTATGTAAGCTGAGAACCGACAACAGTTTTTGGGAATAAGAAGGATTAAAGAAGAGCCAAGATCCTATAACTATACTCCGAGTCAACCTAAGAGTGAATCGCTATGAAGGGTACAAAACAGCTACCTCCGCTACGAAAAATAGTCCCTAGCGTTTATTAAGCTAGTGAGGGATTTTGGTTGCAACGGTGTCCAAGAAGAGTGTTGCTACGATGTCAACTTGCCAACTTTGGCCTTGTTAGTCAAGTTTTTTTTATGTAAGCTGAGAACCGACAACAGTTTTTGGGAACAGAAAGGATTAAAGAAGAGCCAAGATCCTATAACTATACTCCGAGTCAACCTAAGAGTGAATCGCTATGAAGGGTACAAAACAGCTACCTCCGCTACGAAAAATAGTCCCTAGCGTTTATTAAGCTAGTGAGGGATTTTGGTTGCAACGGTGTCCAAGAAGAGTGTTGCTACGATGTCAACTTGCCAACTTTGGCCTTGTTAGTCAAGTTTTTTTTTATGTAAGCTGAGAACCGACAACAGTTTTTGGGAATAAGAAGGATTAAAGAAGAGCCAAGATCCTATAACTATACTCCGAGTCAACCTAAGAGTGAATCGCTATGAAGGGTACAAAACAGCTACCTCCGCTACGAAAAATAGTCCCTAGCGTTTATTAAGCTAGTGAGGGATTTTGGTTGCAACGGTGTCCAAGAAGAGTGTTGCTACGATGTCAACTTGCCAACTTTGGCCTTGTTAGTCAAGTTTTTTTTTATGTAAGCTGAGAACCGACAACAGTTTTGGGAATAAGAAGGATTAAAGAAGAGCCAAGATCCTATAACTATACTCCGAGTCAACCTAAGAGTGAATCGCTATGAAGGGTACAAAACAGCTACCTCCGCTACGAAAAATAGTCCCTAGCGTTTATTAAGCTAGTGAGGGATTTTGGTTGCAACGGTGTCCAAGAAGAGTGTTGCTACGATGTCAACTTGCCAACTTTGGCCTTGTTAGTCAAGTTTTTTTTATGTAAGCTGAGAACCGACAACAGTTTTGGGAATAAGAAGGATTAAAGAAGAGCCAAGATCCTATAACTATACTCCGAGTCAACCTAAGAGTGAATCGCTATGAAGGGTACAAAACAGCTACCTCCGCTACGAAAAATAGTCCCTAGCGTTTATTAAGCTAGTGAGGGATTTTGGTTGCAACGGTGTCCAAGAAGAGTGTTGCTACGATGTCAACTTGCCAACTTTGGCCTTGTTAGTCAAGTTTTTTTTTATGTAAGCTGAGAACCGACAACAGTTTTTGGGAACAGAAAGGATTAAAGAAGAGCCAAGATCCTATAACTATACTCCGAGTCAACCTAAGAGTGAATCGCTATGAAGGGTACAAAACAGCTACCTCCGCTACGAAAAATAGTCCCTAGCGTTTATTAAGCTAGTGAGGGATTTTGGTTGCAACGGTGTCCAAGAAGAGTGTTGCTACGATGTCAACTTGCCAACTTTGGCCTTGTTAGTCAAGTTTTTTTTATGTAAGCTGAGAACCGACAACAGTTTTGGGAATAAGAAAGGATTAAAGAAGAGCCAAGATCCTATAACTATACTCCGAGTCAACCTAAGAGTGAATCGCTATGAAGGGTACAAAACAGCTACCTCCGCTACGAAAAATAGTCCCTAGCGTTTATTAAGCTAGTGAGGGATTTTGGTTGCAACGGTGTCCAAGAAGAGTGTTGCTACGATGTCAACTTGCCAACTTTGGCCTTGTTAGTCAAGTTTTTTTTATGTAAGCTGAGAACCGACAACAGTTTTGGGAATAAGAAGGATTAAAGAAGAGCCAAGATCCTATAACTATACTCCGAGTCAACCTAAGAGTGAATCGCTATGAAGGGTACAAAACAGCTACCTCCGCTACGAAAAATAGTCCCTAGCGTTTATTAAGCTAGTGAGGGATTTTGGTTGCAACGGTGTCCAAGAAGAGTGTTGCTACGATGTCAACTTGCCAACTTTGGCCTTGTTAGTCAAGTTTTTTTATGTAAGCTGAGAACCGACAACAGTTTTGGGAATAAGAAGGATTAAAGAAGAGCCAAGATCCTATAACTATACTCCGAGTCAACCTAAGAGTGAATCGCTATGAAGGGTACAAAACAGCTACCTCCGCTACGAAAAATAGTCCCTAGCGTTTATTAAGCTAGTGAGGGATTTTGGTTGCAACGGTGTCCAAGAAGAGTGTTGCTACGATGTCAACTTGCCAACTTTGGCCTTGTTAGTCAAGTTTTTTTTTATGTAAGCTGAGAACCGACAACAGTTTTTGGGAACAGAAAGGATTAAAGAAGAGCCAAGATCCTATAACTATACTCCGAGTCAACCTAAGAGTGAATCGCTATGAAGGGTACAAAACAGCTACCTCCGCTACGAAAAATAGTCCCTAGCGTTTATTAAGCTAGTGAGGGATTTTGGTTGCAACGGTGTCCAAGAAGAGTGTTGCTACGATGTCAACTTGCCAACTTTGGCCTTGTTAGTCAAGTTTTTTTTTATGTAAGCTGAGAACCGACAACAGTTTTGGGAATAAGAAGGATTAAAGAAGAGCCAAGATCCTATAACTATACTCCGAGTCAACCTAAGAGTGAATCGCTATGAAGGGTACAAAACAGCTACCTCCGCTACGAAAAATAGTCCCTAGCGTTTATTAAGCTAGTGAGGGATTTTGGTTGCAACGGTGTCCAAGAAGAGTGTTGCTACGATGTCAACTTGCCAACTTTGGCCTTGTTAGTCAAGTTTTTTTTATGTAAGCTGAGAACCGACAACAGTTTTGGGAATAAGAAGGATTAAAGAAGAGCCAAGATCCTATAACTATACTCCGAGTCAACCTAAGAGTGAATCGCTATGAAGGGTACAAAACAGCTACCTCCGCTACGAAAAATAGTCCCTAGCGTTTATTAAGCTAGTGAGGGATTTTGGTTGCAACGGTGTCCAAGAAGAGTGTTGCTACGATGTCAACTTGCCAACTTTGGCCTTGTTAGTCAAGTTTTTTTTATGTAAGCTGAGAACCGACAACAGTTTTGGGAATAAGAAGGATTAAAGAAGAGCCAAGATCCTATAACTATACTCCGAGTCAACCTAAGAGTGAATCGCTATGAAGGGTACAAAACAGCTACCTCCGCTACGAAAAATAGTCCCTAGCGTTTATTAAGCTAGTGAGGGATTTTGGTTGCAACGGTGTCCAAGAAGAGTGTTGCTACGATGTCAACTTGCCAACTTTGGCCTTGTTAGTCAAGTTTTTTTTTATGTAAGCTGAGAACCGACAACAGTTTTGGGAACAGAAAGGATTAAAGAAGAGCCAAGATCCTATAACTATACTCCGAGTCAACCTAAGAGTGAATCGCTATGAAGGGTACAAAACAGCTACCTCCGCTACGAAAAATAGTCCCTAGCGTTTATTAAGCTAGTGAGGGATTTTGGTTGCAACGGTGTCCAAGAAGAGTGTTGCTACGATGTCAACTTGCCAACTTTGGCCTTGTTAGTCAAGTTTTTTTTATGTAAGCTGAGAACCGACAACAGTTTTGGGAATAAGAAGGATTAAAGAAGAGCCAAGATCCTATAACTATACTCCGAGTCAACCTAAGAGTGAATCGCTATGAAGGGTACAAAACAGCTACCTCCGCTACGAAAAATAGTCCCTAGCGTTTATTAAGCTAGTGAGGGATTTTGGTTGCAACGGTGTCCAAGAAGAGTGTTGCTACGATGTCAACTTGCCAACTTTGGCCTTGTTAGTCAAGTTTTTTTTTTATGTAAGCTGAGAACCGACAACAGTTTTGGGAATAAGAAGGATTAAAGAAGAGCCAAGATCCTATAACTATACTCCGAGTCAACCTAAGAGTGAATCGCTATGAAGGGTACAAAACAGCTACCTCCGCTACGAAAAATAGTCCCTAGCGTTTATTAAGCTAGTGAGGGATTTTGGTTGCAACGGTGTCCAAGAAGAGTGTTGCTACGATGTCAACTTGCCAACTTTGGCCTTGTTAGTCAAGTTTTTTTTTATGTAAGCTGAGAACCGACAACAGTTTTGGGAACAGAAAGGATTAAAGAAGAGCCAAGATCCTATAACTATACTCCGAGTCAACCTAAGAGTGAATCGCTATGAAGGGTACAAAACAGCTACCTCCGCTACGAAAAATAGTCCCTAGCGTTTATTAAGCTAGTGAGGGATTTTGGTTGCAACGGTGTCCAAGAAGAGTGTTGCTACGATGTCAACTTGCCAACTTTGGCCTTGTTAGTCAAGTTTTTTTTTATGTAAGCTGAGAACCGACAACAGTTTTGGGAATAAGAAGGATTAAAGAAGAGCCAAGATCCTATAACTATACTCCGAGTCAACCTAAGAGTGAATCGCTATGAAGGGTACAAAACAGCTACCTCCGCTACGAAAAATAGTCCCTAGCGTTTATTAAGCTAGTGAGGGATTTTGGTTGCAACGGTGTCCAAGAAGAGTGTTGCTACGATGTCAACTTGCCAACTTTGGCCTTGTTAGTCAAGTTTTTTTTTATGTAAGCTGAGAACCGACAACAGTTTTTGGGAACAGAAAGGATTAAAGAAGAGCCAAGATCCTATAACTATACTCCGAGTCAACCTAAGAGTGAATCGCTATGAAGGGTACAAAACAGCTACCTCCGCTACGAAAAATAGTCCCTAGCGTTTATTAAGCTAGTGAGGGATTTTGGTTGCAACGGTGTCCAAGAAGAGTGTTGCTACGATGTCAACTTGCCAACTTTGGCCTTGTTAGTCAAGTTTTTTTTTATGTAAGCTGAGAACCGACAACAGTTTTTGGGAACAGAAAGGATTAAAGAAGAGCCAAGATCCTATAACTATACTCCGAGTCAACCTAAGAGTGAATCGCTATGAAGGGTACAAAACAGCTACCTCCGCTACGAAAAATAGTCCCTAGCGTTTATTAAGCTAGTGAGGGATTTTGGTTGCAACGGTGTCCAAGAAGAGTGTTGCTACGATGTCAACTTGCCAACTTTGGCCTTGTTAGTCAAGTTTTTTTATGTAAGCTGAGAACCGACAACAGTTTTTGGGAATAAGAAGGATTAAAGAAGAGCCAAGATCCTATAACTATACTCCGAGTCAACCTAAGAGTGAATCGCTATGAAGGGTACAAAACAGCTACCTCCGCTACGAAAAATAGTCCCTAGCGTTTATTAAGCTAGTGAGGGATTTTGGTTGCAACGGTGTCCAAGAAGAGTGTTGCTACGATGTCAACTTGCCAACTTTGGCCTTGTTAGTCAAGTTTTTTTTTATGTAAGCTGAGAACCGACAACAGTTTTGGGAATAAGAAGGATTAAAGAAGAGCCAAGATCCTATAACTATACTCCGAGTCAACCTAAGAGTGAATCGCTATGAAGGGTACAAAACAGCTACCTCCGCTACGAAAAATAGTCCCTAGCGTTTATTAAGCTAGTGAGGGATTTTGGTTGCAACGGTGTCCAAGAAGAGTGTTGCTACGATGTCAACTTGCCAACTTTGGCCTTGTTAGTCAAGTTTTTTTATGTAAGCTGAGAACCGACAACAGTTTTTGGGAACAAGAAAGGATTAAAGAAGAGCCAAGATCCTATAACTATACTCCGAGTCAACCTAAGAGTGAATCGCTATGAAGGGTACAAAACAGCTACCTCCGCTACGAAAAATAGTCCCTAGCGTTTATTAAGCTAGTGAGGGATTTTGGTTGCAACGGTGTCCAAGAAGAGTGTTGCTACGATGTCAACTTGCCAACTTTGGCCTTGTTAGTCAAGTTTTTTTTTATGTAAGCTGAGAACCGACAACAGTTTTTGGGAATAAGAAGGATTAAAGAAGAGCCAAGATCCTATAACTATACTCCGAGTCAACCTAAGAGTGAATCGCTATGAAGGGTACAAAACAGCTACCTCCGCTACGAAAAATAGTCCCTAGCGTTTATTAAGCTAGTGAGGGATTTTGGTTGCAACGGTGTCCAAGAAGAGTGTTGCTACGATGTCAACTTGCCAACTTTGGCCTTGTTAGTCAAGTTTTTTTATGTAAGCTGAGAACCGACAACAGTTTTTGGGAACAGAAAGGATTAAAGAAGAGCCAAGATCCTATAACTATACTCCGAGTCAACCTAAGAGTGAATCGCTATGAAGGGTACAAAACAGCTACCTCCGCTACGAAAAATAGTCCCTAGCGTTTATTAAGCTAGTGAGGGATTTTGGTTGCAACGGTGTCCAAGAAGAGTGTTGCTACGATGTCAACTTGCCAACTTTGGCCTTGTTAGTCAAGTTTTTTTTTATGTAAGCTGAGAACCGACAACAGTTTTGGGAATAAGAAGGATTAAAGAAGAGCCAAGATCCTATAACTATACTCCGAGTCAACCTAAGAGTGAATCGCTATGAAGGGTACAAAACAGCTACCTCCGCTACGAAAAATAGTCCCTAGCGTTTATTAAGCTAGTGAGGGATTTTGGTTGCAACGGTGTCCAAGAAGAGTGTTGCTACGATGTCAACTTGCCAACTTTGGCCTTGTTAGTCAAGTTTTTTTATGTAAGCTGAGAACCGACAACAGTTTTGGGAATAAGAAGGATTAAAGAAGAGCCAAGATCCTATAACTATACTCCGAGTCAACCTAAGAGTGAATCGCTATGAAGGGTACAAAACAGCTACCTCCGCTACGAAAAATAGTCCCTAGCGTTTATTAAGCTAGTGAGGGATTTTGGTTGCAACGGTGTCCAAGAAGAGTGTTGCTACGATGTCAACTTGCCAACTTTGGCCTTGTTAGTCAAGTTTTTTTTTATGTAAGCTGAGAACCGACAACAGTTTTGGGAATAAGAAGGATTAAAGAAGAGCCAAGATCCTATAACTATACTCCGAGTCAACCTAAGAGTGAATCGCTATGAAGGGTACAAAACAGCTACCTCCGCTACGAAAAATAGTCCCTAGCGTTTATTAAGCTAGTGAGGGATTTTGGTTGCAACGGTGTCCAAGAAGAGTGTTGCTACGATGTCAACTTGCCAACTTTGGCCTTGTTAGTCAAGTTTTTTTTATGTAAGCTGAGAACCGACAACAGTTTTGGGAATAAGAAGGATTAAAGAAGAGCCAAGATCCTATAACTATACTCCGAGTCAACCTAAGAGTGAATCGCTATGAAGGGTACAAAACAGCTACCTCCGCTACGAAAAATAGTCCCTAGCGTTTATTAAGCTAGTGAGGGATTTTGGTTGCAACGGTGTCCAAGAAGAGTGTTGCTACGATGTCAACTTGCCAACTTTGGCCTTGTTAGTCAAGTTTTTTTATGTAAGCTGAGAACCGACAACAGTTTTTGGGAATAAGAAAGGATTAAAGAAGAGCCAAGATCCTATAACTATACTCCGAGTCAACCTAAGAGTGAATCGCTATGAAGGGTACAAAACAGCTACCTCCGCTACGAAAAATAGTCCCTAGCGTTTATTAAGCTAGTGAGGGATTTTGGTTGCAACGGTGTCCAAGAAGAGTGTTGCTACGATGTCAACTTGCCAACTTTGGCCTTGTTAGTCAAGTTTTTTTTATGTAAGCTGAGAACCGACAACAGTTTTGGGAATAAGAAGGATTAAAGAAGAGCCAAGATCCTATAACTATACTCCGAGTCAACCTAAGAGTGAATCGCTATGAAGGGTACAAAACAGCTACCTCCGCTACGAAAAATAGTCCCTAGCGTTTATTAAGCTAGTGAGGGATTTTGGTTGCAACGGTGTCCAAGAAGAGTGTTGCTACGATGTCAACTTGCCAACTTTGGCCTTGTTAGTCAAGTTTTTTTTTTTTTTATGTAAGCTGAGAACCGACAACAGTTTTGGGAATAAGAAGGATTAAAGAAGAGCCAAGATCCTATAACTATACTCCGAGTCAACCTAAGAGTGAATCGCTATGAAGGGTACAAAACAGCTACCTCCGCTACGAAAAATAGTCCCTAGCGTTTATTAAGCTAGTGAGGGATTTTGGTTGCAACGGTGTCCAAGAAGAGTGTTGCTACGATGTCAACTTGCCAACTTTGGCCTTGTTAGTCAAGTTTTTTTTATGTAAGCTGAGAACCGACAACAGTTTTTGGGAATAAGAAGGATTAAAGAAGAGCCAAGATCCTATAACTATACTCCGAGTCAACCTAAGAGTGAATCGCTATGAAGGGTACAAAACAGCTACCTCCGCTACGAAAAATAGTCCCTAGCGTTTATTAAGCTAGTGAGGGATTTTGGTTCCAAGAAGAGTGTTGCTACGATGTCAACTTGCCAACTTTGGCCTTGTTAGTCAAGTTTTTTTTTATGTAAGCTGAGAACCGACAACAGTTTTGGGAATAAGAAGGATTAAAGAAGAGCCAAGATCCTATAACTATACTCCGAGTCAACCTAAGAGTGAATCGCTATGAAGGGTACAAAACAGCTACCTCCGCTACGAAAAATAGTCCCTAGCGTTTATTAAGCTAGTGAGGGATTTTGGTTGCAACGGTGTCCAAGAAGAGTGTTGCTACGATGTCAACTTGCCAACTTTGGCCTTGTTAGTCAAGTTTTTTTTATGTAAGCTGAGAACCGACAACAGTTTTTGGGAATAAGAAGGATTAAAGAAGAGCCAAGATCCTATAACTATACTCCGAGTCAACCTAAGAGTGAATCGCTATGAAGGGTACAAAACAGCTACCTCCGCTACGAAAAATAGTCCCTAGCGTTTATTAAGCTAGTGAGGGATTTTGGTTGCAACGGTGTCCAAGAAGAGTGTTGCTACGATGTCAACTTGCCAACTTTGGCCTTGTTAGTCAAGTTTTTTTTTATGTAAGCTGAGAACCGACAACAGTTTTGGGAATAAGAAGGATTAAAGAAGAGCCAAGATCCTATAACTATACTCCGAGTCAACCTAAGAGTGAATCGCTATGAAGGGTACAAAACAGCTACCTCCGCTACGAAAAATAGTCCCTAGCGTTTATTAAGCTAGTGAGGGATTTTGGTTGCAACGGTGTCCAAGAAGAGTGTTGCTACGATGTCAACTTGCCAACTTTGGCCTTGTTAGTCAAGTTTTTTTATGTAAGCTGAGAACCGACAACAGTTTTGGGAATAAGAAGGATTAAAGAAGAGCCAAGATCCTATAACTATACTCCGAGTCAACCTAAGAGTGAATCGCTATGAAGGGTACAAAACAGCTACCTCCGCTACGAAAAATAGTCCCTAGCGTTTATTAAGCTAGTGAGGGATTTTGGTTGCAACGGTGTCCAAGAAGAGTGTTGCTACGATGTCAACTTGCCAACTTTGGCCTTGTTAGTCAAGTTTTTTTTTATGTAAGCTGAGAACCGACAACAGTTTTGGGAATAAGAAGGATTAAAGAAGAGCCAAGATCCTATAACTATACTCCGAGTCAACCTAAGAGTGAATCGCTATGAAGGGTACAAAACAGCTACCTCCGCTACGAAAAATAGTCCCTAGCGTTTATTAAGCTAGTGAGGGATTTTGGTTGCAACGGTGTCCAAGAAGAGTGTTGCTACGATGTCAACTTGCCAACTTTGGCCTTGTTAGTCAAGTTTTTTTTATGTAAGCTGAGAACCGACAACAGTTTTGGGAACAGAAAGAAGGATTAAAGAAGAGCCAAGATCCTATAACTATACTCCGAGTCAACCTAAGAGTGAATCGCTATGAAGGGTACAAAACAGCTACCTCCGCTACGAAAAATAGTCCCTAGCGTTTATTAAGCTAGTGAGGGATTTTGGTTGCAACGGTGTCCAAGAAGAGTGTTGCTACGATGTCAACTTGCCAACTTTGGCCTTGTTAGTCAAGTTTTTTTTTATGTAAGCTGAGAACCGACAACAGTTTTGGGAATAAGAAGGATTAAAGAAGAGCCAAGATCCTATAACTATACTCCGAGTCAACCTAAGAGTGAATCGCTATGAAGGGTACAAAACAGCTACCTCCGCTACGAAAAATAGTCCCTAGCGTTTATTAAGCTAGTGAGGGATTTTGGTTGCAACGGTGTCCAAGAAGAGTGTTGCTACGATGTCAACTTGCCAACTTTGGCCTTGTTAGTCAAGTTTTTTTTATGTAAGCTGAGAACCGACAACAGTTTTGGGAATAAGAAGGATTAAAGAAGAGCCAAGATCCTATAACTATACTCCGAGTCAACCTAAGAGTGAATCGCTATGAAGGGTACAAAACAGCTACCTCCGCTACGAAAAATAGTCCCTAGCGTTTATTAAGCTAGTGAGGGATTTTGGTTGCAACGGTGTCCAAGAAGAGTGTTGCTACGATGTCAACTTGCCAACTTTGGCCTTGTTAGTCAAGTTTTTTTTTATGTAAGCTGAGAACCGACAACAGTTTTGGGAATAAGAAGGATTAAAGAAGAGCCAAGATCCTATAACTATACTCCGAGTCAACCTAAGAGTGAATCGCTATGAAGGGTACAAAACAGCTACCTCCGCTACGAAAAATAGTCCCTAGCGTTTATTAAGCTAGTGAGGGATTTTGGTTGCAACGGTGTCCAAGAAGAGTGTTGCTACGATGTCAACTTGCCAACTTTGGCCTTGTTAGTCAAGTTTTTTTTTATGTAAGCTGAGAACCGACAACAGTTTTTGGGAACAGAAAGGATTAAAGAAGAGCCAAGATCCTATAACTATACTCCGAGTCAACCTAAGAGTGAATCGCTATGAAGGGTACAAAACAGCTACCTCCGCTACGAAAAATAGTCCCTAGCGTTTATTAAGCTAGTGAGGGATTTTGGTTGCAACGGTGTCCAAGAAGAGTGTTGCTACGATGTCAACTTGCCAACTTTGGCCTTGTTAGTCAAGTTTTTTTTTATGTAAGCTGAGAACCGACAACAGTTTTGGGAATAAGAAGGATTAAAGAAGAGCCAAGATCCTATAACTATACTCCGAGTCAACCTAAGAGTGAATCGCTATGAAGGGTACAAAACAGCTACCTCCGCTACGAAAAATAGTCCCTAGCGTTTATTAAGCTAGTGAGGGATTTTGGTTGCAACGGTGTCCAAGAAGAGTGTTGCTACGATGTCAACTTGCCAACTTTGGCCTTGTTAGTCAAGTTTTTTTTTATGTAAGCTGAGAACCGACAACAGTTTTGGGAATAAGAAGGATTAAAGAAGAGCCAAGATCCTATAACTATACTCCGAGTCAACCTAAGAGTGAATCGCTATGAAGGGTACAAAACAGCTACCTCCGCTACGAAAAATAGTCCCTAGCGTTTATTAAGCTAGTGAGGGATTTTGGTTGCAACGGTGTCCAAGAAGAGTGTTGCTACGATGTCAACTTGCCAACTTTGGCCTTGTTAGTCAAGTTTTTTTTTATGTAAGCTGAGAACCGACAACAGTTTTTGGGAATAAGAAGGATTAAAGAAGAGCCAAGATCCTATAACTATACTCCGAGTCAACCTAAGAGTGAATCGCTATGAAGGGTACAAAACAGCTACCTCCGCTACGAAAAATAGTCCCTAGCGTTTATTAAGCTAGTGAGGGATTTTGGTTGCAACGGTGTCCAAGAAGAGTGTTGCTACGATGTCAACTTGCCAACTTTGGCCTTGTTAGTCAAGTTTTTTTATGTAAGCTGAGAACCGACAACAGTTTTGGGAATAAGAAGGATTAAAGAAGAGCCAAGATCCTATAACTATACTCCGAGTCAACCTAAGAGTGAATCGCTATGAAGGGTACAAAACAGCTACCTCCGCTACGAAAAATAGTCCCTAGCGTTTATTAAGCTAGTGAGGGATTTTGGTTGCAACGGTGTCCAAGAAGAGTGTTGCTACGATGTCAACTTGCCAACTTTGGCCTTGTTAGTCAAGTTTTTTTTTATGTAAGCTGAGAACCGACAACAGTTTTTGGGAATAAGAAGGATTAAAGAAGAGCCAAGATCCTATAACTATACTCCGAGTCAACCTAAGAGTGAATCGCTATGAAGGGTACAAAACAGCTACCTCCGCTACGAAAAATAGTCCCTAGCGTTTATTAAGCTAGTGAGGGATTTTGGTTGCAACGGTGTCCAAGAAGAGTGTTGCTACGATGTCAACTTGCCAACTTTGGCCTTGTTAGTCAAGTTTTTTTTTATGTAAGCTGAGAACCGACAACAGTTTTGGGAATAAGAAGGATTAAAGAAGAGCCAAGATCCTATAACTATACTCCGAGTCAACCTAAGAGTGAATCGCTATGAAGGGTACAAAACAGCTACCTCCGCTACGAAAAATAGTCCCTAGCGTTTATTAAGCTAGTGAGGGATTTTGGTTGCAACGGTGTCCAAGAAGAGTGTTGCTACGATGTCAACTTGCCAACTTTGGCCTTGTTAGTCAAGTTTTTTTTTTATGTAAGCTGAGAACCGACAACAGTTTTGGGAATAAGAAGGATTAAAGAAGAGCCAAGATCCTATAACTATACTCCGAGTCAACCTAAGAGTGAATCGCTATGAAGGGTACAAAACAGCTACCTCCGCTACGAAAAATAGTCCCTAGCGTTTATTAAGCTAGTGAGGGATTTTGGTTGCAACGGTGTCCAAGAAGAGTGTTGCTACGATGTCAACTTGCCAACTTTGGCCTTGTTAGTCAAGTTTTTTTTTATGTAAGCTGAGAACCGACAACAGTTTTGGGAATAAGAAGGATTAAAGAAGAGCCAAGATCCTATAACTATACTCCGAGTCAACCTAAGAGTGAATCGCTATGAAGGGTACAAAACAGCTACCTCCGCTACGAAAAATAGTCCCTAGCGTTTATTAAGCTAGTGAGGGATTTTGGTTGCAACGGTGTCCAAGAAGAGTGTTGCTACGATGTCAACTTGCCAACTTTGGCCTTGTTAGTCAAGTTTTTTTTATGTAAGCTGAGAACCGACAACAGTTTTGGGAATAAGAAGGATTAAAGAAGAGCCAAGATCCTATAACTATACTCCGAGTCAACCTAAGAGTGAATCGCTATGAAGGGTACAAAACAGCTACCTCCGCTACGAAAAATAGTCCCTAGCGTTTATTAAGCTAGTGAGGGATTTTGGTTGCAACGGTGTCCAAGAAGAGTGTTGCTACGATGTCAACTTGCCAACTTTGGCCTTGTTAGTCAAGTTTTTTTTTATGTAAGCTGAGAACCGACAACAGTTTTTGGGAACAGAAAGGATTAAAGAAGAGCCAAGATCCTATAACTATACTCCGAGTCAACCTAAGAGTGAATCGCTATGAAGGGTACAAAACAGCTACCTCCGCTACGAAAAATAGTCCCTAGCGTTTATTAAGCTAGTGAGGGATTTTGGTTGCAACGGTGTCCAAGAAGAGTGTTGCTACGATGTCAACTTGCCAACTTTGGCCTTGTTAGTCAAGTTTTTTTATGTAAGCTGAGAACCGACAACAGTTTTTGGGAACAGAAAGGATTAAAGAAGAGCCAAGATCCTATAACTATACTCCGAGTCAACCTAAGAGTGAATCGCTATGAAGGGTACAAAACAGCTACCTCCGCTACGAAAAATAGTCCCTAGCGTTTATTAAGCTAGTGAGGGATTTTGGTTGCAACGGTGTCCAAGAAGAGTGTTGCTACGATGTCAACTTGCCAACTTTGGCCTTGTTAGTCAAGTTTTTTTTTATGTAAGCTGAGAACCGACAACAGTTTTGGGAATAAGAAGGATTAAAGAAGAGCCAAGATCCTATAACTATACTCCGAGTCAACCTAAGAGTGAATCGCTATGAAGGGTACAAAACAGCTACCTCCGCTACGAAAAATAGTCCCTAGCGTTTATTAAGCTAGTGAGGGATTTTGGTTGCAACGGTGTCCAAGAAGAGTGTTGCTACGATGTCAACTTGCCAACTTTGGCCTTGTTAGTCAAGTTTTTTTTTTATGTAAGCTGAGAACCGACAACAGTTTTGGGAATAAGAAGGATTAAAGAAGAGCCAAGATCCTATAACTATACTCCGAGTCAACCTAAGAGTGAATCGCTATGAAGGGTACAAAACAGCTACCTCCGCTACGAAAAATAGTCCCTAGCGTTTATTAAGCTAGTGAGGGATTTTGGTTGCAACGGTGTCCAAGAAGAGTGTTGCTACGATGTCAACTTGCCAACTTTGGCCTTGTTAGTCAAGTTTTTTTTTATGTAAGCTGAGAACCGACAACAGTTTTGGGAATAAGAAGGATTAAAGAAGAGCCAAGATCCTATAACTATACTCCGAGTCAACCTAAAAGTGAATCGCTATGAAGGGTACAAAACAGCTACCTCCGCTACGAAAAACAGTCCCTAGCGTTTATTAAGCTAGTGAGGGATTTTGGTTGCAACGGTGTCCAAGAAGAGTGTTGCTACGATGTCAACTTGCCAACTTTGGCCTTGTTAGTCAAGTTTTTTTTTATGTAAGCTGAGAACCGACAACAGTTTTGGGAATAAGAAGGATTAAAGAAGAGCCAAGATCCTATAACTATACTCCGAGTCAACCTAAGAGTGAATCGCTATGAAGGGTACAAAACAGCTACCTCCGCTACGAAAAATAGTCCCTAGCGTTTATTAAGCTAGTGAGGGATTTTGGTTGCAACGGTGTCCAAGAAGAGTGTTGCTACGATGTCAACTTGCCAACTTTGGCCTTGTTAGTCAAGTTTTTTTTTATGTAAGCTGAGAACCGACAACAGTTTTGGGAATAAGAAGGATTAAAGAAGAGCCAAGATCCTATAACTATACTCCGAGTCAACCTAAGAGTGAATCGCTATGAAGGGTACAAAACAGCTACCTCCGCTACGAAAAATAGTCCCTAGCGTTTATTAAGCTAGTGAGGGATTTTGGTTGCAACGGTGTCCAAGAAGAGTGTTGCTACGATGTCAACTTGCCAACTTTGGCCTTGTTAGTCAAGTTTTTTTTTTATGTAAGCTGAGAACCGACAACAGTTTTTGGGAATAAGAAGGATTAAAGAAGAGCCAAGATCCTATAACTATACTCCGAGTCAACCTAAGAGTGAATCGCTATGAAGGGTACAAAACAGCTACCTCCGCTACGAAAAATAGTCCCTAGCGTTTATTAAGCTAGTGAGGGATTTTGGTTGCAACGGTGTCCAAGAAGAGTGTTGCTACGATGTCAACTTGCCAACTTTGGCCTTGTTAGTCAAGTTTTTTTTTATGTAAGCTGAGAACCGACAACAGTTTTTGGGAACAGAAAGGATTAAAGAAGAGCCAAGATCCTATAACTATACTCCGAGTCAACCTAAGAGTGAATCGCTATGAAGGGTACAAAACAGCTACCTCCGCTACGAAAAATAGTCCCTAGCGTTTATTAAGCTAGTGAGGGATTTTGGTTGCAACGGTGTCCAAGAAGAGTGTTGCTACGATGTCAACTTGCCAACTTTGGCCTTGTTAGTCAAGTTTTTTTTTATGTAAGCTGAGAACCGACAACAGTTTTTGGGAACAGAAAGGATTAAAGAAGAGCCAAGATCCTATAACTATACTCCGAGTCAACCTAAGAGTGAATCGCTATGAAGGGTACAAAACAGCTACCTCCGCTACGAAAAATAGTCCCTAGCGTTTATTAAGCTAGTGAGGGATTTTGGTTGCAACGGTGTCCAAGAAGAGTGTTGCTACGATGTCAACTTGCCAACTTTGGCCTTGTTAGTCAAGTTTTTTTTTATGTAAGCTGAGAACCGACAACAGTTTTGGGAATAAGAAGGATTAAAGAAGAGCCAAGATCCTATAACTATACTCCGAGTCAACCTAAGAGTGAATCGCTATGAAGGGTACAAAACAGCTACCTCCGCTACGAAAAATAGTCCCTAGCGTTTATTAAGCTAGTGAGGGATTTTGGTTGCAACGGTGTCCAAGAAGAGTGTTGCTACGATGTCAACTTGCCAACTTTGGCCTTGTTAGTCAAGTTTTTTTTTTATGTAAGCTGAGAACCGACAACAGTTTTTGGGAATAAGAAGGATTAAAGAAGAGCCAAGATCCTATAACTATACTCCGAGTCAACCTAAGAGTGAATCGCTATGAAGGGTACAAAACAGCTACCTCCGCTACGAAAAATAGTCCCTAGCGTTTATTAAGCTAGTGAGGGATTTTGGTTGCAACGGTGTCCAAGAAGAGTGTTGCTACGATGTCAACTTGCCAACTTTGGCCTTGTTAGTCAAGTTTTTTTTTATGTAAGCTGAGAACCGACAACAGTTTTTGGGAATAAGAAGGATTAAAGAAGAGCCAAGATCCTATAACTATACTCCGAGTCAACCTAAGAGTGAATCGCTATGAAGGGTACAAAACAGCTACCTCCGCTACGAAAAATAGTCCCTAGCGTTTATTAAGCTAGTGAGGGATTTTGGTTGCAACGGTGTCCAAGAAGAGTGTTGCTACGATGTCAACTTGCCAACTTTGGCCTTGTTAGTCAAGTTTTTTTTATGTAAGCTGAGAACCGACAACAGTTTTTGGGAATAAGAAGGATTAAAGAAGAGCCAAGATCCTATAACTATACTCCGAGTCAACCTAAGAGTGAATCGCTATGAAGGGTACAAAACAGCTACCTCCGCTACGAAAAATAGTCCCTAGCGTTTATTAAGCTAGTGAGGGATTTTGGTTGCAACGGTGTCCAAGAAGAGTGTTGCTACGATGTCAACTTGCCAACTTTGGCCTTGTTAGTCAAGTTTTTTTTTATGTAAGCTGAGAACCGACAACAGTTTTGGGAATAAGAAGGATTAAAGAAGAGCCAAGATCCTATAACTATACTCCGAGTCAACCTAAGAGTGAATCGCTATGAAGGGTACAAAACAGCTACCTCCGCTACGAAAAATAGTCCCTAGCGTTTATTAAGCTAGTGAGGGATTTTGGTTGCAACGGTGTCCAAGAAGAGTGTTGCTACGATGTCAACTTGCCAACTTTGGCCTTGTTAGTCAAGTTTTTTTTTATGTAAGCTGAGAACCGACAACAGTTTTGGGAATAAGAAGGATTAAAGAAGAGCCAAGATCCTATAACTATACTCCGAGTCAACCTAAGAGTGAATCGCTATGAAGGGTACAAAACAGCTACCTCCGCTACGAAAAATAGTCCCTAGCGTTTATTAAGCTAGTGAGGGATTTTGGTTGCAACGGTGTCCAAGAAGAGTGTTGCTACGATGTCAACTTGCCAACTTTGGCCTTGTTAGTCAAGTTTTTTTTTATGTAAGCTGAGAACCGACAACAGTTTTGGGAATAAGAAGGATTAAAGAAGAGCCAAGATCCTATAACTATACTCCGAGTCAACCTAAGAGTGAATCGCTATGAAGGGTACAAAACAGCTACCTCCGCTACGAAAAATAGTCCCTAGCGTTTATTAAGCTAGTGAGGGATTTTGGTTGCAACGGTGTCCAAGAAGAGTGTTGCTACGATGTCAACTTGCCAACTTTGGCCTTGTTAGTCAAGTTTTTTTTTATGTAAGCTGAGAACCGACAACAGTTTTTGGGAATAAGAAGGATTAAAGAAGAGCCAAGATCCTATAACTATACTCCGAGTCAACCTAAGAGTGAATCGCTATGAAGGGTACAAAACAGCTACCTCCGCTACGAAAAATAGTCCCTAGCGTTTATTAAGCTAGTGAGGGATTTTGGTTGCAACGGTGTCCAAGAAGAGTGTTGCTACGATGTCAACTTGCCAACTTTGGCCTTGTTAGTCAAGTTTTTTTTTATGTAAGCTGAGAACCGACAACAGTTTTGGGAATAAGAAGGATTAAAGAAGAGCCAAGATCCTATAACTATACTCCGAGTCAACCTAAGAGTGAATCGCTATGAAGGGTACAAAACAGCTACCTCCGCTACGAAAAATAGTCCCTAGCGTTTATTAAGCTAGTGAGGGATTTTGGTTGCAACGGTGTCCAAGAAGAGTGTTGCTACGATGTCAACTTGCCAACTTTGGCCTTGTTAGTCAAGTTTTTTTTTATGTAAGCTGAGAACCGACAACAGGTTTTGGGAATAAGAAGGATTAAAGAAGAGCCAAGATCCTATAACTATACTCCGAGTCAACCTAAGAGTGAATCGCTATGAAGGGTACAAAACAGCTACCTCCGCTACGAAAAATAGTCCCTAGCGTTTATTAAGCTAGTGAGGGATTTTGGTTGCAACGGTGTCCAAGAAGAGTGTTGCTACGATGTCAACTTGCCAACTTTGGCCTTGTTAGTCAAGTTTTTTTTTATGTAAGCTGAGAACCGACAACAGTTTTGGGAATAAGAAGGATTAAAGAAGAGCCAAGATCCTATAACTATACTCCGAGTCAACCTAAGAGTGAACCACTATGAAGGGTACAAAACAACTACCTCCGCTACGAAAAATGGTCCCTAGCGTTTAGAGCGAAAAGCATCAAAATTATTGCTTAGAATCCATTTTAGTTTGATCAACAGTTTATCAGACAAAATTCGCATCTAAAAAAAAATAATTCTAGAAGTTAGAGCGCATTTAGAAATAAATTTGTTCTGAGAAGTTGCTGAATCAAGAGCTTCGCACTTTCGGCTATTTCTGCCCATTTGGGATACAACTCGGGCAGGGGGAAGAGGTGGAAGACCTCTACCAACATTAACAACACAGAGGCAATAAATTGACAATCGGGGAAACTCGAAGGCAGTAGGAGAAGCAGTTCGGCCTCCACCAGACCCCCACTGCTTTTGAGATGTGTGTGTGTGGGGGGGGGGGGCGTCAGAAAGAAAACAATAGAAGAGCACACTAACGCGGATGGATACCGTTTTTGCGTTCCACGAGGACATGTGATTAGGCTCTCCCGCCTTTCCTAGTAGTACACTTTTAGGGTGAATTGCAGTCTCATTGTAGACTAGTGTGTCTTCCGAAGCGTTACTTCATTGGAGGCAGCGGGTCACGTGGGAAACCGCATCCTCTAATTGCATTCGTCCTCTAGAATATGATACGAATCGCTGAAGGTATCGAAGGAGTTCCGAATCATTAATGTTATCGGTGGAATCCATCGTGATGACGAAACAGTAAAAATAAGTTTAACATGTGTTCTGCTGAGTTCAGTACAATCCCGCTGAATAAAAGCGGGATTG
This sequence comes from Macrothele yani, assembly GCA_039090855.1. Taxonomy (NCBI): domain Eukaryota; kingdom Metazoa; phylum Arthropoda; class Arachnida; order Araneae; family Macrothelidae; genus Macrothele; species Macrothele yani. Next base: position 61,441,622 of record CM077028.1, read on the forward strand.
TATTCGTGCTAAATTCGCACTGAATAAAAGCAATAAGATATATCGTTTTAAGTATTCATGGCTCTTGTAAACTATACAGGCCTATACAGGGAAAACCGCTCAGTGTCTAAACAAGCAAAAATTTCCCCAACATGGCGTTTTCCACTAACGTTTTTCCATCTAAATCCCAAGCATAATTTCTACCCGAATTTTTGGTAACCGAAGCTCTAAGAATGTACACCTGTTATATTCATTCAAATTGGAAACTCAAAAAGGAAATTAAAAAGATATTTGTCCGAATTTCTGATAACTATAGCTCTAAAAATGAACAAGTGTTAACATTTACGTAGCGAAAAGTAAATACAAACCGCAGTTTTTTTGTTTTTGTTTTTTCTATCCGAATTTCTGGCAACTAAAGCTCTAAGAATGATCACGTGTTAACATTTAGGTAGCGAAAATACAAAAAAGTCAATACAATCCGTTCTTTTTCTTTATCTCTACGAAGAAGATAAGACACATTATTGTTATGCACCTTAACTTTTTTTTTAATTGAGGGTTTTACAACCACCGTGAGCAACTCAGTGGCATATAAACAGTCGCCCATCCCTGATTTAGGGCCAGTGGTTCCAGGAAAGGGAAAGAGCCAGTGCCGTAAGACGAACATAACATTCATGCCTCACCGGGAGTCGAACCCAGGCCCATCTCAGACGAGTAACCAAAAGCCATCGCTTAGACCTCCTCTTGCTCATATCGATGGATTCCATCGATAATATTAGCGATTCGTATCGTACTCTAGAGGACGACGCCAATTGGAGGGATTCGGTTTCCCACGTCACTGTCTCCTCGCAATGAGATAATGCTTTGGAGGGACACCAGTCTACAGTGAAACACTAGTAGGTCTTATTACTTGTGCCGGTTTGCAGTGCCTGGTGAGGCGACTAGAGGAAACCGGAAGTTTCCTCAATAGCCCCCAACATGGAGTAACGGAATCCCGTTCGAATGGTGCAGCGTCTCACTATTGAGGAAACTTCCAGTTCCCTCAATAGCCCCAGACCTGGAGACCAGGTGAAAGTTAATCCCGTTCGAATGGTGTAGCGTCTCACTATTGAGGAAACTGGAAGTTTCCTCAATAGCCTCCGACATGGAGACCAGGAATAAGGGAAACCCGTTCGAATGGCGTAGCGTCTCACTATTGAGGAAACTTTCCTCAGTAGTGAGACGCTACAATAGTGAGACGTCGGGGGCTATTAAGGTAACTGGAAGTTTCCTCAATAGCCCCCAACATGGAGACCAGGAGTAAGGGAATCCCGTTCGAATGGTGTGGCGTCTCACTATTGAGGAAACTTCCAGTTTCCTCAATAGCTCCCTATATGGAGACCAGGAGTAAGGGAATCCCGTTTGAATGGTGTAGCGTCTCACTATTGAGTAAACAGGACGTTTCCTCAATATCCCCCCGACATGGAGACCAGGAGTAAGAGAATCCCGTTCGAATGGTGTGGCGTCTCACTAACTGTTTCCTCAATAGCCCACCGACATGGAGACCAGGAGTAAGAGAATCCCGTTCGAATGGTGTGGCGTCTCACTAACTGTTTCCTCAATAGCCCCCGACATGGAGACCAGGAGTAAGGGAATCCCGTTCGAATGGTGTGGCGTCTTACTATTGATGAAACTTCCAGTTTCTTCAATAGCTCCCGACATGGAGACCAGGAGTAAGGGAATCCCGTTTGAATGGTGTAGTGTCTCACGATTGAGTAAACAGGACGTTTCCTCAATGGTCCCCTGGCATGGAGACCAGGAGTAATGGAATACCGTTTGAATGGTGTGTGGAGTCTCACTATTGAGGAAACTGGAAGTTTGCTCAATAGCCCCGACATGGAGACCAGGAGTAAGCGGATCCCGTTCGAATGGTGTGGCGTCTCACTATTGAGGAAACTGGAAGTTTGCTCAATAGCCCTGACATGGAGACCAGGAGTAAGCGAATCCCGTTCGAATGGTGTGGCGTCTCACTCTTGAGGAAACTGGAAGTTTGCTCAATAGCCCTGACATGGAGACCAGGAGTAATGGAATACCATTTGAAAGGTGTGGAGTCTCACTATTGAGGAAACTGGAAGTTTGCTCAATAGCCCCGACATGGAGACGAGGAGTAAGCGGATCCCGTTCGAATGGTGTGGGGTCTCACTCTTGAGGAAACTGGAAGTTTGCTCAATAGCCCTGACATGGAGACCAGGAGTAAGCGAATCCCGTTCGAATGGTGTGGCGTCTCACTATTGAGGAAACTGGAAGTTTGCTCAATAGCCCCGACATGGAGACCAGGAGTAAGGGAATCCCGTTCGAATGGTGTGGCGTCTCAAATGGACGAACTAGCATCTCAGACGACGAGTGAAAGAAATGGTGATCGCGAAGCCGCAAGATTTTCATCTGTCTCCAAAAGTATCTATAAATCGAATTGTTTACGGCGTGTTAAATCCGTACCCGCATAAACTGCGAACTTTTAACCATCTGCACCGGCGGATTCCATACATTGGGAGGAATTTGCCAAATGGGCTGTGGCAAAGATCACTGAAGATCCCCAGTGGTTGATAAATGATGGGCTGCGGGCAGACGAAGCTCATTTTTTGTTACAGGGGTCTGTCAGCACGCATAGTTGCCGAATATAGGCACAGGTTAATAGACATCCGTACACAGAAAAGCCACTACATGCACCATGAGTTACGGTGAGGAGTGGATTCACTGCATCCGTCATTTTTATGCCTTTCTTCTTTGAAGAACCGTGCCTCAGAAACGGCTGAGAGACTTGCTCAGTAAATGCCCAACGCCACATGAAACTGATGCGTGAAAATGTGGTGCCATGTTTGCAAGAACAAAATCTGTTGCATACAGTCACGTGCATGCAGCATGGTGTGCCAGCTCACGTTGCGCCTTCAGTTAAAAACTTTGTCTCCATACTTGGTGCAGAAAGATTAATCATCCGGCACTGCAGGATCCCGTAGCCACCCCATTCTTCAGAGCTGACACCCGTGGATTTCTGCTTGTAGGGTTATTTAAAGTAGTGTACCAGACAAAATCTTCCACACTCCCACAACTGAAGGAAGCCATTCGCGGCGATTTCTATTGCATTCACCCGGATATGCTAGAGGATACTCACACATCTTTAGAGCGTTTTTAATAAAGAAATTACAGACAATAAAAGAAGTTCAAAGAATAAAAACTGGAAACATCGTATTAAATGGACACGAAAGAAACATCTACTGCAGTTAAATATCATCAGCTAAGAAAATGGCGCACGTAAACAAGCGGTAGATAGAAGTGTATGTTTTTGTTCTTTACGAAGAGAAATATTCGTATTCTGTAATTAAAAAACGCTATGAAAATCATGGAATTAGCCTTTCTAAATGTAAAAGAAACAATATTATTCATAATAGAGGAAAAATCGTGAAGCATTGCTTTTAACAGGAAAAAGAAGACCAAATGAATATCCAAAGAAGGAACGTACTTTTACGACTATTTCAAAAGTAAGGTCTCAGGTCTTAAAAGAAAACTCACCTACCCAATTAAAGAGCAGTCGCTAAAGTAGTTAAAAATCTCTGTATCAACTGTATACAAGGTAACTAAGGCGCTGGCCTCTGAACATTCGTCCGTAAGGGGTCCGGGTTCGAATCCCGGTCAGGCATGGATGTTGTGTTTGTCTTACGGCACTGGCTCTCTCCCTTCCCTGGAACCAGTGACCCCAAATTAGGAACAGGCGACTGCTTATAGCCCATTGAGTTGTTCACGGTGGTCGTTAAACCTCCAATAAAAAAAAACAAAAAAAAACAAAAACAAGGTAATAAACAAAGATGTGGGCCTGAAAACACACACATACACACACACACACAAACACACACACACACACAAACAACATAATGTTCACCCCTTTTTGCCTAGGCGGCTGAGCACAGAACACGGTGTAGACTTCTTTATGGAAATCACTTAGTCGGAGGCAGATGGAAATTTACTGTGACTGTTGATGAAACACGGATCTACTTAAACAACTGTAACGAAAAAGGCCGATTTCTCGATGTATTAAACACTACTGTAATATTTTGAATGCCTTTAAAACGGAAATCAAAACCAAAAAAACAAAACTCGTAATTTTAGATTACGCTAATTTGAAATATAAGGCATGTATACATAAATACTTTGTTTACTACTTGAAGCCTATGTTTATTTTCAATTTCTTATGAATTTTTATATTCTAATTCCATAATAAAAACTAGATTTAAGAAATTCTACAATATTTCATATTTTCAATGTATGAAAAACAAAATCCATGCCTTTGAGAAACTACGTAACAAATCCGAATACGATTGTTTTATATCATCATCATCATTGTCAACCACTATCAATCCACTGCTGGACGAAGGTCTCTCCAAATTTCATCCACAACGGTCTGTCTTGTGCCAGTCTCTTCCATGTCACTCCTGCATACTTTCTAATTTCATCCACCCATCTCCCATGTGGTCTTCTTCTGGGTCTTCTCCTGTCTCTTGGAATCCAATCTGAAATTTCGGCTGTCCATCGATGGTCTGTCCTTCTGGCAGTATGTCCAGCCCATTGCCATTTCAGCGATTTAACTCTGATCATAATGTCTTCCACACTTGTCATTTTTCGGATCCACGAGTTCCTCTTTTTATCTCTCCTGGTTACACCAAGCATGCACCTTCTTCATCAATGTGACCCTCACTTGATATCTGCTGTCCAAGATAAACGTATGTGTCTGTTATCTCCAGCTTTTCTCCATCAATCGATAAATCTTCATTTCTTGAAAAAGCTTGAACATCACTTTTGTCTTCTGAAAGTTCATTTTTAATCCCACTTCTTTACTCTTGTCAGCAAGTTCTTGAATCATTCTCTGCAGCTCTGATGGGGTAGTTGCAAAAATGAGTACGTCATCAGCCAAACGAAGGTGGGTTAGATAATCTCCATTAATCTTGATCTCCTTGTTTTCCCAGCTCAGCGACTGAAAGACACCCTCCAATGTGGCATTAAAGAGCTTCGGAGATATGGTGTCACCTTGTCTCACTCCTTTTCCAATTTTTATGTGTTGTAACGTACCAGGAGATGTGACGTACCTGCCAGAAGGACGCACACGACATAAAGGCAGATGGGAATCAGAATAAAATGTCCGCGTAGCTTAATTGGTAGAGCAACTTATTCCGGAATGAGTGGACCCGGGTTCGAACCCCGGCGCGGATAAAAATGACGGAGAAATTCACTTCGTTATAATGGCGCCCGAACTATCAGGATAACCCGACCGTTCACAATCTCGCAATGGTGTGATGTTATTTCCACACCGCGAGATAGGAATAAATAAGAGCAGCACTTCGAAAAAAAAAAAAAAAAAAAAAAATAAGGGGAAGATGATGTAACGTACCAGGAGATGTGACGTACCTGCCAGAAGGACGCACACGACATAAAGGCAGATGGGAATCAGAATAAAATGTCCGCGTAGCTTAATTGGTAGAGCAACTTGTTCCGGAATAAGCGGCCTCGGGTTCGAATCCTGGCGCGGATAAAAATGACGGAGAAATTCACTTCGTTATAGTGTGTTGTATTCTCAAACAGCCGAATCTTTGCACTTGCATTTTCATAGATGTTATTATTAATATTAATGTATGCATCTTCAATACCGCAGGATTTCAGAGCCATTGTAACTGCTAATGGTTTCACCGAATCAAAGGTTTTTTCATAATCGATAAAAGCCATGCACAATGGAAGTTCATATTCCCTCGCTCTTTCAATTAGTTCTCTCAGTACGTGGATATGATCTATTGTGCTGTAGCCACTCCTGAATCCAGCTTGTTCTCTCGGTTGAGCCATGTCCAGTGTTACCTTCAAGCGGTGTGAAAGAACTTTAGTGAAGGTTTTATAAACTACTGATAGGAGGCTGATAGGTCTGTAGTTCCTGAGATCCTCAATGTCACCTTTTTTTATGTAGCAGGATCATTGTAGCGTTGTTCCAATCCACAGGAATCTTCCCTTCATTAACACATCGAGTGAAAATTTGGGCGAGTACTGTTTCGATTTCTCCACTTGCTTCTTGTATGATGTCTACAGTAATTCCATCTTCTCCTGGAGCTTTTCCCCGCTTCATGTTCTTGATTGCATGTGCAACTTCTGCTGGGAGGACTGGAAGAACTCTGGTACTGGTACCTTTCATGATGTCTGGAGTACATGTATCATCCCTTTCATATAATTTGGAGTAGAAATCTTTCACTCTTGTCAAAATTTGGCATCTATTTTTTGTTACAGAACCATCTTCTTTTCTCAGTGCCATAATCTGTTTTCTTCCCTTACTGAGATGTCCCTTTGCTATCTTTAGGCTTTGGTTGTTTTCAATTGCTTTCCTCACTAGTTCACAGTTGAATTTCCTTACGTCTTCAGTGATACCTTTTTTGCACTGTCTTGCATAGGTCTATATATTCCACTTTGGAAGTCACATCTTCTTTAGTTGTCCTCGTCTCTCTTCTTTTTTGCATCAACATTTTGGTTTTTCCTGATAATTTGTTCACATGCAACTTGTTCTTAGACCCAGCTAATTTTGTTGCTGTTTCCATAAGAGCTTTGGTTACTTTTCTGTTAATTTCAGAAATATCCACTTCTTCCGATGTTAGGCCTTCTAAAGCAGAGAATCTGTTCTTCAGTTCCAACTTGAAGGTATTATGGTGTTTTTTAAGGTTGGTTATGTCAATACATTTTGTTTGTCTTATGAGCTTGCCATATTCCAGTTTAGTGTTGAGGTGCATCTTACATCTCACCAATCTATGGTCACTACCTGTGTTGAACTTGTTTAGCACACTGCAGTCTTCGATGACGAATTTTTTGTTACACATAATAAAATCAATTTCACTTGTCGTCCCATTTGGATGTCTCCATGTCCATTTCCTGTGTGGCTTTTTCTTGAAGAAGGAGTTCAAGATGAAAAACCCTTCTGCCTCTGCAAACTCAACGAGAGTATTTCCACGCTGGTTTCTGTTGCCGTGACCGAATTTACCTACTGAAGTTTCATTCTGTTGCCGTTGCCGTATTTTTGCATTGAAATCTCCCATAATTATCTTCAAACGCTGCTTACTTTTATTATTTAGATGACGAATTTCCTCATAAAATTCTTCAATTTCTTCTTCAGGATGACTTGTGGTGGGTGCATAAGCTTGAATAATCTGGGCCTGGTATATTCTCGAGAGTTGGATAACGAGTCTTGCAGCTCTGTCAGAGGAACTTTCAACTTCTACAACTTTATCCTTCAGTTTCTTGTTTATTATAAATCCAACACCACTAGTTCTGCCAGTATCTGTCCCACGATAATAGAAGAGATGTCCACTTTTCAGTTCAATGAGATCTTCTCCTTTTCTCCTTACCTCACGTAGCCCGACGATGTCCCACTTGATCCTTTGTAGTTCCTCCTCCAATTCAAGAACCCTTGAATCAGAAGATAGGGAGCGTCCATTATACGTAACCTAGGTCAGCATCAGATGGCAGCCTAGTCCGGTCCTCCGGGGATTCTTAGCACCCTCTGCCTTCATGTCGCACTGGCCGCTGCCTTGGCCAGGTACATTCCAGCTGCCGGAGACTGAGGGCCAAGATTTAAGTTGTGGAGTCATTTTTGAGGGGTTTGGCCATAACTCACCACGCTGGCCAAGCGGGTTGGTGAGTGTGGGATAGCATTTCCTCTAATCCCGATGGTATAGTTATACCGCTATTGGCGGTCGTCAGAGCCCCTTTAGTGGGAACAGGGTGCACCACGAGAAGGCGGGGTTGACATTTGTCAAGGAGAGGCTGTGATGTTACGCATCACCTGACCTTACATCCCTGTTTTATATACATATGTTATAATATATATATATATATATATATATATATGTTCGTAAACTGTTTTGAGAAAAGAAGAGGGGTGATAGTACCCATCAAGACGAACAATATTTACAATGGAACCTAGGGGCGCATCCACTCTGAGTGTCAGAAAAGAGTAAAGTTAGATGTCCAAGTTGAACTTTGCAAAGAAAGAGAATTAACGACATCATTATTTGCACAATCCCATTTATGGAGATCAGGGACAGACTCAAAGTAGATGCTCAAAGTGGCGGCCACGGGTGGCGTTGGACAATTCTCACCGGCGAATGAAAGACTGACGCACCCTCTCGAAGATTCCTGGTGTCGTGTTTATCCTGTCCACTGCAACAACGATTCTCGCGACGAGATCTTCCACGGAGTCCACAGGCGTCTCGTACACCAATGATTTCATGTGCCCCTCCAGAAGAAGAAGTCCAGTGGGTTTAAGTCCAGTGAGAGCGTGGAGGCCATGCCACAGATCTGCCACGTCCAATCCATCGTGCGGGATATGTGGCATTCAGGAAGTGTCTACTGCACCTTGATAAGCCAATCAGCTGCAACTGTCGATGGCAAATTGCATACGGTAAATGCTGGACGGTGATGTTCTGGCGATGTGCTACTTCTCCGGCACGAAAGAAATGACGTCTGAGGTGACGACTTGTGCTTGTTGGACGTATTTCGAAGTTACTCTTTTCTGACACTCAGAGTGGAATGCGACCCTAGGTTCCATTGTAAATATTGTTCGTCTTGATGGTTACTATCACCCCTCTTCTTTTGTCAAAACTGTTTACGAACACCCTGTATATACATATATTTTTTTGATTGAAGGTTTAACGACTACAATGAGCAACTCAATGGGCTATAAGCAGTCGCCCGTCGCTAGTTCGAGGGAAGGGAGAGAACCAGTACCGTAAGACAAACACAACATCCATGCCTCACCGGGATTCGAACCCGGACGCTGCTCGGACGAATGATCACAAGCCATCGTTTAGACCACTATGCCATCTGGGCGGCTGTTTTATATTCAGAACTCAAATTACACATCCTTTACTTAAAAGCATTGCCCTTTGCAAGGCAATTTGTCCAGTAAGTAGTTCATTTACCATCAGCGCCGAGCAAAACGTACACTAATCTTTGCTTGTTTCAATTTTTTTGAATTCAAAGAAGAAACCGAGAGAACTGTGAATGCCATATGTCATTTAGTATATTTTTTAGCTGCACCATTTATTTCATGGTTGTAAAAAAAAAAAAAAAAAAAGAAGACGTTGTTTCTGGTTCTCTCGAAGTTATAACATACCGGGTTACGAAGATTCAAAGAACCGAATAATTTTCATAATCTGAAATTCAGAATTTAAACTATAATTGCAAAAAGCGTATAAATTAATTACGTACCCCGAAGAGCCATTACATTCTGTCCACCTACCTAATAAGCTGTAGGATCCCCTTTAGCTCACAAAACAGCGGCCACTGGGCGAAGCATCGATTGGATGAGGTGGTCATAGGTATCCTGGGTGTATCTCGTACATTAATGAAAAGAGCAGATCCTCCAGCTCCCGTAGATTTCGAGTTGTGGTGATTTAGTGCGAACCCGCTTTTCCAAGTCGAACCACAAATGTTTCATTGGGTTCATGTTAGGTGAATTTGGGGGTCAGGACATTAACAGAAAATCACTAGCATGTTCCTCGAACCACTCCTTGACGATTCTGGCATGGCGCATTTTGCTGTTGGTAATGGCCATCACCAGCAGGGAAGACAGTTGCCATGAATGGGTGAACTTGGTCCGCAACGATGTGCAGATACCTGACAGCTATCATGGATTGTGCTATTGGGATAATGGGGCATAAAGTGCCTCAAGAAAACATCGCCCACAGCATAACACCGCCGCCGCTGGCCTGTTTCCGCCCAACAGTGCATCCAGGTGCCATAGCCTCCGTTGGTAATCGGCGTATCCGCGCTCGGCCGTCTACCTGATGCACCAGGAATCTTGATTCGTCAGACCAGACCACTTTCTTCTAATCATCCACAGTCCAATCTCTATGATCCTGGGCCCATTTCATGCGTTGTTGGAGATGACGTGCAGTGAGCATGGGGAGGTCTTCGGCTATGCAGGCCCATGCGCAGAAGGCTGCGATGAGCTATGTGCCGTGACACATTGCCCTGATCACCACTGTTGTAGCTGTGGGTGATTTGTCGCACTGTGGCCCTGCGGTCACTGTGAACAATGTGTGACGGTCTCCGCTCTCTTTGGCATCAATGAGCTGGGGACGACGGTTAGTCGTTTGGCCATCTGTGCACCAATTTTGATACGTACTCACTACAGCGGCACACGAACAACCCACAAGCCACGCCGTTTCCGTGGTCGTAGTCCCGATACGCCGTGCAATCACAATTTGTCCTTTATCAAACACTGATAGATCGACAGCTTTTCTCATTCTGACTCCGAACACTCTACTAACCGAAAGCCGGTCCTCGGGTTGTATATATACTGCTCTATGAACTTCAGCTGCTCCACCGTTCTGTCTTCAGGCGCGCTCATTTCTCTAGGCTGGGAGTGGCGTTATCGGTGTATAACAACTCATCGGTGGATAAGCCAACTAAAAAAGCGTTAGAAACTACAGCAAAATGTCGAGCTTCCAAGATGGGTCCGCATTCGAATCCCGGTGAGGCATGGATGTTGTGTTTGTCTCACGGCACTGGGTCTCTCCCTTCCCTGAAGTCAACAACCCTAAATTAGGAACAGGGAGACTGCTTATAGCCCATTGAGTTGCTCACGGTGGTCGTTAAACCCTTAATAAAAAAAAATCGGAACTAGCGCAGAATTCCGTATAAAAGTGGAAAACGTATAGCCGGGGTTGTATTGTACCATGTTTAATTCTTATTATGCACGCGTTTCGCAGGCAGTACAAGCTCCCCCTCCCAGAAAAAAAAAAACTCGGAATAAAGCGTGCAGCAACTTCGTGCTCGTGATGTCGCATATGCTGCCTAAATATCACAGTTACTTTTTTTTTGTCCCCCCATCTCGCCGTCTCGAAAGGACGCCACGATAGAAGTGTTTAGATCTGGCATACCGCCCAGTTCAGGAAGAGTTGAATATTAATAGGCCCATTCAACTATTTCTGCTACCATGCTGAATAAATGTTTATACAACTGGTCTCTTCCTCACGAACGTGTAAAAGGCATTAGCGACTGCGATTTGTCAATATGTTCTGGGCTTAGTGTCTCTGCACCCAAAGATATAATTCTAACATCTTCAAAATATTTCCTTACAACGGATTGCTGCCGAAAAATATATGTTTTAGCCAACTGTAAAGCGTACATTAACAGGAGTCAAGAATCACGTTTCGGCAAATACCTACTAACATCATTTCTTAGCTTTTAGGAGTTTGCGTACATAAATTCTTTTGGCGTTAGAGTCAGGTAATATGACGTAATAGAATGTGCGTCTTTTGGGTAGGACATTTAACGAACACCAGAACTATTAAATGTAGACGCAGCCCATTCCAAATTTACTGCTACAGCTCTTAAGCAGGAAAGAACTCAGAGGCTTCGCTAGACTGAAAATGTTGATGGGGGAAGGGCTAAATTTCTTAACATTGAGAAGCTGAACAAGCTTAAATGTTTTCAGTATCTTGTACTAATACCATTGCCCCTTTATGTAACGAAAAAGAAATAAATAAAACTGCAGGATTTCAAAAATTGATAGTTGTCACTTTCAATTTAATATGGTTTTAAATTTAAAATACAGAGGGTGTTTAGAAAGTAATGCCACCATACAAGCTCAGAGGCAATTTATGCAAAACAAGAGCAAAGGTCAGAATTTTTACTTTACTTCGCATATTTTATTTTTTTACATAGCCCCTCTACCCTCACCCTCGATATAGGTACGCCAACGTTCAACAACTTTTTTAAACCAGATCAGATCATATGTAGATGGTTTTAGGAAGGGACTGCCTGACCCCAGATCTTAAACAACCCTTAGAAATAGGAAGCTAGGAGATTTGGGCTAGAGTGCCCAATAGGAAAGTGACACAGAAGCGAGGTAGAAAGGGGAGGACGGCCTTATTTACTACTGAGAGGCCAGTACCCGTGATCCGACGGCTTAACGTGCCCATTCGATGCACGGCGGATATTTAGTGGTTCGGGCTTTTGTACCTGTCTGGAATCGAACTTAAAAGTTTCTCCGTGGCATTCTGACTACTAAACTCTCCTCTGTAAAAATCATCTGGTTGTTTCTCCGAACCATTTCCTCGTGGCGGCTTTAACATCGTCATAGATGAACTGAATTCCTTTCAGATATCTCTTGAGAGCAGAAAACAAGCGGAAGTCGGACGGCGCCAAATCTAGGTAGTAATGTAAGCTGTTGAAGAACTTCAAACCCGATTTTCTGTATGGTCTCTGAAGTGAAAGCTCTGGTGTGGAGTTTGGCGTTGCGATGAAGAATCATTGGCTTTTTACCCCCACGCAAGAGTTTTATTCTTTGCTTTAATTTTTTCGTACCTTTAACCATGTACTACTGATAAGTAATGTCTCTTTAGTCCCAGAACACAATGAGCATGCACTTACCTGCAGCAATCTGATTTTTTTCGCTGGAGGAGAAGTTCGGTGCCCGTATTTCAGCGATCGATTTTTCATTTCTGGGAGGTGAACTTAACTCTCATCACCAGTCACAATCCTTTGGAGAAAATCACTTCCATATTTTCATAGAGAGTAAGCAACTTTCGGCATGACTCAAGTCTTGATTTCTTCATGTCGATTACGTGCGGGAAGCGACCCTGTTATATTCCATCGCGGACGAAGCAACCCTGCTAATCGAATCATTTTACTTAAATATACATATCGTAGTGAAATTATTTACATCTAATTAATTAAATACTTACATCTTCTGAATTTTGAAGCTTTTGTCCTTAGCCCAACTTGGTAACGCAGCTTAATGCTTTCAGGCATTTTTTAAGGTCTTTAGAATTTCCAAATTCCGCCATGATATTGCGAATGCGTTCGTCTACTTGTATATACATTTTCATCCTTTTTGTACCAGCTTCTGCTGATTCTTTTAATTACTGTTTGTGCAACACACGTCGAATTTGGAAATTCTAGACCTTAAAAAATGCCTCAAAGCATTAAGCTATGTCAACAAGTTGGACTAAGGACAAAAACTACAATAAAATTCAGAAGATGTAAATACTTTATTAATTAGATGTAAATAATTTGACTACGATTTCTATATACACATGTATATATAAAATATTAAAAACTTGTATTTAGTATAAAAAATTGAAGTAATTAATAAAATAGATGTAAATAATTTGACTACGATTTGTATATACACACTGCTGGCCACCCAAAATGCAACACCAAGAAGGAAGCATCCGACTGGCCTGAAATTCGCAGCATGCGTCGCCCGCGAGAGGACATGCAAACGATTAGCACTGCAGGGCATATGCAAATCATGCGTGCGCCCGGCACACCACCGAGAAGCACTATAAGAAGGGCGCACAGAAGGCTGGGTGTAAGAAGTGGAAGTGTGTTGTGCTGCCGGACCTGTGCGTGGGAAGCTTCCTGATGTCTCGTCGCAGAATACGGCAGTCATTCCAGCACGTTTCGGAGTTCGACAGAGGACGAATAGTGGCTTATCGCGATATCGGTTTATCGTACCGAGACATTGGTGCCCGTGTGGTACTACATCCAGCCACAGTGAAGAGAGTATGGATTCGGTGGGTGCAGGAGGGACGGACGGACCGACGTGAGCGATTGCCGTAGCCGCGGCACACCACCGAACGAGAGGACCGGCATGTTGTGCGGCGGGCATTGACGGCTCGCACCGCCAAATCACGAACGTTAGCGCAGGAATTGGGGTGTGTTGCGCAACAACCTGTGTCAGCACGTACCGTTCGACGTCGCCTGCAGGAGCGGGGCCTTGTCGCACGGCGCTCATTGCTCCAATTACCATTGACGTTACACCACCAGCCAGTGCGGCGGCAGTGGGCCGTTAAACGCCGCACCTGGACTACGGAATGGCACAACATTGTTTTCTCCGACGAATCCCGCTACTGTCTGCAAAACCACGATGGTCGGATCCGCATGTGGGGGGCACCGCGGCGAGAGACTGTATGACGCCTGCATTATGCATCGCCATACCGGTCCGTCGCCTGACGTTATTGTTTGAGGCACAATTGGATATGACACCTGCACCCCTTTGGTACGCATCGCCGGTATACTCAACAGCCACCGCTACATCTCCGACGTTTTGGAGCCTGTAGTCCTCCCTTACCTGCAGGATGCAGGACCTGCCAGTGGTTACGTTTCAACAGGACAATGCGCGCTCGCACGTGGCACGCATCGTGCAATCATTCTTCATGCCCCACCAGGTGTCACTGCTACCGTGGCCCGCCTGTTCTCCCGATATGTCGCCCATCGAACAAGTCTGGTCGCTGATCGGCAACAGAGTGGCCCGGCAAGCACCACCCGCGGCTACGCCTGATGAACTGTGGCAACGTATGGAAGAAGCCTGGACCGACATACCCAAAGCCCACATTCAAAGCCTCTTTCTTTCGATGCCGCGGCGTGTAGCGGCCGTTATTACCAGCCATGGGGGCCACACGAACTATTGATGTCTGCGTGTTCCGCAAGTCGCACGGGCCTGTAAGCTCAATCGTTTCATCTTTGTATCTGTTGTTATGTGTCCAGTAAATCTGGCTTTCTTATCTCGTGTCCTTCTTGGTGTTGTATTTTGGATGGCCAACAGTGTATATAAAATATTAAAATCTTGTACTTACTATAAAAAACTTGATGTAAGTAATTAATTAATTAATAAGATGTAAATAATTTGACTACGATTTGTATATTATATATACACTATCTACCAATAAATAATTGGACACCTATGATAGCAAAGGAAAAGGAAGTTTATTCACCTTCAATAGTTAGTGGAGCCTCCACGAGCGGCGATTACAGCTGCGACCCTCCGGGGCATACTCTCAACCAGGCGTTGTACGACGGGTAGCCGTATTTTCTTCCACTCGGCTTGGAGAAGATAGGTCAGTTCCTTCACCGATTTTGAACGGTGGGGGCACCCCTTAAGTCGACGCTCCAACTCGTCCCAGAGGTGCTCGATAGGGTTAAGGTCCGGGTTCTGCGCAGGCCAGTCCATTCGATTAACTCCATTATCACCATACCAAGCCATGGTGGACCTCGCAACATGACAGGTGGCATTGTCATCCTGAAAGTAACATGGGTCCACCCCTTAAAACTGCCATGACGTAGGAAGCGCATGGTCATCCAAAATGGTGCAGTTGGTCTCAGCGTTGAGTCTACCAGGAATTGCGACCAAGGGTCCCGTACCATACCAGGAGAAACACCCCCATAACATAATTCCACCGCCGCCGAACTTCACAGTTGGCACAATACATTCCGGCAGGAGGCGTTCTCCAGGCAGACGCCAAACCCAGACCCAGCCATCCGAACGGTAGAGGGTGAACCTTGATTCGTAGCTCCAGAGAACCTGTTTCCACTGTTCAACGGCCCACTGTCGACGTTCTTTGCACCACGTTAGCCGAGCAGCGCTATTGGACTTGGTGATCAAAGGCTTGTGGGCGGCAGCACGCCCATGATAACCGAGCAGATGGGCTTCCTTACAGATGGTATTCATCGAAAGAAGACTCCCGGATGCCTGTTGAAACTCCTCGCGGATGTGGCCCATCGATTTGGCGCGGTTCTTCCGAATTTTTTTGGCCAGCACCCGTCGGTCTCTAACTCCCAGTTTTGTGAGTCTGCCGGGTAGGGGCACATTCCGACAGTCACCTCTCATCTTCCACTTGCCAATCACGTAGGCCACTGTCGATTTTGGATACTTCAACTCGCTGGATATGTCACGTATGGATCGGCCATTTCTGTGATACCCGACGATTACACCTTCCTCGAAATCAGAGAGCTCCGAACTGCGTGGCATCTTGCATGCGACTGGTTGCGTTGTTGTTTCCCACACGATATTTAACGGGGGCGGCCGTGACGTGTATCAGGACCGCAGATATCGTCGATTGCAGGGGTGTCCAATTACTTGTTGGTAGATAGTGTATAAGTAAAATGATTCGATTAGGAAGATCACTTCGCACACGATTTCCAGAGGTCGCTCGGCGCACGGTCACTTCGCGCACGACACCTTCATGTGAATCGTTAGGGGAGCGGTTCCTAACGAGCACACACTTTGTTCAATCCAAGAACGTTAACCATCTCATTGCCTCTACCTAAACTAATGTTCAGCTTATCTGCTATGCTTCTCTGGGTCATTTTCAGATTTTTACTACTTTTTTTTTTTTTTGATTGGAGTTTTAACGACCACCGTGAGCAACTCAATGGGCTATAAGCAGTCGCCCGTCCCTAATTTAGGGCCACTGGTTCCAGGGAAGGGAGAGAGCCAGTGCCATAAGACAAACACAACATCCATGCCTCACCGGGATTCGAACCCGGACCCCTTTCGGACGAACGATCAGAGGCCATCGCTTAGACCACTGCGCCACCAGGGCGGCAGAATATCTTTGGAAAGTGCATTTTCATGAATTAAAAACTCAATAACTGATCGTTGTTTGACACCCGTCGACACAATTAAAAAAAGAATAATCCATTTTAAACACAATAAAATATGAACATATAGATGTAAGGAGTTTTATGACGCAGTAAATGAAGCCAACAGCACAAAGAATGTTAAAATGAAGCTAACAGCACAAAGAATGTTAAAATGAAGCTAACAGCACAAAGAATAGTTTGCCTGGTTGCTAGTCATGCGCGAGACACTTGCGTGGAGCCATTATTTATTCAACACGCATGCAATTAAATGAATTCATTTAATTGTATTTACAACCAATGTAACCCCGAGATCTACAGTTTTAGGATTAATTTTATCTCAGCATTAATATTGTTTAGCCGCCCCGGTGACGCAGTGGTCTAAGCGATGGCTTCTGATTGTTCGTCAGAGATGGGTCCAGGTTCGAAACCCGGTGAGGCATGGTTGTTTTGTATGTCTAACACTGCTGGCTCTCTCCCTAATTTGGAACCAGTAGTCCTAAATTAGGGACGGACGACTGCTTATAGCCCACAGAGTTGCTCATGGTGATCGTTAAACCTCCAATCAAAATATATATATGCACTGAAGTGCCAGAAAAACTGGTACAGACGAACTTATGCAAAATACATACATCCGCCAGTGCGTATATAAAGTGATAGACATCCTTGCCAGCTGTCAGAGCTGTTTTCGGCATGAGAATGGCAAGTAATAACGATTTAAGCGATTTTTAACGCGGTGTCATAGTTGGCACTCGTGAGATGGGCCATAGTATTTCGGAGGTAGAAACGAAGTTCGGATTTTCACGGATGACAACTGCAAGAATGCACCGTGACTACAAGAATTCCGGCAAAACCTCCAACCTACGATACCAGTGTGGCCGTAAAAAGACATTGGGTGAACGTGACCATCGTAGACTGCAAAGAATCGTTTCACGTGATAGGCGTGCAACACACTCGCAGGTACAATCGGAATTCAATGCTGGAGCCTCAACACGCATCAGCGTCCGGACTGTGCAACATACCCTGCACGATATGGGCTTTAGGAGCCGATGCCCAACTGGAGTCATCTTGATGGGTGCACGACACAGAGCTATGCGCCTCGCTTGGGCACGGCAACACCGCCACTGGACACTTGATGACTAGAAACAAGTACCCTGGTCTGACGAGTCGCGTTTCCAACTGTATCGGGCAGATGGAAGGATTCGTGTGTGGCGCAAACCCCGCCTGTCAACAGGGAACTGAAACGTATGGGGGGGGTCTCTAATGGTATGGGGTGTGTTTAGCTGGACTTCACTGGCACCCCTGGTACGTCTACAAACATGTGTGACCGGCCAGCGCTATGTGCGCATCCTTTCTGACGAGGTATACCCGTTCATGTCCTGCATTCACGCTGATGGGTTAAGCCTGTTCCAACAAGACAATACACCTCCACACAACTGTCGGGACGCCACATTATGGTTAGAGGAGCATTCATCTGAGTTTGGGGTGTTGCCATTCCCACTCAATTCTCCAGATCTGAACATGATAGAACACATTTGGGATGCCATGCAACGCGCTATCGGACACAGGAATCCGAGACGTCGGTTGGTTGGTTGGTTAATATATTTTAATGGCGCAAGGGCCATGGTTGGCCAAAGAGCGCCAAAACAAAAGACATCAAAACAAAACTAAAGCAATAAAAACGTACACAAGGTTAAAAACAGGCTGATGTAGTAAAAATGAAATATGATAGTGAACAAGTTAAAATCTAGATAAGTTTAAAAAAGTCAATATCCTGTAAAAACGAAAACACTGCGTTCATGTCGCAGGCTTCGCCAATAATTGTCTGCAGCGTAGCTGCTCCTTCGTCCAACAGATGGGAGTGAAAATGACGAAAACGATGATCACAAAACCGAACACAAGTACACAAAACATGAAGGACAGTGAGACGACAGTCGCACGCCTCACACACCGGGACACTCTCGCCACACAGCAAAAAGCGGTGAGTAAAACGACAGTGCCCAATGCGGAGACGTGCAAGAACAACTTCCTCACGACGGTTCTTCCGCAAACTAGACATCCAAAGTCCGATCTGTGGTTTGATGGCATAGAGTTTATTGCTGCCCTGCTGAGACCACAGGGACTGCCACTCATCCATAACAAATTTCCGGATCAACGGCCGATAATCTCGGAAAGACAGTGGCAGCCGAGCTGGCGACATGGAGGAAACAGACCTGGCAGAGAGATCTGCCAGCTCGTTACCCCGGATCCCAACATGGCCAGGAACCCAACAGAATCGGACCAGGAAGCCATCACCCTCCAAAGTTCCAAGAAGACGACGGACATCACGGATGACAGGTGAGTCCGTGTCCTCTGGAGAAGATAAAACATGGATGACGGACTGGGAATCAGAGCAAACCATAGCGCGACGAAGTGATCGAGACTGTATGTGGCACAAAGCGAGGTGCACCGCACGCATCTCCGCCGCCGAGATGTCGGAATACACCCGAATTGTGGAACATTCTGCAGGAAATATGGGGTGCATTGCCTTCAGCATATTTCCAGAAGCTAGTGGAGTCCATGTCCCGTCGTATTTCTGCAGTCCTGCGCTCCTGTGGTGGACCTACTAAGTATTAGACTGGTGTACCAGTATTTCTGGCACTTCAGTGTATCTATTGCTTAAATGTTGATCGTTTCTCCATCTTCGGTGCGGTTTTTGAGAATATGGAGATTTTTTTTATTGGAGCTTTAACGACCACCATGAATAACTCGGTGGGCTATGAGCAGTCGTCCGTCCCTAATTTAGAGCCACCGACACCGGGAAGAGCCGTAAGACAAACACAACAACCGTGCC
This sequence comes from Macrothele yani, assembly GCA_039090855.1. Classification (NCBI taxonomy): domain Eukaryota; kingdom Metazoa; phylum Arthropoda; class Arachnida; order Araneae; family Macrothelidae; genus Macrothele; species Macrothele yani. The sequence continues at coordinate 61,460,859 of CM077028.1, forward strand.
TCAATGGGATTCGAACCCGGACCCATTTCGGACGAATGATCAGAAGCCATCGCTTAGACCACTGCGCAACATATGGAGATTGTCCCCTGTTGCTTTGCTGTGGTTAAGAGCATTGAGGAATGCTGCAGTTGAGTTATGGGCAGTACGGAGAACGACCCACGTCAGGGCAAGAAAACTAGCTCTGTCACCCCAAATTCAGTGTACGAGACATATAGCCTCTAAGCGTCCAATTGATCTCCACATACACCAGGAGCATACAGTGTTGCCAACCCTTAAAAAGAACCTATGGCTAAAAAGTAAAAAAAAAAAAAAAATACGAACTGCATCACACATGCGACGAATTTCTAAGTAGGAGGCGGCTCCTCACGCATTCATCTGTCTCATATAATAGTTAAATGTAAATTGTCTCATATTATTTTGTCTTCTTATATTTCGACGATTGATCATTGATTAATAATAATAATCCGAACACAGTAAAGGTTTAGATATATATATATATATATATATATATATATATATTAACTTACTAGCAATCATGCCCGTTCTCCAAACGGTGAATCTATAAAAAAAAAATAAGATTAAAGTAAGGGAAAAGTAATTAAGGGAAAGAAAAGTAACTTAAAATCCGTAACAACTGTTTTACGATTTAGAAAAGTATCCAGCTTATATTAGATGGAGACACCACTGAATCTGTCGCCATAAGTCACAGCTAATCTTTGGCGTGACGTCACATACAGGCAAAAAAAAGAACTTAAATTATACAGTTGATAAAACAGTAAGCTTGTGTATAATTGATAAAAATTATTTAATTCCTCATTTTATCTGTTTATAGGCCTAGAAGCTTTTATTCCGTTGGTTTCAAAGTAGCTTCTCGACTGCGGCTGCCTTGATGTGACGTCACTTGCAGTACGGACGGTGACTTCTAGTGGCCAGTGCTGCGTGGATAGGAGTGGTGTCTCCACCTAATATAAACTCTATGTAAAAAAAGAGTCTTGACGTCAATGCACACGGTTTGACGTAAAACGGAGCGCGCTTTAGCGCCCCTTAATTTTAAATCAAAATTTGAAATTTTCGAAGTATTCCAATGATTCTGACAAAATATCTCCAAACCTATCAGCATTTTAAAACTGTGAAGCTAAGCCACCCTTCTGAATTTTTTGGTTTTCAGACATTTTTCTAGGTGTAGAAAAATTCAAGCAGGCAATGTTCCAAATCGCCGCTTTTTTTGTTGTTTTTTTCGTGCGTTTGCAGGTATTCAGACTTTAATAGTATCTACCAGCACGCCAATTTTTAGATCTCTTGGTTATTTAAAAGTGGTCTGACAAGCCGCCATTTTGGTTTCCGGACCTTAAGACTTATCAGCATGCCAATTTTCATATCTCTAGGTCATTTAGAAGTGGTCAAACAATTCGCGAAAAATTCAAGCGATGTTCCAAAGCCGCCATTTTTTTTTTTTTTTTTTTTTTTCAGGTTTTCGTGCTTTTCTAGGTATACGGACCTCAAGACCTATCGCATGCCAATTTTTAGATCTCTAGGTCATTCAAAAGTGGCTGAACAACTCGCGGACGAACACACTCGCATTTTCCCTCTGTTTTTTTTATATACGAGAGGGAAGCCTATATTTACGTAGGTATTCACGTACGCAGGCGGAAAACGCCGACCTTCTTTTTTTTTTTTGTTTGGAGGTTTAACGACCACCGTGAGCAACTCAATGGGCTATAAGCAGTCGCCCGTCCCTAATTTAGGGTCACTGGTTCCAGGGAAGGGAGAGAGCCAGTGCCTTAAGACAAACACAACATCCATGCCTCACCGGGATTCGAACCCGGACCCCTTTCGGACGAATGATCAGAGGCCATCGCTTAGACCACTGCGCCACCGGGGCGGCCACGCCGACCTCAAAAACCTCGTTACGTCATTACCAGTTTTATTGTAGCCTGTCCTTTTACCCAATCAGAAGAGTGCGAAAAATAGCTGCGTCACCATGATAGCAGGTCATTGGACTAGAACTTTCCTGTGTGATTAACTATGAAGACAGAGTCAGCCGTTAGTTTTTTTTTTTTTTTTTTGATTGGAGGTTTACCGACCACCGTGAGCAACTCAATGGGCTATAAGTAGTCGCCCGTCCCTAGGGTCACTGGTTCCAGGAAACGGGGGGGAGAGAGCCAGTGCCGTAAAACAAACTACATCCATGCCTGACGGGATTCGAACCCGGACCGCTTTCGGACGAATGATCAGAGACCATCTCTTAGACATTCGACACCGGCGCGGCTAAGCCGTTCGTTCCTTTGTCTTTAAAAATGCTTAAAAATCAGAAAATTACTTTTTCTTAATTTTTTTTTTTTTTTTTTTTTTGTAAAAGAGGGATGACAGCTGTGAGTTTATGCTCTAAAAATTGCAATGCGTTATGATTTATAGTTTGCCATATATCCGTTATTTTAAACGGATCCCATCGCGAAATAGAGAATTTTGTGAAATTTTATTTCTTGTAAACTACGTAAATCGAAAGTCAAAAAAAGGGGCGACGAGGTATGCAAAAATTCAGCCATGGCCCGACATACCTACAAAATTTCGTGGTTCTGTTGCTGTTAGTGTGTCCGGAACGCGAACTGATAGCACTTTTTTTGTTTACCTTAACTTTGAAATACAATAGCTCTTGAAGAATCGCCAGAATCGGAAAAAGGTTTATTTCAGCGTATTCTTCGAACAGTTCTCTACAAACGATGTAAATTTCATATTTTTGTGTTTAATACTTTTTGCGTTGCCAGCTAGGAAAGCGAGGAGTGTCGCGAATTTTCTACAACAGCGGCGGCAGCTACTTTTTTTTTTTTTTTTTTTTTACAATAGAGAGAAACGAAAAACTTACTTGGAGATTACTGGGACTTTTTTTTTTTTTTTTTATATTGGAGGTTTAACGACCACCGTGAGCAACTCAATGGGTTATAAGCAGTCGCCCGTCCCTAATTTAGGGTCACTGGTTCCAGGGAAGGGAGAGAGAGAGAGAGTGCCGTAAGACAAACACAACATCCATGTCTCACCGGGATTCGAACCCGGACCCCTTACGGACGAATGATCAGAGGCCAACGCCTTAGACCACTGCGCCACCGGGGCGGCTACTGGGACTACAGATATTGGGTTTGTGCAAAAGTTCTAAACGTTTCTCTAATAGATGCAAGCCGCCCCGGTAGCGCAGTGGTCTAAGGCGTTGTCCTCTGATCATTCGTCCGTAAGCGGTCCGGGTTCAAATCCCGGTCAGGCATGGATGTTGTGTTTGTCTTACGGCACTGGCTCTCTCCCTTCCCTGGAACCAGTGACCCTAAATAAGGGACGGGCGACTGCTTATAGTCCATTGAGTTGCTCACGGTGGTCGTTAAACCTCCAATCCCCCCCCCCCCAAAAAAAAAAAGCTGCAAATTGCGATCGGAGTGGTTACGCCACAGATAACGCTCCAATGTCGAATTTTCGGCCAATGACGCAGTAGAGCATATAGAGGCACTAGATTTGTCAAAATAAGTCATTTGTAACGAAAATCACAGACAGTGTAACATGGATCACAATCACATTAGGTATTGTTTACTGTAAGAATTCGATAAAGGCGGTACTGCAGCCGCGGCTTGCCGCAACATTTGTCAAGTGTATGGGGAGGATGAAGTTGATGATAGCACATGTCGCAATTGGTTTCGGAAATTCCGGGACGGAGACAGAAGTTATTAACATCAACCACTTCCTGGACGTCGATCCGTGGTTTCTGACGAGGACCAAGTCATAACAAATGACCCACATCCAACCGTTCAGGAATTAGCGGAAACCTTGTCGGTTCACAGAACAACAGTCGAAAGACGGATGCATGCGCTTGGGTTCATCACCAAGTTCGATAACTGGGTTCTGCACCAGCTTTCTGCAAAGCAACGAGAGGAGATAATTCATACCCGTTTCTTCGCTTTCTCGTCACAGAAATAAACCGTTTTGGGGACGAATTGTAACTGGTGATGAGAAATGGATACGGTAGCGTAATGCAAAGCGTCGACGGACTGTATGCCAAGGTGTGAAGCCTGCTCCATCGACCTCTAAAGAAGGACTGCATCCCAAAACGGTTTTGATGAGTGTTTGGTGGATGTCGAAATCCACTGGTAGGTCTTTGCACCTAACCGAACGATAACTGCTGACCTCTACTGCCAAAACTTGGACAGATTGCGAGAACAACTGACATTGAAGCTGCCAGCACTCGGCAATCGCAAAGGCGTGATCCTTCATCATGATAAAGCCAAACCTCATGCTGCTTTAATCACTCAGCAAATATATTGATCATCAGGTGCTTTCCGGGGGGGGGCAATCACTGCATTCTTCAACGGATAAGACATGCGATGTCATAAACGATACCGCTCAGGGAGAAACCAACTCTAGGTTGACTTTGGTGACTTTTAGTCCCGCAGAGGCCATGCAAATTCAAAGAACGTATGGGGAGATAAGAAATTCTGGTTGCTTGTGGGCGGCCGTCTGCACGTGCGGGGCGCTTTGGGCGGTATGATCGTTAAAGGGTAAAATATCAGCACTATGTATAAAAGTGAATGCAAATGAAAAGACACACAAGACGAATAAAATTATTTTATTTATTGCACTATAATAAATAAAGCTATAAATTCACTCGTGCTTTCTTGGTAAAATCTTTGTACATTTCGTAGAAGTACACAAATTCACGCCTCACTACGTGAGAAAATATTGCCAATCCATCTATTAAAAATTATAAAGCAAGACAGCATCAACGCGTTCATGTACAGCATATTTATTCAGCTGGCAGTAACATACGGCCAACACATTTATGGGTCTGTTTGACAATAAAACTGCTTTTTGAGCCTATTCCTTAGGCGAGAAACATCACTTGGTCCCATTCGAAAGCCCTCATTGTGATTAAAATTAAGTGTCTTAAAGTCACAAATCCGACGAGACACCATCCAAGTACTTTCCCACGTAATCAATCATTAGCAAAACTCTGCAAAATCCCGAGTACAGCTTTTTACACGCATACAGTTTTGTTTGAACTTTAGGTTAGTTACTCAAGCCTAAGAAAATTTCTGTACTATACCACGGAAAAAAAAATTATATAGGTATAAATCAGTCGCTGTGTATGATAGTTATTTCATTTTATTTACCAGAACTTTTTCAAACATTTTTTTAAAAACTATTTCCAGCATAGCGGAAATTAACGACAGGAAGTCAGGACCTTAGAGAGAGTGAGCTCTGTCACACTACTGCAGTCTTACCGTGGGCCAAGTACTTCTCTTCCTATGGCACAAAGCCGATATTGTACGTGTACACCTGCATAGGGTCTACGTACACCACGCTACTATTATATACAGTTTTTTCAGGATGCAGTCCTGTTAGAGAAGTCCTATACATTGATGCTACAGCCACATGTTGGAGAGACAAATTAACATCCGTTCCTTTCTGTGAACATGGCCCGGGAATGGAGCTTCGCACCTTGCAGCTAGCACCTTTATGGTGCAACATTAAGAGACTATTATTGGAAGGCGCTTCGAAATCCGCCCCGGCTGGTATGGTGCGCAAATTCACCAAATATACATTACAGGATAATGGACTCTCCAAGAACTCCATGGCGGGCTTAAGATTTCTCTGCTCAATGCTCCGAGTGGCAACCACTATGGCAGAGTCCGATAGGAGGGTAGACAGCATGTGTCCAGATACAGAGAGATTGGGAACTTCAGCCGGAGACCCACTGTCTACTTTTTCCTGGAGCAGCCAAAACCGTGCCAGAGTCCTCTTGTTATCAAGCACACCCTCACCCAGTCCTCTGTTGTCGTCGCTACGCAAACGGCGATCGAGCATCACTTCCATCCAGCCGCTATTTATACTAGCCGCACCATGTGCATGAGACAACAGAAGGGTTAATCGAGAATTGGAATCCTCCAAATACACGGCAGATGTGGCAGGGTAAAAATTAGCCTCTAAAGGCAAATGGGTGTGTGTCACTCGCTTAATCATCTGGAAGCCATTGGCGTCCGTGTAGAAGGTCTTGCCACTCTGTATGTCGGTTTGCAGGCGGAGGAACAGCTCCAAGTTGATCTCAAGCAGGTTGTTCATGTCAAATGTCACTTCCAGTTCCACTCCAGCTCCCAGTATGCTCTCCGAGTGGTAAATTCTTTGAGTGACAGTTATTACATTGGAATATACAGCTGTGACCTCTGAAGCCAAATGACCTCTAACTACGCGAATGATAGGAAATCTCCCTGACACGTTCTGTACGGGATCGGACGTCACCGGATGAAAAAGATACGCACCGCTCCTAAATTCTTCTGATTTATACGCTTGAAGTACCATATTAACTCTATTAATGACATCTTGCCCTGGGAGCTCCATACTCTGTAACAGACCAGTGTGTTTAGAGAAACGAGCAACCAGATAAGGGCTACTCAGCTCAATATCAGACTCAGATGGACCTTCGAAAGAAAACACCGCATTTTGGGGTTGCTTGGAGAAGGCATCGTTCAGTGTTACGGATATCTGTGAACGTGGTCGCGGTGGATGTTCTGATGAGACTAAGGTGTACGTGGATAAAGACAGTGGCGCGAGGTCTGCCAAAAACAGCGCCTCGTAGGTGTCGCTTAGAACATCTACCGATCCATTCCAAGCTGGATTAACCTGTACCGGAACCTCGTTGCCTTTAGGATCCAGGATCTTAACAAAAGCGCTTTTAATTTTTACTCTCACAGGCTCTACGGATCTGTGACCATTTGAATTAAAGACGACGATTTTCCGGCCACCAGTTGCGGGTATGGTTAACGGAACCTTCTCCGGAAGCCTATCAAACGCAACCTGTTCTATATCTGGATACATGTAGGACGCAAGAGGGTTCGCAGGCCTCAAGTCAACCGATCTCTTAACGGCATCTTCTGCCATGATGTACAAAGCTGCGTGAGCTATAATACCCATTGTTTCTTTGATGCCGTGATATAACCTCATTCCATAATCGGCCATAACTGCCTCTTTGGATGTACCAGTTATGGCATCGTGATGCTGAAACAGTCCAAGACTATCGCGAGCAAGTGTCAGGTATGCGTAATCTTGTTCCAACCGTTTCGTCAAATGTAACTGTCCTTGCTGGCGTACATAAGCTCGGGCTAAAGAATAAATTATCTCAGCACTTCGCAGCCAATGCTGTAGATCTCGGCACATGTGTTTCCAGTAAGGTCTCGTCGTAAAATATCCAGTCCAGTACGACGGTCTTCCTTCCCCGTAGATGTCTCCATACGCAAGGAAGTCGCCAACCAATGTTGGGATGCTCTTATAACCAATGGAATTCATCCTTTTGTGAACCTCATGAAAGTAATCGCTTACTGTCCCAAATTTTACTTCGGCGTGCCAATCGGCCCTTGAATTGATGTACTGAAAGAGTTTACCGTAGTTTTCATACTGCTGATCCCATTCTACATCGTGATTATACCGAAAGTCATCGCCTAGAGGAACCAGAGCTACATTATGGGGAAACAAAGAGCCTATTCTTCCATACTGACCAAGCAGTAACTCTGCGCGTTCTGCTACTTTGTCTGCCGTCACAGGAACTGCCCGACTCTCAGAATATTCTCCAGAGATGCGACGGAAGTCGTACAGCAGGCAAATTTCGGGATCAGGACCGCAGGAATGTTTAATGCTGTACAAGTCAAAGGGCATCATCTGACACAGGATGTCGCTGCTTAGATTGTTTCGAGCAGTGGCGTCGAACTCTTGCCTCCACCAGAAGTCCAGCTGCTCCTTTTCAGCGAGGTAAGCCTTCCACGCATAGTGAGTCCTTTGAATGACCATGTTACGGAGACCAGAGGCCCTCAACAGGTACGGCACAGTTGCAGAGTGGCCGAAAGAGTCGATCGACCATCCCATTCGAGGCACAACTCCCAGGTTGGTAAGCATCCACTGGTGACCCTCCACAAGTTGATCGATCATTGCAAAGTAGTGGGCTGCAGCTTCGTCAGTCATGACCCATCCTCCAGTGAGGAGTTCCAGCTGTCCACGCTGGAGAAATTGGCGAACTTGCTCGCGAAGATGTGGACGATTTTTCAAGCTAGAGAAAAAAAGAAAAAAGAAGTAGGGTTGAAACTAATTGTAAGAAACGTATGTATTATATATACTAGGCAAAAATACATCTGATTGTGCACAACCAAAAAGCGCTTATAGTGTAGTAAAATTCGGTTATTTACTGGCGTAAGACGAATATAGATTCGTCAAGCTTTCGCTCTTCACTGGGAGACTTTTTACAAGCAATAGGTAGACATTTCCCAGTGGAGAGCGGAACCATGGCCTCGAAGATCTCTTCTCGGTGGCATCCCAGATGTGCTCGATGGGATGGAGGTCAGGTGACCTAGCTGGCCAAGGAAGCGAGGTCACGTCGGTGAAGTGTTCATCCAACCATTCGGATACAATTCGGGAGCGATGGCATGGTGCATTGTCTTGTTGCAGGATGAGGTCCCTAGTGGGATGTTGAAGACGCACAAACGGGAGCAAATGGTAGTCCAAGATATCTCGGTAACGTTGACCTGTGAAAGACGATGTCACACGTACCAGGGGCCCCATTTCAGTCCACGTAAACAGTCCCCAGACGAGAATGCCACCCCCACCAGCTTGAAGAGTACCCTGCTGGCAAGAAGGATCCATCGCTTCACGTGGTTTGCGCCATACTCGTATCCTGCCATCCGCATGTACCAACGTGAATCTCGACTCATCTGTTCAGGCAACATTTTCCCACATGTCTAGGGTCCAGTGGCGATGTTCCAGCGCCCATGCTAATCTTTGCACCGTGATGTGCGGTCAGCAGCCTCGTGGGACGATGGCTTCTGTACCCCATAGCGATTAGATGGTTTTGAATGGTGTGGTTGCTTACACGTTTTTGCGCACCAGCGTTAAATTGCCGAGTGATTTCTTGCACTGCTATGGGATGGTTTTACCGGATTCGATGTACTCACTGTGCACCCGTGATACAGTGGCTCGTGAAAATCCCAGTGCCTGCACGACTTCCGAGATGGAGTGGCCCATTCGTCGGGCCCCGACAATTTGCGCACGATCAAATGCGCTTAGATCCTTCGTCTTACCCATACTGCGTCCGACTCTTACTCATTGCCGTCGCATCACTCCTTATATTGTGGAATCGCTGCATACGTCATGTCGTTTCCGTTTACAAGGTCGCCCACAGCGCGACATTTGCATAACGCCAGCTGTCTCTAATTCAATTGCTCTTTAGTGTATATACTGTATTTCCCGACTTCGTGAAGGGTATTTTTTTTTCCCCTGAAATATGTCTCGAAAATTTACCGTGCGTCCTGGAGACCAAAGCTTACGTTTTTCGAAGGCCTACGCTAACTCCAGAGGAAGGTTATCTATAACAAAAATGTTTACCGGTAAAAATTATTAATAAAAAAATTGCCTTTATCGTGAAACGCCATGGGAAAACTAATGTTTTGTTTCTTCTAGTCGCTTTTGGTGAGATGCATTTACGATAAATCACGTGAGCTATACCACGAGATCGACAGAGTTATATATGTAGAGTTCTAGATCAAAAGAACAGCTCTGATGGGTTTTTGCCAATACGTGTAAACAATCTTAGTTCGCCTTTTCGAAAAGCTTTTCCCACAGTCGTAGCTGAAAAACATGAGGTATCTTCGTCTGGCAGTTCGCCGGCAAACCACTTAAAGAGAAAAAATGACTTCTCGCACTTAACAAAATAAGGCATTAATTAGCCGTCGTTACAATATTACCGTGGTAATATTTGTTCTTTCTCCTTGTTTCTCTCTCAGTTCCTGCTTCGTTCCTTTCATGATGCCACCTTTGACTCACGTGCGGTGTTGCTGACTTGTATTGCTTTTAATCTTTATGAAAGTGCTGAGACTTATTTTTATGTTTATTCTTTTTTCTACAAATTTTGCATTTTAAAAATGGGGTGTGTCCTTAACGAAGGGAAATACGGTTAGTCTTAAGCCGGTAAATAAGCGGATTTTACTACGCTATGAGCGCTTTTTGATTATGTATTATATATAACTGAACAGCACGAAAGTTGAAAAAAATATATGCAACGTAGAAGTATAAGGAAGTCAGAATGGTAACACAAAATTTTGTGACACTAAGTCTCGAGAGAATTTCTTATTGTTAAGACCTGTTAAGTGACGCCGAGAATGGTTTCTTTTTCACTTTCTGTGTATTCTTCTATTCTAAGCAAGCAGAGAAAGTGTGAATATGTTTATTTTCAATCTTTCATGCGTGTAAGTGTGAATTATTATAACTGAGTATTAACAGGTTCCTCCGATTGTTCATGCATATTTCCCAACAGTACTACAGAAAATCACAAGTAAAAAAAAAAAAAATCGATGCAACGAAAATGGGTAACGGAAGCAGTTAAAACCATTGTTGAAATCCGATTTTCGAATGCTGTCCCATGTGACGCAGCAATAGTTAATTTCATTGTTACCCGACAATGTATTTTATTAAACTACCGCCGAACATTATTTCATCACGTTTCACATAAACGTAGCAGTATCTCATTGCAGTCTGCGCAAATTGCTAGAACCTGATGCAGAATGTGATAAAAGCCATTACAAAAATGCATTTTTCATGCTATCAATGCAGTTCGTCGTAGCAAAATTTGGCTTTCTCTCAACCCGGTTACCTGGTATTGACGAGAGCTTGAAAATTACGTATAACACGATGAGGTGTAACCTGTAGATAAAACTTACCAATCCCACTCACCGACACACTTGCAATTCAGCTTTTCATTCTACCTCGAGGTCAGATTTTAGCTTGCGTATGTGCATATGCACTTTCGTAGCTACATCAAATTTCATCAGTGTCGTTTCTTACGTTCGTCTAAATCTGAATTATACAGGGTGATTCATAAAGAAGTACACAGCTTCAGCGCACTATAAAACAAGAACAATGTTAAGATATTTTGTGTTACCTGTAAAAGAATTGTAGGGGAATGTTTCAAGTTTCTTAAGAGACAATCACAGATGTTCTATGCGTGCAACCTTAGTCACGCAACACACATCGAGCCATCAATCCATTTCCACCCAAACGCGAGGTAAGATATCTGAATCAAGTGCAGTGAGATTTTGCAACATCTGCACTTTGTATGGAATCATTTTCAGCTTATTTCTCAAAATTCTCCAGACAGTGGGCTGGGAAATTTGCACTTCACGACTCACCCTCCGAGTCGATTTTCCCGGGCTTCGTTGAATGGCGGTGCAAACACTATCGACGACTTCTTCTGACACACGCGGTCGTCCAGGAATTTTAAGTTTGCACAAACAGCCCGTAGTTTCAAATCTGTTATGCCAATCGCAGATAGATTTTCTGGTTGGAGTTTCTTTTGCGAATCGTGATCGAAAATGTCGTTGCACAACAGTTACAGATTCCGGTTTGCTCAATTCAAGAACACAAAACGCCTTCTCCACTGCAGACGCTGCCATTTTGACTGACTAGTCATGTGACACGCGCGCTGTCGCCTACGTCACTTCCCTCAGTAGCGGGACACAAACTTTATCAGTACATCTACCTAACGGTTCGCAGTTGTGGTCCATGTCTTCAACTGTTACTGTTTTACAGCATCTGGAAACTGTATACTTCTTTATGAATCACCCAGTATATAATAATATCGTTTTTTGAAAAACTAAACAGTCGAGATACTTACCAGTGTTCGAATTACCCAGTGGTCCGCTGGCCATTGGCCAGTAAAACTTCCGTCGGACCACTGAACTAATATTGATTTTACTAGCCCAGATGGCTAGTAATTTTTAGCAAGTCTTTTGTAAAAAAAGATCGTGCTTCTGTTATCGGTTTGTCCGTCCGTCCGTCCGTCTGTACCCACGATATTTCTGCAACTATTAGTCCGATTTGAAAAATTCTTTTTGCATTCGGCAGCTTGAAATATGCAAATAATGATCCTTTATTTCGTTTTTTTTTACGATGTACAGTTTCGCCGGTAGAGGGCGTAAGTGCAGATGATGTCGAATTCAAAAATACGTTTTATTCCAATATTTGCTTCTAAACATCCGATTGAATTTTTTTTTTTTATCTTTCGATTCCATTTATGTCGATGAGTATTTTAGATATAGTTACATTTTTAAATTACGCACAGATTTTCCGCTAGGGGGCGTAAAAGTTAAATTACAGTTCCCCCGATAACTCTTCTTCTAAAACTCCCAATCCTTTGCATATAATTTGAAATTTTTGGTAAATAATACTTTGGCCACCAGGGAGCGTAAGTGTTAATTTTTGCTTCTGATGTATTTGCCATAAAATCGGAGCTTCTAAAATATCGATTGAAAAAATTCTTTCGTGGACTGATGCCACTCACATCGATAAACCTTTTCGAAATATTTTCTTCTTAAACTATTGCACAGTTTCTCCGCCAGGGGGCGTAGATGTACATCTTATTTTTGTCAATATCTCTACTTCTAGGAGTCCGATTTGAAAAATTCCTTCATTGTTGGATAGTGTTTTTTGTGTGACATGCTTTTCATAAAATTTCAAAATTTTCAAGTAATTCATAGACTTTCTGCTAGAGGGCGTAGCGGTAAATTGCGTTTCCTCCTATATCTCTGCTTCGAAATCTCCGATTTGAAAAATTCTTTCTTCACCGGATACAGCTCCTGATGAGAAATCGTTTGCACATAATTTCTAATTTTTGTAAAAAATAGTTGTGCCACCAGGGGGCGTAAATCTTAATTTCTGCTTCTGTTGTATTTGCAGCAAAATATGAGCTTCTAAAATCTCGATTGCAAAAAAAGTCGTTTGTTGACCGATACTACTACACATGTCGACAAACCTTTTAGGAATTTTTTTTTTGAAAAAATTCATGGTTTCTACGCCAGGGGGCGTAGATGTATATCTTATTTTTGTCAATATCTCTACTTCTAAGAGTACGATTTGAAAAATTCCTTCTTTGTTGGATAGTGTTTCCGATGCGAAATGTTTTTCCTATAAATCCGAAATTTTCAAGTAAATCATAGAATTTCCACTAGGGGCACAAAGGTAAATTGCGTTTTCTGCGTTATTTCTGCTCCTGAAGCTCTGATTTGAAAAATTCTTCCTGTATCGCATACAAGACATGATGGAAAATATTTTTCACATAATTTCTAATGTTTGGTAAAGAATGGTTTAGCCACCAGGTGGTCATAAGTGTTAATTTCTGCTTCTGAAGTATTTGTTGTAAAATCTGGGCTCCTGAAAACTCGACTAATTTTTTTTTTCTTGGACCGATACCGCTTATATGGATACACCTTTTGAGAATACTTTCTCCCTAAAATAATGCATGGTTTTCCCACCAGGGAACGTAAAATCACATCTTATTTTTGTCGATATCTCTGTTTTTAAGTGTTCGTAGGCTCACGATTCCGTTTACAGCAATATCTGAGGGATTAAAAACCCGATTGAAAATCTTCTTTCTTTCGTCAGATCTATTGTTTTGCATACCGGTTCTATTGACTTTGAATAGCTTTGATAAATTTAATTTGCGTCAGAACGGATTCAAAAGACGTGCTTATTACACCCGAAAACTCGGTGTCATCTTTCTTGGGTTTTTTTTTCTAATTTGTCACAATTAAAAAAACGAATTTCTGTTTCTTTTACCTTGTTGTACATATGGCTTTCTTTTTAGGCTGCAAACTAATGATAGGTTTGAAAGCAAATACTGAAGATACCATTACCATTGAAATGATACGTTATTTTCGACATATGTTGTAAATGCATTTTTTTTTTTTTTTTTTTTTTTTTTTTTTTATTTTTTTTTTCTTACTGACTAACGGGCATTTTGGTGGTTTACAAATTCTAGTGGTCCGCTGGGCCAGTAGATTTATTTCTAATTCTAACACTGCTTGCTATTGCCGCCGGCGCCATAGTTTAGTAAGTATTTACTTTTATGACTCACACATCTTTCACTGGTTTTACGAAAATAACATTAATACACTGATCTACGTACCGCTCAATATCAGGAATTAGCAAACCTTATTGTTTGTTATGATTTAATTCCACTTAGTATGATGTATCGGACTGTGGCTCGGTGTGGTCGTTATTGACGCTAATAAATGCAATGTGTTGTACGTAAAAAAATGTATACTCTCGATTCATTCGCTTTATTTCACGCCCACGAAGATTTTGGCATGCGAAAAATGCATAAAAAATTACCTACAAAGAGTACAAGTGTACTCTCTTTTTTTACGCTTTCCAACCGTAGGTTGAAGAAGAGTATATGCTCCAGCTTTGTCCGTCTGTCTGTCTGTCCGCACGATAACTAGCGTAAAAATGGTTCGATTTCGATGAAATTTTAGTATGTGGTAGGTGACCACTGGGGACGAACCCTATTGAAAATGGGCGAAATGGGGTCAAAGGTCAGGACATAGGAGCGGGATCCATTCCATTGCCTTTATGTGTCACTCATAACTTGCGTAAAAATGGTTCGATTTCGATGAAATTTTAGTATGTAGTAGGTGACCACTGGGGACGAACCGTATTTAAAATCGGCGTAATGGGATCAAAGGTCAGGCAGGACATAAGAGCGGGATTTATTCCATTGCCCTTATGCGTCATAACTTACGTAAAAATGCTTTGATTGCGACAAAACTTTATCACGTTGTTCCGGAGTTCACTTATGGGATAAGTGAGCCGGTTCTGTTGAATATCAAAGAAATGGGGTCAAAGGTCATGGCACAGAAGCAAGATTTATTCCACAGCCATTATTCTCATAACTTACGTAAAAATGCTTCTACTGCGACAAAACTTTAGTATGTTATTCCTGAGCTTACTGGAATCTGACAATTCAGCTTTCGGGCAGCGTAATTTTTCTGAATACGTATGAACCAAAAAGAGCAAGACTTTATGGGGAAAAATCCGGGTTGTTTATATATACAGGTGTGTTTATAGAATATTTGCTAAGCTTTCACACGCCAACGGGAAGCTTTTCCAAGGCTTTAGAACAATTCAGACTTAAATTGTAAATCATAAATAGAACATTCTATTTATATGCTAAATCACGTGCAGGGAGGGGTGAGTCAATGATTCTGCAATGCGACAAAGCCAAACCCCACGCCAGTGCTTTCACTTCAGAGACCATACAGAAAATCGGGTTTGAAGTTCTTGAACACCCGCCCTACAGATTTGGCGCCGTCCGACTTCTGGCTGTTTTCTACTCTCAAGAGACATCTGAAAGGAATTCAGTGCCGCCCCCCCGGTGGCGCAGTGGTCTAAGCGATGGTCTCTGATCATTGGTCCGAGCGGGGTCCGGGTTCGAATCCCGTGAGGCATGGATGTTGTGTTTGTCTTACGGCACTGGCTCTCTCCCTTCCCTGGAACCAGTGACCCTAAATTAGGACTGGCGACTGCTTATAGCCCATTGAGTTGCTCACGGTGGTCGTTAAACCTCCAATCCAAAAAAAAAAAAAAAAAAAAAAAAAAAAGGGATTCAGTAGTACACTTGTTACAAAGATGTTCAAGCCACTACGAGGAAATGGTTCCGAGAAAAACCTGAAGATTTTTACAGAAACGGGTTTAAAAAACTTGTTGAATGTTGGCGTATCTGTATCGAGCGTGCGGGGAAGGGGGAGGGGGGGCTATATAGAAATATAAAATATGGGAATCAAAGTAGAAATTTTGGAACTTGATTCTTCTTTTCTTTGAATCTGATACTTTGCTACTGGGCTTGTATATACACCGATGAGTCATTAAATTATGACCACCCCCAGACTACAGAAATGAGCGCGCCTGGAGACCGAACGGTGGCGCCGGTGAAGTTTACAGAGCAGTATATATACAACCCGAGGACCGGCTTTCGGTTAGTAGAGTGTTCGGAGTCAAAATGGGGAAAAGCCGATTTATCGGAGTTTTATAAAGGAAAAATTGGCCGCCCCAGTGGCGCAGTGGTCTAAGCGATGGCCTCTGATCATTCGTCCGAAAGGGGTCCGGATTCGAATCCCGGTCAGGCATGGATGTTGTGTTTGTCTTACGCCACTGGCTCTCTCCCTTCCCTGGAACCAGTGACCCTAAATTAGGGACGGGCGACTGCTTATAGCCCATTGAGTTGCTCACGGTGGTCGTTAAACCTCCAATCAAAAAAAAAAAAGAAAAAAAAAAAAAAGGAAAAATTGTGATGGCACGACGCCTCGGAACTACGATCACAGAAACGGCGCGTCATGGGGGTTGTTCACGTGCAGCTGTAGTGAGTACGTATCAAAAGTGGTGCACAGATGGCCAAACGACGTACCGTCGTCCAGCTGTGTGTCGTCCGCAGCTCATCGATGCCAGAGGCGAGCGGAGACAGTCGCGCATTTTTCAATATGACCGCAGGGCCACAGTGCGACAAATCACGTGCATCTACAACAACGGTGATCAAGGCAATGTATCACAGCACACAGTTCATCGCAGCCTTCTGCGCATGGGCCTGCGTAGCCGAAGACCCAACCGGGTCCCCATACTGACTGCACATCATCGCCAAGAACGCATGAAATGTGCGCACGATCATTGAGATTAAACCGTGGATGACTGGAGGAGAGTGGCTTGGTCTGACGAATCAAGATTCCTGGTGCATCACGTAGAAGGCCGAGCGCGGATACGCCGATTACCAACGGAGGCTACGGCACCTGGATGCACTGTTGGGCGGGAACAGGCCGGCGGCGGTATTCTGCTGTGGGCAATTTTTTTGGGGGGGGGCACTTCAGGCCCCGTTATCCCCATAGCACAATCCCTGACAGCTGTTAGCTGTGTCAGGGATTGTGCACATCGTTGTGCTGGTGGATGGCCATTACCAATAGGATAATGCGCCATGCCACACGGCCAGAAGCGTCAAGGAGTGGTTCGAGGAACAATGCTGGTGACTTTCTGTTAATGCCTGGCCTCCAAATTCACGTGACACGAAACCAATCGAACATTTGTGGTTCGACTTCGCAAAACCGGGTTCGCGCTAAATCACCACCACCCCGAAACGTACGGGAACTGGAGGACCTGCTGTTGACATTATGATACCAGATACCCCAGGATACCAATCGCCACCTCATCGAAATGATGCCTCACCGAGTGGCAGCTCTTTTGCGGGCAAAAGGGGAATCCTACAGCTTATTAGGTAAGCGGTCATAATGTAATGGCTCATACGTGTATTTCTTCTCCTCTTCCCCATTTTCTGCACCAGCTATTATACACCATCTACCAACAAGTAATTGGGCACCACTGCAATCGACGATATCTGCGGTCCTGATACACGTCATGGCCGCCGCCGTTAAATATTGTGTGGGAAACAACAACGCAACCAGTCGCATGCAAGATGCCACGCAGTTCGGAGCTCTCTGATTTCGAGAAAGGTGTAATAATCGTCGGGTATCACAGAAATGTCCGATCCACAGTGACATATCCAGTGAGTTGAAGTACCCAAAATAGACAGTGGCATACGTGATTGGCAAGTGGAAGATGAGAGGTGACTGTCGGAATGTGCCCCGACCCGACAGACCCACAAAACTGGGAGTTAGAGACCGACGGGTGCTGGCCAGAGAAATTCGGAAGAACCGCACCAAATCGATGGGCCACATCCTCGAGGAGTTTCAACAGGCATCCGGGAGTGTTTTTTCGATGAATACTATTTATAAGGAAGCCCATCTGCTCGGTTATCATGGGCGTCCTGCCACCCACAAGCCTTTGATCACCAAGTCCAATAGCGCTGCTCGGCTAACGTGGTGCAAAGAACGTCGACAGTGGACCGTTGAACAGTGGAAACAGGTTCTCTGGAGCGACGAATCAAGGTTCACCTTCTACCGTTCGGATGGCAGGATCTGGGTTTGGCGTCTGCCTGGAGAACGCCTCCTGCCGGAATGTATTGTGCCAACTGTGAAGATCGGCGGCGGTGGAATTATGCTATGGGGGTGTTTCTCCTGGTATGGCACGGGACCCTTGGTCGCAATTCCTGGTAGACTCAACGCGGAGACCTACTGCACCATTTTGGATGACCATGCGCTTCCTACGTTGTGGCAGTTTTAAGGGGTGGACCCATGTTACTTTCAGGATGACAATGCCACCTGTCATGTTGCGAGGTCCACCATGGCTTGGTATGGTGACAATGGGGTTATAATCGAATGGACTGGACTGCGCAGAGCCCGGACCTTAATCCTATCGAGCACCTCTGGGACGAGTTAGAACGTCGACCTAAGGGGTGCCCCCACCGTCCGAAATCGGTGAAGGTACTGACCTGTCTTCTCCAAGCCGAGTGGAAGAAAATATCACTAGCCGTCGTACAATGCCTGGTTGAGAGTATGCCCCAGAGGGTCGCAGCTGTAATCGCCGCTCGTGGAGGCTCCACCAACTACTGAAGGTGAATAAACTTCGTTTTCCTTTGCTATCACAGGTGTCCAATTACTTCTTGGTAGATAGTGTATATTGTGTTACTGCAAGAAACCGGGTACATTATTGTACAGGTGATGATTGTACGATGTCTATGTATCAATTTGTGGGTTCCTCAAGACCAAAGCTATATATAGCTATTAGGAGTTTTTTTTTTTTTTTTATTGGAGGTGTAACGACCACCGTTAGCAACTCAATGGGCTATAAGCAGTCGCCCGTCCCTAATTTAGGGTCACTGGTTCAAGGGAAAGGAGAGAGCCAGTGCCTTAAGACAAACACAACATCCATGCCTCACCGGGATTCGAACCCGGACCCCGTTCGGACGAATGATCAGAGGCCATCGCTTAGACCACTGTGCCACCGGGGCGGCCTATTAGGAGTAAATTTTATATTTAGAAGTTCTGTGAAATAATATAAAACAGTACCATTGCCCCTTCTGTTGAAGATAACTGAAAGTTATTGTGAATTGAAAAAAATATCTCAAACTCCAAATCATTTTGTTGCTTCGAAAAATTACGATGAAAAAATTCATACGTAATTTGTAATAAGACTTCCTACAGGAAAACTAAAATTACAAATGTATTAAAAAAAATAATAAGCTCCACTAGAAAATAAAATGACTAAATCATTAATGAAGAAGAAGATCACGTGCAATCAGTTTTACCTGGAACGTGAAACTGATTCCTGTATCTTTCTGGCTTAGTGTTCAACCCAAACGACCCAGGTTCGATTCCCACTACCGGCGGAAAAAAAAAAAAATCTCTCGCGCACGGGCCGAAATATTCAGCCTGTTGGATTTTGCGAAATTTCTGTCTGAATACGGAAAAAACTTAAAACTGATTTTTCTGAAATAAACGGAATTACTGACTACGGAAAATCTGTGAAAATACAGAAGTTAAAAGAAAGGGGATTCCATTAACAGACTGACTCTTGCCGGCAACTTTGCTGCACATTATTTTCGGGAAATTTTCGTGAGTTCACAACACTTATTTTTTACAGTGTACTGTGAAACTAAAATTTTCCGGTGACGGGGATCGAACCCGTATTCTTCTACGGAGCAGATTGCTTTCCCAATTAAGCTACACCGATGGAATTTATCGCTGCAAGTTTACGGTCTTGGCATGTGCTTCACACCTCTGTAGTACGTCACATATATCCTCCCCTTGAGAAACGGCTGAAACGGAATCATTAGTTTTCGGGTCAGTCGGCAAACCATGCTTGAAGTACCTCGCTGAAGAAGGAATTCTGATTAATTCCAGACGATGTGTAGAATGAATATATCACATTTTTCGAAGATCCCAACGACCAGTAAATAGACCCATTTCCACAATCGGGCGTCAGTATGAAATACAATTTTGCCGGAGATGAGGATCGAACCCGCAATATTTTGTCTGCTCCAGAGCCGAATGCTTTCCCGATTTAGCTACATCGGCGGAATTTATCGCTGCAACTTTGTCGTCTTGACATATGTTTCACCTCTGTAGTACGTCACAACATACACTGAAGAGCAATTGAATTAGAGATACCTGTCTAGTAACGTGTAGCAACCACCTTTCGCCCTGATGACGGCGGTGATTCATCTCGACATGGACTAGACAAGACACCGGAAGCGTTTGGAAGCCATACGGATCCACGACCCCTGAACAAGCTCCCACAGTTCACGAAGACTTGATGGAGGGGGGTCAGAGCCTAGAACATCTCTCTCGATGGCATCCCAGATGTGCTCGATGGGATTGAGATCAGGTGACCTAGCTGGCCGAGGAAGCGTCACGTCGGTTGAGTGTTCATCCAATCATTCGGATACAATTCGGGAGCGATGGCACGGTGCATTGTCTTGTTGCAGGATGAGGTCCCTAGTGGGATGTTGAAAACGAACAAACGGGAGCAAATGGTCGTCCAGCATATCCCGGTAGCGTTGACCTGTGAGGGACGATGTCACACGTACCAGGGGTCACATTTCAGTCCACGTAAACAGTCCCCAGACGAGAATGCCACCCCCACCAGCTTGAAGAGTACCCTGCTGGCAAGAAGGATCCATCGCTTCACGTGGTTTGCGCCGTACTCGTATCCTGCCATCCGCATGTACCAACGTGAATCTCGACTCATCTGTTCAGGCAACATTTTTCCGCATGTCTAGCGTCCAGTGGCGATGTTCCCGCGCCCATGCTAATCTCTGCACCCTGTGATGTGAGGTCAGCAGCGGTACCCTCGTGGGACGATGGCTTCTGTACCCCATAGCGAGGAGGTGGTTCTGGATGGTGTGGCTGCTTACACGTTTTTGTGCACCAGCGTTAAATTGCCGAGTGACTTCTTGCACTGTGGCCCGTCTATCCGCTGTTACAATGCGAGCTAGCCGACGATGAACCCGCTCATCCACACGTTGTTGTCCACGGAGTTGGCCCTTGCAGGGATGGTTTCACAGGATTCAATGTACTCACGGTGCACCCGTGACACTGTGGCTCGTGAAAATCCCAGTGCCTGCACGATTTCCGAGAACGAGTGACCCATTCGTCGGGCCCCGACAATTTGCCCACGATCAAATGCGCTTAGATCTTTCGTCTTGCCCATACTGCATCCGACTCTTACTGATTCCCGTCGCATCACTCCTTATATTGTCGGATCGCTGCATACGTCATGTCGTTTCCCTTTACAGAGCTGCCCACTGCGCCACATTTGTATAACGCCAGCTGTCTCTAATTCAATTGCTCTTCAGTGTATATACATAACTTTTTTTCTTAATTTAATTACCGAGATGAACGTTTCGTTTACAATGTCAAGCGACCTGACAATCGAAAGTAAATTAATTTAAGGAAACCACATGACATTACGGCTATACATCAACACATACGAAAAATATTACATTACATTACACATACACACACGCGCGCCCGCGGCTTGAAAAATGTGGTTGTCTGCTCGTCTGTGACGAGTGAAAAGTTTTAGTTGACGAGTAACAAATGCAGTACAGCAGTTTAAATTCAATCAGCAGTTATTTATACGTTAGTATGCCTACTGTGAGATATGTAAAACTATTAGTTCCTTAATAAAGCTTATTTTAATTCACAGAAGTGATGCGTGATTGTGCACCAGCATGGGAAACCGGTTTTTCCGGGAAAGAAATTGGACAGCAAATGTCGAGTTAAAACACTCGGGTACGGTGCAAGGGCCCTCCATAATAAAGCACGTCCGAGATTACAGGGGGGGGGTCCTGACAACCGGACCAAATGTGACATGGGGGAGAGGGGAGGTTTAGTAATTCGGACGTCCAGCGGCAAAAATATAGCGGATGGTATTTCATCGTCTTGTTTTTTTTCTTTTTTTCTTCTTTTAATAGTTAAAAAAAGGTATGAAATATTTCAGATTTCTGATTATATTTAGCTAGAATATTAAGTTCTCGTATTTGTACTGCCAAATCTATCGTGTTTTGTAGATGGTGTAATCGGGAGTGTTGCAACCTCGAATGCGTGCGTTCACTTGTAGATCTTTATTTCAGAATGATAAATTTCGGGTAGCATTTGAGAATAAATTAATGCCTAAATAATAAACATTTTCTGAAGCAAACTTGTAAATATATTGAAGATTCCTTTAAATAATTACATGTATTCTTTGTTTCTCAACGGACTTCTGAAAGTAGTCGTCAAAAATAAAGGAAGTTGCCGGAATTAGGACCAACTTTTTAGGGGGGATGTGTCAACAATCGGACGAAATGTGACATGGGGGAGGGAGGGAGGGAGTGTAAAAAACGGTAAGAAATCACAGACGTACTTTATGGGCGACCCCTTAACAGGGAGCAAGAAGCCGCAAGCCCTGTAGAATGATTTCCCCTAACACTG
This sequence comes from Macrothele yani, assembly GCA_039090855.1. Classification (NCBI taxonomy): domain Eukaryota; kingdom Metazoa; phylum Arthropoda; class Arachnida; order Araneae; family Macrothelidae; genus Macrothele; species Macrothele yani. Next base: position 61,483,061 of record CM077028.1, read on the forward strand.
TATGAAAAGATAGGCAGTGTCACAAGAGCCACGTGAACAGCCGCTTAGCCAATTGCTGTCGTAGGTCAAAGGGCAACCACGGGAATCAGTGTTTCCGCGGAGCTGTCAGAATATTTCTAAAATATTGAAGGATTCGTGCATCATGCACTCTGAAGAGAACCGTGTTTAGTAATTATACACTGGTTAACCGTTTAAATATAGGTAGTGATAAAATATTATTCCAGAGATGTGCAAAATTTGTAACAAATCAAACTTAAAAACACGAAACAAAATAGACAGCCCCGATTTTCACCTAGCGAGTGAGATATTTGCCTGACTGGTGAACCAGCATGAAATTTTTCAAGCACTATATAGACAAAAGTCACAGGCCACCCCTTCAAAAGCAAATGAACGGATTCGCTGCGTTGTTAAGATGCGCGGAACAGCTACAAACGGTATAAAAACAAGCCTGCAGCTGACCGCGAACACATCACACTGTGAGGTTGAGTGAAAATGTCGCGGCGGGAGAAAACTGACTTTGAGAAAGGAAAGATTGTTGGATCTTTTATTAGTGGGTTGTCCATAAGAGAAACCGAGAGGCGTTTAAACATACCCAAGTTAACTGTTTTGGATGTACTGAATAAGTGGAAGACACATGGCTTGCCTGAAGCAGCAAAACATACCGGCAGACCAAAGAAAATCAGTGATAGAGGACGTCGAAGCCTCAGGAGAGTCGTTACAGCTAATCGACGGAGTACTGCATAAGACCTCAATGTACAGGTGAGTAAAAATGCTGGAACCTCGGTACGTACACGCACCATTCGCAGAGAACTTCATTTCATAGGTTACCGTGGTCATGAGGCTGCTCATAAGCTTTTCATTATCCACTCGGAATGCTACTCATCGTTTAGGATGGTGTAAAGAACATTTATCGTGGACCGTAGATCATTGGAAACGGGTCCTATGGACTGATGAATCCAGATACACGATCCATCAATCTGATGGCCGTGTGTGGGTATGGCGGCAGCCAGAGGAACGCTATTTACCACAGTGTACTCTTCCTACGGTGAAGTTTGGAGCTGGCAGTGTACTCGTGTGGGGGGTGTTTTTTGTGGTATGGTCCCGGCCCATTTGTTACCGTGGACAAAACTGTTAACCAGCACGTCTACCTCGATATTCTAGACAATTATGCCCTACCAACTCTGTGGCAATACTATGGAACCGAGCCTTGTTGGTACCAACAGGATAATGCACCAGGCCTTAAAGTAAGGACTGTTACGGCGTGGTTTGAAGATAATTCCGTATCGTGTGCGGACTGGCAAGCACGGAGCCCTGATCTTAATCCCATAGAGCACCTATGGGATGAATTATAGCGCCAAATAAGAAGTTTGGAACCAAGGCCTACTACTAAACAGCAGTCAGCGGCAGTATTATGTACTGAATGGAATCGCATACCTATCTCTGGGTTTCAAAACCTTGTCGAAAGCATATCCCGAAGGGTCAGTTCATGCAATTAAGGCCAACGGTGGTTTCAGAATCTCTTTAATGTAACAAAACAGAGGAGACGAGCAACATGGAATCGTCTCAAAGAAACAAACAAAAAATGATACAAACTGATAAAAGCGATGATATGTACATTGAATGAGAAATGACAAATTTACAACGTGATGCAAACAGAGCAATGCTGGAGGAAGAACAAAATGATCACAGGCGGGGCACCGCAGTGCGAAAGAACATCAAAAAGTTAACGCAGAGTCTTAACTCACCGTGAGGTGTAACGGACTTGGTGTAACAGTGAACCACGGGTTCACTAGCGACCAGGTAGCATAGAAGGAGCTTTCACGGCATGCGGAGATGGCAGACTGATACTCCTGCTGTACCACCGTGCACAGAGTAACGGAGAGCATGGTGAAAGGTGAAGTCCCAAGTGCGCCATCTATGAAAAAAGTGTCGTGGAGTGGCAGTTAGTCTCTTGCAGAAAGACGAAGTCGGCCCCAAGAGGCGAGAGATCTTACAGAACGAGAGCGTTAGCGAGGGGGTTAGCAAACCCCCTACAATTCAGAGTGGCGACCTTGAATGGGTAAGTCCGACGTCGGATGAAGGGCAGCTATGGCAGTTTTCTGGAATGTGTCGAGGCGATTGATGACACCACAAGACGTAGTCGGGTTGCTTGGCATTATGCTGGAGGAATTTGAGGGTGGAGGATGCTTGGTCGAAGACCTCGGGAAGAACTGCTTCAAACTGCTGTAAGAAGATGAGAGAAGCCTCCCGATTTGTTTTATGTGTGAGAAACTCGTAAAGATCTTCATAGAGAGGAGTTACTTGGAGCCTGCTAGACGGGTGGAACATGACAAGGGTTACTTGGAGTCTGCTAGACGGGTGGAACATGACAGGGGTTACTTGGAGTCTGCTAGACGGGTGGAACGATGTGGGCGGCCAGTCGGAGAAGGCGACTTCTTTTTCCTCCGGGTCTCGGTACTGGTAGTAGAACGACGTTTGCAGTGGATCGAAGACACACCAGATGTGGAATCAGAGGAAAGGTCCACCTCATCGCCGAGAGCAAAAGTGCCGACGGTGAATGAAGCTTGAAGATCAGCCCTGATGTCCTCTGATGGAAAGAGAACACGAGAAGGCAAGGGGAAGTCAAGCGGAGGAAAATCCGACAGAGTGGCGAAAGCGACATCGGAAGGCGCGTGTTGATCGAAGGCTTTAATCAGAATTCGGCAGAACTGGGTCCAGGAGGTGCAGACGCAGGAGGAGTCATGGCAGCAGAAACGAAGGAAGAAGCAGAATGCTACCTTGGAGCTCCCAGGAGTCAGTGGCTCTGCATGGGTGCATTGAGCCTGCTGATGGCCGTAAGCCTTGCAGCGTGAGCAATAAGCAGAGGTGAGGTGCTCAATCCGGCGGCGCACGTTACCGCAACGAACATCGAGGAACCGTGGAAACTTTGTGAGATGCTCTTCCGACGGAAAGATGATGCGAGCAGTTCTACGGAAGCCACAAATATGTTTATCATCTGGGTCAGAGGGGGAAGAGGAGAGAGTCTTCACTGGGCCGACTACTCTGAAGCATCGACTAAGTGCAGCACATAGCATATCATCAGAGATCTCCGGCGGGGACCGGATGTAGAGAGATCAGAACAGGACGCTGGGCGATGGATTCGGCTAAGAGGTGACGATCGCCAATTGATAGGCCCCGAGACAAGACAAGCTCGGCATAATCTTTCTTCGAAAAATAAACAGTCACAGTTCGTGGCTTTCGGGTGAGGTGGGTGATGACACCAGAAGGAAGCATCTTCTTGAGAGCGGAGCTGTACTGCTTCAAAGGAGTGTTGGGCAGCGCATCAAAACAAACCCCCAACTCGAGGGTCGAATGAAGACGTTGACAAGCAGGAGAGATCTCGGGAATGTCTAATAAGATGGTGTCATCGTTGAGAGTAACGTAAGAATCCATAGGGGACAGATGAGACGAGAAGGAAGCCGGTGGAATACCAGAGGCAGCCGCAGAATACGTGCGTGCAGAAGCGCCTCCTCTGGAAGGCATTGGCGCAGAATAATGACAATGTACTGGAAACATAGGCACTAGAAACTGTAAAGGGCAGATTAGCAACGCCATCACAGACTTCCATGAATTCATCATCGTCAGCAGAGGCCAGGGAAGTCACATCCACGTTCTCAATGGCAGAGTCGTAGACCTGAGCAGGAGAAGACGTGCAAATGACAGGAGTAAAATTAAGAGGCTCTCCACAAGCAAGCGAAGAATATTGATTGGCTGGCTGCGTCTGTAGTTGAAGAGGCGACGTGAGGAGCTGCAGCGATGCGGGCAGGAACAGCGCCCTCATGACAGATGTCATAATCAATGGCAAAGGTTAACGAAGAAAACGACCAGCTCGGTGTGGAATTAAAACACTGATAAAGAAACAAAATAAGCACTCACTATCTCGTGAGGGATCTTAAACGAAAGCACAGACCTTTAACTTTGGCATACACACAGAAGAACAATGATGGGACACACAAAACACGTACGTGAAGCACTCAAACACGGAGCTCGTGAAGACACGTTTAGGCCAAATGTGGACCCGACACCGTACTAATGTATGTCAATAAATGCTATGTTGTGTTTCTCTTCTAGGTTTCCGGTGACTTTTGTCAATATAGTGTATATACACTATCTACCAACAAGTAATTGGACACCTGTAATAGCAAAGGAAAACGAAGTTTATTCACCTTCAGTAGTTGGTAGAGCCTCCACGAGCGGCGATTACAGCTGCGACCCTCCGGGGCATACTCTCAACCAGGCGTTGTACGACGGCTAGCGGTATTTTCTTCCACTCGGCTAGGAGAAGACAGGTTAGTTCCTTCACCGATTTCGGACGGTGGGGGCACCCCTTAAGTCGAAGCTCCAACTCGTCCCAGAGGTGCTCGATAGGGTTAAGGTCCGAGCTCTGCGCAGGCCAGCCCATTCGATTAACCCCATTGTCACCATACCAAGCCATGGTGGACCTCGCAACATGACAGGTGGCATTGTCATCCTGAAAGTAACAAGGATCAACCCCGTAAAACTGCCACAACGTAGGAAGCGCATGGTCATCCAAAATGGTGCAGTACGTCTCGGCGTCGAGTCTACAAGGAATTGCGACTAAGGGTCCCGTGCCATACCAGGAGAAACACCCCCATAGTATAATTCCACCGCCGCCGAACTTCAAAGTTGTCACAATACATTCCGGCAGGAGGCGTTCTCCAGGCAGACGCCAAACCCAGACCCTGCCATCCGAACGGTAGAGGGTGATTTGTCGCTCCAGAGAACCTGTTTCCACTGTCCAACGGTCCACTGTCGACGTTCTTTGCACCACGTTAGCCGAGCAGCACTTTATTCATCGAAAGAACAGTCCCGGATGCCTGTTGAAACTCCTCGCGGATGTGGCCCATCAATTTGGTGCGGTTCTTCCGAATTTTTCTGGCCAGCATCCGTCGGTTTCTAACTCCCAGTTTTGTGAGTCTGCCGGGTCGGGGCACATTCCGACAGTCACCACTCCACATCCACTTGCCAATCACGTAGGCCACTGTCGATTTTGGGTACTTCAACTCGCTGGATATGTCACGTATGGATCGGTCATTTCTGTGATACCCGACGATTACACCTTTCTCGAAATCAGAGAGCTCCGAACTGCGTGGCATCTTGCATGCAACTGTTTGCGTTGTTGTTTTCCCACACGATATTTAACGACAGCGGCAGTGACGTGTATCAAGATCTCAGATATCGTCGATTGCAGGGGTGTCCAATTACTTGTTGGTAGATAGTGTATATATAATCTATTCAATGGAAGAATGAATCTAACAGGTCAATTACCTTTATTATAAGATAAATGGCTTTCAAGAAAGACCAAACAGCCAAGTCCCACCCACGACCCGAGGAGATGACTAGAAAATGATGCGTGTGTCACTAAACAAGACTGCAAAAGCAGAACGAAATAATTCAAAAAATAAAATATTCTCGCCCTCGACGCTTACAACTGCTTGAATTCATTTGTACATTCGTGTCTGACGAAAATGCACGGTGTTTCCTTTTTCTCGCTTCTAAACAAATAATCAATGCTAAATTTATCTTTTAAATTTTGCGTGAATGCATCACTTGCCATCCGAGAAATAAGAACTTCGGCATACCTGTTCCACCACCTTGAGAAGAAAGACATTTCGGAGAAGACAAAGGTCATGTCCCTGTATCTGGCCAGCTTATCCACCATGTTGTTGAGAATGTGGGCGGTGGAGGCCATGAAGTAGCCATCGAAGGTTTTGAGCCAACCTGGATCATTGTGCGAATGAGGAACAACGATTACCTAGAGAAAGAAAAAAATATTAAAAGTACGTGATGAATTATTTATACACATAACGAAATTTTTCAAGTAATACATAATTAACAACACTGAGATCAACTATTTATTTCACGAGGGTAAATGGTAAACCACAGTCTTGTCAATCTTTCTTTGGTATATTCCGTAAACAGATGTATTTTATATACAGCCTACGTCCAAAAAAGTTGCAGAACTGACGCAATAAAGAATATAAAAAGTACCATACTCACAATTAATGCTGGTCACCTTCAAAATACCGCCCTTCTGAATCAACACAAAGTTTCCAGCGTTTCTGAAGATCATGAAACAGTTCTGGAAAGCACTTTCCAGGATGTCCGCAAGTTGTTTTTATCACGGCTGTTTGGATAGATGTCTGCATGACATTGTCCTTTCAGCGCGCCCATTTTTATCCTGGAATACAGAGAGAAGTCACCGGGCGATAAATCAGAAAAATACGGCGCATGTGGCAAAACTGTGATTTGATGGTGAGCCAGGAACTATAGGAGTATTTATCGCCGTCGTATCCAGTTATGGTAGGTTGTCTTGCGTTATCATAGAGCAGAACCAATTTCCGGATTCCCATAACTGGCGACGAATACTGCTGCGTAAACGTCGAAAGACTTGCTTGTAGAATCTTGATTTACCGTTTGATTCACTAGTACGAATTCCTTGTGGACTACACTTTCGATATCGAGAAAGGTTATAGCATCGCCATTGATGGTTGCATCTTTACTGGTCGATGGTGAATGGGTGTCATCAAGGGATTCCAGTTCGTCACGAAACCATGCATACCATTCGAAAACTTTGCTGCGGGATAATGCTGTTTAAACCTCCATACGCTTCTTTTAACATTCTGTTAAGTTACAGTAGGTGATTTACCAAGTTTCCAACAAAAACGGATGTTTACGCTCTGCTTTCTTCCATGGCTAAAATGAAAGGGGACGACAACGCTTGCTGTGACTCCTATAATGCCCGCCTTCCTCCTGTCAGCAATTTGCCAAGGTCTGTTCGCTGATTGGCCAAGGACTGCTGTCTTTTGGCATACACGTGATATTTTTATTCCATTACTGTTACGTCAGTTATGCGGTCAATCCTGGAACTTTTCGGACATACGTTGTAAAAATTGTGGACCTCATTTATACGTTTTCCAAGAGACCAAGTAAAATTAACGCAAAATTGAAAAAAAAAAAAAAAAAAACAAAGAAAACGGAATAAATGAAACATCGAAGTTTCAGTTCCTAGATGGCAGCACATTCTGTTGCAACGCATTTCGTAGCCATTGGAGATATTAGGTACTAACATGAGCGCCGACAGGGGGTCACAGGGGTCACTTGACCCCTGAATTATTTTTCACTTTATTTTATTTTATTTATTACTTTATTTTTTTACACTCACAGAACTGGACCACAAGGAATGATGGAGTTTGGGTCGTTTAATTTAATATCCCAATGTTATTAGAAATTTGGAATTGGAAAACGATAACGTGAAAGCGGAAAAAACTAGCAAACCGTAAGGTTTGCTAGTTCCGCTCAGGGTGGTGTGTGCTGAACTTAAAAGGCTTGGCGTGGACCTGCTCGACACTGTTCATTATTTTGAAAACAGTTACCAATGTACATGATAATACATCACTATTACTAACATACACTTTCTTCAAGAGCAGCATCAATTAATAATAATAATAATAATAATAATAGTACTGTCCTAGTGTAGTAAGTAGTAGTAATAGTTCATTTTCACGAACTACTGTTTTCTACATATTAGCCAAACCTTAATTAATTACACTTGGACCCCCCTCCCGTGAAAAATTTCCTGCAGGCACCCATCGGTACTACTCTACATAATGTGTAACTTTTTATTGTCTAGTGTGCTAGTATTTTCAGTAATCTTCTTTTTCACAGCTTATTTTGTTTTTTAAATTTATTAATTTTCGTTACACTGCAGCACTTGAAAATACAGTATGTAGTACATAATATATATACAAGGAGATAAAGTAAAGAAGTGAGATTAAAAATGAACTTTCAGAAGACAAAACTGATGTACAATGCTTTTACAAGAAATGAAGATTTATCAATTGATTGAGAAAAACAGATTCCTACATTTACCTTGGGCAGCAGACAGGAATTGCTTTGTCTTTTTGTAAAGTTTTGGTCAACTTATTCGCCAAATTCAGTTCGGGTTTTTTCGCCAAAGTGTTATAACAGTATACCAAAAGGTAATCTCCAAAACTTTTTTTCCCCACTGCTAAAATTTCTTTTTCGCAAATTGCGAAGAATGCAATCGGTAGCGCGACTCCTGGCAGCAAATATCAAGCGATGGTCATGAAGAAATTAAAGCGTATATACCTTGGTTGGAAAGCTTTTCGGAAGAAACAGTACAATTTTCAAGAGCGATGTGCCATTATGTTTTAAAAGAAAAGTGTTTAAACACTGCATCATTCCAGTGCTTATGTACGGAGCAGAGAAGTGGACCTTAACTTAAAAAAAAAAAAAAAAAAAACTACAAAGACTGCAGACAACTGAAGGAAGCATGGAGAGATGCATGCTTGGTGTAATCAGGGGAGATAAGAAACGGAACTCGTGGATAAGGAAAATGACAAAAGTGGAAGACATCCTTATCAGAATAAAATCCCTGAAATGGCAACGGGCTGGACACGTTGCCAGAAGAACGGACCATCGATGGAAAACTGAAATTCTAGACTGAACTCCAAGGGACAGGAAAAAGACACAGAAATAGACCACTTGGGAGATGGGCGGATAAAATTAGAAAGCATGCAGGCGAGACAAGGAGGAGACTGGCGCAAGACAGACCGTTGTGGAAGAAACATGGGGAAACCTTCATCCAGCAGTGGATTGATAATGGTTAATGATGATGATAATATGTTGTAGATTGCGGTTAATTGAGACATCTGCGATAGAAAACTTTGGCCCAATTAGGCGGCTGTCCCAATTATGCGAAGCTGTTTCCCAAAGAGCTAATTTGGGATGTCCTTCAAGAATTGTGCCAAATAAGCCGGCTGCTCAGATCAACCGATGGTCCAATTAATCGGAATCTACTGTATTAAAAAAATATCTATTAACATGGTTTTCAAAAGTCGTGAGTTATTTTTATTGCGGCGTACTTTTAAGTTGAAACGTTGAATGTTCAAGGCTGCTGTGAGCCAGCATTATTTTGTCATCAATATTATGGCAATAAAAAGTTCCTGACGACGCCATACGATTTCAGTGCATTGCCAAATTTAGATGCTGACTGCTGCCTGGAAACCATTATCACTCTTGCCACTGGGGACGCTCTCACTTCATATTTTATTCCCAATCATTTTGCCTAGAGTCATAAGTAATGACGCTGCCAAATTCACATCGCAACCGAAGTAATCTTGGAAGCTAAACTCATCTTCTTCAATTATATATAGCATTCCAAGTGATATCGCGAAACGATATCATCTTGGAGTGCACATTAGTTTAGAAAGCGAGAACAAACGGAGGTCTCACGAGTCCGATATAACAACGTCAAGCAAAAATAGGGGTCAACTGCAAGTCCCAACTGAGCTGACCAATGGTAGCTAAGGAGGGTCTCGCGCCTTCTGCAAAGGGAGTCATAAAGCAGATGGATGGCAGGAAATAGCGAGAGCAAAAGGCGGAAGGGGGAGATTGAAAAACAGAAAATAGAATTAGCGACGAAGGGTGGGAAGAGTTTGGTAAAGGGAATTCGCATGGTTTGAACTAATTCACGTCACCACAATTTAACGTATAAATGAGAAGATAGCTAATTCGATCAACGTATACGTACGGAATTGATAAAATTTAGCATTAAGGGCACGTGTCAATCAGAAAAACTTATAAATGGGTTTCTACTGTATCTTACTTCCGTTTCCCGGTGTACAGAGGGGGTCTGTGTGTCGCTTGATCCTTCTTAGTTTCCTTAAGAATTCTGTTCACCGGAATACTTTCATACGTGTCCTCTGAGCTTCACCTGTTTCGAAAAGATTCGTGCACATCATGGACGCCAATCGCTTCCAATTGTTTTTTAATGGTTTAACGACCACCATGACCGACTGACTAAGTGCTATTAAAAGTCGTCCGTCCCTAAATTAGGACCACTGGTTCCACATCAGGGGGAGAGCCAGTACCTTAAGACAAACAGACCAGGTCATGCCCAGTCGAGGGTCTATCTAGCACGAATGGTCAGAAGCCAGCGTCTGAGATTACTTGGTCCTCTGGACGGCCCTGAATTTCTTGCTGGATGGTGTTCTTCCAAAGTGCGTTGTACAAACTTCAGTTACTTCCAGAGTTGCGCCAACGAGCAACTTCGGAAGCAAAGGCATAAGCAACTGCTCATCGTTCGTTACTGAAAGAGATGGGTCAGATTCTTTACCTTTTAATGCGTCAAACTGATGTGATGAGTTTATCATTAATTTATGTTTAAGTTACTTCGCGAAAATAAACGTCTTAGAAAATGGAGAGAGTTGAAAAATGGGGGCTGCAAACACTGATTCTGGTCAAATCTATGTATATTTAATTATGGTCATCTTGCAATAATAAGTTTCAGAAGAAATTTTAATAAAGGTCTTATAACTCTGTTATGCCAAGAATCTCAACACGCCCCCCTCTCTCCATATTTGCTTCAGTGGTCGTGGTTTTTCTTAAAACTCTCCAGGATATAGAAGCGATGTTAGCAAAACAAGGACTTTTTAAAACAAAATAATGTATGAATATATAAAATGAAATCATCTTAGAAAATTTATTGGCACATGAATTTGAAAACTAAGGACTTTTGATAAACAATCTGTTCGTTCCGGAGAAAGCAATGCGATAAAAAATGAACTCTTGAAATCGGTCTTTTGGAAGCAAAGAACCGTTTTGCACAAATAGAAAACCATTTCCGCCCCTACCAGAAAACTGAATTACAGGAGTAGAAAATTCAAGCAACAGATCATTCACAAAGAAATATATCTGAAGAAAGCTTTCTTTCTATCGGACGTTCAAAAACTGTAATGTGACAGCACCTAGAAATAAACACCAACCACTCTCATAAGTGCGCCGTTAGAAGCAGGAAATGTAAGTAAATCTTTATCATAGTGATTAGTATCCCATGCAGAAGAGACTCTTGCAATCGATATCTTAGAAGTGAAATTATGACTTTAGATAAAACTTCTGCCTTTATGCAGAGCATTACGGGAAAGTAAAAGGCTTCCCATAACAGGAGCTTTCATACTAAAAGAATTTTTCAAAGCAGATTTTTAGAGGAGGAGATAAAGAGATAAAACAAAAAAATACGTTTACGCCTTCTAGAGGAGAAATTGCGCATTACCCAAAACACACAGTGTTCGCAGTGTTAGTCACACTAAATACTTCAAAATAAATTTATTAGACTAATAGATTTAAAATATAACTTTAACAATAATATATGCGGTTGGGTATTCATAGATTTACAAGAGTTTTCCCTAATAAATACACAGTCGAGTCACATTATTGTGACCACCTCCTACTTTTGACATAAACAGCGCGTGGTCAATGAAAGAAAGCACACGTCGTGAGCTGGCTTGGAGGGTATATAAGGTGTGTTGTAGGCATTCTGAAAACATCACTAGTTGCTCTCATGAATAAAAGGAGCGATTTATCAGATTTCCAAAAACGGATGATTATCGGCTTTCGGGCCAAGGGTGGCGGTATTTCTGAAATAGCGCAGTTTGTGAACTGTTCGCGTGCTGCTGTGGTTAAAGTGTATTATGATTGGAGAAATGGCACCATTGCGAATAAGAGACGTGAAAACTGCGGAGCACCACGTGCCATTGATCTGGGAGGTGAACGTCGGCTACGAAGGTACGTGAGGGCCGATTGACACGCTACAGTGGAGCAACTCACTGGCCGAATGAACCAGGGGGCTACCGGAAGTGTGTCTAAAACGACAGTTCAGCGAACTCTGTTGCGTATGGGGTTCCGGTGCAGACGGATTGTCATTGAACCTATGCTAACGAAGATGCATCGGCACAAAAAGCATTTGCACGGCAGTATCGGAATCGGACCTCCGCTGATTGGCAAAGGATTGTCTTCTCCGATGAGTCACGTTTTCTGTTTCATCGAACGAGTGGATGTTGGCGTATAAGGAGAGAAACATCGGAGAACAAACACTCTTCAACCATTGTTGGCAGAACACAAGCTGGTGGGGGCAGCGTTATGGTCTGGGGAATGTTTTCGTGGCATTCCCTGGGCCCACTCATATCTGTGGAAGGCACTATGGACCGAATTCGTTATGAATCCATCCTTGCAGACCACGTACACCCACCCATACATGCCGATTGTTTTCCTTGTGGCGAATAGGATCTTCCAGCACGACAATACGACGTGTCACACAGCTAGAAATGTCCGAGAGTGGTTGGAAGAGCACGATAAAGACTTCAAAGTACTTCCCTGGCCCCCTAATTCCCCAGACTTAAACTCAATTGAACATCTGTGGGACCACATCGATCGTGTTGTTCGTTCTATGGATCGTCCACCACGCACCCTCCAGCAGCTGTCAGATGCACTGCAGTCAGCATGGCTCCACATACATGTGAACACCTTCCAGCACCTTATTGAGTCACTCTCAGCCCGTCTAGCTGCTATCCGCGCTGCACACGACTGTTACTCCGGATATTAGCTGGTGGTCACAATGTGACTCGACCTTGAATAATATAATGACTGTTAAGCAATTATACCATTTTAACTTAGGGAAAATTATGTATAAAAGAATAAAAAATAACAGAGCATGATGTAATAGAAATAACACTTATACACATCAGTATGATACTAAAAATCAGCATATCCTAATACCAGTTTTACCTAAAACTATAGCCATAAAACAAAGTCTACATTGCTGTAGACCAAGAATTCGTTACCTAGAGAACTAACAGCAATCAATAACTATAACTTATATATATATATATATAAAAAAAAAGCATATATATTAAACTAACTACAAAAAAGGGGGGATGGGATGGGAAGGGGAGGGTAATAGGAAAGTTGGATGACAAGAGTGATCTCTAATTCTAACGCCGCGGAGTTCATGTTATACCAATAGTAAACTAATTTCATTGCTGTGTTGGATTGTTGACTTTACCTAGGGAGCTCGGGGCCAAGTCAAGACTTAGCGAGACTTTTTCACGGAGCTTCCTTGCTGTTGTTATAAAAACAGATAAATAATAATGTAACAATACATCAGGAATCTGTAAGAGCAGAAATAATAAATGAAATGAATGGTAGCGAGAATAAAAATAAATAAAATTAACCATTTTTAGACAGGCAAATACCTTTACAAGTAGAAACACAAATGCAAGCCCACAGCAGCAAACTGCGCATCATGAAACAATAAAAGCGATGCAATAAAATATTTTTTCAAAAGTAATGCCATGAAACGGAATTTTTTTAATAACTTTTAGAAGGAGAGACATCTTATACGTATACGCCCCTAGCGGGAAAATTGTCCATTACTTGAGGCAGACAATGTGGACAATCTTAATCATACAGTATAATAGCATCCAAAGAAAATCACAATTTTAGCAATTTAGATATATTCCAAAATAGACACTACCTAGCGACAGAACTCTGCGACATTTTGGGAAATATATGCAGTGTTCCCCGTACTTGAAGGGTATCAATTTATTTATTTTTCGAACCGAACTTTCAATGGTACACATATAGAGAGAAATAATGCACATTTACGCCACCTAGCGGGAAATCTGCGCTTCAGTAGCGTACCTGAAAAACTCTGCCACCTTTTCCGCAAAAAACATCTTCGAGGCCATCTTTGCAAAAATCTGTTTGCTTTCAATTACGGAATTTTTTAAATTCAATATTATTAACTAGGTTTTATGGACGTTTCAATAATTCAAATTCTTTAGGACCTATAGGTATTTTTCGAAAAATCAAAATTGTTACACTTTATTGCTTGTAACATGAATGCACACGTTGTAATTAAAGTGATTGCTCTAGTTTTATACAAATATAAAGTATTACAAAACACTTACGCCAAGGTTCATCATATCATGTAAATTGCATTCTTTTAGAGAACTGAGGCCAGTCTCTTAGAAATGCCACACGATCACAAAAAAAAAAAAAAAAAAAAAAAAAACAAGTAATGGCGGGCCGCCCAGGTGGCGAAGTGGTCTAAGCGATGGCTTCTGGCTTCTGATCGTTCGTTCGAAAGGGGCCCAGTTTCGAATGCTGGTGAGGCATGGATGTTGTGTATATCTTACGGCGCTGGCTCTCTCCTTTCCCTGGAACCAGTGACCCTAAATTAGGACGGGCGACTGCTTATAGCTCATTGAGTTGCTCACGGTGGTCGTTAAAAATCAGCCAAGGTCAGGTAAACCGCGAACCGTGGATTCGGAAGCCGTGCGTCAGGCCGTAGAGGCAGGCCGTTGATCTGTGATGTGCCCACCTCCTCTGAGATTATCAGAGGAGGTGGGCACATCACAGATCAACGTGGTTTGTCATCTTCAAGACCTCGGCAAGGTCTACAGGAGATGCCGCATTGTTCCTCACGAACTGACGCCAGATGAAGCAAACCGCCGAGTACAAGTGCACACGAAACTCCTAGAAAACCCGCGTGATGTACGTTTCATCAAGACAATTGTTACGTGCGATGAAAAGTGGGTCTATTTCCGTAATCCTAACACACAACGGCCAGCTTCCTGAACCTGTGGCCAAACTGCGTTTGGTGGAATTTTGAGGGGATAATCCATAAATAATTTTTTTTCAGACGGTCGGACTATCAACGCCAACCTCTACTCTGAACAGCTGGAGCGGATGTGTAACCGGGGCTTGCATAGTTATCAGAAGTGAAGTCCAGTATCCATTTATAGTGATAGTGAATTGTAATCATTTTCCTTCATTTCCCGCCATTTTGATGAGCTGGGAAGCAAACGTCAGTGTACTTCTTTTCCCACGCGTCGCAGCAGAAGGGGTGTTAGATTTATAGTTTCGTCAATGTGAGAAGAATGAAACTGGACATTATTACTTTTCAGCTGTCCCAAGCAAAGCGGCGAAGCGAGAAGAGGGGGGGGGGGGCAGCGAGCCAATTAAAGAATCTTGCGTTTTCAGAGAGAAGGTATTTCTAAGGTGTGGCCAGGTTTTCTAAGAATCCGTCGGCCACTTTGGCAGGGAAGAGAATTCGTTCGATGGTCGGTTATCGGAACAAGAAAGAGCGGAGGAGACTGGGCTGGCAGGAACTGAGGAGGAAGGAGGATTTTTAGTGAGGTGAAAAGGCCTCGCGGGTTCGTTCAAACGAATGAAGTAGGAGGAATGAGACCGGCCCGGGAAAAGGTAAACGGAATTCGGCGTGCTGACGATGAGAGAAGGAGATTACGAGGTGTTAATTTATAGAAAGAACGGAGATCAGGACAAGGCTTACAGACCCGTAACATCTGAATAAAAGTCTTCCTCACTACAAAAAAAAAAAAAAAAAACGATACAGAACTTACTGCAAAGGAAGCATCAAACGAACCCTCCACACAGGGCGCTGTAATAGAACTCAGCACGAAGCCCTGTAACAGATGTATGCCGTTTTGGAGGAGAAGTACCCAGCACTGGTGAACAGAAAGTGTGCTCTCCTACAGCCGGATAACGCCCGGCCTCATACCGTGCCAACTGCCCGGGAAAAACTCCAGGAACTTGAGGACATCGAACTGATGCCACACCCAGCATATAGCCCGGACGTTGCTCCGTCGGATTATTACTTGTTCCGGTCCATGGCCCACTTCCTTCGCGGGCGGCACTTCAACAATTAGGAGAAGATGGCACCTGGGGTGAAGGAGTTCTTCGCCTCGAAGGACAAGAACTAGTAAACTGTCGCACGGAATCGAAGAACTGGCAGACAGATGGCTAAAGACGGTGCAACACGATGGCCTATACTTTGAATGCTAGTCAGCTTTCGTCGTAAAGGTACGTATGAAGACATAAAGTGATCCAAATATTGCAAAACTTTCGACTCACCCTCTGTAGAATCGAAGAACTGGCAGACAGATGGCTAAAGACGGTGCAACACGATGGCCTATACTTTGAATGCTAGTCAGCTTTCGTCGTAAAGGTACGCATGAAGACATAAAATTAACTAAATATTGCAAGACTTTCGCCTCACCCTTTGGACTTCAAAGTTGCCGTCAAAAATTCCTGGATATTTCTTTAACCAGTTTCATATGAAGTTTCCGCAGGTTTTTTTTTTTTTTTTTGTAAAATCCATGCATTGTGGCAAGAGGTCCTTTTAGCTGTGAGCCCCCCCCCCGCTGCTGGGGTTGCAGGGGCTATCAGTACGCCCCATGCTGTGCATTATTTTTAGCAGAAAATATTTTTCCATATGATTAGT
This sequence comes from Macrothele yani, assembly GCA_039090855.1. Taxonomy (NCBI): domain Eukaryota; kingdom Metazoa; phylum Arthropoda; class Arachnida; order Araneae; family Macrothelidae; genus Macrothele; species Macrothele yani. The sequence goes on from CM077028.1 coordinate 61,499,229, forward strand.
ATCTGACCAAAAATGATTTTTTTAATTGGATTTTTAGGAGTGGTGGGGAAGCTGTAACAAATACAAAAACGTACTTACACTTCTAATATGAAAGCTGTTATAAAACATAAGTAAACAAAAGCAAAGTATCCTTTATTTTGCAAGTCCTATGCGAAAGGCTTCAGTAGGAGCATAAAAACGCGAGGCATTGCGAAATAGAATATCCATTTACACCCATGGCGGGGAAAACTGCATTATTTGAAATAAAAAATGCTTGTAAAATGAACTTCGTAGTAAAGTGCATCTGAAGAGTGAGAAAAGGGATTTTTTTCAGTTGGATTTTAGGAAATAGTGTGGAATAAAATATATTTTGAAGTCAATAAAAGCATGGGCATTTACGCCCCCTAGTGGCAAGATAACGTATCAGAAAACGACTAAAATTTATGGATCTTCATTTTCAAAGCTTCCCTTCTTTTTTTTTTTTTTCAAAATACTTGCAGAGATATGGTGCCCACAGACATACTGATACTATAAAAAAATGCTTGAAACGATAAAAAAAAAGAACATTTTCTGAAATGGGTACTGTAAGCCTGCGTTCAATACATACGAATGACAAGCTCGTAACTTCTTCAAAAGAAGTCCAGCAGCACGTGACAGATACAAGCCAATCACACCGCAGAAATGAGAGCGCCTGAAACATCTTTTGAAGTACATTTACTGCGATAAAACCGGACTTTCATGAAGTGAAATACACGAGATTGAAAGCTTTTTTTTTTTTTTTTTTTTTTTAATAACTTGCGAGCTCAAAATGTTAAGCGATTTTTGCGAAGAAATCCTAAAGAGAATATTTATATCAGAGATATTTCCATCAAAAACAGAGCTACAAGACATTCCAATTAGAAAGCACTCCGTCTGACAAGCAGCACTCGATGAATTCCAGAAGGAACATTCATTTAAAATCACTGTCACCATTTCGTTATTAAATTTTGGAACTATTTCCCATTCGAAGCAAGGAGCGTATATTCTGTGTATACTCCTTGCCGAGTATATTCCCAATGTTCTTTTAATGACTCAGAATAGCAATAAAGTTACCATGGAAACGACATCCCGGGGAGCGACCGTGGGAACAGAAAAGATACCCTAAGGACCACGTCATCGTTATTACATAAAGGGGAGAGAGATAATGTTTACCTCCACCCCTTCATAGTTACTGTCGCCATCAGAAACGCATCTAGCCGCTCTTCTTTTTTTATTTTTCTTAACTTCCAACTGTTTATGATGCACAATTACATGAGAACCCCTACTGCTTTACTCAGAAGAAACACAACTAGAAAAATAAAAAAAAACTGTTAGAATTTCGAACTTATACTTCTCAGGCAAAGATTCTGATGAGACGTTGATACAGGGATTTATCCAGGAATTTCAAATTGTGTGGAGTGAAAAGATTTGTGGGGTTTGGTAAAAGCAAATTTTTTGAAGGCTAGAATTTTATAGAGAAACATTCAGGTTTTAAACCTAGTACTGAAAAGGGGGGAAAACTTCAAATAATGGTCAAGTGTTTACATTTTTTATATAGTTAAGAATGGCTAAAACCTGGAAGCTCCCCCCCCCCTGAAAACTACGCATGGTTATTTCTGTTTTCGTGCGATCTAATTTTTTCATCTCTCATGTCTAAATACTTCCCGCAATTTTTTTTTTGTATATTGGAGGTTTAACGACCACCGTGAGCAACTCAGTGGGCTATAGGCAGTCGCCCGTCCCTAATTTAGGGTCACTGGTTCCAGGGAAGGGAGAGAGCCAGTGCCGTAAGACAAACACAACATCCATGCCTCACCGGGATTCGAACCCGGACCCCGTTCGGACGAATGATCAGAGGCCATCGCTTAGACCACTGCGCCACCGGGGCGGCGGCTTTTCCGCAAATAATACTAAAGAAAAGAAGTATTAACATGAAATGCTGAAACGATTGATATTTTGATAGATCTTATACTTCTGAATCATTTCAGCATGGGCATCTGCAAAATGAATCAGACTAAAATGAAGAGATACGTACACATGTTTTGTAGTTGCAATGACTGACCTCAAACAAGAAAAACGAATAAAAAAAAACTCTCTTCGAAAAAAAAAAAAAATTGCAACATTGTATATAGAAGAAACTTTACGGTAGAACTGAGGAATTCAGGGAAATGCTAACTGCTAGTGGCTACTTAATCTACCGATAGTGAAATGGACTAACACTTGAAAATGAAGTAGTGTGTGGGGGTGTTTTACAACAACGCAGAATCGTAACTAGGCATTTCTGCGCCCGGGGCGAACCACAAAACCTTGCGCCCCTTTAAATACGCACTACTCCAGAAAATCAATTTTCGCACACCAATTACCTCTGCGGGATAGACACAATAAAACACGCTGTTTATACACTAAGTGGCCACTTTATTATGACCACCCCCCTCAGTATTTCGTTAGGCCACATTTTCCCTTTAATACTGCGTCGATTCTTCGTGGCATGGACTCCACGAGATGTTGATAAGTGGTTTGTGGGATCTGAGACCATGCTTGATGAATAGCCCTTTCCAGGAGTGTGAGATTGCAGGATTGTGGATCCAGCTGTCCGATGGCTCGTTCAACTTCATCCCACAAATTCTCAATGGGGTTGAGATCTGGAGATTGTGGGGGCGGCACCTAAGCAAAGTAAACTCACCGGCATGTTCCTGAAACCAATCCTGTACAATACGAGCACTATGGCAGGACGCATTATCTTGTTGAAAGTTGCTATTGCCATTGGGATAAACCATCCACATGACAGGATGCACTTGGTCCGCAACGATGTTTAGATATGATGTGCCAGTCAGACGTTGATCAACACGAATTAAAGGGCCCAAAGCATGCCAGGAAAACATTCCCCAAACCATAGCGTTGCCTCCACCAGATTGAAGGGTTGTAGCAATGCATTTGGGGTTCATGCTTTCGTGCTGTTTCCGCCAAATTCTCACTCGGCCATCGGCATGGTGCAACTGAAAACGTGATTCATCGGACCACATAATTTGTTTCCAATTATCGACTGTCCAATCCTTGTGCTCCTGTGCGAACTGGAGACGTTTTCTCTTGTTAACTGCAGACATCAAAGGTGTTCGAACAGGCCTTCGGCTGCCATATCCCATCCGATGCAGTGTACGGCGAACAGTGCGCCCAGATATCATTTGCGGGGACCCTTGATTAAGATGGTCTGTAATATGCTGCACTGTTGCCCATCTGTTGTCTGTTACCAGTCTGGACACTCTCCGTTCCGCCCGAGCAGTCACTAGTCGATGACGACCACACGTTGCACATATAGAGACCCAGTTTTTTGGCTGACAGTCCAGTCTTTGTTCCAGAGCAGCTGTTGTTAAATTTAAACATTTTAACAACAGCTGCTCTGGAACATTTCACGAATGCGGTGGTTTCGGTTATATTCTCCCCATGGCTTCGAGCTCCTACAATCATCCCACGTTGAAAGTCCGTCAAATCGCTTTTTTTTTTGCCCATTTCGTCACCCAAACATCACTTCTACTACTGTCGCAAGCACTAAGCTTTCCCTTTTATACTAGCCTCGCCCTCTGGCGGCAACAGCGTGCAGCCATAGCTCATTTGCCTAAAACTGTCAGGTGGTCATAATAAAGTGGCCACTCAGTGTATAGGTTTTCCCAAATACTGTAATTCGGATGTCCGGTACCACTACCACATCAATCGAGCCGAGTGCAGCTGGCAGTAATGATCGAATAACCCACATAGAATTTTCAACAGTGTGCATCCCATTGAAGGAGACAGGGGCCCCGGGGCTGGGAAGTGTTTTGGGGCCCCAGTATAAGTGGCACATCTAGGATTTGACTATGGGTGGGCGAATAAAAATACCCAGGAGAAAATATTCACAAACTATGATGAAGTCATAAAAATATCCCCGCCATACTGATATGTGTTAGCAAGTTGATTCGTCCCAAGATTCATGGACGGATCAGTGTTAGCAAGAAAATGTAAAAATGCGTCGTTTGAAAAATTGACACCAGTTCAGTCCTGCATTACCCGCTCCCCGATTCAGTTTGTTGAAATTACATCAAAGCAGTAAACAAAATAATATGATCCAAATACACTGTCTGACAGAGAAAATGCCACACCACGAAGGAATGCTCGAAAAGAGACCAAACTGTACACAGAGATAGGCAAGTAGGTCCTGAACAAATGATTTAATAGTCACATACAGACTAGGCTCCACGGGCCGAATACACAGGATGATCAATAAGGAGTGTGGGCCCCATTTTAAGCGATACAGCATTCAATCCGACATGGCAACGAGAGTCCGAATAGAGTCCTGGGGTATCTTGGACCATGTGGTGTGGATTCGAGTTCACAGTTCATCTTCATTTTGCGGGGGTGGGAGGGTACTCAACCGACGGCCGATCGTGTCGCACAGATGCTCGATGGGCGTGAGGTCGGGGGATCGTGCTGATCACGGAAGCATCCGCACATCGTGTAAAGCATTCAGGCTGATCCGAGCGGTATGCGGCCGGGATTTATCCTGTTGAAAAACGGCGTTTGGGATGCCCTGTACATACGGTAGTGCCACGGGGCGCAGCACCTCGTCAACATGACGGCGGGCCGTCAATGTGCTCGTCACGCGTACCAGCGGTGAGTGGCTGTTGGCGCTGATAGCACCCCACACCATGATTCCACGTTGGCGGGCCGTGGGGTGCTCCAAAATGGCGAAGGAACAAGCCCGTCGGCCACGTAGCTTCCAGACTCTCACACGGCGATCATCCGTGGTGTGACAGAACTGCAATTCCTCGTTGAACACCACACTGTTCCTTTCGGCACCCCACGCAGCTCTGTAGCGACACCACACAAAGCGGTGACGACGATGGCTCGCTGTTAAGAGTAGCCTTCGCAACGGACGGCTGGAGAGCAAACCCGACGCAGCCAATCGCAGCGACACTGTCCGTGTCAATATCGGAGCAACCAAGCCTCCCCGTACACTGAGCAAAATGTCGCCTGCTGTGGCCTGTGGGTCTTCTACGGCAGGACGTTGGACGCGACGATCGGTGCGCTCGAACGTCTGTCTCCGTGCTCCGGTCTCCCTACGACGTTCCACAGATCCTTCCTGGGATCACTGTCTCCAAATGAGACCGACGGTTAAGGCATCACGTTGCGTTTCTTCCGCTATACGACGTATGGACCATCCGGCGGTACGAAGGCGTACGATGACACCTCTCGTGAACTCATCCGTTTGACGAAATCGCGTACGACGGCGTCTTAACGGCACTGGCACGCCTTGTTCGTTCTCAAGACACGGTTACAGCAGGACCACTCAGTTCGCGCTGCCGTGACGACGTCTCGACTGATGGCCTCACTGGCTGGTTGTCCGCTTATATCCCGCGCACCGTTTGTGCGATTGGCCTGCAAATGTAATCATTTGCATAACTTGTACATGTGCACCCAGCCTGCAGTTTGCACGGCGCTGCATTTACGTCTTGGTGGTGTGGCATTTTTCTCTGTCAGGCAGTGTATGATGTGTGATTAAAACGAATTCTTAATGCATGAAAATTTCTCCCGATCACAGATGTGTACAAAACATCTGTAATGCTCTCGAAAGAACAGGGTGGAATGGGGGCGACTATACTTTTTGCGTACTACTTCTAAAAAAAAGGTGAAAGAAACATTTTTTTTTTCACAAGGCAGTTTTTATAGTTCTTGCTGTTGTCATGGCGAAAATTTTAACCTCTGGTGAATTTCAGAGACCTGATCAATCTTTCTGTTGGTTTATCGGAGATTAATTAATGCAAAAAATTTTCTTCCATGACATACGTTAGAAGAAAATTCCTGGTTGAAAGGCAGGGGAATTCATGCGCAAAATTCGCTTGTCTTAATCACTACCAGGAAAACAAAATTTCATGTTGGTGAAAAGAAAAAAAAAAAAAAAAAAAAAAGAAGAATATTTGATTTAACTGACTTTGGGGTTTTGAAAATAATTATTTTATCTGTTCTTTTATCGCGATAGGAAAAGGCGAGTAGGTGTGCAGCTCAGAGAATCAAAATTAATTTTACTTTCACATCACGGAACGAGAGAAAGAGAAAATTAAAACTAGTGATTTTCTGCAAAGCAAGAATTCGCCATTTTTTTTTTGCGTTCCTGTTTCCAAGCGAGAAGTCGCCCAAAAGTGTAACATCTTTTCGTCTTTTGGGTAAGGAATTCAGCAACGAAATCTATTTTTAGAACCTCAGGGTCAAGATGGGCCTGCTCTGCACGTGTGAAGGTCAGAGGTCACTCGAGGCGTGGGAGTGAAGATTCCGTTGGAGAGTAGTGAGTTGCTAGGCTGAAGTTTCGACCAATGAGAGGGGTCAGCGGTTTTCAAGCACCCCCTGAGTTTTATCCGTAGAGAGTCACTTTTGCTCTTGTCTTGTTGCTGGACGTCAGAGAAAGAGGGACGGCGGAGTTTTTTTCTCCTCGCCTTTTGGCGGGAGAGAACCACAGAGAAAAAAACCCATGGCAGCATTTTGCTGACCACCAGTCCACCACAAGGGGACACTCTGGATCTGGGCTGGCTGTTGAAAAGTTTTTTTGACGATGTAGAATGCAGTTAAAGCGGCATTCCGCCAGCCGGGAACCTCGTCCTGAAGAACAAATGGCGGCAGGCTGGGACATTGTCGTCAATGGAAAATTCTTGGCTGAAGGAGGACATGCCTTCTCCCTTATGGAAACCCCTGGAAGAGTGGGCCCAGCCTCTACCGCTCCCAACTCGGCTGCTACTCCGAAAAGGAGGCCTGCTTCAAAGGCCGAGGGAGGGAAGAGAAAAAAAGAGAAAAAAAAAGTATGAATAAATAAAAAAGGTTCCATCTCATCCCGAAGTTTCGGAAATGGTTACCTCGGCCATTAACCGTTTAAGGAAGGGAACTTTGAGGAAGAAAAGATAATACTAACAAGACGGTGGTTGTGCCTGGACTGTAAACTATGGTGAAAAGAAAAAGAAGAAAAAAAAAAAGGAACGCCAGCTCGAAGGTAATGTTTTAGTTCACATCTTTTTGTATTGATATATAACATCCCACGCAGGGTACCTAAACTTCGAGCTGAGCATAAGAAACGAAAAGAAAAAGAGCAAGTTTTTTTTTCCCTCTGATTTTGGCTGTGTCGTCGTTCAGCTTTCAAAATTAAAATGTATTAGTTACTCAGGTACGAATTCAGAAAAAAAAAGAAAAAAAAGAGAGGGAGTTGAAAATGCTTTCATTTATGTTTTTTTTTGTGCTGTCATGTCTGGTATTTTAGCAACTTCCCAGGCCAGTAAATTTTAATGTATCGGAAAAATTTGGTTTATTGAAAAATTTGGTTTATTGTTTGAGCACAGTAAATTTTGGTGCATCGATAATAGTTTAGTTGGGCATGTGATATTTAAAAAGCAGTGTTATTGTGATGTCGTGGGTGATAAAATAATTGTAAACATTTTTCTCTAGCCTTTTTACAGCGTTGAGTTATTTTTTTTTTGAGTGAAGATAAATTATGGGATGATTTATATTGGAATTTTGGGAACATATTATAGTGTGATGAAGTTGGAAACCTAAAGTGTTGTTTACATTCTTGGAGTGTTGAGTGTCGAAATTAAGATGGTAGGTGTGTTATTTGAGGACCAGTATTTTACATGCTCCAGATGAGTGTTAATCTCCCATTGGAAAGGGGTGATCTTAGGGCAAGCAGGGAACTTGTCCTAGGGCAGAGTGCTCTGAGTAGGGAATTTTCACCAGGATGCGATATGTGCAGAATAGATGTTAAAGTATTTCTTGTTCTCAAGTTTAGTATTTCACAAAAAGAATGAACATCATGGGTTGAGAAGACACACTTTTGCTCACCAGTTCCAGTATTAATTGTTCTTTTCTTTGGCCTAAATTTTCTTGTTTTACTATAAGGTTAAAAGTCTAAATGTCATTTTAATTTTCAATAAGGTGAAAATATTTAGTGGGTTATGTAAATGGTCAGTGTTATTGTCTGAAGTGGACCTGCGCATTGCCATGGTGCAGAGGAATTTCCTTGCTAGTGATTTTTCCTGGGATATATGTGGATATAGAGATAAGTGAATTTTCCTGGGACATATGTGGATATAGAGATAAGTGAATTTTCCTGGGACATATGTGGATATAGAGATAAGTGAATTTTCCTGGGACATATGTGGATATAGAGATGGGTGAATTTTCCTGGGACATATGTGGATATAGAGATAAGTGAATTTTCCTGGGACATATGTGGATATAGAGATAAGTGAATTTTCCTGGGACATATGTGGATATAGAGATAAGTGAATTTTCCTGGGACATATGTGGATATAGAGATAAGTGATTTTTCCTGGGATACATGTGGATATTGTGATTTAGGATTTCTTGGGATATATAGAGAGAAGTGAATTTTCCTGGGATATATGTGGATATTGTGACTTAGGATTTCTTGGGATATAGAGAGATAAGTGAATTTTTCCTGGGATATAGTTGTGTTAGTTCTGGGCCAGATGTGCCTGGAGTATTTAGGGTTGAAGTACGACAGGCTCTTGCAGGCGTGGTTGATCAAGGTGAGATCATGCATTGGTTCGAAAAGGGGGAGATCCTTGAAGACGTGGTTTTTGGGGGAAAACTTGTCTTCAAACCCCCCCAGTAGTTTCGCTGCTCACGGAAATATGTACTGCCAGCGAGGGTCGGTCGAGCGTTGCTTCAAGAAATGTGGTGAGATCATGTTAGAGGAAATTCTGTGCCTGATGATGATGTGTCACACTTGAGGATTTTTTCCTTTCCTTTGCATAGGCTGAAAGTGGATTCACGACCCAATTTCACGCCTTCAGCCTGACTTGGTATTTTCTTCCTGTGTTGGTTCTCAAAACCCAGGGTAGTGTCTGAACTGAGAGTATTTGCCTCACCGCTACTTCAGTAATTCACTGCAGGTGTTGAATTTAAGTTTGTTTGGTGATTTAAAGTATCTAAATTTATTTGTTTATGATTTGCGGTAGTGCTAGGGATGTAAATTCTAAATTCTGGTTGTTGGTGTTAGTGAACTTGATATTTAGTTTGGAAATTTAGTTAATTGGTATTTTGAGCTTTTGTTTACAGTGTAGAGTTATTAAGTATCCTGAGCTATTATGTGAAGTGCAGAGTGAGGTGATTTTTATGAGCAAGCTAGTGCAAGAAGATTGTTTGAATTTCTGAATTATGTTGATGTTATGAATAGTGATAATTTTTAAGATTAGTTAGTGAGGTTTCTTTATAAGTGAAGTAGGTTCATTCAGGGTAGTTCTATAGGTTATGTAATGTTAATTAATGCTTGTGCTCAGTGTAAATTCTGTTTTGAGGATAATTTACTTGGTTTGTTTACTTGCTGATAGTAGATTTGTTAAAGTATAATTTGTGACTCTTAAAATAACTGCAAATTTAATTGAAGTCTTTGAATCTGGTCTGGGAGATTGCGGAGTTTGCTAAGATTGTTTAAATTTAAATCAATAAGTGTAAAGTTGTAAATTGGTCATTGAGCTAACTGGGTGAGAGAGAGGAGAGTACGTTTCAAAAGAACAGAACTTGTCCACCTTGTGGAATTAAAAATAATCCAGTATCTTTTTCTTGTGTAAACCATGCGAATCATAGTATGATTTTGAAGGCATAAATTAAAAGCCTAGTGTTCAAACTAACTGTGTTGACATATGTAAAGTTGTGCTGTTCATAAGGCCAGTGGCCAAATAGAAATAGAAAGTAAATTGAGATTCTGTTTTATACTGCTGTGTTTAAGCAAACAAGAAAAAAAGGAAATAATATCTGTTTGTCCATTAAAATTAACTCATTAAGTTTTTAAAGAAAAATAATAAATACAGGCAGTAGCCTTTCAAAAAAAAAGTTCAAAATGAGTGCAGTGTGAAAAGTTTTTGTGTGTTGTTGTCTTCCATGACTTGGTCCCATGTACTCCCCCTTAGCTTGACTAAGGCTATCGATCCAATCCTGGTTTTCTAAGGTAGTTCATAACTGCAATTTTTGTCCTATCCATTTTAGATTGACTTTCACCGCCTCCACAAGTTGTTGTTGAACGAGTACATTTTATCATATGTCTTATAGTGACACATTTTTATACACATGCAACAATATTCACTTATTTTTGCACTTTCAGGTGACTCAACTCTGCTTGAACACAAACAACGCAAACTTTACAATAACTTCTTGTGGAATGTAAATTTTCAGATGCATTTTGTTTAGGATGTTCATGGCCTTTTCTAGTACTTAGAAAATATTTTTTGTTTCGAAATGCATCCACCCATCTCCCAAATTTAAATTTTCTATAATTTCCATATTTTAAATTTTAATACCAGCATAAATATAACGCCTTTTAATAAATATCAATCCAATTCAATATACTCAAAACAAATTAAATTTAAATTATTTTTTTCCACCAAAACACTGTGCTATCCGCAAAAAAAAAAAAAAAAAAAAAAAAAAAAAAAAAAAAAAAAAAAAAAAGAAACGTAGAACTCTGTCAAGTCTTTAGGCATCCTGCATAATTCTGGGGCCCCTTGAAAACGTGGGGCTGGGGGGCTACAGCCCCCTTAGTCCCCGCCTTAAATGGGCTCTGACAGTGTGAACAATATTATGTCTTGCACCGTAAGTACAGCCGCACCTCCATTTCTGAATGTGAGTAACTAACATGCGCTGAACATTTTGCGAAAGAAATGCGAATTTAGGCTACCAAGGCTATTGAAACTGGGTGGAACATGCGCAAATTATGTTATTTGACAAATGACAAAGTATGGCTCTAATAAACTGTACCAGAAACTAGTAAAGAAGTTTCAATTTTAATTAGGTCGTAAGCCAGGGGCGGATCCACAAATTCACTCAAGGGGGGGGTGGCTGTTTTCGGGTATAAAGAAGAGGGAGCAGAAGCCATTATGAAAGGGTTTTCAAAGATATATAGAAAACCCTTTCATAATATAACTTCCTTTAACGTTATATCTAAAAAAACCTTTCATTTTATTTATATATCATCATCATCATTGTCAACCATTATCAATCCACTGCTGGACGAAGGTCTCTCTCTCTCTCTATATATATATATATACTGAAGAGCAAAGCTGAAAACAAAGGAAAAACTTTTGAATTTAAAATGAAAGTTGCAAAATAACCTGAAGATCAAAACGCGCAACGCAGCAGTTATGAAAATTCAGAATTCACATTCTATTAAGAAGAGACCGAAGCAAAAAAAAAATTTTGACTCATACCAAGTACAACATAGAAAAAGTTATGTATCTACCGGTGTGAGTAAAAAGAGAAAAAATAAAAAATAAAATAAAACAACTGAATGTAGAAAGTGTCGAGAATACTGAGCCTTGGCTTTAAGTAATTGGACACCTCTGATAGCAAAGGAAAACGAAGTTTATTCACCTTCAATAGTTGGTGGAGCCTCCACGAGCAGCGTTTACAGCTGCGACCCTCCGGGGCACACTCTCAACCAGGCGTTGTACGACGGCTAGCGGTATTTTCTTCCACTCGGCCTGGAGAAGACAGGTCAGTTCCTTCACCGATTTCGAACGGTGGGGGCACCCCTTAAGTCGAATCTCCAACTCGTCCCAGAGGTGCTCCATAGGTTTAAGGTGCGGGCTCTGCGCAGGCCAGTCCATTCGATTATAACCCCATTGTCACCATACCGAGCCACGGTGGACCTCGCAACATGACAGGTGGCACTGGCATCCTGAAAGTAACATGGGTTCACCCCGTAAAACTGCCACAACGTAGGAAGCGCATGGTGGTCCAAAATAGTGCAGTAGGTCTCGGCGTTGAGTCTACCAGGAATTGCGAACAAGGGTCCGGTGCCATACCAGGAGAAACACTCCCAAAGCATAATTCTACCGCCGCCGAACTTCACAGTTGGCACAATACATTCCGGCAGGAGGCGTTCTCCAGGCAGACGCCAACCCCAGACCCTGCCATCCGAACGGTAGAGAGTGAACCTTGATTCGTCGCTCCAGAGAACCTGTTTCCACTGTTCAACGGTCCACTGTCGACGTTCTTTGCACCACGTTAGCCGAGCAGCGCTATTGGACTTGGTGATCAAAAGCTTGTTGGAGGCAGCACGTCTATGATAACCAAGCAGATGGGATTCCTTACGGATGGTATTCATCGAAAGAGCATTCCCGGATGCCTGTTGAAACTCCTCGCGGATGTGGCCCATCGATTTGGTGCGGTTCTTCCGAATTTCTCTGGCCAGCACCCGTCGGTCTTTAAACTCCCAGTTTTGTGGGTCTGCCGGGTCGGGGCACATTCCGACAGTCACCTCTCATCTTCCACTTGCCAATCACGTAGGCCACTGTCGATTTTGGGTACTTCAACTAGCTGGATATGTCACGTATGAATCGGCCATTTCTGTTATACCCGACGATTACACCTTTCTCGAAATCAGAGAGCTCCGAACTGCGTGGCATCTTGCATGCGACTGGTTGCGTTGTTGTTTCCCACACGATATTTAACGGCGGCGGCCGTGACTTGTATCAGGACCGCAGATATCGTCGATTGCAGGGGTGTCCAATTACTTGTTGGTAGATAGTGTGTATATATATGTAGTGTTAGTAGCAAGAGATGCCGAAAATTACCCCGTATTAACCACGCTGCCTCCCTCCCAGGCCACACCCCACCCAAGCGGGAATTTACTTCTGAGTGGGTGGAACAACGGGAAGCGCCCGTGAGGCGTGAGGGAGCAGGAAAAATAAGGAAGAAGTCCTGAAAAGACCTTCTAAGAGGAAGCTGCGGGAACATTTCTACGAATTTTCTTTAAGACCCAAATAAGATACGTATGTAGATCAGATTGTTATTCACAGTTTCTCCCACCTACTCTGATTTCAGTACCAAGCTCTCTGCTTTACCCTGTTTCGAGACGTTACAGATGCTAGACAATACCACAGTAGCAAAGAACTAACAAAGAATATCCCCCATGTTTTTTACTCCCGGTGTCCTCGTTTTCCCTTTATCTTCTGTGCTCTGTCTCTCTATTCTATTCTATTCCCTTCTCTATCTTTTTTTACTGAACCTAAATCAATGTAATAAGTATTATAAATCCTCCATGCTAAGTTTAATTGTTAGTTTTTTTAAGAAAAACTAAAAACAAAATATGCAAAGTTAATCACTTACGATCTTCGCTGCTTTAAAAACGTAAAAATTTCGTTAGGGTTTAGGAGGGGCGATCGCCCCAGTCGTCCCCCTATGGATCCGCCACTGTTGTAAGCAGTGGTTTTTGCGCCTTCTCTTCCGGGGCAGCCGCCCGCTTGTCACGCCCTGGTTACGCCTGGGACCAACGCCTTCTGTAACTGAAATCTTAACTTGTTTATGAAGTCATCACTCATACACTGCCGGACAATTGCTAAGGACGGATGACAATAGCAACGATAGCAACCATAAAATGGAAGGCAGGAAAATGTAGAAATTAGCATAAGTGGGGTATACAGTAAGACGTGTTGTGCGTATGCAAATTTTGGATTGCCGAACTTGTTCGTGACGTCATAGCGCTGATAAGAGTTATAAAGGATTTGACGCGTATTGACCGTTGTTGTTCAAACGCAAAGTTGAAAGGGAAAGAATCAATTGACGAACTTGCAATTTTCAGTATGTCTTCCCGACATCACCTAGATGATTTTACGCGTTGCCGTATTAGTGGCAAGATTGAAGAAGGGCGAAAAATAACAGATGTTGCCAGGGAGTTCGACGTCAGCCACAGTGTTGTTTCAAGGCTTTGGAAATCATTTCAAACAAATGGAGAGCGTAGCAAACGTCACGGGGGAGGTCGTGTTCGCAGTACGACACCTGCAGAAGATCGGTACATAGTGCTATCTACAAAAAGACACCGGCACAGCAGAGCTAGTGAGGTAGCAAATCAGTTTATGGCTGCTACTGGCAAGCGGATCTCCCGAAAAACTGTCGCCAGACGCTTGCATGAAGGAGGACTATACGCCCGCCGTCCTGTTGTGTGTATCCCATTGTCCAGACGTCACCGTACCGCACGTTTGCAATGGTGCCATCAACATCGCAATTGGACTGATAACGACTGGTCTGCTGTCCTCTTCTCAGATGAGAGTAGATACAGTCTATCGTCTGATTGTCGACGACAACTGATCTGGCGTGATAGGGTGCTGCATATTGTCCAGCAAACATACAGGAAAGGGACCGATGTCCGACATGTAGTGTCATGGTATGGGCTGGCATCATGATCAATGGCCGTACGTCCCTCTATATGCTTCCAACTGGGACTATGACTGGCCAACGATACATTAATGATGTTCTGCTACCTCATGTTCGCATGTTCCGTGGTGCTGTCGGTGATAGATTCATTTTCATGGACGACAACGCAACATGTGATCGAACAGTCGCGGTCCAGGAGTGTCTTGAGAGCGAGGATATTCAACGCCTCGTATGGCCAGCACGTTCTCCAGATCTGAATCCCATTGAAAATGTGTGGAATGCTTTGGGGAGGAGTCTTGCTGGTTGCCAATGCCCTCCAATAAACAAGGACACCCTCATCCGTGCACTGACAGAGGAATGGGATAAATTACCCCAACAGCTGCTTGATAATGTTGTGCAAAGCATGACACGACGTGTGGAATCTTGCATCGCCCTCCATGGTGGCCATATCCCGTATTGACATCTTACGCCGAAACGCCTGCTGACGGTAATTGCATTTTTTTCACGTTTACGTATTCTGCATAAAATGGCCTGTTTGTCCCTTGAACACGTTCCAAAGCCTTCTGGATTTCAGAGCACAATAAATTGTCTTTCTTGTAATGTCCTGGCATTTTGACATTATTTTATTTCACTTGGCATCCAACCACACTTACTTTTTTATGCGCTATATAGCCGTTTATGATCCGTCCTTAGCATTTGTCCAGCAGTGTATTAGCTTAAAAATTTCCTGAGTTTGCATAAGCGAGAAGGGCAGCCGCATAGGGTCATAATTTCCACCGGATGAATTTTAATTATATGCAGGGGCGGATTTCCGGCAAGGCGCAATAGGCGCGCGCCTAGGGCCTCGCTATTTCAGGGGCCCCGAAAACATATAATTGGATTTTCAGTTTTGGTTTTCACAGACCGAAGCAAACCAATGCTTAAAAGCGACTACTTTGTATTGTCAATTGATATTTTACTTTCTCATATTAATAATAACATGTTTTTCTTGCTGTTGCTGATATTCCGGATTTTCGAGTTCTTATCGATGTACTTATTTTGAAAGGAAAGGTTAAAATAATTTTGAGTTCCTTTTAGGGGTTGGTAAAGATGATATTCACGCTTTCCACACTTTTCATTGTTTAAGGCGAATTCCTAACTGGCCTGCTGTGCTATAAAATTGCTTTCATGGTACTTCCAGCCAAGGGAACACATCTGTGTTGGAATCTTCCCACCTTCTTCCAGAGTTGCAATGAGGAGTACTTGTAAAAAACTTTCCTGATGATCGGGCGTGTTTGCTGTTAATAGTTTTTTTTTTCCTTCGTGGTAGGATAATCAATGAAGAAAGAAATATTCTTCACAGGATAACTCGTCTTAGGACAATCAAGTTCTTTCTCGGCCCTAATCCCTCTAAACCATCTTAAATCAAAAGAGTTATTAATATTTAGGCTGAAAAAAATAAAGAAATTTGAGAATATCTTATTTACGCTTTCCAACCGTAGGTTGAAGAAGCGTATATGCTCCAGCTTTTTCCGTCCGTCTGTCTGTCGGCACGATAACTCACGTAAAAATGGTTCGATTTCGATGAAATTTTAGTATGTGGTAGGGGACCACCAGGGGACGAACCCTATTGAAAATGGGTGAAGTGGGGTCAAAGGTCACGCCATAAGAGTAGGATCCATTCAATTGCCCTTATGCGTCATAACTTGCGTAAATATGGTTCGATTTCGATGAAATTTTAGTATGTGGTAGGGGACCACCAGGGGACGAACCCTATTGAAAATGGGTGAAGTGGGGTCACGCCATAAGAGCGGGATCCATTTCATTGCCTTTATGCGTCATAACATGCGTAAATATGGTTCGATTTCGATGAAATTTCAGTATGTGGTAGGAAACTACCTGGGCACGAACCCTATTGAAAATTGGCAAACTGGGGTCAAAGGTCAGACAGGGCATAAGAGCGGGATTTATTCCATTGCCCTTGTGCGTTATAACTTGCGTAAAAATGGTTCGATTTCGATGAAATTTTGGTATGTGGTAAGGAACCACCTGGGGACTAACCCTATTGAAAATGGGCGAAATGGGGTCAAAGGTCAGGGCATAAAGGTGGAATCCATTCCATTACCTTTATGCGTCATAACATGCGTAAATATGGTTCGAATTCGATGAAATTTTAGTATGTGGTAGGGAACCACCTGGGCACGAACCCTATTGAAAATGGGCGAAATGGGGTCTAAGGTCAGGACACTGGAGTGGGATCCATTCCATTGCCCTTGTGCATCATAACTTACCAAAAAATGTTTCGATTGCGACAAAACGTTATGTTGTTCCGGAGGTATAGCGAACCGGTTCTGTTGAATATCAACGAAATGGGGTCAAAGGTCATTGCAGAAAAGCAAGATTTATTCCACAGCCATTATTCTCATAACTTGCGTAAAACTGCTTCTATTGCGACAAAACTTTAGTATGTTATTCTTGAGGTGTGCTGAACCGGTTCTGTTGAATATCATCGAAATGGGGTCAAAGGTCAGGACACAGGAGCGAGATTTATTCCACAGCCATTATCCTCATAACTTGAGTAATAATTTCTGGTATGTTGGAAAGCGTATCATAATCAATGCATTGCATGATTTTACTAACTTGTTTAATAGTGTTAAAAGTAATTAATATTGTGTTACAACAACATTTTCTCATTACTTTCTGCTCCCTTGGTTTAATACTGATAATTATTAAGTATTCTCACCTTTTCTATTCCTTAAATCGACTTAAAACAATTTTTTGAAAAAGCAATAAAAAGTTTCAATGATAACTCTTACTCGAAAACCTGCAGTTCCTACTTTTCCATTTTCAAACCGGATCTTTTGCATTTAATTGGTATGATTCTGTTTCTGATAACTGCAGTGCAGGTATAAATCGGATACGGGTATTTTAAGTGCCAAACCTAACATCCATTGATTCCCTATTAGCCTCAAAATTCTGTTTATGATAACTGCAGTGCATGAAGTATATGGGATATTAAAAGTGCCAAACTTAATATCCATTGATTTCCTGTTAGCCGCAAAAATAATTTTTGAAATATCTGTGAAATCAAAAAGTTCGATGTGCACGGACAGACAAAATTATTACACTAGCGCTGTTTCTTACAGAACGTTCTAATATAATAGGAAGTGATGGCATTTTAAAAAAGTGTAAAAACCTTTTTCTTGACTCCCCCCCCCCCCTTTTTTTTTTTTTTTTGTTAATCTGACGGATGAAAATTTCTGAAGGGATAAGAAGGAGAAACCTTTAAGCGTCTAGGGCTCCAAAAGATCTAAAGTCTCCTCTGATTATATGCTCATCTATTATCGTTCAATTTTTTTATATGTATTATCTTTGAAAAAAAAGTAAGCCATTCTGCTTAATTTATTTTCTTTAAGGATGATGTAATTTCCCCCTCGTTTTCATATAAGTTCGTTTCGAAACGTTTACGTAATTTATTGTATTTGTACACTTGTGAAAGATTTTCTAAACACAGCATGAACCTCACCGAGACACTATGGTGAAATTTTGATGTCCAGTAAAAAGTAATTGATTCATTCAGGGAATCGGCTCTTTGGCAGAATAGATTATTTTCAGGAAAGATTCGTTCGCCAATGACTCACTTTGCTGATTCGTTCTTTTCAAACGAATTTAAATCTGAAAACGACTTTAAAATAAAATACAGAAAAATAATATTGGCTTTTATATTATCTGCATACGGAATCTATCGCTCATCCTTATAAAAGGTCACAAATAAAATTCCTAAACACAGCCGCCCACTCACTTCAGCACTGCCCAATACTCCTCACCGCAGTAAAGTAAATGGGGGGGGGGGGATATTATCCAAACCCCACCGAAGCTAAGGAAAAGATCAACATTTGTTTCAAATGATATCACTGCTTCACTAAAATTAGACTAAATAAAACTGAAAATCTAGGGGGCAACATTGGTTGGTTGGTTGATGAATTTTAATGGCGCAAGGGCCAGGTTTGGCCAAAGAGCGCCAGACAAAGGACTATCAGCGACAGATGTTTAAAAGCGGGGAAAAAGGATTAAGAGAAAACAGGCTTGGTAAAAGTTGGAAAAGAGGATGAAGAAAGCCGTGAAGACACGTCAGTGAATTAGGTTTATATAAAAATTTAGGTATGTAAAAATTAACTAATATAATCAGCAGTAAACACAACTACACAAAGGATGATTCACCAGGAGGGGGACGAACTGTCACTCTCCCTCCCCCCACACTCCTCTGCAATGCTGGCAGAGGGCGGGGACGAACTGTCACTCTCTTCCCCCATGGTCCTCTGCAATGTTGTTTGAGGCTGGGGACGAACTGTCACTCTCCTCCCCCCTATGTTCCTCTATGGTGGGTGAGGGTGGGGACCGCGCTGAGTCCGAGACAGCTGCAAAGTCGGCCATGATGGCCGCGACATGTGGATGGACACTGCACACCTTAGAGGATTGAGGGCCGACTCTCCAGCACGTGCAGGCCTTCCGCTGGGAACTGGAAGAGTCGGTCGTCTTCAAAAGAGAAGGCGCAGACTCAGCTGGTCGAATAAGCTGGAGCTCGGTGAAATCCACCTGTGTCGCTTGTTCAACTGTAGATCGCTTGGCAAGTGCGGCGAGAGCTACAGGGCGCGGAACAAAGGGCTGCACGGGTGGTGGCTGAGACTGAACAACTGCGGCAAAACTACGCTGTCGGGTGTTGGGAATACCCAACTTGGCTTTGGCAGCAGGGTACGAGAGGCCGTCCAGGGTCTTGAGGCGCTGGATTGCCATCTCGTCCTTCCATTTCATACAGGTGCGGGAGTAAGCCGCATGGGCCTCACCACAGTTAACACAGGAGGCCGCAGAAGTGCAACCTTCCCCGTCATGTTCACTGGAGCCACAATTTGCGCAACGAGCGGAACTCTTACAAAAACGTTGGGAATGCCCGTACCTCTGGCACCTGAAACAGCGCAGAGGACTGGGAATGTACGGGCGAACGCCACAGACCAAGTAGCCAGCCTTGATGTCGGTCGGAACCTTCGGGGAGTTAAAAGTCAAGATAACATTTTTAGACTTAATTAAAGAACCATCGCGCCGAAACATCATACGGCGCGCAGCAATAACACCTTGATCTGCAAGTTCAGTCACCAATTCTTCTTCACTGCATGGCAAGAGATCAAATCAGAAATAACACCCCGAGAGGTGTTAAGAAACGGGTGAGGTGTCACTTTGACAGGAATGCCTTGAAGACTAGTGAGGTGCAGAAAAGTGTTACTCTGAGAAACACTGCAAGTTTGGACAAGCAGGTCCCCAGAGCGAAGCTTCCTCACAGACCTCAAGGGGCCAACCGCAGCGTCCAAAGCTTTAGAAATGAAAAAGGGAGATCTGGTGGACAGTCTCTCATTCGGATCGATGGATTCTACAAGCAAGTGAGTAGCATGCGTAGTCACAGCAATTGAGGGGAGACGACGCTTCGGAGCGACTGGTACAGCTGCCGAAGAAGAGGTTCCACATTCTTGGTCCAGGTCATGGTCTAAAGATCGTTTAAGGGTATGAGACTTGGTAGGTTGAGAAGACGAAGGAGAGTCGTTGTCAACTATCATATTCACAGGTGTCCGAAATTTGGAGTTTTGTTTTTTGTTTCTACCCATGGAAAAAAGAAGGAAGATTCGTCTGCAAACTACTCCACCCACCACCGAGCCCTACAAGGGAGAACTGGAGGTCCGCAAGCCAAGAAAATGACGCTAGACACAGTTCTGGAGCTTATACGTTGCAGATATAGTCCGTTGGCTGTGATCACACGCACTCGGCGGACACTTCGGCCTCCTGGTACCGTCATGCCAACGCCTTTGGCATGATCCCACAGCCCCCGGGCTCACCCTGCCGTGCCATACGACAAAAAAGCCGCTAAAGCCCTGTACACAACTTGGTACATGACTTCTGACTAGAGGTGGGTTAGTCTCTAGCCTCCCGTTTACAGCGAAGCCGGGGTCGAAGAGGAGTGTTGGTACACAGAAGGCACTTATCCGGTCTCCTGCGACCTCAGCCGCCAGACATCCCATTTCCGCCTCACGGGTCTCCGCACGCGGCAAACATGCAGGTAGGCCTAGCACCCAAACCAGCTAAAAGGAAAAAAGAAACCCAAAGAAGACAAATCCTGGCAGGGAACCTAAACAGAATCTCAGCAACCTACGAACTGAGCGGTTAATATAAATCAGTTAGTGGTGGAGGGTAACAAAACCACAAGACCGGGGTGTTAGTACACAACGTGGTAGCGATTAGGTAGAATACAACACGGGCAACTAGCCAGTGGAGAAAATAAATAAAAACGAAAAAGCGAGACACAAGACCAGCTCGGGATCGTGGGGCCGCGACTCCCCAACAGCTGGATGAACAGCCGTCCCTGCATACACCATCAGCACCAAAATAAAAAACAAGCGGTGGCATGACATCAGATGTTGACCAGTCACAAGGTCAGCTCGGGCCGTGGGGGCGCCGCTCCCCAAATAACTGGAAAACCAGTTATCCCCGTGCGGGGCGGGGGGCAACATTGTCTGAAGGCGAAATTTTTTTTTTTTTAATTTAAAACGCAATTAAAAAAGTGGTAACTATCGATTTTAAAATACTGCAGGTCCTTCCTCATCACGGAACAGCGTAGGGAGGTATTGAGAACAATTAAGCCCTATCCAGCCCCCCCCCTTCAAGTTCTTAGTCTAACGACGTCTCTGGTACCGCTAGATTGATTAGTCTGCGCAGCACAAGATAAAAATTCTACAAAGCCCACAGACAGAAGGCATGTTGCTAGAAATTAGATTTACACAGAGACCCTTTTTTATTTATTTATTTTTTTAATATCGGAGAGGCCAACATACTACCCAGAAGCATTTCCAGTGGTGCGTTAAGCATGCAAATAGCAGTAATCTTGATGACCTACGGTTTATTCTTATTTATTGACTTGCGAGGTTGTCTGTTCTTATTTAATATTTCTGGAGTCCACTAACCCAGACACAGACGTGGGCCGAATGTTCAGCGATGCGTAGGGTTGTAACGACAAACCGGTTTTCTGGAGACTACCGCTTACTTCCTTCCCTTCCCATCTTCTCAACTAGAGCAAAACAATCCTGCAAATCAACGAAAGCAAGAGGGTGAGAAGAATCAAAGGTCAGTGGGCGGGGCTACACTGGACACAATGTTATACAAGTAGTAAAATATTAAGCGGTAGGGTGTTCTTTTTTTCCCCCTCTTCAGTGTATGTCAAAAAACGCCTGTCACGTTTCTTTTTTTTTTTTTTAACCCTAGATATCATCACTTACGGAATTATATCTTCCAATCATGTCTACGTGCTTTCTGACTAATTTCCACGTAACTGAAACATGGTATAGGAATACGTTGTTGGAAAAATAAAAAACTTGATGGCTGTCATTTTCTATGCTTTGAAAAACGGAGTAGGGTTCTTAAAATGGCTGACTCGGCAAGATGTATTTCTAAGGGTAGTAGGTTTACTATTTGGCGCAAAGTGGGCCATGGTCCACGGCACTGCACATTGAGGAGCGCAAAAATTATGGAAATACATGTGACCAGTGGCGTAGCCAGAAACTTTGTAAGGGGTGAGGGGGTTCATGGATTTAGTTCATTTGTGAAAGCCTCATGTATGCATATATATCGCTTTAAATTCGTGCTGAATCCCCCCCCCCCACCACCACCACCACCTCAAGGAGGGATTTGAAAATGAGGACCCCACCTGTCACGCTTTTGCATGTGACAAAAGCCGTTTTTCCTTATAATGAAAACAAACGAACAAAAAAAAAATCAAACAGCATTTTACATTTCTACAAGTAAAACTGGGTACTATAATCACCACTCTCTCACACACACACACACACACACACACACACACACACACACACACACACACAGTTAATTCTGAAGTATTACAGTTGTACACTGGTGTGCAAAAATTAAGGACGAAGAGGGAAAACGAGCAGGCACAACAGACCGAAAGACTACTCAGGAGATAGACTAGGGTCCGGTACGGTAGGGCATGCGCATATATGCAGCATGACGGGGGAGGGGGGGGAGTGTCGAAAGGGTATAGAGCACACGGTCGGTGTACGCTCAGCAATTCGGTGAAAGCTATTGTACGGTGTACATCGGTTTGAACGACGTCGAGTTGCTGCCACCGTGTGATATGGCCAACAGGCAATCCAGTAGACGACATCTGGATAACTTTACCCGAGGTCGCGTCATTGGGAAGTTGGAAGAAGGTCGAAGTGTGACTATACTCGGGGCAAGCTTAACCTGTCATTGGAAGGAAGGCTACAGAGTGTATACTTCCACTGCATAAAATAGTTCCGGTCTAAAAGCTCGTACTCCAGCTTCAACTGGCACTTAGAAATGACACAGATGTTCAATACGTTGTGTGTGTGTGCATTTAAAAAATTCAGATCTCAGTTTCAGCGGCATTTCTAAAAAATACATATATTCGTGCTTTGGTGACGTCACTGATGGTTCTCTGTCACAGCATTCTTGTTTGGGTCAGAGTTAAGCTGTCAACCCAGGGGATATTTATTGCTGTGGGGGTGGGGGGTCATTAGTGGAAGGATGAGGGCGAAAAAAGTGTTTCCGAGGGCATTTCGCGTTTCTCCTTCTTGATCGTTGTTTTAAAACACTCTTCTGTCTTTTCGGTTTTTTCGAATGGCATCTGCCGGTCACTCGAGTGTATTTCAGCCGCATAAACGTGGGAAATCACTACGAAGCTCTGCTAAGGTGATCGTTATGAATGTTTTCACTAAATTGATGGAAAAACATTCGCCGAATAAATCAAATGAATTAACAGTTCTTACGGCAGAACTCACTGGCGTTTCAAGTCGCACCATTGCGAGAATGAAGGTTGAATTTAGTACTGAAGTACCTCAGATCCATTGGCAATTTATTTCTTCAAATTAAAATACAATTCTCGCTTGGCTTACATAGAACGTTTTCTCGAAATTAGTTTGGAGTTCCCAATTCAGTTCTCAATATAGGCCAAGAAACGGCCATCTTTTCCTTTTGAACTTTTGTGCGCAGTTGCCTTAAACGCGCATGAACCGGCATGAAAATTCAGACAAATGAAAGAGTTCCTTCCCCAGCCACACATAATTCGGAAACTTGGAAAACTGCCACACATTCAAAGTGTTCCTCGGAGGAACAGCAATTTGTGCCCGGCCCATCAATGAAAAACATGTGGCAATTTTCCAATGTGTAACAATTTTCCAAGTTGCTGAAAGATGTGTGGCAGTTTACAGTGAACCCTAAAATATCATTTACCACAGAGACGGGCTCTTGTCCAGTACTTATGGCAACACGGGGTAGTTAAAAATGCATACACATTTAACGGATGTCTGTTATAAAAAAAAATCTAATCAAGGCAAAATTTTTGAAAGAACGAAATTTTACGCATAACTGATGACATGGAAAAATTACTTTTAATTAAATCCCGCAGTTGGTAATCTTCAAGCAATAAGTATAAATATATGAAATATATAAACAAAAAATGGAAAAATATGTGAAAACAAAATTAGGCCACTTAAGACTGCTTCCCGTGTTTAGCAAAGATAATTTCATTTTAAAAGTAAGAAAGAAAGAAACGTTACACGTTCTGTAACATCTCCAAAAAAAAAAAAAAAAAAGATAAGAGAGGGAGAAATAAACTGCTTGTCTACCGGTCTGCAAAGCGCGCGGCGGTGGGGAGGGGGTTAAAATAGAGGGGTTTGGTAAGGGATCACGGTGACAGACAGCCAGCCCTGAGGGCTTGTGGGAGAAGTTTTCCGAGTGAAGGTTAATTACACACCATTAGTGCGGAGTAATACTGGGAGTGAAAAGGTCACCGTAGCTTTGGCCCCATTGCCAGGATAGCTTTGCCCCGAGTATAGTGTGGCCGAGGAGCTCGGGATCGCTCACAGCATCGTTTCACCAGCTTGGAGAGCATTTCAAACGACACGAACAGCTGTCAGAGTTTTTAGCAGTGGTCCTCCACGAGCAACCACGACAGCAGACGACCGGTATATTGTCCTACAGGCGAGAAGAGACTGACGGCAGACAGCGGGAGAAATCGCAAGGCATATGCAACAGACAACTGGACGTCCGTTATTGCGTTTTACCGTGGCCAGGAGGCTGCACAAAGGTGGTCTATTTGCACGACGACCAGTACGGTGTGTGGCATTAACGCCTACTCATCGGAGACTGCTTTTTTCTGTGGTGCCAGGAACACAAGAACTAGACACATCAGCAATGGGTCGAGTTCTCTTTACGGATGAGAGCCGATTTAGTCTGACGAGCGATTCTGGAGGTATACACATCTGGAGAAAGCAGGGAACACGCAATCACACCTCAAACATCATCGAAAGGGACCGGTTTGGAGGTGGCGGAGTTCTCGTTTGGGGCGGTATCATGCTTGGTAGCCGTACTGACCACGTCTTCCAAGGAGGTTCAGTCACTGGTGTCCGCTATTGTACCGAGGTCCTCCTGCCTCACGTGCGTCCGTTTAGAGGTGCTGTGGGTCCTGAGTTCCTCTTCATGGACGACAACGCTACACCTCATCGTACAGTGGCTGTCGCAGAGCTGTCGAAGTCCTTATTCCTCGGATGGCAACGCATGGATTGGCCCGCAAAGTCCCTGGACCTAAATCCAATCGAACACGTGTGGGACCTTCTCGGGGGACGCTTGGCAGCACGGTATTGGTATTGTAATCACTTCTGTCTTTGGTATGTACCATCTCACTACTAAAATCTCATTTCAATCCGACGTCTCCTTCTTGGTGCTCGGATTTTTATGACAATGAGTGTATATAGTAGAGTTTGAAAAAGTTTCAGAACTTCTATGAAGTTTTATACACTGAGGTGCCAAAAAACTGGGAACGGTGTAACGATTACATACCACCACACCCATGCGGTAAATGGTATCGTCCGCAAACGACGTATAGGTAGAAGCAGATATCTCCGCTAGCTCAAGCAGTAGTAGCATTCGCAGTTCATGCTTATCAGGATTTAGCCTAAGGCTAAGGCCACACGAGCGATAATTACTGCCGGATTTCTGCTACATTTGTAGCGCAAGAAATGCACTCAAAGGCCTGCAACAGAAGTGGCCAGACACAGCAGTAAATGTCGCCAATGAGGTAGAGAGGACTGCGACATCAAGGTCATGTCGCAAAAGAATGGACCCCGACCCATTTTACTCGCTTCATTTGTTGCAGGAAAGCTGGCAACACATAGCGACATTTGTAGCAGGAAAGCTGGCCACATATAGCGACATTTGTAGCAGGAAAGCTGGCCACGCATAGCGACATTTGTAGCGAGTGGTGTGTTTGGTTTCGATTGTGGTTTAGATGTTAATCACAGTGGATTGTTTTATTGACAGTGAACAGATAATAATTGAAGTTCAAAAGCATGATGTGCTGTTCGATTGGAAATGCGAGAACTATAGAAATAAGAACAAGAAAACTGATGCGTGGATGAAGGTTACAGAAGCTGTGGTTGGCGAGCAATGGAAGGAGATATCCAGTCAATCCAGTGTCATTCTCAATTGTAACTAATGTTGAATCTGATGTTGATTCAGAGTCGGTGTTATCTTTCTTTCAATTGTGAACGGTACAAAACATTTTCTGTATTTATGTCTTCAACACTTCATATTGTACAGCAATATTCAAGACTGGAATATTTAAAAAAAAAGCGATGGATATTGGTTTTGTTCTTTTATATATATATATGTGTAGCTCGTACACTCACTTTGACATGTATTCCCGTTTTACATTGAGTACTTACTAATAAACATTATTCAAATAAACTTACCGTAATGTAACTGCCAATTATTCTTCCACACATATACATTGCCGCATAATGTATCAGATCTTTTAAGGCTATCACTCACAACGGAGAGAAGAAAGTCAAAAGACTTTATAGACATTCTTTTTGGGAACTATCAAAGTTTTCTGTGAAGAAGTGCAAACTTTCCATTGTCTGATCTTTCAATGATAATAGGATGAATCCACCACTTCCTACGATATGTTCGCCGACGTATACTTATTATTAAACATAATAACAATTGAACAGCTTTTTTATTACACTAGCGTGCAAAAATTAAGGACGAGACGGTTTTTCGAATGTAACGTCGTGCAGAAGGCTTCACATCGACTCAAATCATACCATAAGATCCCCAAGATGTAAGAATATGGGACAAGTGAGCAAAACCGTCCAAACAAGGAATCCAAAGGATACAAAGGCACTTTATTGAAAAGGTTTCTTCGAACACAACTGGACAGAGGACAAAAACGTCCATGTGACAGGCGGCTGCCAAGAAAAATCCAGTCTTTAATAGGGGATATGATCACCCCTGACTGCGTTGCAGGATTTACAACGTCTGTCCATGCTGAGGACGAGGTTGTCAAGGAGCTGTTGAGGCATCACGGCCCACTCCTCTTGTAGCGCCAATCGCAGCTGCGGAATCGTTGCTGGCGGCTGGTGACGTGCTGCTAAGCGTCTCCCGAGAAAGTCTACACACGTGTTGGATTGGATTTGGGTGCGGGGACCTTGCGGACCAATCCATGCGTTGAATATCTTCACTCTCCAACAGCTCTGCGACAGCCACTGTACGATGAGGTGTAGCGTTGTCGTCCATGAAGAGGAACTCAAGACCCATAGCACCTCTAAACGGACGCACGTGAGGCAGGAGGACCTCGGTACAATAGCGGACACCAGTGACAACCTCCTTGGAAGATGTGGAGGTCACTACGGCTACGAAGCATGATGCCGCCCCAAACGAGAACTCCGCCACCTCCAAACCGGTCCCTTTCGATGATGTTGGAGGTGTGATTGCGTGTTCCCTGCTTCCTCCAGATGTGTATACCTCCAGAATCGCTCGTCAGACTAAATCGGCTCTCATTCGTAAAGAGAACTCGACCCCATTGCTGATGTGTCTAGTTCTTGTGTTCCTGGCACCACAGAAAAAGCAGTCTCCAATGAGCAGGCGTTAATGGCACACACCGTATGGTCGTCGTGAAAATAGAACACCATTGTGCAGCCTCCTGGCCACGGTAAAACGCGAAAACGGACGTTCTGTTGTCTGTTGCATGTGCCTTGCGATTTCTCCCGCTGTCTGCCGTCTGTCTCTTCTCGCCTGTAGGACAATAAACCGGTCATCCGCCGTCATGGTTGCTCGTGGACGACCACTGCTAAAATCTCGGACAGCTATTCGTGTCATTTGAAATGCTCTCCAAGCTCGTGAAACGATGCTGAGAGCGATCCCGAGCTCCTCGGCCACACTAGTCACACTTCCACCTTCTTCCAACTTTCCAATGACGCGACTTCGGGTAAAGTCATCTAGATGTCGTCTACTGGATTGCCTGTTGGCCATATCACACGGTGGTAGCAACTCGACGTCGTTCAAACCGATGTACGCCGTGCAATGACTTTCACCGAATTGCTGAGCGTACACCGCCCGTGTGCTTTATATCCTTCCGACACTTCCCCCTCTCCCGCCCCTACGTCATGCTGCATATATGCGCATGCCCTACCGTACCGGACCCTAGTCTATCTCCTGAGTGGTCTTTCGGTCCGTTCTGCCCGCTCGTTCCGCTGTTATGCTGATTTCTCCTCTTCGTCCTTAATTTTTGCACACCAGTGTATTATTTATTATGCTGGAGCTTCATGTTTCATCACACTACCATCAACCCAACTCAATACGCAGTCTTGCAGATGCAAATACTGCTCGTGTGGCCAGGCAGCCCTTGTGATGAGAGCAACATTTACGGCTACCATCTGGCCATTCATTTGCGACTTTTGTAGCAGCTTCTTTTACTGCAGAAATCCGGCAGTGATTATCGCTCGTGTGGCCTCAGCCTTAAGCGATTTCAAACGTGGTATGATAGTCGGCGCCCGGGAGAATGGAGATGGTTCAGTCCATCTCGGAAATTACCACGAAATTTGGATTTACACGGTCAACATTTTTAAATGTATACCTGGACAGCACAAAACTCAGGGCTGGAATCCAGATTGCGGGACCGGTGTGGCCGTAGAAAAGCTCTGAACGGTCGTGGACAGCGGTGTCTGGCAGGCATCGTAACATTCGCCTGACGTGCAACATGGCCGCAAATCCCAGCGCAATTCAATGCTTGGGCCAGTAGTAGTATTAGCGTTGGGACAGTGCAACGTTCCTGTGTTTTATGGGGTTCCGGAGCCGACGGCCCATCAGGGTGCCATTGCTGACCTGACGTCACAAGGCTGTGCGCATCACGTGGGCTCGGGAACACCGTCATTGGACGAAAGATGACTGGAAACGTGCAGCCTAGCCCAACGAATCACGATTCCAACTGTTTCGGGCAGATGGCCGACTCCGGGTGTGGCAACAACCCCACCAGGCAATGGATCCTGCCAGAGTTTTATAAAAATAAAATGTATCTGCGTACTCAACCATTGAAGCGGAAAACTTGCTGCAAATCCGCGAACCACGATAACAATAGAACAACAATTTAAATAAAAATTTACAAAACAATAAATAATTATTAGAACATTACAGATTCCAACGAGGACAAAATAGCTTAATTACAATTGAATGTGCAGCAATGTGTGTGAAATGGACCTTCACTGCAACATTAAAATTTTGGACTAAGAACCTCACAGAAACAAGGCTAAAGGAAATTTTAATACCCCCCCCCCCCAAAAAAAATGTTTCCACTAATAAACCTTCGGAATAAGGAAAACATTTTAATTTAATAACTGGAAACTGTAGGGAGGAATTTCGGCAATAAAATTTAAAATATTTATGTAAACGAAACTTTTGATTCAGTTACTATACATTTTAAATACAATTACAATTTCTATACATCCTTTCTGATTTTTTTTTCTGATTAGAGGTTTAACGACCACCGTGAGCAACTCAATGGGCTATAAGCAGTCGCCCGTCTCTAATTTAGGGTCACTGGTTCCAGGGAAGGGAGAGAGCCAGTGCCGTAAGACAAACACAACATCCATGCCTCACCGGGATTCGAACCCGGACCCCTTTCGGACGAATGATCATAAGCCATCGCTTAGACCACTGCGCCACCGGGGCGGCTATACATCCTTACCAAGGCCTCTTCTAAATGTATAGAATTATATATGATTGAATGATTCTATATATTATAATCATATGCATTTCCTATACATTGAGAACCGGCTTTGATTAAATCTAGAGGCCAGAAACGTCTGTAGAAACAAGAGAACTCACATGAAGTGAAGAATAATTGAAAGTTCAAGTTAAAACAGAATTAAGCATATAAATCTCTGTAAAGCCTTAAGCGTTTTAATCGCTGTAAACAGCGCTTTATATATATATATATATTTCAATCTACAAGCAATAACTATCTGCAAAATCTGCTAATATTCTGGGAACTATCCGCGTACGTCTACATTATGCTACCCTGGATCCTGCTTCCCTACAAGGCACAGTTCAGGCCGGCGGTGGCTATGTTATGGTGTGGAGTATTTACAGCTGGCACGCATTAGGAGCCCCCATACGTCTGCAAACCGCTCTGACCGGTGGTGACTACGTAATCATCCTTAGGGATCATTTGCACCTGTTCATCTTACACAACCATTCCATCGAGTGAGACCTCTTTCAAGACGACAATGAGCCACCGCACACGTCCACAGTCGCCTGAATATGGCTGGAGGAACATTCCACGAAGTTCGGTATCCTGACTTGGCCACCTCGTTCACCGGATTTAAACACCATCGAACGCATTTGGGATGCTGTTCAATGCGCCGTCAATGCCAAGAATCCTCCATCGACGAATATAAGGACATCAAACAGAAGTCATCGCTCTTTTCCACGTTTTTATAAGTGAGTCACGGAAAAAAATCTCATCGACCGCCACCGGGAAGCATGTCCGGCGGGTAACTGGAAGACCCTGGGTTCGGTTCCCGGTAGCGGCCGATGAGAATTTTTTTCGTGACTCACTTATAAAAACGTGGAATGAGCGATGACTTCTGTTCGATGTTCCTGGTCCAAGTCACTTATCTGTATTCAATATTAAGGAATTGTGGAACGCTCTTTAGGAAGCATGGTGTGCACTGTCTCCACAGTACTAGAGAGAGCTCGTGCACTCCATACGTCGCCTTCCTGCTGTTATCCCATCGCGAGAAAAACCGGGTATTAGAGAGGTATCCAGTTGTTTCAGAAAATAAAAAACTGGATACCTCTATATACAGTATTAGAGAGGATAAGTAGAGGAAAAAGGAGACTTCTGCACCAGGGACAGCCCCCATAGACTTAACATTAGCTGCCCACGAGGCTGCCCCAGCTGCCCACGAGGCTATCCCTGAGGCTGCCCTAGCTGTCTACTTGTCAGATTCTCTATTAAAGAGGTATCCAGTTTTTTTTATGTATCCAAAGAGGTATCCAGATTTTTTGAAATTAGAGAGGCATCCAGTTTTTTTTATTGGAGGTTTAACGACCACCGTGAGCAACTCAATGAGCTATAAGCAGTCGCCCGTTCCTAATTTAGGGCCACTGGCTCCAGGGAAGGGAGACAGCCAGTGCCGTAAGAAACAACATCCATGCCTCACCGGGATTCGAACCCGGACCCATCTCGGACGAATGGGAAGAAGCCAGCGCTTAGATCAGTGGGATACAGGAGCAGCCAAGCAAACTTTACACTGTCTGATTATAGAGACAGACATGAAATATGTTCATTACAGTATGCCAAATAAAAAAAATGGCAAGAACGTCTACGTTTATTCTTGTACATGCTTTTGATTGTAGCGGATGTTACTTGCACCTGGGTTAAATTTCGTAGCTCGTCAAAAGGGATCAGAGAAGCTGATCTCAAACAAACAAACACACACACACACACAGTGCCTCACCAAAAGTAGTTGGCATGAACTTATTTGAGTAGATTTGTCGCTCTGGTGTTGTTCACCTCTTTGGAGTACGAATAAGCGTATGCAATCAAATTAGAAAAAAATGATAAAAAAAACGGATGAAATTCTTTTACCGCATTAACACAAGTTTTCTCCTTATTTCGAATGAGATATTCTACTTTCTTCTTATGCGATTCTGAAACAAAAATCTTAAAGAGTACAGCAGGTATTATTCTCTAGCGTACTGCGCATTTCAGCAAAGCACAAGCCATGCAAAATATTTAAAGGGGTATTAGGAAATAAAATGCACCTTTCTAAA
Organism: Macrothele yani; assembly: GCA_039090855.1. Classification (NCBI taxonomy): domain Eukaryota; kingdom Metazoa; phylum Arthropoda; class Arachnida; order Araneae; family Macrothelidae; genus Macrothele; species Macrothele yani. The sequence goes on from CM077028.1 coordinate 61,530,582, forward strand.
GAAATACATCCAAATTAAAAATGAAACTACTATGAACTCGCAACTAGAAACCCGCTCGAGAGAACTGCATGATAAATGAGCACGATGAAAATATGCACAGTTAGCTCTCTTTTATTCCGTTCTACAAAAGCAAGTAATGCCGTCTACACGATGAGCTACAGCTGCGTCCGCGGTTCTGTTTTTGCCATTAAAAAAAATATATACATTAATAATGTGTACCGAGATAATTTAGTTTCTTTTTATCGATTTGTTATACAGTTTGTCCAAACGAGTTCCTTACTCTGGTAGATAGCTGGTGCAGTTTCAAAGACAGCACTTCATTTAGGCCTTGAGTTGAACTTTGACCTTTAAATGATCTATCTTCAAGGTCATATGAGAGCTGGGCATCCACCCGCATCTTCATCATCCGGTGGTCAATCGATCTGCCATGAACGTTGATAGAAAAAATCTGTCAGCTGGTCTACTGTTAATAATTGTTCACATCCGCGTATCGAACGAACGGGTATTGCAATAACTCGCTTTTCGCGTCGCAAGAGCTCTCTCTGCTACTGGACTCTCTCAAAGTAGCAGAAATGGGGTTCGACACTTTGTAGCGACAACATTTCGTTCTGTTTCTCGAAGAACTCTGAGGTCTCTAATAAGTAAAAATTGCGAAAAGTTGTCCAATCATGAACAACTTCAGTTGCAGAGTACACCAGATAAAAAAAAACAGAAAAATTTACAGCTTTTTTTTTTTTTTACGTGGATGCGTCTTTAAAATCGGTAACATGGGGGATGGTACCCTCTAGGTAAACTTGACCGACATAATTTCTTACGATTGATCAAATGCTTATAATTTTAAAATTATAACAAATAACTAAAACCTAATAACTGACTTAAAAAGGGTAATAACCAATGATTCTAAAAATATCAACTTCATGCGCATACGCGGGGAGAGGGGAGGGCGTTCGCCATTTTGAGTCAAGCACCTTGAAATCAGTATAACTCGAGATCGCGTAGGATTGTGATATTGGTGTCAAACGATTCGTCTGGATGAGATCTATCTAAAACCCAATAATTCATAAACATTTCATAAGTACTTTATAAGTTATAAGTGATAAACGAAAAAATATTTGTAATTAAATCAAAATGTCTAAATATTTGAAGCAAAAGTCCGACTCAAAATATTACAAACGTATATCAGAAAAAAGAAGAACTCAAAAGGAATCGAATAATCCCAAAACGACGAATGCAGAACTATGTAGGGCTTTTAAGACAGAAGAAATAAAGCCGAAGCGGTGCAACGCGTGGAGCCACAGACAGCCAAACACTTCTATTGGTAGTACCTCATGTGAACCAATGGACTACTTGGCCGTGAGTGAAACTTGGATGGATGATTCCAATCCCTTACATTTGCCCGGTTTCGAATTGAAGGCGAAAAGAGAGAGGGCAATAGCTCAACACAAACCATCCACTTTCAAACGTATACTACTTCGCCCACAAAACGAACTGCGGTGGGAAGTTGCCATTTGCAGAACATCAAGAGTCTAGCAGATTGCCAACCCGTAAAATGTCTCAGTCAACAACACATTGAGAATTGAAGATGACTATGTGGGTGACATGTGTCTTTGTTGATGTGACAGTGTCTACTCAAACTTGCTTCATACTTGGTTCGGTTTACATTCATCCCAACGTTTCACAAACATCACTAGAGCTCTTCATGTTCCGGATGCTATGCGATTACTGTGAAAACATCAAGAAAATCATACCAAGTATGGTATACCGGATACCCAAGTGCCTATCATTCTCACTGGTGACTTTAACATTGATGTGCAACAAAACACCAACTTACTCAAGTTAATGAAAGATCAGATCACATGAAGAGGACTTTAAGAAGGGAGTGTCTGACTCCAGGTCTTAAACAACCCTTAGAAATAGGAAACTAGGAGATTTGGGCTAGAGTGCCCGATAGGAAAGTGACACGGAAGCGAGGTAGAAAGGGAGAGGAAGACGCCCTTATTTATTACCGGGGGAAGGGGGGGAGAACCCGGTGTCCGACGGCTTAACGTGCCCATCCAACGCACGGCGGATATTTAGTGGTTCCAGCGTTCCTACCTGCTGGGATCGAACCTGAGATTTCTTCTTGGCAGTCACGAACGCTGACCACAAGGCCATCCGCGGCCCAAGTTCATGAAAGACAATTTCGGCTTGACTTTTATATAATTTCTCCACCAACTACCTTAGGCATCGACTTAACCTTCGTACGAAACATAGATGTGAATTGAATGCCATATGTTTGTTACTTCTCAAATCACCGCCCTTTAATAAATAAAATTATAGTCTAACTGCATTCCTCTTACTTTGTAATAATTACTTGTAATGCATTCCTGCCCAACTCTAATTACAAGTACGAAAACATTAGCTGCAATTATCAAGCACATAAGTTATGGTCACTCAAAGATTCAGTCATCTGGTTCGAAAACACATTTTTCGGTGCCTCTTCGTAGAAGATTACGGACAAAAAATTTTTATCCTCATAAAGTATTATTGCAAAATGTTGTAAACATAGTTGCTGGCCACACACAGTAGTTCATGAATGCCTTCCTTGGGCAATATGCTGAATGACACTTTGAGTGGCCCCTGTGTTCACTCCAGCAGCTTAGCAATCTGACCTTGAATCCCGTTTGTTTGTTACGTTGAAACATTTATCACTGCAGATAACATTTTCGGAATCATCTCGCTGAGATCTTTTTTTTTTTTTTTTTTTTTTTTTTTTGATTGGAGGTTTAACGACCACCGTGAGCAACTCAATGGGCCATAAGCAGTCGCCCGTCCCTAATTTAGAATCACTGGTTCCAGGGAAGGGAGAGAGCCAGTGCCGTAAGACAAACAACATCCATGCCTCACCGGGATTCGAACCCGGACCCCGTTCGGACGAATGATCAGAGGCCATCGCTTAGACCACTGCGCCACCGGAGCGGCTCTCACTGAGATCATTTTGATGTATCAATTGCAACGGCGAGATTACGTTGCGCGAAGTCTCTTGTTAGCTAAAAAAAAAAAAAAAAAAAGAACAACAGCTGATGACTGAAACTAAATTTAAATCTATTATACAGGGTGTTTTAAAACTAATGGAACGAACTTTAAGGGGTGATAGAACACACCGAAACAAGCACTTTTCGTCATAGAATGCATGGTCGCAAGTTACGCGGTTAGGCGCTGGAGGGCGCTTTCCGTTCCCCCCACGCCGTCAGTTTCCGTTTCCCCCACACGCCGTCTTTCGCAACGCAAAGACCCATATCTTTATAGCGGAACGTCTGGATGGGAGGACGTACCTTATTTTCCTTCAACAAGTCTTGCCTAAATTGATGCAGCGTGTACCAGCAGCCGTCCACCGTAAAATGTGGTTCCAGCACGATGGAGCGCCAACTCATTTCAGCACTGAGCTGCGTGATTACTTGAACGCCACATTTCTAGGCCAATGGATTGGCCGAGGTGGACCCATCGCTTGGGGACCACCACGATCACCAGATCTGTCTCCTCTGGATTTCTTTTCAGGCAGACATCTTAATTCCGTAATGTACGACACTCCCATTGATTCCAATGAGGAACTAGTTGCCAGACTTTCTGTCGCTGCTGCAGGTGTCCGGGAAATGCCTGGTATTTTCTACAACATACGGGCATCTTTACGTCGAGATGCGAAGCGCGTATCAGGAGTGGATGTGTCCCTTTTGAGCAGCTTTTGGATATGTAATTAATTTCAGTATTTACTTATTAATGTTTGCAAATTTGATGTAAATTTGTAATGTCACGTTTTGTTTTTTATTTTGTCTGCAATAAAGCTTTGTTTTGATTTGTTGTGCCATTCCTGTCTTTGCGTTGCGAAAGACTGCGTGTGTGGGAGAAACGGAAAGCGCCCTCCAGCGCCTAACCGCGTAACTTTCGAACATGCATTCTAAGACGAAAAGTACTTGTTTCGGTGTGTTCTATTATCCCTTAAAGTTTGTTTCATTAGTTTTGAAACCCCCTGTATACACTCACGGACAAAGAAATTTGCGCATCTAGAAGAAAACATGCTACAATTGCGAAACTTTGCAAATAGCTAGAGTGCGTGTTGATACCAGCACGCACTCTAGCTATTTGCAAAGTTTATATAAAGTTTATGTAAATGAACCACGTTTGGCACGAATGCACATGACCGCACACTCTGTCGTCGCACTGCAAGCACGAAACGGCAGCCTTATAAACTGGCGTGTAGGCGTTGCCCCATGAAAGCGAAAAGCACCGGCCGACGCGAGCAAGAGTACAGAGTGACAAGAATGCTGGGTGCCCTGGCTGGGTGCACGCCAGAGACGCCGATTTATTCAACTAACGGACTTTGAGAGAGGGCTGACCATCGGGCTAAAAACCGCAGGGTGGTCAGCGCGCCGTATAGCCAGGCCACGTGGATCGTTCTGACCATACCGTCAGACTGTGTTGGGAGCAATCCACAAGTGACGGCACTGCAGCACGCGAAGCGGCCCCGGAGGACCACCGGTAGAGAGGATCAACGGATCGTGCGCCAGGCACGAACGGATCCCATGGGGGACCCGGTCCACGTGGGGCCATAGGCGTAGCGTCGGGAAGACAGGGGGGGGGGGCATGGGTCCCCCAAACTTAAAAAGTCGAAAAAGTAATAACTAGTCGTTCGCCTCTCAAATGTTATAAAGTGTGACATACAGCCAAAGAGAACAACGCTACGGAATAGCGAGCAGTGTTATGACTGCTTTGCAGCAGTCATTCCATGCACAACAGCATGCAGTCATCTGTGTGAGGATGGTTTTCACCATTAGATAACTGCATGAAGTGCAATGAATGAAATACGGGATTACACCATAGTACAACACAAATTTGGAAGATGTGAATCCGTTTATTGGTGTAAATATGACATTGATGTTAAGTCAGATAATATCCGAAAACTTGAAAATTTCGTCGTCCAGGAGCGGGAATCGAACCCGCGTCTCCCGGACAGCGCCCGAGTATGTCCAGAACGACTAGCGAAGTAGAGAATAGCTAACTATGAACTTAAATATGAACTAACAAACATCCAGTGAAGGTTATATTCAAATTAATCTGAAACTTGGTCGTTCTGAGTGGTGTAATGGTTAGCATACTCGGACTCTGTCCGGGAGACGAGGGTTCGATTCCCGCTCCAGGACGACGAAATTTCCAAGTTTTCTGATATTATCCGACTTAAAATCCATGTCATATTTACACCAATAAACGGATTCACATCTTCCAAATTTGCGCAAGACTCGCCACACCTCGTACTTTTGGATACATCAGGCATGTAAAAAACCTAAGTTAAAGCACTAATGGCAATTGGATAGGAACATTTTCGGATAAAATATTTCCGAGAATCTCCCCTCCCCCAAAGAAAAAAATTCATCTACACTTATTTGTGCCCCCCCCCCCTCAATGGTCACGCTACGCTTATGGATGGTATAATACTGTCATCGGAAGGAATTCTTTTTATTCAACGGTAAGACACAAATGTTAAAACTTCAGACTTTGGAAATTTAAATTTCTGGCGTGGTTAATTTTCCAAACGCGGCATTGCACCTTTGTTTTGACTCTGTCACTGAAAATTCCACTGCAAATAGTATCTACGGAAACACAAAGGCCTCCAGAAGATAACTTTGCATCGTTCCTTCTTTTATTCAGTAGACTAAACAAGCGAAAAAAAAAATTTAAAAGTCTCCACTGTGATTTCCAAGCTCCGAATCTTTCATAGACCTCTTTAAAGTTTCAGAACAGCGCATCTTCAAAAATGCAGTTACAGCGCGCTATTGTTTCTTTCCCTCCTAGCAATGAAACTCGTAATCCCTTGCGGTAAGTTTACAGCGAGCATAAAACACAAGAACTGCAAACCGTTAAGAGTAGAGTTGTTTCAAAGCGCGCGGAGGGTTGAACAACAACAACAAAAAATGGAAGGGCCATTTCCAGCTCCAACGACATTACAGCATCGTTTCTTTCTCATTCAACAACACGGAAGTAAACGAGAGGCAGACATTTGCACTGCACGCCGGAGTGGTAGCAACCCCGTCATGCACCACCGGAGCACGTGATGCGGTCATTACTGAATCTCCAAATAGCTCCTCGGGTGAAGTGCAACAATTCAAAATGAAAAGAGAATATAACATAGGCACAAACGACTAACTATGTATATGACTAATTTTCATCTGAGAGAAGCGAGTAAAATTCGCCAAAAACCCCCTTTACTTTCTTAAATCATCTTGTTCGTTGAGGAGCCTGGGCATCGTTTTCGGTGATGGGGAAACTGAAAACGCCGTAAAACTAAATGGATTTCGTTCAATTTTTCACAAGCTTTGGCGTTATTGGAAAAGAACTGTGGTACGGCACTGACTAAAAAAAAAAAAAAAACTTCTGCATAGCGGGGCGGGAGTCCACGGTAAACCAGGTTGGAGAAATAACTACCTGAACAAAGATTGCCTGATGTTTCTTTATTCATTCAATGGAGCCTCTTTACAATACCAGTGATGGTACTCAGAACAGAGAAAAATTAGAATTTTTAAGGCTAGTTCTGCGAAAGGTATTTTTCTCAGGAAAACAGAGAACTTCACTAAAGAACATTAATGCTAATTGCAGTATGCAATTTATCTATGCATATGTTCGAATGACTTTTCCGAAACCATTACAAATTTATTGAAAGTTTTTAATTTCATTAAGGGGTCGTCCATAAAGTACGTCCGAGATTACAAGGGGAAGGGGAGTTCCTGACAACCTGGACCAAATGTGACATGGGGGTGGGAGGGGGTTAGTAATTCGGACGTCCAGCGGCAAAAATATAGTGGATGGCATTTTTTCGTTTTGTTTTCGCTTTTTTTCTTCTTTTAATAGTTAAGAAAAGGTATGAAATATTTCAGATTTCTGATGGCATTTAGTTAAATCAGAATATTAATATTAAGTTCTCGTATTTGTACTACCAAATCTATCGTGTTCTGTAGATGGCATAAGCGGGAGTCTTGCAACTTTGGATGCGTGCGTTCATTTGTAGATCTTTATTTCAGAATGATAAAGTTCGGGCAGCATTAGGGAATAAATTAATGCCTAAATAATAAATATATTCTGAAGCAAACGTGTAAATATATGGAAGATTCCTTTAAATAATTACATGTTTTCTTTCCGTTCCTCAACGGATTTTTAAAAGCAGTCGTCAAAAATAAAGGGGGTTGAGGGAATTAGGACGTACTTTTTAGGGGGTCAACAATCGGACAAAATATGACATGCGGGAGGGAGAGTCTAAAAATAGAAAAAAAAAAATCACTGACGTACTTTATGGATAGCCCCTAAGTGTTTGATTTACGCTAGAGTTTAGGATAGTTACACAAAGATTTTGTAAAAGCTCAATTTGTAGTTGTTCCCGCTTAACGATAGAAAATCCAAACACTCCAAAGGCGTCTAAGTCGGGTGTAGTAGTAGAACTGGCCACAAAAATTTTAAAGGAGCCGTATAAAAATTGCGTTTTTGACGACTTCCAGGCCACGTCGCCAGAGGTTGGTTATCTAAGTCACATAAAGTTTCCGTAATTTCGTATTTTCATAACTGCGATACTTAATGTAATTCTTTATAAAAAATGTTTATAATCTACAACTCAACAAAAGAATCTCAGGGTTTTTTTATTGGAGGTTTAACGACCACCGTGAGCAACTCAATGGGCTATAAGCAGTCGCCCGTCCCTAATTTAGGGCCACTGGTTCCAGGGAAGGGGCAGAGCCAGTGCCGTAAGACAAACACAACATCCATGCCTCACCGGGATTCGAACCCGAACCCCTTTTGGACGAATGTTTTTTTTTATTGGAGGTTTAACGACCACCGTGAGCAACTCAATGGGCTATAAGCAGTCGCCCGTCCCTAATTTAGGGCCACTGGTTCCAGGGAAGGGAGGGAGCCAGTGCCGTAAGAAAAACACAACATCCATGCCTCACCGGGATTCGAACCCGGATCCCTTTTGGACGAATGATCAGTAGCCATCGCTTAGACCACTGCGCCAATTTCAGGGTTTATAAATTACAGCTCAACAAATTCTCTGCTGGCATGTGTGAACGCAGGAAACCTGTCCCGGGGCTTAATACTAAAAATATAATGAATTTCTGGTCAGATCGGGATATTTTCAGCGCTTACACACAACTTTACAAAATATCTGAGGGCACGTGCCAACGCAGGAAACGTGTTGGGGGGGGGGGGGGGGTGCTTAACACAAAAATATAAACAAATAATTTGTAGCCCAATCAGAGGATTTTCGGCGTTTACACACTAAAAGCCAATAAATTCTCTGTGGTAGCAGATGTCCGAAGAAGTTTTGTAGAGTTGTAGTTTGTAAATGTTGAAAATCTCCTGATCGGACCAGAAATTCTTTATATTACCGTCAGAGCGGATATAATTACAAAATACCACTTGTAAGTAACGGAACATAGTTCCCTTATATCTTCTCAGTTTGCGCATGCAGTCAAAAATTCTCTTGAAATAATAATTTATATAATCAGAGGTCCCAGGTTCGAAATCGATTTTTTGTGGTTGTACCAAGAACTGTATTTTCAAAAGTTTACTTAAGCGAAAACTAATAATAACGCTAGTTTGGCTGTTGGTGGTGTTTTAGATACGCCTCTACCCAAATGAACGGAGATTACATAATAAACTGACAATATTTTTGTGAAATCAAAACCATCAGTTCGGACGGGCTGCATCCGCCGCGAGCACCAGCCCGCTCCACTACATACATTTATAGCCATACAAACACGATGATTAATCATGAAAGTCTGCTAGAACTTTTTTTTTTTTTGGCATGTTAGGTTCTTATAGACATCTCAACCCCCCCCCCCCCCCCCGATATTTGTAGTCCTAAAATATCACGCCTAAACATATCCATAAACACCGCATCTGCGACGGCGTAGACTTGTTCGAAAAGTTCGTGGGCGACAGGAACCACATGATTAAACAAAATACCTTGTAAAATCTATCTTAGAAAACATATATAATTGTTTTCTTTGAAACATTTTTTATATATCTATTATTAAACTTCCACTAAAAAGTAAAAATGACCACTTCGTCCCGCGGTTATTCTCATTGTCGTTAGTGGTGAAATGATCATCCAACGGAGGGGCTAATTTAATGGCATGCCATAAAACAAGAACATCGCTCTAGGTCTGCAAATTGCATAAGACATCCGGAGCAAGCAAGTGGGATTAGGAAGAGTACAATGCTGGAGGCTCAAAGCTCGAACTATACCCTGCTCACCCACGTCATCCAGCAAATCCCGTTCTCATGCCATTACGCTGCATACATTAGTATGAATACAAAAGTAACCTCATAACGATATATCTCGTATTAGAAGAATGTAGTACTCAATTATTCGGAATTTTTCCTTTAAATTCTAGAAATAACTTTCGAAATTGAAAAACTTAGGAATGTCGGGGGGACAAACTGAAGCCAAAATTCCAGTAATTCTACAGAAATAATTACGTACTTTCGTAAATAAAAAACTTAGCGATGCTGGATGACAAACTGAAGCCAAGTTGCGGGACATGCCCCGTCGTCCCCATACGATTTTACCCCTGTGAGCACCTGTATCTCCGATATACAAGATTCATCTGCCAATTAATGAAGTTTTGGTGACACAAACTTCACATACTTTGTGACGTACCTGCCAGTAGGACGCACACGGCATAAAGGCAGATAGGAATCAGAACAAATGTCTGCGTAGCTCAGTTGGTAGAGCGACTTGTTCCGGAATAAGCGGCCTCGGGTTCGAATCCCGGCGTAGACCAAAAATGACGGAGAAATTTACTTCGTTATAACTTCGTTTCAGGTGACTGTACTGCCAACGATATTTTTAGAAGCATTACAGGAGAACGACCTGGGGGTAAGGACCCCGTTTTCAAAAATAAGAGTGCCTCCTTACTCCCGCTGCTCCTGCTTTCTGCGATGACCCTGTCTCATAAGTAACCTTTCCGATCATGGAGTTTTACCCCACTTCTATCTCCGTACTGTTATCACACCTACAAAAAGGTGTCTTCACACTAAGGGAGTTAGGTCTAAACATGACCTAGGAAGGAATACCTAGGGAGGGGTTGGGGATGAGGCAAGCGTTTATTCAAGGAGTAGCAACAGCAATTTAGTATTTCCTCGGCTGTGCGTTGAAGTAACCGGGAACATTTGGCGGAAGGAGGAAATTTACCGTTAAACAATTAAATTACCTCTCCTTTTTTTAAGTTCTGTTTTTGTTTTTCTCGAGCATGACAGCATGTTTCAAACAGCTTCTGACCTTGCACAAATTTCCAACTCGCTTAGGCAAGGAATCTTGCTACTCATACCTATCTAGGGTTGTTTTCTACGAAAGATATTATTTGCACATTGATCAATACTTTTAGTTGTCATAACAAGCAGGTGGTTTTTTTTCTTCTTTGTTTTTGCAGCAAAGCACATTCCGGTGTATGAACAATTTCTTTCGTTTAGCTGCTCAGAATTCTGCTGTTGCAGTCAAAAATTTGTAAGTTGTACACAACGCACTTTGCTGAATCAACCAAATATACTTGCTATACACAAAAAGTTTACTGCCATTAACAATTTCGCAACTGCAGCAAACTTGTAGCTTAAGTTTTAGTTGGGCTTGCAGACACCGGAAACCCCCTCCAGCAAACGCGTTTTGCTATATGTACTAACCGTGATCGTATGCCTTTGTCTTTCCTGCACGCATTGCCATTAAATTTCCCACGAGCAACACCAGGTCATAGCGGTATCCATATTGGATTTGCAGGTTGCGCTAGGAATGGTTTGTTGTATATGTTCTTATCATTATAGGAATTATAAAGTTTTCAAGTACAGCACTTTATGTCAAATTTAACAGCTATAGAGAGTTGGGACCTTCCAGGTGAGATTTAGATATTTGATGGTAGATGAGCCCAAATCCATGTTCTGATTTTTCGAAGCAAATTCGAATATTTGTTTCAACACGTGTGACACTGGCCAAGAGACCGCAACGCACTGGGTTTTGTTTTCACAACTGGAACCGTCAGCTGTGGGCTAATACCCCGAACTGGAGTACTTTCTCGATTAAGAAGACACAAAGAATTACTTAAAAGGACTCTAGTGTGGGATATGGTGGACCTACCACATCAATCTGGAAACAGTAAACGGCGTATGAGAAAGATATCTTGGCTGACTGAGTGTAAGATTGGTTTAAGGAATACTAGAGGAATAAATGGAAAGATGAATGAGGTCACTGAAGAAATTAGTAGGTATAGATTGGATGTGCTGCGTGTAAGTGAAACCGAAAAAGAAGGAAACTGGGATAGAAGAAGTGAATGCAACGGTGAGTGTGTGGCCTGCAGTATTGGATAATATGAGAGGACAGGCTGGTGTAGGTGCGATTTTAAGAGAAAAGACGAAGATCAGCTTGATTCACTATAGCTGCATAAGTGAAAGAATAGTTTTGAAAGTGAAACTTCAGAAAATAACAATTGTGTGTGGTAGTGTGACTCGGAACCTGATAGGAAGGAAGATTTCTGGAATGAGCGAAAATCTGTTTTGAGCCAGTTTGACGCTGAAGAGAAAATTATAAGAGCAGAGGATTTCAATGCAAGAGTAGATGTGCAGAATGAAATTTCTATTAACGTTCTGGGTAATTGAAATTATTTTGCGTGTGAATGATAATGGGGCAAGATTAACTGAACTCTGCACTCAGAATGGTTTGTGTGTATCTAACCCCTTTTTCAACCACAAGCGTATCCACACATATACTTGGGAAAATCGTACTCTGGGACAAAAGAGTAATAGATTTTGTTGTTTAAGATTAGCGTCTGAAACACTTAGTTGTTGACATTCGTGTGATCGGTACGGATATTGGCTCTGATCCTTGCTTGTGTCACGAGTGAAACTGAATGTTAGTTGGAGAAGGAATTGGCCCAGGATGGAAAGAATAAAGGTTGAAAGGCTCCCTGAAGATCATCCACGTTACTCAAATTTACCCAGAGAACGACTGAAGGAGCTGAAGAGGGATGCTGAAAAGAAGTGGACATGTTTTAAGAACTGTGTTGTCAGTATCGCTGAAGAGGTCTGTGGCACCACAATTGTGGGTAACATTAGAAGTGATACTTGGTGGAACAATGAGATTAAAGAAGCAGTAAAGGGAAAGAAGGAAGCATATTTGGGGATGCTTCAAGGTAGAGTTTCTAAGGATCAATATCGCTGTAAGGAGCGTGAGACAGCTAAGCTGGTTCGCCAGAGTAAAGCAAAAGATAGGAAGGAAAAGGTGGAAGGCATGAATTGGCTTTTGGAAAGATAGAAACACTTTCTAGAAGTACATAAGATATAGGAAAAATAAGGGAAATAAAATTTGAAGTTGTGTGAAGAATAAGAACAGAAAAAAGATATGGGAGGCCAATGAGTTAAGTCAAAGATGGAGCGAATACTTCTGTGAGGTACAGCAAGAAGCATTCGATGCATCTTAAACGTTATTTCTGGTGAAGCGCCCAGTTCAGTTCAACTAATACGCAATAAACTGCTGCAGTAACGGCAGAGAAGTTATAACATCTGGCGTCAGCAAAGACATTAGAAATCGTTTCAGCCCTCTTGAATGACATGTAAAACCAGCTGGTTATTGATTCATTTTCTCAAGGCTAACACATTCATTCATTTTCTAGGCAAACACTCAACTTCATATTATTCATTCATTTTCTAGGGCAACACTCAACTTCTAGCAGAAGTTACACCAGCCCTTGGAACCTAAAACGAGCAAAACACGCTACTATATTACAGACAGTTCATTTCGACCTGAATGTGACTAGTGATGCACAAAAAAGGAGTCTGATTGCGTTGTTTCTGTGAACATAGAAGTGAGGAATAAAATATTTCTTCCAGGGAGTTCATTCATCAGTCAAGCAAGCAAGCAAAAAAAAAAAAAATCCTTCACGAATGACTTCGAATTTTAGGTTGTCACTAGGCTCAAATCATTCGTTTGCATGGATCTCGTGTGTACGGTGTCGTACGCGAAGCAACTGTACACCAAGCGACCCTGTTATATTTTATCGTGGACGAAGCGACCCCGCTAATCGAATCATTTTAGTTATATATATATATATATATATATATATATATACACACAAATCGTAATCAAATTATTTACATCTAATTAATTAATTAATTACTTACATCAAGCTTTTTTATACTAAATGCAAGTTTTTAATATTATATATACAAATCGTAGTCAAATTATTTACATCTAATTAATTAAGTACTTACATCTGATTTTTTTAGCTTTTGTCCTTAAGTCCAACTTGATAACATAGCTAAACGCTTTCAGGCATTTTTAAGGTCTTTAGAATTTCTAAATTCGACCAGTGATGCACAAACAACAATTAAAAAAATCAGGAGAACTTGATCCAAAAAGGAAGAAAATGTATATACAAGTAGACCAACGCATTCGCAATATGATGGCGGAATTTGGAAATTCTAAAGACCTTAAAACATGCTTGAAAGCATTAAGCTATGTTACCAAGTTGAACTAAGGACAAACAAAATTCAGAAGATGTAAGTTGTAAGTACTTAATTAGATGTAAATAATTTGACTACGATAAGTCGATAAGTAAATATACATAAAATGATATTAAAAACTTGTATTTGGTATAAAAAACTTTATGTAATTAATTAATTAGATGTAAATAATTTGACTACGATAAGTCGATAAGTAAATATACATAAAATGATATTAAAAACTTGTATTTGGTATAAAAAACTTTATGTAATTAATTAATTAGATGTAAATAATTTGACTGCGATTTGTACATATAAGTAAAATGATTCAATAGCAGGGTCGCTTCGTCCACGATGGAATATAAAAGGGTCGCTTCCACCAGCACGTAATCGTGTGTACGACCAAAGCGCTTTCAAGGCCACAGCTCTTCCTGGCAAACTGCCAAAAAAAAAAAAAAAAGAAAAGTGAGCTCTCCATTTTTTTTTTTTTTTTAGTGTGGGGATTTACTGACCATCAAGTAAGACAAACACAACATCCGCGTCTCATGAGGATCCGAACCCGGACCCATCTCGCACGAATGGTCACAAGCCAACGCTTAGACCACTGCGTCACCGGAGCAGCGATGAATGAATTGCACAAAGCCAGCTCGTGACGAACGATTCGGGCACACAGTTAAAACCAATGGCATTTACGTATCATTTCCGATTTATGAGTTCCACAATTATTATTTCCTAGCTGACTGCTCACTCACATAACCGGTTGACCAGTGGCGGCTCGTGGTTGGAAAAATAGGTGAAGAGGTAAACGAGCAGTATGAAAAGATATATACTGTCTACAATGAAAATCCCTTAATGAGGACTTACTTATTTTTTGTATATTAAATCAATTTTTCTTCCTTTTAAAGATGCAAATTTGTCGATTATGTCGTCATAAGATGGTTGTTTCTTCGTGAGCATCAATAAAATGTCTTCCTGAATAGAAATATTTGCCAGAGAAGCAAGTCTATCTTGGGAACTAGTGTTTCTTCAGCAAGTTTGTATTCTTTTAAGAAAACTTGTTTCCACTGGTACACTTGTAGATGGAATTGTTAAACTGAGGAAAACCAATTTACAATCTTCTGTAAAAATGTCTTTGTCTCCGTAAAACACTCGAAGGAGTTCTTGAGTCAATATATTCCCTAATTTTTCATCGGCATATACAAGACTCAGTTCATTTTTAAGGCGCTGGTGTTTAGTAAATATGTTTCCGTAAAAATGTAGATTTTCAAGAGCGTGAGTGGGAAAGCATGCATTAAATTATTCGAATTCGGTTGTGTCAGCAAGTCAGACAAATTGAAGTTTCTTACAGTCTTGAAATCTTATATCCATTTCCATAAGAATGTGGTCCAAAATTTCAAAATACAATTGTTTATCATTTTTAAAAATTGTTTCCTGTGTAAGAGCAGCATATTCCGGTGCTTATTTCTGTGATTTTGTTAGCTTTTCCAAACTGTGTTGCAAATAACTCATCGTTACTTTTATGGCTCAAAATTTCACGAGTTTTTTTGTTTGTTTTTTATTTAAGTTACACAGTAGTTTATGTTTAGTTATTTTTTCTTCAAAAGTTCGAATAATAGATCGGTGGAGCCAAAAATGTAAATTCGAAAGTGTTCATATCATTCAAAAACCCTTCGGCAAGATGAACTGATTTTTTGTCTGATTATTCGCTATTCGTCAGAAATCCGAACACTTCCTTCAATTTATCCCAATCTTCAATAACTACACTTACTAATTTCGAAGTGGAGGACCATCGAGTTTCTGTTATGGTTGGTCTGCATCTTGCGGTTGTATGTATAAGTGTATAAGACCGCTTCGCAGAATGGTGAACAAACGAAGCAATTCCACTGAGGCTTGCAAAAAGTATTCGACACTTAGAAATTTTAGAAAAACTCTGGTGTAATACAAGATTCAAACGATGAACTAAGCATTGAACAAAAACAGCTTGAGAAGCTTTATCCTTGACTTTTTTTCTGTAGCCCATTTAAGTGTCCAGACATTATGCTTGCCCCATCGTAACATTGTCCTATTTATTTGTGTTGGTAATCAGACTGTTCCAAAATTTTGTCTAGCATTTTGTATAAAGCTCCTGGCGTTCTATCTTCATTCACATCATGGAAACCCAAAAATCCCTCAACCAATACACCTTCTGAATCAACAATCAAAAATTATTTAATTTTTGACGTGATCGTTTATATATTCAGAAATACATTCAATTAATTCATTTTGAATAGTTTTTTATCCTTTCGTATTGATTTTTAATTTCTAAAGAACTTCATATCAACAATGAAAGTAATTCAATGAAATTTCCACGATTTATCGAGCCCATGCTTTCGTCATGGCCATGGAATGCTAGTTCTTGTTTGCTCAAATACAGTATAGACTAATACTGCATCAATCACTGTCTGCAGGAAAAGTCTATTTAAACTAACGTTTTCGTTAAAATGCGTTTTCAAAAGCCTAACATTCTTCCTCAGGGCATCGGCAATGGTGTTTTGAATTTTTTCGAAATTACTTAACATTAATCCGCATTTCAGGCATAACGAAGTAAATTTCTCCGTCATTTTTATCCGCGCCAGGATTCGAACCCGGGTCCACTCATTCCGGAATAAGTTGCTCTACCAATTGAGCTACGCGGACATTTTATTCTGATTCCTATCTGCCTTTATGTTGTGTGCGTCCTTCTGGCAGGTACGTCACATCTCCTGGTACGTTACATCATCTCCCCCCCCTTTTTTTTTTCGAAGTGCTGCTCTTATTTTTCCTATCTCGCGGTGTGGAAATAACATCACACCATTGCGAGATTGTGAACGGTCGGGTCATCCGGATAATTCGGGCGCCATTATAACGAAGTAAATTTCTCCGTCATTTTTATCCGCGCCAGGATTCGAACCCGGGTCCACTCATTCCGGAATAAGTTGCTCTACCAATTGAGCTACGCGGACATTTTATTCTGATTCTTATCTGCCTTTATGTCGTGTGCGTCCTTCTGGCAGGTACGTCACATCTCCTGGTACGTTACACAGGTGTTCGCTAGAATCCCGATGTTTATGAAGTGACCGTGTTACGCTTAATAAATCTGAGAATCCGTCTTTATTCCACGCCGAATGTTTATTACTAAAAAGTAAGCAGGGCCAAAAAAAAAATTAACACAGAAGTGCTGCAAATCCATTTATATTCAGTAAACCAACAACTTTTTAAAATTAATATTGTTAGATTTACCGCTCTTCTTGATTTCGTTCTTGGCAACAATTGTCAGTGAATCCGTTGGTCGTCCTTGAAGCAAAATGTCTCTTTTATCTTCATCTTTCCACAGAGTAAATGGAGTTTGCAATAAATTACAAACAATGTCGTCCACAGGATGCATACTAAAAACTATCACTATAAGTCAAATTGTACACAAACCTAAAATATCAGTTAAAGCTTTCAGCAAATAATAACAAAGCACGAAAGAACAAATTCCTTTCGGAAAATAATGTACCACAGCATTACAAGGGAAAAAAAGCCCTAGCAGATTGCATGGTACCCTGGTAGTCCGCCCACTCCACCGTGATCTCTCACGACTTTACGCTCAAAAACTGAAAGATGCAGAGGTAAAGCGCGTGAAGCTGAAACACTTCACGTGAGCGAGAAGATTGGGGAAGGTGACGTCACGGTTACCATGGCAACTTGGCGGACAACTGCAGACTTCCAAGCATTCTCATTTCGGCTCTTCACTTGCACAGTTTTGCATATAAGGATTTGTTTTCCGTATTGAGCGCGCCATGTGAATTAATATCTATTCAAAATTTTGAGTATTTTGGAACTGAATAAAGGCAAAAAAGAATATATTATAAAAAAATACTGAATAAAACTTTATTTTGAGTAGAATAGGTGAAGAGGCACTTCACCTACTTCACCTGAAAAGCCGCCACTGCGGTTGACACTTATTAATTCTCGAAGTTACCTTTCTTCATGGGAATTAGTTTCCGAACCCACGTGGGCTCAAGAAATTTAAAGGAGCTGCGATTTCAGTGTGTGTCGTAGTAATGGCGGATTAAATTATCATTCACAGCGATAACAGCGAACCATTCACGGTCAGAGCCGGATCCGGGACGGAGGGCGATAGGCGCTATATATTGCCTTGGGGCCAACTATTACCAAGGGCCCAGGTGGCATGCCTGGGCAAATAATACACGCCGCCCCGGTGTCCCAGTGATCCGGGTTCGAATCCCGGTGAGGCATGGATGTTGTGTTTGTCTTGCGGCACTGGCTCTCTCCCTTCCCTGGAACCAGTGATTCTAAATTAGAGACGGGCGACTGCTTATAGCCCATTCAGTTGCTCACGGTGGTCGTTAAACCTCCAATAAAAAAAATATATAATACACAGAGAGGTTTATAAAAAAGATTTACTTTTGTCTCGTACAATTTCCACTTGGTTAGAAATAGGCTGGAAGACGAACAGATTTCAATACAGTGAGTGATTCACGAAGGGTTAAGGTTTCATGTCGTTGTGTATAGCGGGGCTGTCGTGACACAGTTTCAGCTTTTTCACTGCCATCCACTGACACCTCCTAATTTACACTTCGAACCGTTAATGGTCGAAGTTCCCCGTGGCTTCACGTTGCATAACAAAAAAAAGTGCACTGAATTTATAATAATAAATCAACAGAAAATCCAAGACAAAAATCTAGAAATCTTAAGCTTTTAAATGTTTTTATGAGAACAATGGGAAATAGTGATTTATTATGAAAAGTCTGCTATAATTTATTAGTTAGAAATATATATTGAAAACGTATTAATTAACACAAGCATACTGCTACAGTTTTGTGTTTTAACGGATTCATTGATTCCTCGTATACAAGTTCATCGGAGGACTTATTAGCCTATGGGCCCACAAAGGTCTTAATGCGGCCCTGTTCACGATACAGTCATTCATTGTCAACTAATTGTTCACAAATAGTCCATCACTAGAACATAGCATATACACTACATTGAAAAATGTCACCGGACACCCCTTAAAAAGCAAATGAACGGATCCGCTGCGTTGTTAAGATGCGCGGTAAAGCTGCAAACGGTATAAAAACAAGCCTGCAGCTCACCACGATCATATCGCACTGTGAGGTTGAGTGAAAATGTTGCGGCCGGAGAGAACTGACTTTGAGAAAGGAAAGATTGTTGGGTGTAATATCAGTGGGTTGTCCATGAGAGAAACCGAGAGGCGTTTAGTTATACCCGTCAACTATTTTGGATGTACTAAATAATTGGAAGACACATGGAGTGCCTGAAGCAGCAAAACGTACCGGCGGACCAAAGAAAATCGGTGATAGAGGACGTCGAAGCCTCGGGAGAGACGTTACAGCTAATCGACGGAGTACGGCTCAAGACCTCAGTGTACAGGCGAGTAAAAATGCTGGAACCTCGCTATATGTACACGTACCATTCGCAGAGAACTTCACTCCATGGGATACCGTGGTCGTGCGGCAGCTCATAAGCCTTTCATCTCCACTCGGAATGCGTTTAGCGCGGTGTAAAGAACATTTATCGTGGACCGTAGATCAATGGAAACGAGTCTTATGGACTGATGAATCCAGATACACGATCCATCAGTCTGATGGCCGTGTGAGGGTATGGCGGCAGCCGGAGAAACGCTATTTACCACAGTGTACTCTTCCTATGGTCAAGTTTGAAGCTGGCAGTGTACTCGTGTGGGGGTGTTTTTCGTGGAATGGTCCCGGCCCATTGGTTATCGTGGACAAACCTATTAATAAGCACGTCTACTTCGATATTCTGGACAATTATGCCCTACCAACTCTGTGGCAATACTATGGAACAGTGCCGTGTTGGTACCAGCAGGATAATGCACTGAGCCATAAAGCAAGGACTGTTACAGCGTGGTTTGACGATAATTCCGTATAATTTGTGGACTGGCCGGCATAGAGCCAGGATCTTAATCCCATGGATAAAGATCCTGGCTCTATAACGCTTATGGGATGAATTAGAGCGCCGCATAAGAAGTTTGGAACCAAGGTCTACTACTAACCAACAGTTAGCGGCAGCATTATGTACTGAATGGAAGCGCATACCTATCGCTGTGCTCTAAAACCTTGTCGAAAGCATGTCTCGAAAGGTCAGTGATTGCATTAAGGCCAAAGGTAGACCACCGTACTAATGTACTGTATGTCAATAAATGCTATGTTGTGTTTCTCTTCTAGGTGTCCGGTGATTTTTGTCAAGGTAGTGTACCTTCGATGTGTTCAGCAAATGAGTCGGCGTTATTCCACAAGAAAATGAAACGCATCTTAACAAATCAGAGGGTATTAAAACGTGCTCTATCACTACGTTAAGATACTTTTAAGATACTCTTTGGCTGACGTGAGGTGAACCCGTGTCCTAATCTACAGACAGTGCTGAAAGACAAATTGTTGATTAATGACGTAAAGCAGTGAAGAACAGGATCATGATAGAATTAAAAGGCATGGATGAATCCTTATCACCGGGATGAGTTATTAATCGCTTTTCGGTGGACACACAAATTGTTCAACAGAACTTCTTTCATGAAAAATAAGGAGATTTGAAATACAGCATGAATGTGATTCAAACAACGCAGTTTTGGAACATTGTATGTCGGAGAACAATTTGTGCATTCAATTGTATTTGCATATGTTACTTTGCCATGATTTCTGTTTCGCAGCACATTGCTGTTCAAAGCTTTAGTTCTGTTAAAGATATTCCCATTCTGTAAACTGATTTGGCTTCTGCTTGAAGTGTGCTTTACAATTATATATATACACTGAAGAGCAATTGAATTAGAGATACCTGTCTAGTAACGTGTAGCACCACCTTTCGCCCTGAAGACGGCGGCGATTCGTCTCGGCATGGACTCGAGAAGACACCGGAAACCATACGGATCCACGACCCCTGAACAAGCTCGCACAGTTCACGAATATTTGATGGAGGAGGTCAGAGCCTCAAACATCTCTCTCGATGGCATCCCAGATGTGCTCGATGGGATTGAGGTCAGGTGACCTAGCTGGCCAAGGAAGCGAGGTCACGTCGGTGGAGTGTTCATCCAACCATTCGGATACAATTCGGGAGAGATGGCACGGTGCATTGTCTTGTTGCAGGACGAGGTCCCCAGTGGGATGCTGAAGATGCACAAACGAGAGCAAATGGTCGTACAGGATATCCCGGTAACGTTGACCTGTGAGGGACGATGTCACACACGTACCAGGGATCCCATTTGAGTCCACGTAAAGAGTCCCCAGACGAGAATGCCACCCCCATCAGCTTGAAGAGTACCCTGCTGGCAAGAAGGATCCATCGCTTCATATGGTTTGCGCCATACTCATATTCTACCATCCGCATGTACCAACGTGAATCTCGACTCATTAGTCCAGGCAACATTTTTCTACATGTCTAGGGTCCAGTGGCGATGTTCCCGCGCCCATGCTAATATTTGCACCCTGTGATGTGCGGTCAGCAGCGGTACCCTCGTGGGACGATGGCTTCTGTACCCCATAGCGAGGAGATGGTTCTGGATGGTGTGGTTGCTTACACGTTTTTGTGCACCAGCGTTAACTTGCCGAGTGATTTCTTGCTCTGTGGCCCGTCTATCCGCTGTTACAATGCGAGC
This sequence comes from Macrothele yani, assembly GCA_039090855.1. NCBI lineage: Eukaryota > Metazoa > Arthropoda > Arachnida > Araneae > Macrothelidae > Macrothele > Macrothele yani. Next base: position 61,551,742 of record CM077028.1, read on the forward strand.
TAGCCGACGATGACCCCGCTCATCCACACGCTATTGTCCACGGCAGTTGTCCCTTGCAAGTATGGTTTTACCGGATTCGATGTACTGACGGTGCACCCGCGACATATTGGCTCGTGAAAATCCCACTACCTGCACGACTTCCGAGATGGAGTGACCCATCCGTCGGGCCCCGATAATTTGCCCATGATCAAATGCGCTTAGATCCTTCGTCTTACCCATACTGCGTCCGTCTCTTACCCCTTATATTGTCGGATCGCTGCATACATCATGTCGTTTACGTTTACAGGGCCGCCCAAAGCGCCACATTTGCATAACGCCAGCTGTCTCTAATTCAATTGCTCTTCAGTGTGTGTATATATATATATATATATATAGAGAGAGAGAGAGAGAGAGAGAGATTTATAAAAACAGCTTTACTTTTGTCTCGTATGATTCCTACTTGATCAGAAACAGAGGCTGGAAGACGAACAAATTTCAAGATAGTGACTCATCAAGGGTAAAGGTTTTATGTCGCTATGTACAGCGAAGTGGGCAAGATAGTTTCAGCTATTTCACTACCATCCACCCGCACTTCCCAATTTGCACTTGGAATCATTAATGGTCGAAATCCTTTATGGCTTCACATTACATAACAAGAAAGATGTATAAGAAAAGTATACAATGCTAAATCATTAGAAAATACAAGACAAAATCTAGGAATCTTAAGCTTTTAACTAATGTTCTTGTGAGAACAGTGGAAAATATAATAATTTTTATGAAAACTCTGCAGGTAATTTATTAGTTTGGAGAATGCACTACTTATTAATTATCAATATATTGCTACCATTTCGTGTTTTAATGGTCTTCATAATGATTCTCCGTCATAAGTTCTTTGGGGGCCTTATGAGAAAAATGAAAAATACAGTAACTTATTATGAAAACACTGCAGACAATTTAGTAGTTACAATTTCGTGTTTTAACGGACCTCATTAACGATTTCCCGTTATAAGTTCTTGGGGGAGGGGGGGCACTCAAATGTTATAGCCTAGTGGCCCACTGAGGCCTTAATCAGCCACTGGCAAGCCGTAACCAAGTTCATTGTACTAACTAATGCACCCGTGCTAGTTGGCGGGGAACAGGCAATCCGGTCAGTTAATGCATTCAGTTATTACATTCTGGTCAATTTTTTTAAAATTTAAAATCAATTGTGGAGAGAACGCTGATAAAAATGGGGAGGGGGAGGTTAGAAAAAATAAGGGTTCCAATTCAAGTTGTAACTTCAACTGCATTAGTAAGAAAGGCTGAGAAAATAAAACTTTTTGCCGAAGTGGTTTTGATGCTTGCCCAGCTCATTGGGTTAGACAAGCATTGCCCATGGCCGTTTAGAGGGAATATTGCTGACAGAGCTGCGCGACTCGTTTCTACTGCATTAGTAAGAGAAGTTGAGAAAATAAAATTGTTTTGCCCAAGTGGTTTTGATGCCTGCCCAGCTCATTGGGTTAGGCAGGCGTTGCCCATGGCCGCTTAGAGGGAATATTGCTGACAGAGCTGAGCGACTCATTTTTACTGCATTAGTAAGAGAAGCTGAGAAAATAAAATTGTTTTGCCCAAGTGGTTTTGATGCCTGCCCAGCTCATTGGGCTAAGCGGGCATTGCCCATGGCCGCTTAGAGGGAATATTGCTGACAGAGCTGCGCGACTCGTTTCTACTGCATTAGTAAGAGAAGCTGAGAAAATAAAATTGTTTTGCCCAAGTGGTTTTGATGCCTGCCCAGCTCATTGGGCTAAGCGGGCATTGCCCATGGCCGCTTAGAGGGAATATTGCTGACAGAGCTGCGCGACTCGTTTCTACTGCATTAGTAAGAGAAGCTGAGAAAATAAAATTGTTTTGCCCAAGTGGTTTTGATGCCTGCCCAGCTCATTGGGTTAGGCGGGCATTGCCCATGGCCGCTTAGAGGGAATATTGCTGACAGAGCTGCGCGACTCATTTTTACTGCATTAGTAAGAGAAGCTGAGAAAATAAAATTGTTTTGCCCAAGTGGTTTTGATGCCTGCCCAGCTCATTGGGCTAAGCGGGCATTGCCCATGGCCGCTTAGAGGGAATATTGCTGACAGAGCTGCGCGACTCATTTTTACTGCATTAGTAAGAGAAGCTGAGAAAATAAAATTGTTTTGCCCAAGTGGTTTTGATGCCTGCCCAGCTCATTGGGTTAGGCGGGCATTGCCCATGGCCGCTTAGAGGGAATATTGCTGACAGAGCTGCGCGACTCGTTTCTACTGCATTAGTAAGAGAAGCTGAGAAAATAAAATTGTTTTGCCCAAGTGGTTTTGATGCCTGCCCAGCTCATTGGGTTAGGCGGGCATTGCTCATGGCCGTTTAGAGGTAATATTGCTGACAGAGCTGCGCGACTCGTTTCTACTGCATTAGTAAGAGAAGCTGAGAAAATAAAATTGTTTTGCCCAAGTGGTTTTGATGCCTGCCCAGCTCATTGGGTTAGGCAAGCATTGCTCTTAGCCGTTTAGAGGGAATATTGCTGACAGAGCTGAGCGACTCGTTTCTACTGCATTAGTAAGAGAAGCTGAGAAAATAAAATTGTTTTGCCCAAGTGGTTTTGATGCCTGCCCAGCTCATTGGGTTAGGCAAGCATTGCACTTAGCCGCTTAGAGGGAATATTGCTGACAGAGCTGAGAGACTCGTTTCTACTGCATTAGTAAGAGAAGCTGAGAAAATAAAATTGTTTTGCCCAAGTGGTTTTGATGCCTGCCCAGCTCATTGGGTTAGGCAAGCATTGCACTTAGCCGCTTAGAGGAATATTGCTGACAGAGCTGAGAGACTCGTTTCTACTGCATTAGTAAGAGAAGCTGAGAAAATAAAATTGTTTTGCCCAAGTGGTTTTGATGCCTGCCCAGCTCATTGGGCTAAGCGGGCATTGCCCATGGCCGCTTAGAGGGAATATTGCTGACAGAGCTGCGCGACTCATTTTTACTGCATTAGTAAGAGAAGCTGAGAAAATAAAATTGTTTTGCCCAAGTGGTTTTGATGCCTGCCCAGCTCATTGGGCTAAGCGGGCATTGCCCATGGCCGCTTAGAGGGAATATTGCTGACAGAGCTGCGCGACTCGTTTCTACTGCATTAGTAAGAGAAGTTGAGAAAATAAAATTGTTTTGCCCAAGTGGTTTTGATGCCTGCCCAGTTCATTGGGTTAAGCGGGCATTGCCCATGGCCGCTTAGAGGGAATATTGCTGACAGAGCTGCGCGACTCGTTTTTACTGCATTAGTAAGAGAAACTGAGAAAATAAAATTGTTTTGCCCAAGTGGTTTTGATGCCTGCCCAGTTCATTGGGTTAAGCGGGCATTGCCCATGGCCGCTTAGAGGGAATATTGCTGACAGAGCTGCGCGACTCGTTTTTACTGCATTAGTAAGAGAAACTGAGAAAATAAAATTGTTTTGCCCAAGTGGTTTTGATGCCTGCCCAGCTCATTGGGTTAGGCAAGCATTGCCCATGGCCGCTTAGAGGAAATATTGCTGACAGAGCTGCGCGACTCATTTTTACTGCATTAGTAAGAGAAGCTGAGAAAATAAAATTGTTTTGCCCAAGTGGTTTTGATGCCTGCCCAGCTCATTGGGCTAAGCGGGCATTGCCCATGGCCGCTTAGAGGGAATATTGCTGACAGAGCTGCGCGACTCGTTTCTACTGCATTAGTAAGAGAAGTTGAGAAAATAAAATTGTTTTGCCCAAGTGGTTTTGATGCCTGCCCAGTTCATTGGGTTAAGCGGGCATTGCCCATGGCCGCTTAGAGGGAATATTGCTGACAGAGCTGCGCGACTCGTTTTTACTGCATTAGTAAGAGAAGTTGAGAAAATAAAATTGTTTTGCCCAAGTGGTTTTGATGCCTGCCCAGTTCATTGGGTTAAGCGGGCATTGCCCATGGCCGCTTAGAGGGAATATTGCTGACAGAGCTGCGCGACTCGTTTTTACTGCATTAGTAAGAGAAGCTGAGAAAATAAAATTGTTTTGCCCAAGTGGTTTTGATGCCTGCATAGCTGATTGGGTTAAGCGGGCATTGCCCATGGCCGCTTAGAGGGAATATTGCTGACAGAGCTGCGCGACTCGTTTCTACTGCATTAGTAAGAGAAGTTGAGAAAATAAAATTGTTTTGCCCAAGTGGTTTTGATGCCTGCCCAGTTCATTGGGTTAAGCGGGCATTGCCCATGGCCGCTTAGAGGGAATATTGCTGACAGAGCTGCGCGACTCATTTTTACTGCATTAGTAAGAGAAGCTGAGAAAATAAAATTGTTTTGCCCAAGTGGTTTTGATGCCTGCCCAGCTCATTGGGCTAAGCGGGCATTGCCCATGGCCGCTTAGAGGGAATATTGCTGACAGAGCTGCGCGACTCGTTTCTACTGCATTAGTAAGAGAAGTTGAGAAAATAAAATTGTTTTGCCCAAGTGGTTTTGATGCCTGCCCAGTTCATTGGGTTAAGCGGGCATTGCCCATGGCCGCTTAGAGGGAATATTGCTGACAGAGCTGCGCGACTCGTTTTTACTGCATTAGTAAGAGAAGTTGAGAAAATAAAATTGTTTTGCCCAAGTGGTTTTGATGCCTGCCCAGTTCATTGGGTTAAGCGGGCATTGCCCATGGCCGCTTAGAGGGAATATTGCTGACAGAGCTGCGCGACTCGTTTTTACTGCATTAGTAAGAGAAGCTGAGAAAATAAAATTGTTTTGCCCAAGTGGTTTTGATGCCTGCATAGCTGATTGGGTTAAGCGGGCATTGCCCATGGCCGCTTAGAGGGAATATTGCTGACAGAGCTGCGCGACTCGTTTCTACTGCATTAGTAAGAGAAGCTGAGAAAATAAAATTGTTTTGCCCAAGTGGTTTTGATGCCTGCCCAGCTCATTGGGTTAAGCGGGCATTGCCCATGGCCGCTTAGAGGGAATATTGCTGACAGAGCTGCGCGACTCGTTTCTACTGCATTAGTAAGAGAAGCTGAGAAAATAAAATTGTTTTGCCCAAGTGGTTTTGATGCCTGCCCAGCTCATTGGGCTAAGCGGGCATTGCCCATGGCCGCTTAGAGGGAATATTGCTGACAGAGCTGCGCGACTCATTTTTACTGCATTAGTAAGAGAAGCTGAGAAAATAAAATTGTTTTGCCCAAGTGGTTTTGATGCCTGCCCAGCTCATTGGGCTAAGCGGGCATTGCCCATGGCCGCTTAGAGGGAATATTGCTGACAGAGCTGCGCGACTCGTTTCTACTGCATTAGTAAGAGAAGTTGAGAAAATAAAATTGTTTTGCGTAAGTGGTTTTGATGCCTGCCCAGCTCATTAGGTTAGGCGGGCATGGCCGTTTAGAGGGAATATTGCTGACAGAGCTGTGCGACTCGTTTCTACTGCATTAGTAAGAGAAACTGAGAAAATAAAATTGTTTTGCCCAAGTGGTTTTGATGCCTGCCCAGCTCATTGGGCTAAGCGGGCATTGCCCATGGCCGCTTAGAGGGAATATTGCTGACAGAGCTGCGCGACTCATTTTTACTGCATTAGTAAGAGAAGCTGAGAAAATAAAATTGTTTTGCTCAAGTGGTTTTGATGCCTGCCCAGCTCATTGGGCTAAGCGGGCATTGCCCATAGCCGCTTAGAGGGAATATTGCTGACAGAGCTGCGCGACTCGTTTCTACTGCATTAGTAAGAGAAGCTGAGAAAATAAAATTGTTTTGCCCAAGTGGTTTTGATGCCTGCCCAGCTCATTGGGTTAGGCAAGCATTGCACTTAGCCGCTTAGAGCGAATATTGCTGACAGAGCTGCGCGACTCGTTTCTACTGCATTAGTAAGAGAAGTTGAGAAAATAAAATTGTTTTGCCCAAGTGGTTTTGATGCCTGCCCAGTTCATTGGGTTAAGCGGGCATTGCCCAAGGCCGCTTAGAGGGAATATTGCTGACAGAGCTGCGCGACTCGTTTTTACTGCATTAGTAAGAGAAGCTGAGAAAATAAAATTGTTTTGCCCAAGTGGTTTTGATGCCTGCCCAGCTGATTGGGTTAAGCGGGCATTGCCCATGGTCAATTAGAGGGAATATTGCTGACAGAGCTGCGCGACTCGTTTCTACTGCATTAGTAAGAGAAGCTGAGAAAATAAAATTGTTTTGCCCAAGTGGTTTTGATGCCTGCCCAGCTCATTGGGTTAGGCAAGCATTGCACTTAGCCGCTTAGAGGGAATATTGCTGACAGAGCTGCGCGACTCGTTTCTACTGCATTAGTAAGAGAAGTTGAGAAAATAAAATTGTTTTGCCCAAGTGGTTTTGATGCCTGCCCAGCTCATTGGGTTAGGCAAGCATTGCACTTAGCCGCTTAGAGGGAATATTGCTGACAGAGCTGCGCGACTCGTTTCTACTGCATTAGTAAGAGAAGTTGAGAAAATAAAATTGTTTTGCCCAAGTGGTTTTGATGCCTGCCCAGCTCATTGGGTTAGGCAAGCATTGCACTTAGCCGCTTAGAGGGAATATTGCTGACAGAGCTGCGCGACTCGTTTCTACTGCATTAGTAAGAGAAGTTGAGAAAATAAAATTGTTTTGCCCAAGTGGTTTTGATGCCTGCCCAGTTCATTGGGTTAAGCGGGCATTGCCCATAGCCGCTTAGAGGGAATATTGCTGACAGAGCTGCGCGACTCGTTTTTACTGCATTAGTAAGAGAAGCTGAGAAAATAAAATTGTTTTGCCCAAGTGGTTTTGATGCCTGCCCAGCTGATTGGGTTAAGCGGGCATTGCCCATGGTCAATTAGAGGGAATATTGCTGACAGAGCTGCGCGACTCGTTTCTACTGCATTAGTAAGAGAAGCTGAGAAAATAAAATTGTTTTGCCCAAGTGGTTTTGATGCCTGCCCAGCTCATTGGGCTAAGCGGGCATTGCCCATGGCCGCTTAGAGGGAATATTGCTGACAGAGCTGCGCGACTCGTTTTTACTGCATTAGTAAGAGAAACTGAGAAAATAAAATTGTTTTGCCCAAGTGGTTTTGATGCCTGCCCAGTTCATTGGGTTAAGCGGGCATTGCCCAAGGCCGCTTAGAGGGAATATTGCTGACAGAGCTGCGCGACTCGTTTCTACTGCATTAGTAAGAGAAGCTGAGAAAATAAAATTGTTTTGCCCAAGTGGTTTTGATGCCTGCCCAGTTCATTGGGTTAAGCGGGCATTGCCCTTAGCCGCTTAGAGGGAATATTGCTGACAGAGCTGCGCGACTCGTTTTTACTGCATTAGTAAGAGAAACTGAGAAAATAAAATTGTTTTGCCCAAGTGGTTTTGATGCCTGCCCAGCTCATTGGGCTAAGCGGGCATTGCCCATGGCCGCTTAGAGGGAATATTGCTGACAGAGCTGCGCGACTCATTTTTACTGCATTAGTAAGAGAAGCTGAGAAAATAAAATTGTTTTGCCCAAGTGGTTTTGATGCCTGCCCAGCTCATTGGGCTAAGCGGGCATTGCCCTTAGCCGCTTAGAGGGAATATTGCTGACAGAGCTGCGCGACTCGTTTCTACTGCATTAGTAAGAGAAGTTGAGAAAATAAAATTGTTTTGCCCAAGTGGTTTTGATGCCTGCCCAGTTCATTGGGTTAAGCGGGCATTGCCCAAGGCCGCTTAGAGGGAATATTGCTGACAGAGCTGCGCGACTCGTTTTTACTGCATTAGTAAGAGAAACTGAGAAAATAAAATTGTTTTGCCCAAGTGGTTTTGATGCCTGCCCAGTTCATTGGGTTAAGCGGGCATTGCCCATGGCCGCTTAGAGGGAACATTGCTGACAGAGCTGCGCGACTCGTTTTTACTGCATTAGTAAGAGAAACTGAGAAAATAAAATTGTTTTGCCCAAGTGGTTTTGATGCCTGCCCAGTTCATTGGGCTAAGCGGGCATTGCCCATGGCCGCTTAGAGGGAATATTGCTGACAGAGCTGCGCGACTCGTTTTTACTGCATTAGTAAGAGAAGCTGAGAAAATAAAATTGTTTTGCCCAAGTGGTTTTGATGCCTGCATAGCTGATTGGGTTAAGCGGGCATTGCCCATGGCCGCTTAGAGGGAATATTGCTGACAGAGCTGCGCGACTCGTTTCTACTGCATTAGTAAGAGAAGCTGAGAAAATAAAATTGTTTTGCCCAAGTGGTTTTGATGCCTGCCCAGCTCATTGGGTTAGGCGGGCATTGCCCATGGCCGCTTAGAGGGAATATTGCTGACAGAGCTGCGCGACTCGTTTCTACTGCATTAGTAAGAGAAGCTGAGAAAATAAAATTGTTTTGCCCAAGTGGTTTTGATGCCTGCCCAGCTCATTGGGTTAAGCGGGCATTGCCCATGGCCGCTTAGAGGGAATATTGCTGACAGAGCTGCGCGACTCGTTTCTACTGCATTAGTAAGAGAAGTTGAGAAAATAAAATTGTTTTGCGTAAGTGGTTTTGATGCCTGCCCAGCTCATTAGGTTAGGCGGGCATGGCCGTTTAGAGGGAATATTGCTGACAGAGCTGTGCGACTCGTTTCTACTGCATTAGTAAGAGAAGTTGAGAAAATAAAATTGTTTTGCCCAAGTGGTTTTGATGCCTGCCCAGCTCATTGGGTTAGGCGGGCATGGCCGTTTAGAGGGAATATTGCTGACAGAGCTGCGCGACTCGTTTCTACTGCATTAGTAAGAGAAGCTGAGAAAATAAAATTGTTTTGCCCAAGTGGTTTTGATGCCTGCCCAGTTCATTGGGTTAAGCGGGCATTGCCCAAGGCCGCTTAGAGGGAATATTGCTGACAGAGCTGCGCGACTCGTTTTTACTGCATTAGTAAGAGAAGCTGAGAAAATAAAATTGTTTTGCCCAAGTGGTTTTGATGCCTGCCCAGCTGATTGGGTTAAGCGGGCATTGCCCATGGTCAATTAGAGGGAATATTGCTGACAGAGCTGCGCGACTCGTTTCTACTGCATTAGTAAGAGAAGTTGAGAAAATAAAATTGTTTTGCCCAAGTGGTTTTGATGCCTGCCCAGTTCATTGGGTTAAGCGGGCATTGCCCATGGCCGCTTAGAGGGAATATTGCTGACAGAGCTGCGCGACTCGTTTCTACTGCATTAGTAAGAGAAGCTGAGAAAATAAAATTGTTTTGCCCAAGTGGTTTTGATGCCTGCATAGCTGATTGGGTTAAGCGGGCATTGCCCATGGCCGCTTAGAGGGAATATTGCTGACAGAGCTGCGCGACTCGTTTCTACTGCATTAGTAAGAGAAGCTGAGAAAATAAAATTGTTTTGCCCAAGTGGTTTTGATGCCTGCCCAGCTCATTGGGTTAGGCAAGCATTGCTCTTAGCCGCTTAGAGGGAATATTGCTGACAGAGCTGAGCGACTAGTTTCTACTGCATTAGCAAGAGAAGCTGAGAAAATAAAATTGTTTTGCCCAAGTGGTTTTGATGCCTGCCCAGCTCATTGGGTTAGGCAAGCATTGCTCTTAGCCGCTTAGAGGGAATATTGCTGACAGAGCTGAGCGACTCGTTTCTACTGCATTAGTAAGAGAAACTGAGAAAATAAAATTGTTTTGCCCAAGTGGTTTTGATGCCTGCCCAGCTCATTGGGTTAGGCAAGCATTGCACTTAGCCGCTTAGAGGGAATATTGCTGACAGAGCTGCGCGACTCGTTTCTACTGCATTAGTAAGAGAAACTGAGAAAATAAAATTGTTTTGCCCAAGTGGTTTTGATGCCTGCCCAGCTCATTGGGTTAGGCAAGCATTGCACTTAGCCGCTTAGAGGGAATATTGCTGACAGAGCTGCGCGACTCGTTTCTACTGCATTAGTAAGAGAAACTGAGAAAATAAAATTGTTTTGCCCAAGTGGTTTTGATGCCTGCCCAGCTCATTGGGTTAGGCAAGCATTGCACTTAGCCGCTTAGAGGGAATATTGCTGACAGAGCTGCGCGACTCGTTTCTACTGCATTAGTAAGAGAAACTGAGAAAATAAAATTGTTTTGCCCAAGTGGTTTTGATGCCTGCCCAGCTCATTGGGTTAGGCAAGCATTGCACTTAGCCGCTTAGAGGGAATATTGCTGACAGAGCTGCGCGACTCGTTTCTACTGCATTAGTAAGAGAAACTGAGAAAATAAAATTGTTTTGCCCAAGTGGTTTTGATGCCTGCCCAGTTCATTGGGCTAAGCGGGCATTGCCCATGGCCGCTTAGAGGGAATATTGCTGACAGAGCTGCGCGACTCGTTTTTACTGCATTAGTAAGAGAAGCTGAGAAAATAAAATTGTTTTGCCCAAGTGGTTTTGATGCCTGCATAGCTGATTGGGTTAAGCGGGCATTGCCCATGGCCGCTTAGAGGGAATATTGCTGACAGAGCTGCGCGACTCGTTTCTACTGCATTAGTAAGAGAAGCTGAGAAAATAAAATTGTTTTGCCCAAGTGGTTTTGATGCCTGCCCAGCTCATTGGGTTAAGCGGGCATTGCCATGGCCGCTTAGAGGGAATATTGCTGACAGAGCTGCGCGACTCGTTTCTACTGCATTAGTAAGAGAAGCTGAGAAAATAAAATTGTTTTGCCCAAGTGGTTTTGATGCCTGCCCAGCTCATTGGGTTAAGCGGGCATTGCCCATGGCCGCTTAGAGGGAATATTGCTGACAGAGCTGCGCGACTCGTTTCTACTGCATTAGTAAGAGAAGTTGAGAAAATAAAATTGTTTTGCGTAAGTGGTTTTGATGCCTGCCCAGCTCATTAGGTTAGGCGGGCATGGCCGTTTAGAGGGAATATTGCTGACAGAGCTGTGCGACTCGTTTCTACTGCATTAGTAAGAGAAGTTGAGAAAATAAAATTGTTTTGCCCAAGTGGTTTTGATGCCTGCCCAGCTCATTGGGTTAGGCAAGCACTGCTCTTAGCCGCTTAGAGGGAATATTGCTGACAGAGCTGCGCGACTCGTTTCTACTGCATTAGTAAGAGAAGCTGAGAAAATAAAATTGTTTTGCCCAAGTGGTTTTGATGCCTGCCCAGTTCATTGGGTTAAGCGGGCATTGCCCAAGGCCGCTTAGAGGGAATATTGCTGACAGAGCTGCGCGACTCGTTTTTACTGCATTAGTAAGAGAAGCTGAGAAAATAAAATTGTTTTGCCCAAGTGGTTTTGATGCCTGCCCAGCTGATTGGGTTAAGCGCAAGCATTGCCCATGGTCAATTAGAGGGAATATTGCTGACAGAGCTGCGCGACTCGTTTCTACTGCATTAGTAAGAGAAGCTGAGAAAATAAAATTGTTTTGCCCAAGTGGTTTTGATGCCTGCCCAGCTCATTGGGTTAGGCAAGCATTGGCCATGGCCGTTAGAGGGAATATTGGTTTCAAGGTTTCGACATGCGTGCTTGTAGATCACGCAAAAGAAGTCTCTTTCCGAAACATTTGAACCATAACTCCCATCCAATCTGACCGACGTCGTCAAATCCTCGAATATCGAACAAAAATTAACAACTCTGGGGTCCCTTTACTTAGCACCCCCTTCTCCTTCAGTTCAGGGAGGCAAAAAAATGTTTGCGCATGGTTTCTCCGAGATCTAATAATTTGTTGCTACATTTTCAATTAAGACCATGATCCTAAAGCACTCTGGATTTTCGGAAACAACCCAGAGTCTGAAAGCGGCATGCACTAGCGGCTGACTTAGTGAACGACGTCAAATAGGGGGAACGCCAACCGAAGCGGAAGGGGTCGTCTACCCCAGCCAATGGCGTCCTCACGTCGTCGGGGAGATGAATGAATCATCTGCCGATCGATCTGGTGGTGTGGTAGTTGATGCACTTCCAAGCGCTGTTTCGAGGACTTCTTAAGACCAGGGGCGGGAGAGATACCATCTATTTTGGTGCCTAAAAGCGGTGGATATTTTATGAAGGTGCAGTCATCAAGCTCCATTTTCTAAGCCCTCAAAAATCCACGGTCGCCCTGGGACCCATAAGTTATGTACCCTCCTACCCCTCCGTCTGTCACACAGTAATTTGATATATATTCTCATTTTGGACTCTCGCTAGTTTCGCCTTTTGACTACGACCAGCGGCACGCCGCTGGGAATGCAGTTCGGCTTTTTTTTTTTTTACTAATTTTTATGTCTTTTTATCCTCAGAAATTCTTTTACTTGGAAACGGAGTTTGTGACAGTTGCACTTTGTTTTAGAACTATTTATTAAACGAAAGAGTTTGGAGGGGGGCGGCCGGAGGTCCTACCAATCGCATATGAAGCCCCCCTTTTCTCCGAATTTTTTTTTAGATTAAGTAAAAAAAATTTTTTTTTTTTTTTATTTTCCGAACTTGGTAAAGGTTATTATTTATTTCAAAACAATGATAACCAACAAGTAAAGACAAAAGTTAATGGCAAATTTGTATTTGATTATATGCTACCGAAGAGCGCGTAGGCATGAGGCTTAAGGACACGCCCCGAAAATCCTGGGGTGTGGCGAGGTCGCTTGTATTCTTATCTTTTTTAACTTTTTCGTCATAGATTTTTTTTCAAGAATTGGCAAAACTCTAAGCGCCTGGTGGACGAACACAGCAATTGGAAACTCAAAGATTTTGGGGTGTCGTACGCTAAATTTGGCGTCACAGAGCTGATTTTCTTGCTCTGCGGAGGGTCTCTCTTTATTGCTCTTAATTACTCTTAGCATAGGATGCTGTCTCCGAAGCCTGTCGCCAATCTAATAAACTAAACCATCCAGCACACAGAAAACACATAGGATGCACTATTCACTCAGTCCCTTGTTTAAATTGCGAACCGCGGATGGCTTAGTGGTCAACATTCGTGACTGCCACGGTGAGACCTCAGGTTCGAACGCTCGAACCACTAAATATCCGCCGTGCGTCGGAATATCTGTTGCACCGTGGGAATATTGCAATGATAGTACGGAAAATCTCACTTCATAGCAAGGAATCTTAGGAAGAATCTTGTCTGTGTGTGTTGGAAAACAGCTATCGCATTTTCTTTTCCGGGTACTGCCCCCCCCCCCCCGGTAATAAATGAAGGTGTCTTTTCTCCCCCTTTCTACCTTTATCCGTGGCGCTTTCCTATCGGACACCGTAGCCCAAATCTCCTAGCTTCCTATTTCTCAGGTTGTTTAAGACCTGGGGTAAGACACTCTTTTCCTTAAATCATCTACATATGGCATGATCTTATGTAAATTGCGGGAGCTTAGTTTCTGTTTGGGGATTTAAGGATAACTGTGAGCACCTCCCCGAGCTGTAAGCAGACAGCCGTTCCTAATTTAGAGTCACTTGTTCTACGGAAGGGGAGAGCCGGTGTAATAAGACAAACACAGCATCCATGCCTCACTGGGATTCGAACCCATACATTCAGACGAACGGTCATGAGCCAGCGGTGAGACCATTACGCCACCGGGTATTCTTCAACAAAAATCAGATGCAAGTTTTCAGGCCAGTTTACACATATGCAAAAGCTGCCAATTTCGCACTCTTCCGCTAGTTTTTGCGTGGAAATATTTTACACTACAGAAAGCTAATACTGTTAGAAATAAAAATGAGAGTTAAAAACAAATTTTACGAACTTTTTTGGAGCCACTCATGTTTCCAGGAACTTAGTTTAAGCAAATTACTAAGCAAAGTTATGTACATTTTCTTTCGCACACACAGCGATAAAAGAGAAAAACGATACGGGGCACATTTTCTATCAGCTCTGTATTTCTTCAACGAATTCATTTTTCAGTGCAGCGATACTAAGAACAGCACACTTCTATTAACGCATGCGATACGCATCAATATTAGTATATGATATACGTTATCGATCCACGCACACATTTCTTTACAACAGTTTCACAAATATTCCATTTTTATCTGCATCTTGTTCCGTGATTAAAACATGATGTTTGCTTCTTTCACCGAAAAAAAAAAAAAAAAAAAAAAAACGTCAACTGCTGTTTGTCATTATTAAATTCTGTTAAAAGGCGATTACCGTAAACTAAGATCATAAGAACGGCATTAATGCAACAGATATTTTAACGTTAAAAGGACGCAGACGGCATGAGTCTTCATAAAAAAGAGCAAGAAAGACGCATAAAATGTACTCCACAGACAGTGGGAATGTTGTTGCTGATAAAATTATAAAAACGTTGCCAATGACTGCACTTGACAGCAGTGTTAAATGAGTTGAAACTCTGTAGCAGACTTTTCTTTTCTATTCTTTTTTCCGTTGTTTATTTTCTTTTTTCCATTGCTCTTTAAGAACGCCCTTTCAATAATGTTTTTCCACACAGTAAGAAACAAGTAGAGAAAATTCACGGAAAATTCCTGAAACTAACGTACAGCAAAGTTGCCGGTTAGTCTTCCGTTTTTGAACGAAATTTCCGTTTTGAAAAGTTTCCATTTCTAACTTCAGTATTTTGAAAAGTTCACCCGTTGTTACTAATTCTGTTTATTTCAGAAAAGTCAGTTCCTGGATTTTGATGCTATGCATTTTTCCCCGACTGTAGTAAAGAAAATCCCAAATAAAAGATTTCGATGTAACGAAAATGGGTAACAGAAGTCGTTAAAACCGTACTTGACATATGAGTTTTGAATACTCTATCATGAAGTTACACGCAACAATATAGTTAATTCCATTGTTGTTCAACAATATTTTACTAAACTATCGCCAAACATTATTTCATCACGTTTTACATAAAAGTAATCTCATTGCAATCTGCGTAAATTACGAGAACCTGATTCTAAACGTGATAAAAGTCATTATAAATTGCACTCTTTGATGCTACAAAATGCATTTTTGATGTCGTAGCGAAATTTGGCTTCCTCTCGTCCCCCTTTAAAATGGTGTATAACGCGATGGGGTGTAACCTGTAGATATCCTAGACCAAAAGTTACCAATCCCACTCAATAACACACTTGCGATACATCTTTTCTTTCAGGTCAGATTTTAGATTGCGCATGCGCAGATGGACTTTCGTAGCTACATCACATTTCACCGGCGTCAGGTTAGTTTCTTACGTTCGCCTAAATCTGAATACATGACAGTTTTCGAAAAACTCAACAGTCCAAATACTACCGCCGTCGCCACAATTTAGTGAATATTTAGTTTTATGAATCACATATCTTCCTTCATTGGCTTTACGACAATAACGTTTTTTAATTCATCTGCCTATAAGTACCATTCAATGTTAGGAATTAGGAAACCTTATCGTTTGTTGTTGCGATTTAATTCTTACTTGGTATGTACGGACTTGTGGCTGGTTATGGTAGTCAGTGACCCGAATACACCGATGAGCTATTACATTATGACCACCTACCTAATAAACTGTAGGACCCCCTTTAGCCCGCAAAACAGCGGCCACTCGGCGAGGCATCGATTCCATGAAGTGGCGATATGTATCCTGGGGTATCTGCTACCATAATGTCAACAGCAGGTTCTCCAGTTCCCGTACATTTCGTGGTGGTGGTGATTTAGCACGAACCCGCTTTCCCAAGTCGAAACACAAATGTTCCATTGGGTTCATGTCAGTTGAATTTGGAGACCAGGGCATTAACAGAAAGTCACCAGCATGTTCCTCGAACCACTCCTTGACGATTCTGGCAGTGGCGCATTATCCTGCTGGTAATGGCAATCACCAGCAGGGAGCAGCACAGTTGCCATGAATTGGTGAACTTGGTCCGCAACGATGTTCAAATACCTGACAGCTGTCAGGGATTGTGCTATTGGGATAATGGGGCCTAAAGTGTCCCACGAAAACATCGCCCACAGCATAACACCGCCGCCTCCGGTCTGTTTCCGCCCAAAAGTGGATCCAGGTGCCATGGCCTCCGTTGGTAATCGGCGTATCCGCGCTCGGCCGTCTACGTGATGCACCAGGAATCTTGATTAGTCAGACCAGGCCACTTTCTTCCAATCATCCACAATCCAATCTCGAAGATCTTGGGCCCATTTCATGCGTTGTTGGCGATGACTTGCAGTGAGGCTCATCGCCAACAACGCATGAAATCAGGCTCGTGCGTAGAACGTAGTCAGGCTCATGCGCAGAAGGCTGCGATGAACTGTGTGCTGCGACACACTGCCCTGATCACAACTATTGTAGGTGTGGGTGATTTGTTGCACTGTGGCACTGCGGTATTTGTGAACAATGAGAGACATTCTCCGCTCAACTCTGGCATCAATGAGCTGCGGACGACACATGTTTGGTTATCTGTGCACCACTTTTGATGCGTATTCACTGCAGCGGCACGTGACCAACCCACAAGCCACGCCGTTTCCGAGATCGTAGTTTTGAGGTGCTGTGCCATCCCAATTTGTCCTTTATCAAACTCCGATAAATCGGCAGCTTTTCCCATTCTGACTCCGAACACTCTACTAACCGAAAGCTGGTACTCGGGTTATATGTATACACTGCTCTATGAATTTCACCTGCGCCACCATTCGGTCTGCAGGCGAGCTCATTTCTCTAGGCTTTGGGGGGGGAGGGTCATAATGGAATGGCTTATCGTTGTAAATGTAATATACTGTACGTAAATGCATGTATACTCTCGAATCACTAGTTTTATTTCACACCCACAAAGATCTTGGCATGCGAAAGATACATAGTCTAAATTATTTACAACGAGTACAAAGGCACTCTTCTCAATATTTTCAGTTTTTATAAATACATTTCGCAAAAACTTCGATCTTGGCTTTTTCAGCCCTTTTACGAATGATTGTTTTCTTTGTCACTAATGGGGTTTGAACCCGGTACGTCTTCAACGACAGAGAAGAGCACTACTGACTGACCCAGAAAGGCACAATGACACTTAACACATGGTCATTTATTTATTTTTTTATTGGTTGTGTGTTTAACGACCACCGTGAGCAACTGAATGGGCTATAAGCAATCGCCCATTCTTAATTTAGGGTCACTGGTTCCAGAGAAGGGAGAGGGCAGCGCCGTAAGACAAACACAACATCCATGCCTATCGAGATTCGAACCCGGACCCTTCTCGAACGAACAGTCATAAGCCAGCGCCGCTTGGACCAGTGCGGCCACATGGTCATGCATAAGGTACAAATGAAGGTGATTCGAATCGCACGATGAAATGTTTTTCGTAATCAATACGGGTTAATTAGTCATTTTATTTTCTATAAGAGCTTATTTTTCTGAATAGGTATATAACAATTTCATTTTTTCTATAAGAGTACTTATCACAAATCGCATTTTTTTTTTTTTACTCGTCGTGAATTTTCGAAGCAAAGGAATGTTCGGGAACTCGAAATCTTTTTAAACTGACAACTTTTAATAATGTTTAAGAAAAGGTGAAATGTACCGTTTCATATTTTTTCACAAAACTCAATATAAAATTTACTCTTGACAGCTATAATAGCTTTTGTCTTAAAGGGTTCAAAGTCTGTTACAAAGACTTCGTACAATATCACCTGTAAAATAATTTAAGTTCCAGTTTTCTTAACGGGAACAGCACAATATACAATAGCAGGTGCACCAAATGGGTGGAGAGTGGAAGGAATATCCATTCTCACAATATATCACGGGGAAATGCTACGCACGCACAATATCCGATCTCGCTACAGAACTTCAAAATCCGGTCCTCAGACTGATAATCGAAATTTATTAGTTAATCAAACCAAGTATTCCCGCAAATCGCTCCTATTACGGGAAAATTTTCCTCATACGGACCCCGGAAAAGTGAGAACAGAATTTTTCTGTTAACATACGGAAGAAATGAATTGCGGAAAGATTTCTGAAATTTCTTAGAAGTCAACGAATATGACTGATCCTAAATTAATAACAGCTTCCCTTTTAAACAGTTTGCCAAATTTAACTTATAAGTGTAAGTCTATATAAAATGACTAAATGGGATTTAGTGACCGCCGTGTGAACTAAGGTTTATACACTGAGTGGCCACTTTATGACCACCTGACGGTTTTAAGCAAATGAGCCATGGCTGCACGCTGTTGCTGCCAGAGGGCGAGGCTAGTATAAAAAGGGGAAAGCTTAGTGCTTGCGTCAGTAGTAGAAGTGATTTTTGGGTGACGAGATGGGTAAAAAATGCGATTTGACGGACTTTCAACGTGGGATGATTGTAGGAGCTCGGAGCCATGAAGCGAGTATCACCGAAACCGCCGCATTCGTGAAATGTTCCAGAGCAGCTGTTGTTAAAGTGTTTAAAGACTGGACTGTCAACCAAAAAAACTGGGTCTCTACGTGCAACATGTGGTCGTCATCGACTAGTGACTGCTCGGGCGGAACGGAGAGTGTCCAGACTGGTAACAGACAACAGAAGGGCAACAGTGCAGCAAATTACAGACCATCTTAATCAAGGATCCCCTCAAATGATCTCTGCACGCACTGTTCGCCGTACACTGCATCGGATGGGATATAGTAGCCGAAGGCCTGTTCGAACACCTTTGCTGTTTGCAGTTAACAAGAGAAAACGTCTCCAGTTCGCACAGGAGCACAAGGATTGGAGAGTCGATAATTGGAAACAAATTATGTGGTCCGACGAATCACGTTTTCAGTTGCACCATGCTGATGGCCGAGTGAGAATTTGGCGGAAACAACCCGAAAACATGGACCCCAAATGCATTGCTACAATCCATCAAGCTGGTGGGGGCAACGTCATGGTTTGGGGAATGTCTTCCTGGCATGCTTTGGGCCCTTTAATTCGTGTTGATCAACGTCTGACTGGCACATCATATCTAAACATCGTTGCGGACCAAGTGCATCCTGTCATGTGGATGGTTTATCACAATGGCGATGGCTACTTTCAACAAGAAAATGCGTCCTGCCATAGTTCTCGTATTGTACAGGATTGGTTTCAGGAACATGCCGGTGAGTTTACTTTGCTTAGGTGGCCCCCGCAATCGCCAGATCTCAACCCCATTGAGAATTTGTGGGATGAAGTTGAACGAGCCATCAGACAGCTGGATCCTCAACCCTGCAATCTCACACTCCTGGAAAGTGTTATTCATCAAGCATGGTCTCAGATCCCACAAACCACCTATCAACATCTCGTGGAGTCCATGCCACGAAGAATCGACGCAGTATTAAAGGCAAAAGGTAGCCCAACGAAGTACTAGTGTCATTATAAAGTGGCCGCTCAGTGTATAAGGAGTCTCCCGTCCCTAATGCAGGGGTCGCACTATCGCCATCTTCGCAAATTGCAAAAGAGACATCGCTTTGGCAATGGAAAAAAAAAAAAACGCTTTGGCGATTACCTTTTCATAGTGTTATAAAACTTTGGCGAAAACAAATTCGATTTGGCAACTAAATTGGCGAAAACTTTAGAAAAGCCAGCGCAACCCCTGCTAATGTATAGCCACTTGCTCCAGGGATGGGACAGAGCCAGTTGCGTAAGCAGTGGTGTAGTGCTAATTGATAAACTACAGGAACGCACGGAGCCTTTATGTCTTTAATACCTTTCCCTTCTAATCACCTGCCTTGCTTTTTACTTTGTTATATTTATAGTATAAGAAAGTGTAATGACCGGTCGAAATCAGTCTTCAGGATTTAGACTCCCCGTCATTCTGCCTCTCCCCTTTTACTTTCTTATATTTATAGTACGTATATGAAAGTATAGTGATCGGTCGAAATCAGTCTTTCGGATTTACATGTTTTGACATTAAAGGAACAATATTTCTTCACAACTTTGGTAAAAATACACTGAAATTGTTCTGCCCAAATTGGGGCCGTTTTGGTATGCAAAAACTAAAATCAGCCCCGGATTATCGAATAAGTTGTTGTTGGAAGCGGAAACAAATTTAGAGTACAATGGTGAAAGCCATTTATTACTGGAGGTCTTAGTTCTTGATATATTCAGATAGGGGCAGTTTGGGTGCAGCGAGGACAATTCTACAGGCCGCCTGGAAACGAGCGGTACAACAGCTTGGAGATTTAGTGCTTCGACGGATTTTTTCCGCCTCTGTGAAATGGGCCTAAAGCTCCAGAAAGAAAAATAATCTCTGCTTCCAGCGTATTACAGAGCACTCGTAACTGGACTAAAATCACTAAGACTCACAACTTAGCTCCTTAATAATGGCTACCAGTGGCGCATATTCGAGGCTAGCTAGGCTAGCTGCGAAGCCCAGAGAACGCACAAATAAAAGTAATTAAATATACACAAAAAAAAGTCAATTATCAATGGTATTAAGATATGTCGATGCTTTCGATGCGAAAAAAACACACGAGCGGATTCGCTTCTTTCGATTATGAGAATCAGTCTGGCGAGCGATGATCAACGGCATCAACGTAACGCAAGCAAGTCTACGAGAGACTTCGCTGTTATGATGCGAAGAGCTTCAATACTATCTCCTGCTAGAGATTCCATAACAACATAAATGAGCTACAGAGCTCGTGGGAGGACATTGCTTTTGCTAAGGGTTCGCTACGAAAAAACGAAGACTTCGGACTACCTCAGTCCCTCCGTGCTTCCAGCGCATGTTTCTCCAGAGTTGTTCAGTTTGTGTGAAGTGTCCATTAATTAAAATCAGCTATATTATATCTTTAATTCGTGGCTTTGTTGGATTCTAACTGTTTTGATAAATTTTGAGAAAGCTTCCCTGAACATCTACTATCAGAGCTTAAATAACGCCATGCTTCAAATTTTGATACAGCTCGATTAAAAAATGAACTGAAAGTGTTTAATTCCCTTGATGAATACAAAACAAATCAGTAAGAAACATTACTTGTTACATAAAGTTAAATAAATTGTTGGACATTGTGTTTGAGGTGTGCAAATTAGCATACCTAATATTAAAGTTTCCATCAACAACTGCAACTGCCGAAAGAAGTTTTTCTGTATTAAAAAGAATCAAGATATATCTTAGAGCCACACAAGGACATGAACATTCGAGCAACTTGGCTGATTTGTTAATAGAGAAAAACATTATTTTTAAATATTAAAAAGCACCCGGAAGAAACATTTTTGTGAAAACGTAACATTCAAGTTCACACATAAGGAAAGAAGAATGGAGTTCGTGTACAAATAAATGTTCAAATCCTAATCCTCATAATTATTTGGTATCGTGTTAGCAATAGCATGTACCTAAAATTTTGAAAAAAATGTTACTTATTACTTAACAATTAAAAAATAAAATTCGCAATTTTTAAAAATCAGTACTGGGGGGGGGGGGGATAACCCAGGTCTCTGACCCAAAATACGCCACTGTGCTTCTTTAAATTTCCAATTACAATAATTTTTCCACTGCAATATTTCCACCTCAACGTTCTTAACAACAGTAGAAAAAGGAGTTTCAAGGGACTGACAAGTGAGACGGGATTTAGAGACTAACTCTACCTTCGAACAAACATGGAACGTTAATTCCACTCTCTAACTGCAGTTTTTCTGTTGCATTTTTTTTATTATTGGAAAAGAATTATAAGACATTCGCATTTTAAAAAGAAAACAAATTATGCTGCATAGGGTTTGCCGGAAAGCGTGCCGGCTAGAAAAGAAAGCACCAGAACGCTGTTAAGGTCCATTCTGGCTCCACTACATTACTGGCCGTAAGACATACAATTAAAACACAGCACCTATACATCATCAGAGAATCTCGGGTGACAGATCAGAAGCCAGCTCTTAGACCACTGCGATCAGAAGCCAGCGCTTAGATTGCAGTGGCCTAAGATCAGAAGCCAGCGCTTAGATCGCAGTGGTCTAAGATCAGAAGCCACCTTAGATCGCAGTGGACAGATCAGAAGCCAGCGCTTAGACCACTGCGATCAGAAGCCAGCTTAGATCACAGTGAACAGATCAGAAGCCAGCGCTTAGACCAGATCAGAAGCCAGCTTAGATCACAGTGGACAGATCAGAAGCCAGCTTAGATCGCAGTGGTCTAAGATCAGAAGCCAGCTTAGATCGCAGTGGTCTAAGATCAGAAGCCAGCTTAGATCGCAGTGGTCTAAGATCAGAAGCCAGCTTAGATCGCAGTGGTCTAAGATCAGAAGCCAGCTTAGATCGCAGTGGTCTAAGATCAGAAGCCAGCTTAGATCGCAGTGGTCTAAGATCAGAAGCCAGCTTAGATCGCAGCAGTTTAAGTTTTTTTGTTTTTTTTTTGATTGGAGGTTTAACGACCACCGTGAGCAATTCAATGGGCTATAAGCAGTCGCCCATCCCTAATTTAGGGTCACTGGTTCCAGGGAAGGGAGAGGGCCAGTGCCGTAAGACAAACACAACATCCATGCCTCACCGGGATTCGAACCCGGACCCCTTTCAAACGAATGATCAGAGGCCATCGGTTAGACTAGTCTAAGTTTAGAAGCCAGCTTAGATCGCAGTGGACAGATCAGAAGCCAGCGCTTAGACCAGATCAGAAGCCAGCGCTTAGACCACTGCGATCAGAAGCCAGCTTAGACCACAGTGGACAGATCAGAAGCCAGCTTAGATCACAGTAGTCTAAGTTCAGAAGCCAGCTTAGATCGCAGTGGACAGATCAGAAGCCAGCGCTTAGACCACTGCGATCAGAAGCCAGCGCTTAGACCACTGCGATCAGAAGCCAGCTTAGATCGCAGTGGACAGATCAGAAGCCAGCGCTTAGACCACTGACTGCGCAAGCTTCTGATCATTAGTCCGAGAAGGGTCCGGGATCGAGTATCGGATAATGCATGGATGTTGCGCTCGACTATTGGAGCTGGCTCCATCACTGCCCTGGGACCAGTGACTGAATCGGGAACTGGCGAGTGCTTATACAATTTGCATATAGCATTACGATTTACTCACAGCAGTCGTTAAACTACGAAACCAAAAAAAGAAATGTTTTCCTAACTCAATAACAAAAATCAAGCACTAATCTCAACACGTCAAACATTACATTAACTGTGGTACTCTTACGGGGCATTTACATTAACGGTTATTACCAGGCGAGATACATGGGCAAAATAAATCGAGGCCGTCCAGAAAGTACAAGGCCATAACATTAAAGATAGGAGTTCCCTTTATTTGTGACGTCAGTCATGTTACACTGCTTGATACGTCGGTGTCGTATTTGACATCATACACGACAGCGTTGAAAACCAATCGGAAGTCTTGTTTTCCCTGTGACGTCACTGAAAGAGGTAACTCATCTCTCAATGTCATAGTCTTGTACTTTTTCAGAAGCGAACTTTTTACGTTAACTTGTGTTGAGTGTCGTGGGAAGCGATGTAATCTGTTCCGAGACAAAGCATGACAATGAAGGCAAACGGTAACCCCACTTGTGTCGTAGTCTTGTACTCTTATCTAAACATTTATTACACATTCATTAAGTAATACCTACATACCTTTTCCCATTTAAAAGCAAGAACTGGTGAAATACATATGTTTATACCCAATATTGTTATTCCAATACTTGTGATATCACCATTTGCATTATTCGAATTTAAACCAAGAAATTTGAGTTTGTAAATCGGCTAATTCCAATAAGCAGTGCGTCAGCTATATTGAGCAATATTAGTAACTTATTCATGCGTTTCTTAACTCTAGCATTGCAAATGATTAAAATGTCAGTGCAGCGCCCTCTGAACTGTGTGGCCTTAGGTATAAGAGCTGGCTGGCTGGCTCAAACGAGATGTTGCAATCAGTAAACAGCTGATATTGAGTAGAAAGGCTGCTTGTGTCTCACTATGCCCGGTAGCTCAAGAAGGTCTCATTATGAACGCCTGACTGACTTTGAGCGAGGAAGGATTGTTGGGATGAGAGAAGCAGGATTTTCTTACCACGAAATGCCACTCATACGGGAAGAAACGCAGTACAGTGATGCGAACGTGACGTCAGTGCAAATATGAGGATCGGACGCACACAAATCCGGGGAATGAACCGCAAAATCGAACGACTGCACGGGATGGCAGACACCTCTACCGCATGACAGTAACAGATCGCACAGCACAGATCAAGCTTTGTGCTCAACACAGTGCAACGGCGTCTGCTTAACAGAGGAGCGGTCGCTAGCATTTTATTGCTTCGCATTCCTTTAACTCTCAACACCACAGACGCCCAAGGCTGCAATGGGGAACTCGAACACAGACATTGGCGCCCCGATTGGCAACAGGTAGTGTTTTCTGACGAGTCACGATTCAACTAGATGCACCATGATGGTTGCATACGTATTTGAAGGCATCGTAGTAAACGGCACCTTGTAGCATACATTTTCCAGCGTCATGCTTTTTTTGAGCAATTCAATGGGCTTTAAGCAGTCGCCCGTCCCTAATTTAGGGTCCCTGGTTCCAGGGAAGGGAGAGAGTCGGTGCCGTAAGTCAAACACAACATTCATGCCTCACGGGATTCGAACCCGGACTCCGTTCGGACGAATGATCAGAGACCATCGCTTAGACCACTGCGCCACCGGGGCAGCAGATAATATTTGAGGGAACCCTTAACAGCCAGCGATATATCAGAGATACTTTAGAGACAGAGGTAAATATGCCCTTTCTTCAGAGTTGTCCTGGCGCTATATTTCAGCAGGACAATGCTTGCTCACACATGGCCCGGAATGTCCAAGACCTCATCCATGAACGGCAGATACTGCTTCTTCCATGACATGCACGCCTGCCAGATATGTCCCCGATCGAACATGTTTGGGATATGATTAGCTAAGCGACTGGCCCGTCGGGCGCCACTGCCAGTCACCACAAATGAACTGTGGTCTCACATAGAAAAAGCCCCCAGGATTATATCCGAAACTCTTCCATTCAATGCTAGGCGGTGTAAAGGTTGTTGTTATTGTTGCCAGAGATGGATTAGCATAATACTGAGTTTTGAACTGAAAAAAAAATATTATTATTATTATTATTGGAGGTTTAACGACCACCGTGAGCAACTCAATGGGCTATAAGCAGTCGCCCATCCCTAATTTAGGGTCACTGGTTCCAGGGAAGGGAGAGGGCCAGTGCCATAAGACAAACACAACATCCATGCCTCACCGGGATTCGAACCCGGACCCCTTTCGGACGAATGATCAGAGGCCATCGCTTAGACCACGGCGCCACCAGGGCGGCGAAAAAAAATCTTATATAGCTCTACAAATGTAATAAGAAATCTCCTGTGACATGAGGAATCTGTGATATAAATTTAATTTGAATAGCGCGATTCTTTTCTGGTGTTGGAATTTTCACAAACAGTAGTGTTCATTCGTTTCGGAAGAAGTCCTTCCTACACTCGGCACAATTTCCTCTCGACTGCAATAACGCGACTCCCTGAACCCTTAATTTTAATTAAACTTTTTTTATTTTATATTTAATTGGAGGTTTAACGACCACCGTGAGCAACTCAATGGGCTATAAGCAGTCACTCGTTCCTCATTTAGGGTCACTGGTTCCAGGGAAGGGAGAGAACCAGTGCCGTAAGACAAACACAACATCCATTCCTAACCGGGATTCGAACCCAGACCCCTTTCGGACGAATGATCAGAGGCCATTGCTTAGAATACTGCGCCACGGGGCGGCTTAAACAAACTTGAAGATCATACTAGGCTTAACAAAACGTATCTTCATGGTTTTCAAAACTAAAATAACACATGTTTTTCGTATTTTTAGTTCTCACAGGACGCAGCTGATGCTCATATATGCGTGAAAATATTTGTCTAGACGATTTTTTTAAGCCAACACCTAAGTTACAATGTATTAAATCCTCTTGCAAAGGAACACATGACCTTATCTTTTAAATTTGAAATGACGTAGATTGTCACTTGGCAATTCACTCATGCGTGCAGAACGGATTTTCAGATAAGTCCTTTAAAAAGCAATAAAATTAGGAGCAACCATAATCCAAAACAAATATGTCATCACGTTTTATTTTAATAAGCGCTTTTTAATCATATCACTTTTTTTTTTTTTTTTTTTTTTCAAAATTAATGTCACAACTCCGCTTCTCAAAGCTGATACGCGGATTTTAGTTCGACAAGGAAATACCCGAAGCGGAAAATGCTTTTTTGTTCACATACCTTCCTAATCACCGTTGACGATGTAGTTATTGGAAAGGTCATTAGGCCATACCTCAAGTGCATGTGAACGTATACTGCTCATTGAGATATGAAAATGTTCGTTTTGATGGAGCTGATGTCTTAATAATGCAAATTATTGATTGTCACATTCCGTGTTTGAATTTACTCGTAGGTCGGCCAACTCTTATTAACACACGTCTACGAAGTTGTAATTAAAACATGCCACTCGTTTCAGAAGTCCTGGCAGATCCGGCGATCAGGATCTAATTCTGCGACAGACTGTTTTGAATTGTGAAAACAGTACGCCAAATTACCAAACTCTTTCATAAAAGTTTGATAATTTTACAAGAGACTGTTCAATTACTAAGCTACCGCTGTTTTAAAAAATTTGAAATCTTTAATCATTACATAGCTGCGATCCAGAGAGAGCCGTCATCTAATTTTGTTTTGGTCCGTTCCATAGAACCACTCACTTGAAAAATATAGAATTGGGTCGCTTGGTAACTAACAAAAAGAAAAAAAAAAATACTAAAGCTATGTGGCTTAGGGCTTACCGAAGGGCAAGTTAATGGAATGCTTGATTGACTTAGTCTCCGTCCATGATATATGGACCTAGACTCGAACTTCGTGCTTTACGTAAACCGACGCTGCAGGTACGCCGACGCAATACCAACAACGCTCCCGAAAACGAATCGTCTCCTCCGACGCCAATTCTACAACCCGACCTCACTCTGAAAAATCATGATCCCAGTCTCCCTCAGTCTTACTTCCAAAGTGTCTTCTCTTTTAAAAAAAAATCAGGAAATCTGTACTCCCACTTTACGCCTTAAAATATTCTTGCCGCCCCCGGTGGCGCAGTGGTCTAAACGATGGCTTCTGATCATTCGTACGAGAGGGGGTCCCCGGGTTCGAATCCCGATGAGGCATGGATGTTGTGTTTGTCCTACGGCGCTGGCTATCTCCCTTTCCTGGAACCAGTGGCCCTAAATTAGGGACGGGCGACTGCTTATAGCCCATTGAGTTGCTCACGGTGGTCCTTAAACCTCCAATCAAAAAAATAAAATAAAACATGCTTATTTAATCTGATCTGCCCTAAAATGGCGCGAACAAAGTAATTCCACGTGGGAATGAACATATGCATGCATACATCATCATCATTGTCAATCATTATCAATCCACTGCTACACGAAGGTCTCTCCAAGCCTCTTCCACAACGGTCTGTCTTGTGCCAGTCTCCTCCATGTTACTCTCGCATACTTTCGAATTTCATCCACCCATCTCCCACGTGGTCTTCTCGGTCTTTTCCTGTCCCTTGGAATCCAATCTAAAATTTCGACTTTCCATCGATGGTCTGTTCTTCTGGCAGTATGTCCAGCCTATTGCCAGTTCAGGGATTTTACTCTGATCATGATGTCTTCCACTCCTGTCATTTTTCTGATCCCCGAGTTACTATTATCTCTCTTGGTTACACCAAGCATGCGCCTCTCCATACTTCTTTGAGTTGTCTGCAGTCTTTGTATGTCTCTTCTAGTTAAGGTCCACGTCTCTGCTTCATACGTAAGCACTGGAAGGATGCATTGATCAAACACTTTTCTTTTAAGACATAATGGCATATTGCTCTTCAAAATTATGCTGTTTCTTCCAAAAGCTCTCCAGGCAAGTTTTTTTTTCGAGGTTTAACGACCACCGTGAGCAACTCAATGGGCTATAAGTAGTCGCCCGTCCCTAATTTAGGGTCACTGGTTCCAGGGAAGGGAGAGAGCCAGTGCCGTAACACAAACACAACATCCATGCCTCACTGGGATTCGAACCCGGACTCCTTTCGGACGAATGATCAGAGGCCATCGCCTTAGACCACGGCGCCACCGGGACGGCCCAGGCAAGTTTTATACACCGATTAATTTCTTTATCAATGTGACCCTCACTTGATATCTGCTGTCCAAGATAAACGTACGCATCTGTTATCTCCAGCTTTTCTCCATCAATCGATAAATCTTTATTTTTTGTAAAAGCATTGTACATCACTTTTGTCTTCTGAAAGTTCATTTTTAATCCCACTTCTTTACTCTTGTCAGCAAGTTCCTGGATCATACTCTGCAGCTCTGATGGGGTAGTTGCAAAAATGACTACGTCATAAGCAAAACGAAGGTGAGTTAGATGATCTTCATTAATCTTTATCCCTTTGTTTTCCCAGTTCAGTGATTGAAAGACATTTTCCAATGTGGATATGCCTACATATTTATGATTTATTTTTTTTTCTTGAACTGGAGGTTAACGAATCTCACAGCTTTTTTACAAAATGATGCTACATCTGAGTGGGTTTGGTTAACATTAAGATTTTTTTTTTATGATTTTGCACTTTAAGGACCACCGTAGCCAACTTTTAAGTTCTTAAAAAAGTTGGCTACGGTGGTCCCTAATTCGGGGCCACTAGCCCCGAATTAGGGACAGGCGACTGCTGTCCCTAATTGGGGTAGTGACGTAAGACAAACACACTCCTGTATCTCATCCGTGACTTGAACTCGTTTTCAACTCAAACGACTGGCAAGAAACTTACACCTCTGACCACTCGGAGGGCAAAATCTTATGAGCGTGTTACACAATACTGTTACACTGAAGAAGTGAAACGTGTTGGGCTGCTGTTGGTCTACAAAACAGCCTTTATTCGATGTGGCACATTCTAAAATTACTATACCGTGCAAATTAATTGGGACAAGCTATTTTATTCTCAGAATTGTAATGTGATCGCCAGTTGATGTCGGAAACCTACGTAAACCGGTTTAATCAGCTGTGAGGTGGTGTGACTGTTAGAACTTGATAGTAAGAATGTGGTTTAAACGGTTTTAAACAGGAAACAGGCACTTCACCTTCAGTTGTGAGCTTTCGTGTGTGACAGGTGGATGTCAGTTTTTGCTCTCTATGAGTACGTGTTGCTTTCTTGTATTGAAAAATGGATATTTCCCCAAGGAAGCGTGCAAAAATAATTGCTCTGAAGGATCACACTTCCATGACAGTGAGAAATATCGTTTCTGCAGTTGGTGTAAGCAAATGAAGTGTATCAAGACTGCTTACGCGATACAATGCATCTGGATCATCGTCTCCAAAAAGGAGAGGTAAATGTGAAAGAAAACGAAAAACAACACCACGAAATGATAAATATCTAATCAGAAATAGTGAAATGAATCCAAAAAAAAAAAAAAAACACAAGCACCGACCTTCAAAGAGATTTATTGGCTAGTGGTTGTGATGATAGTGATTCATCTGTACGCCGTAGGCTTGTGGAAGTTTGCCGGAAGGCAAGAAGACCAACGAAAAAACAATATCTGAATGCGAAAATGAAGATAAAACGTTTAGCATGGGCCAAAAAATATAAATAATCATGGACTTCTGACGACTGGAAAAAGGTAATTTTCAGTGATGAAACTCATTTATTTGTGCAGAGTTACCAAGCAAATGTCGTTAGACGAAGCAACTGTGAACCCTTAAGACCTGAACATGTCAAACAAACTGTTTTACCCTGTGAAACAGATGTTTTGGGGTTTTTTTTCACATCATATGGCACTGGAAGCTTAGTTCCTGTTCAAGGTATGATGAATTCAGCCAAGTTCGTAGAAATATTACAACGTTATAGGATTGTTCCATTCTTGCAAACGTTGACGAGACATTTCAACATGACTTGGCCCCATGTCACAATTCGAAATTGGTCAAGAATTTCATGCTGGAAAATCAAATTCATTTGCTTGATTGGCCTGCAAATTCACCAGACTTAAATCCCATAGAAAACTTGTGGAATATTTTGAAGACGTTTAGGTAAAATGGACTGTACAACCAAAGAACGCATGATAACGAATGCTATAAAAGTGTGGTTACACGATTATGAAGTCAAAACTGTGTGCATTCAATTAGTGGAATCAATGCCAAAACGAATTCAAGACTTGATTTCTGCTGAAGGAGGACATACTTCATACTAATACAGGTATTTATCAGTGTATATCAAGGCATAGTTTTGGAAAAAAAAAAGAGTGATTTTTTACTTTGTCCCAATTAATTTGCACAGTATAGTATATTCAACCAAGAAGATGAGATGGCAGCCATAAATTGCCGAATGTTCACTAGAGGAGGATCTTTTACGAATTGCTTTCTCACTCTTATCCTGCAGGTGTTCAGATGGGTTACGATCTGAGGACTGTGGGGTTCATTTTAGCACTCTGAAGCCAGCCTTGTTCCTGGTACCACCGTGTGATGATCCGAGTCTTGTGGCGTGGCACTTTATCCTGATGGAAGTAATCCTATCCACCAGGAAACACCATTTACATGTACGGTTGTGCTTGGTCTGAAATGACGTTAAGATACCTTGTGGCATCCGAATTCTGTTCAGCAGGTGCTAAGAAACCCATTACCCGCCATGAAAACAGACTCCAGGCCATTACGCCGCCTCCATTAGCTTGTACAGTTAACGCTGGGAAGCCGAGATCCATCGATTCTGGTTCCAGGGAAGGGAAATAGCCAGCGCCATGAGACAAACACAACATCTGTACCTCACCGGGATTCGAACTCGTACCCTTCACGAACGAGTGATCATAAGCCATGCAGCACTTAGACCACTGCGCCACCGCGGCGTCAAACCTGCTCTATGAAGGCTGCGATTTTTCTTCTCGAGGTGGCTTTTGAGTAGAAAGAAAAATTCGTTCAGCTAAAGAGCAATGTTTCACATGTGGGATAACTTAAATGCAGCTCTGAAACTACTTGCTGCATAAAAATAACTACAACTGTTCAACAGTATACGTAAAAAATACGTAGGAATTATTTTTCTCTTTGTTCCACACAGGTGAGCATATAAGCACCACGCATCTGTCCACTTGCAGTTTTTCGTAAGGCAGGATCTACTTACAATATGTGGAAAGAAGTGTTGATACAGTTTTCCCCATTTCATTCAAAAATCCACATTCGAAGAAAGAGAATTCCGTAAGCAGTCAAGTTTTCTGTGCAAGAGACAATCTTGAAGTTTAACGGGATCAAGCTACAAGGAGGCGCGACGCTACGCCCACCAAGTTTTTTTTTGAGCCCCCCCCCACTCAAAAGATTTAAGCACTTAGAACATACGGGGGGTGCAACCATCTAAGATTTTAGGAAACTTGCATAAACGTATGAGAATTTCTCGAATTCACTAAAATTTCGTTATATAAAATGAATTTTTTTGTTAAATGTATAATTGTAGTTTAAAAAGAGAGGGAGAAATAGATATTCCTTGTCAGGTTACAAACCAAAATTCATAAACAACCTTATGGAAAAAAAAGTATGCCAAAATTGCGAAGAAACAGTAACTTGCCATTGAGATTCGTATCCATGGTTTCAATACTACATACACAATATTGGCAAAAGTCACCGTACACCACCTTCAAAAGCAAATGAACGGATCCGCTGGGTTGTTAAGAAACGAGGTACAGCTACAAACGGTATAAAAACAAGCCCGCGATCATATCGCACTGTGAGGTTGAGTGAAAATGCCGGGGCGTGAGAGAACTGACTTTGAGAAAGGAAAGATTGTTGAGTGTTATATTAGAGGGTTGTGCACAAGAGAAACCGAGAGGTGTTTAAACATACCCACGTCAACTCTTTTGTATGTACTGAATAAGTGGAGGACACATGGTGTGTACCAGCAGACCAAAGAAAATCAGTGATAAAGGACGTCGCAGCCTCAGGAGAGTCATTACAGCTAATCGACGGAGTACTGCACAAGACCTCAGTGCATAGGTGAGTAAAAATGCTGGAACCTCAGTATATACACACGTACCATTCGCAGAGAACTTCATTCCATGAGTTACCGTGGTCGTGCGGCTGCTCATAAGCCTTTCATATCCACTCGGAATGCTCCCTGTCGTTTAGCATTGTGTAAAAAACATTTATCGTGAACCGTAGATCAAAGGAAACAGGTCCTATGGACTGATGAATCCAGATACATAATCCATCACGTTCATCATGTAATTTAAGTATTACTCTGGTTTTGCGTAGTTGTAGCTCCTGAAAAAAAAATTTCTGCTGCTTTTGCTCGACTAAATATTCATGAACTTTGTTTTTGTGTGGGGTTTGTTGACTTTTCGTATGATTCTCGTCTTTTTATTTATTTATATTGAGAGAGAGAGAGAGAGAGAGAGAGAGAGAGAGAGAGAGAGAGAGAGAGAGAGAGAGAGCATGCAACTCGGACAACAATGAAAAACAATCTTCCAGAATTTTGAAATGTCCACCACGCCAGATGAGTTGGCTTTCCCACACAGAAGCATTCTCTTATTATCATAGATAAATTCCCTTCAACATTTGCAGCGAGGGTAAATCGAACATAGCAGCAACAAGAAACTTAGTTGGGATTAAATTACTGCTTTAGACGATAGAGTATCCAATTTTTTTTCCTGCTCTTTGTAACTTGACAAGCTTTCTCTACGCCTTTCACTGTTTGTCACATCATATCGATGCATCGCTTTGTTGTTCGTTTCCTCACGCCACAATGAAAGAATAAATTACAACTCAGATCATCCCATTCTTCCTAATGTTTAGCACGGAGAAGTTGTGTTGGAATGATAGCATTTATTAGGCGGATCTTCCGTCAATTTCCATACCCAAAACAGGAAACAAATGTTTTACTTCCAGATAATTGCCATTATTATGTAGTTGTAGTTATCCAGTAATTTCAGACAACAATCGTTCAGAGTACCTTTTAGATGTCGAGCTTTCGACCTTTAAAATGTTTACTTCCGGAATTTTTTCAGTTTTTTTTATTTTTGTTTTGCGAAGCATTGCGCTTGCGAGAAAAAAGGACAGGTCATGATTGCCATGGTGAAATATAGTGGAATACAGCCGTTGCACTGGCTTTTTTACGCTTTCCAACCGTAGGTTGAAGAAGCGTATATGCTCTAGCTTCGTCCGTCTGTCTGTCTGTCAGCACGATAACTCGCGTAAAAATGGTTCGATTTCGATTAAATTTTAGTATGTGGTAAAATCTTTAGTATGTGGTTCGATTTCGATTAAATTTTAGCACTTGGGGATGAACCCTATTGAAAATGGGCGAAATGGGGTCAAAGGTCAGAACATAGGATCGGGATCCATTCCATCGCCCTTATCCTATTCTATTAAAGGAGCAATTCTTGTATGTAAATTTTATTTTGAAAACGGCTCTAAGAATTTTGATGAAAGTCGTTAACCTACCGTTTTCTGGTACTAGAAATCGATTTAGCTTGATCTCGACTTTGGGAAAATTAATTTAGTGGGTTAAATAACCACCCCGAATTACCACGTTTTAGTGTCATGGCGTCGTCCAATTAATGTTACCCATACTTAGACATCTTATGACGTCACACTCTCGCGATTGAGATGTTAGCGCGGGCGGCCATGCCATCTGTCTCATTACGTCACGCGTTGTGCGTGGATCCTATTAAAGTTCTATGACGTCACATTCTCGCGAGCAGATGGTCGTGAGTCCCATCTGCCTTCTTACATCACGCGTTGTGTGCGTATTACGCATTATTTCTACTTTCTTCTAGAACAAAAAGTGAGTTGTGCCAGCTGCTTGGAGTTGATGCGTAGTATAGTATAAGCAGCGGAACGGTGATGTGTCTTTCCCTTCAAAAGGTAAACTGTTAATACAGCTTATTTATTTATTTATTTATTTTGCGTTTTTTAATAGTCACTTGATGACTAGTCCGCTGTGCTAAAATGTGATTGTTAACAGTAATTAATAAAAATGAACCACAGTGTCACGTGGATGGTAAAACAATATAAAAAAATATGGCTGGTCGACCCCCTACGAAACATACACGTTTCAACTTTAATAAGAAGAATACGGCACTGTTGGAACAAGAACAAGCGGAAGAAGTAAATATGGAACAGCTTGGACATTCAAGAGCCGATGGTTTCCGATCACATTCCAGTCTCAAAGCATATGACCTTTCATTGGAAGAAGATCAGCCTACAGAAAGACCATTCCGAGCAGCTAAGGCGAGGAGCATGGAAATAATGTCCAACGTTATTTTAACCCTCAATGAATCTATATCGGAAGAAAACCTCGAACAAATGCGGCGGATAAATAGACAGCGAATCGCAGCTGAATCATCCGAAGAACGTAACCAGCGCTTGGAAGAACTACGAAACCGTTCATCACAGCGAATCGCAACCGAAACCGCGGATGAACGTGTTCAGCGACCGGAACACTTGGGACAACGTGCAACTGAACGACTTAGCATTACAATACTTGGAAATAACATATCAAAATAAAAAAAATGTGCGCCCTCATCCCCCCTTTAACCGAGCGATGCTCGATGTTCCTGATATTGCGTCATAACTTACGTAAAAATGCTTCGATTGAAACAAAACTTTATCATGTTGTTCCGGAAGTATACTTTACCGGTTCTGTTGAATATCTTCAAAAGGGGGTCAAAGGTCAGGTCATAGGAGCGAGATTTATTCTACAGCCATTATCCTCATAACTTGAGTAATGATTCCTGGTATGTTGGAAAGCGTATCATAATCAATGCATTGCATGATTTTACTAACTTGTTAAAATTTCTGCCAACTTATTCGCCACATTCAATTTTTTTTTTTGACCAGAGCATTATAATATTATATATACATAGTACAAAAAGGTAATCGCCAAAACTTCTTTTCCATCGCCAAGACGATTTCCTTTTCGCAAATTGAGAAGAATGCGATCGGCAGCGCGACCCCTGGTGCAGTATAGAACATATCTGTCAAGCTTCATTTTCTTATTTATTTATTTTTTTAACTGTATCTTTTGCCCATGAATATGAATTTACTAGTTTTTGAATTGATTTTGTGGCTGATATAATTAAAAAACGTTTGATAATGCGCTTTTTTGCAATAATAATAAACCTAACATCTTTTTTTTAATTACCAGTGTGAGTCATAAGTTCGTAGCGTTTAGCGGTACAGATGGAGAAGCTCCACCGAACCGATAGGACATGCGCAGTAAGGTGAAATGTGTCCCACGCCTGATTGAATGACGTGATCCGCTGCTCTGACAAGTAGGAATGCGCCGGGCCCAACACGTGTGTGCCCGCTCAGACGATACGAGAACGTCGGAGGAGAAGCTTGTTCATGTGCTCCTAACACCATTATTGGAAAAAAGGGTTGAATGCCACAGCTGCCGCAAAGGAAATTTGTAGTGTAGAAGGTGAGGGGACAATGCACCTTGCAACAGCAAAAAAAAAAAAGTTCTAATGCTTCCGGTCCGGAGACACAGAGCTCGTTGACAAATCGAGGTGTGGGAGAACAATCAACTACCAACACCGAAACCCTGCATCTCGCTGTTGAACAGCACCCAGGAACCAGCACCCGACGATTAGCAGAGGAGTTCCATGCATCACAAACCACCATCGTTCGTCACCTACACACCAGCTCAATTTTCACCCCAGACGTTCACGAATGGTTTCCAATGAGTTGAGCCCAAAGCAAGCTGAGGGGTGTGTCACTGTGTCGGGAAATGCTGCCAAATCCACGTGACGACCATTTTTTTGCGGAGAATCGTAACGAGTGATGAGAAGTGGGTCACATCCTGATACCGGGAACCAATGGCTGCGGTGAGTGGATGGGGTCTTGAAAGAGGGCGTTTCAAAGTGAAGACCTTATTGTGTGTTTGTTGGAATTTCGAAGGTCCTGTCCATTGGTAGCTTGTGCCACATGGTCCGGCCGTCAATGGGAACCTGTATGCCGACCAGCTGCAACGCGTATACGATGTACTACGTCAGCGCTATCCCGCAATAGTGAACAGAAAGAAGGTCATCCTGCAATTTGACAACGCCCCATGTCACTGGTCACGGATTGTCTGCCAGAAAATTCGGGATTTGGATGGGGTCGAAATTCTACCACGCCCAACCTTTTAGCCCAGATCTTGCTCCTTCGGATTTTTCACCCGTTTCGTTCCATGGTGCACTTCTTGGCCAGCAGACAGTTCCATTCCTTGTTGGCTGTGAAAGATGGCATCACTGAGTTTTGCATCCAAGCCAACCGCCTGGTATCGTAACGGTACTGCATCTTTGGCTGAACATTGGCAAAGGACCACATACGTTGATGGACTGTATTTTGCCGAATAGCCATACGTGGTCAGAATGTGGTACCGTACTGAACATTGTATCCCAAAACGCTACGAATTTATGACGCACCCCGGCACTGTAAGACACTCCTGTCGTTTTCGTGTTCTGCATGCATGAATTTGGCAACTGAAAGTCAAGGTCGGAAAATGGTCGCATGTCACTAATTGATACCTTTTGTGTACAATAACAATCGTTTTTTGGTCATTAATGTGAATGATTTAGTCATTTCATTTTCTGTTGGAGCTTATTACTTTTTCTGAATAGGTTTGTATTATTTTTCCCCCAGTGGGAGGACTTTTCACAAATTAAAACATTTTTCATCGTGATTTTTCGAAGCAACAAAAATACTTTGGAACTTTATTTTTTTTAAACTGTCAATGACTTTCAGATATCTTTAAAAAAAAAAAAGGCGAAATGTACTTTTGCATCGTAATAATCCACTAACAAAACTCCTAAATATAAAATTTACTCTTGACAACTATAACAGCTCGTCTTAAGCTGTGATACACAGACATCGTATAAATATCTGCACAATAAGTTATGTATAATAAGTAGCTGGTGCGCAAAATAGGGGAGAGAAGAAATATCCTGTGCCACAATAAACAAAATTCATGCGATATCCTATCCACAATATCCGATCTCGCTACGGAACTTCAAAATTCGACACACGATTGAAATTTAAAAGTTAATCAAGCCTCAAGTATTCTCACCAATCACTCCTATTACCGGTAACTTCTCGTTATACGGAAAAAGTAAGAACAGAAATTTTTCCGTTAATATAAGAAACTGCGGAAAGGTTTCTGAAAATTCAGAATTTTCCCTTGGTACTAAAAATTCGTGAAATTCAGGTTTCTTTATGTCATTTCCTGGAAGAGGTATCAGAAATATGCTTCGTTTATTCACGAAAGAAGTGACGTAAAGTGGCTCGTGAATTTCAGATTTTTTTTTAAAGTGCATCCGCCACCAAACATATTACAGTTGAAATCGACAAGCTGGGCTATAAGATGAGAGTTCGGGACGGTTTGTTTCTTTGTAGGTCGAAATTAAACTCAGCTTTCATTTCCTTGGCTTTAGCGATTGAAACATATTCTCCTTTTCCCCTCCCTTTCTGAGAAATGTTTATGTAAACAGTTTTCAGTTCAAGAAACCAAAGCGGGAATCTGGCGTGATTCGTTGATGCAACGGAGATGAGAAAGTTCCAGAATTTGTTTACATACTTGGAGTTCGAGGGCTATTCTTGTTTATAACTAAATGTAGAAAAAAAGACGTATTTACATTTGTAAGAGATGTATGTAGTCAGATCTAAACCTCATCTACGGGAGGAATTCCTACGAGAAATGGCACGTCACTCTGTGTTTCTTCTAAGGTAGTCCAGTAGCTTTGCTTCTTTACAGCATGCGGCCTTCAATCTTTTCTGAACTGCGGACCACATGACAAAATGGAATAGGATTCCGCGGGTCACATGAAAAAGGAGAGTAAAAATGCATGTGTTTGTTATGGATGTCGACTATTTCAGAGAGGTAAAGAATCCTAGAACTTAACTTTCGGGAAAAGAAAACACCAGTTAATATATTTCTACGTTGCACATAAATTCGAAGCACATGGACATGTCTACATTTTCCAGAACCCTTTAAAAATTTCAGTTATATGTAATTTATCGCAACATATACTGGTGTGCAAAAATTAAGGTCGAGAAGGAGAAATTACCATAACAGCGGAACGAGCAGGCAGAACGGACCGAAAGACCACTCAGGAAATAAACTAGGGTCCAGTACGTTAGGGCATGCGCATATATGCAGCATGACGTAGAGGGGGTGAGGGGGATGTGTCGGAAGTGTATAAAGCACACGGGCGGTGTACGCTCAGCAATTCGGTGAAACCTATTGCACGGTGTACATCGGTTTGAACGACGTCCAGTTGCTGCCACCGTATGATATGGCCAACAGGCAATCCAGTAGACGACATCTGGATGACTTTACCGGAGGTCGCGTCATTGGGAAGTTGGAAGAAGGTCGAAGTGTAACTAGTGTGGCCGAGGAGTTCGGGATCGCTCACAGCATCGTT
Source organism: Macrothele yani (assembly GCA_039090855.1). Taxonomy (NCBI): domain Eukaryota; kingdom Metazoa; phylum Arthropoda; class Arachnida; order Araneae; family Macrothelidae; genus Macrothele; species Macrothele yani. Next base: position 61,589,732 of record CM077028.1, read on the forward strand.
CCACGAGCTTTGAGAGCATTTCAAACGACAGGAACAGCTGTCCGAGAGTTTAGCAGTGGTCGTCCACGAGCAAACACGGCTGCGGACGACCGGTATATTTATTGTCTTACAGGCAAGAAGAGACAGACGGCAGACAGAGGGAGAAATCGCAAGGCACATGCAACAGACAACTGGACGTCTGTTATCGCGTTTTACCGTGGCCAGGAGGCTGCACAAAGGTGGTCTATTTGCACGACGACCAGTACGGTGTGTGCCATTAACGCCTGCTCATCGGAGACGGCGGTTTCTGTGGTGCCAGAACACAAGAACTGGACACATCAGCAATGGGGTCGAGTTCTCTTTACGGATGAGAGCCAATTTAGTCTGACGAGCTATTCTGGACGTATACACATCTGAAGAGAGCAGGGAACACGAAATCACACCTCCAAAATCATCAAAAGGGACCGGTTTGGAGGGGGCGGAGTTCTCGTTTGGGGCGGTATCATGCTTGGTAGCCGTACTGACCACCACATCTTCCAAGGAGGTTCAGTCACTGGTGTCCGCTATTGTACCGAGGTTCTCCTGCCTCACGTGCGTCTGCTTAGAGGTGCTGTGGGTCCTGAGTTCCTCTTCATGGACGACAACGTTACACTTCCTCGTACAGTGGCTGTCGCAGAGCTGTCGAAGTTCTTATTCCTCGGATGGCAACGCATGGATTGGCTCGCAAAGTCCCCGGACCTAAATCCAATCGAACATGTGTGGGACTTTCTCGGGAGACGCTTTGCAGCACGACACCAGCCGCCAGCAACGATTCCGCAGCTGCGATTGGCGCTACAAGAGGAATGGGCCGCGATGCCTCAACAGCTCCTTGACAGACGTTGTAAATCCTGCAACGCAGTCAGGGGTGATCATATCCCCTACTAAAGACTGGATTTTTTCTTGGCAGCCGCCTGTCACATGAACGTTTCTGTCCAGTTGTGCTCGAAGCAAGAAGCTACCTTTTCAATAAAGTGCCTTTGTATTCTTTGGATTCCTTGTTTGGACGGTTTTTCTCACTTGTCCCATATTCTTACATCTTGGGGATCTTATGGAATAATTTGAGTCTATGTGGAGCGCTTCTGCACGACGTTACATTCGAAAAACCGTCTCGTCCTTAATTTTTGCACGCCAGTGTATATAGCTCATAGCAGATTTGAGAATTCAAAAGCTATGTACCCGAGATATATTCACTTTTCAATTCTAATTTCTTTTTCTATTTTAGAATTTCCCCTGTGGTCTATTAAAATGTGCTCCGTGAGCCACGGGTTGATACTCTTGCTCCACAATAGTGTTTCCCAACCTTTTTTACTGCGTGGAATCCTTGAAGCATGCCCTCAGACCTCGCGCAGCCCTTGAAGCATGCCCTCAGACCTCGCGGAACCCATGAATTAGACCTTCAGACATCGCGGAACCCATGAATTAGACCTTCAGACATCGCGGAACCCATGAATTAGACCTTCAGACATCGCGGAACCCATGAATTAGACCTTCAGACATCGCGAAAGCCTGGCTCGCAGAGTTATGCCAGGCCTACACGATGTCAAGTCATTTGCATAATATTTAATTTATCAGATTATCTAAAAAGAACGAATTAAATGACATTAGGACGGATTGGGATGCAAAAAAGTATACCAACGATTCTAACACAAATTATATTAAGTAAGAATGCTTAATATAGTATTAGTTTTTTTGCCACAAATAATACACAATGGAATGGGACAATTTTCATCAGCAGCTCAAGTAAAATCCCTTGCTAAATAGCTTTCACATAAAGACGATTCTTCGTAGTGTCTGTTACCTCCCGGCTCTCACTGCTGAACTAGAGTGTCTGTTACCTCCCGGCTCTCACTGCTGAACTAGTACTTAGTTTGGAAATCGAATCCCTTTACTTTGGTTACTGGTAGATTTGTTGTTCTCTGCACTGTCTTCTTGATTCATTGACGAACGAAAACCTTTTACGAACTTCCACATCTTTAAAACACATAAATTTTTACTGTTTGCACCACGCTCATCAAAATATTCACCTAGGCAACATATAATTCAAATATAATAGCACTGATTAAAGCAATATGCATCAACAGAGGAAATGAAATTTGAAATGTTTGGGGAACTTTAGAACTTAAGAGCCTGGATGTTTCTAGAGTCGGCATTTCTAGGAACGATGGGTGCCTTATCGCTGGCAGACAGGAAGAGCTGGCGGCTTACCGATTTCGAAACTTCTGGTGATGTGCTAGAGGGCACTACTCACTAGACATGTCACTACAAGTGTGTTCCTGCTGTTAACGCAGTAGTAAGTTAACCAACGAAGTTTCCCTAAAGGCTAAAGTTACTCCGTCATGACGGCGCTCTCTCCACAGACAAAATAAAGCATATTTACATTTGATTGCCACTATTCTTACGTCTTATACATTGAAGAGCAATTGAATTAGAGATACCTGTCTAGTAACGTGTAGCATCCACTTTTCGCCCTGATGACGGCGGCTATTCGTCTCGGCATGGACTCGACAAGACACCGGAAGCGTTTGGAAGCATACGGATCCACGACCCCTGAACAAGCTCCCACAGTTCACGAAGATTTGATTGGGTCAGAGCCTCGAACATCTCTCTCGATGGCACCACAGATATGATAGATGGGATTGAGGTCAGGTGACCTAGCTGGCCAAGGAAGCGAGGTCACGTCGGTGGAGTGTTCATCCAACCATTCGGATACAATTCGGGAGCGATGTCACGGTGCACCAGCTTGAAGAGTACCCTGCTGGCAAGAAGGATCCATCGCTTCATATGGTTTGCGCCGTACTCGTATTCTGCCATCCACGTATACCAACGTGAATCTCGACTCATCAGTACAGGCAACATTTTTCCACATGTCTAGGGTCCCGTGGCGACGTTCCCGCGCCTATGTTAATCTTTGAACCATGTGATGTGCGGTCAGCAGCGGTACCCTCATGGGACGATGGCTTCTGTACCCCATAGCAAGAAGATGGTTCTGGATGGTGTGGCCGCTCACATGTTTTGGTGCACCAGCGTTAAATTGCCGAGTGATTTCTTGCACTGTGGCCTGTCTATCCGCTGTTACAATGCGAGCTAGCCGACGATGACCCGCTCATCCACACGCTCTTATCCACTGCAGTTGGCCCTTGCAGAGATTGTTTTACCGGATTCGATGTACTCACGGTGCACCCGTGACACAGTGGCTCGTGAAAATCCCAGTGCCTGCACGACTTCCGAGATGGAATGACCCATTCGTCGGGCCCCAACAACTTGTCCACGATCAAATGCGCTTAGATCCTTCGTCTTACCCATACTACGTCCGACTCTTACTGGTTCCCGTCGCATCATTCCTTATATTGTCAGATCAATGCATACGTCATGTCGTTTCCGTTTACAGGGCAGCCCACAGCGCCACATTTACATAACGCCAACTGTCTCTTATTCAATTGCTCTCCAGTGTAAACATCTACTGTAGATTTGATCTTTAAAAATTTCGCGGAACCCCGGTTGGGGAACACTGCTCTAGAGAAAGCGTTGCGTTCTTTGCAATAAGTGGTGGAAAACGCGTAATGAAAATCTGAAACGAATAGAGTCTCACCATAAACTGGAAATTCTGAGTTGACTGGGCACTTAAAAAGTTCGGGTCTGGGCTGAGCTTTACATATTAAAGCTCGTATAGACATCTACTAGGACTACATAGAAACCAGCAGCCGTCGGAGGAAATGTGTCCGTTTATTTGCCGTTCATGTTCGAAGTGAAAACGTCGCCTCTCCGGTATCGTGACGTCAGAACGGACGTGCACAAGCAAGAGGATCACGTCGGCATCCATGATGATTCACCTACAAACGTATGATGACGGGGATGGGCTATGGCAGCTGACTCGCACATCCAGTACCCTTGTTAACTACACCACGTCACCGGGATATGAGGCAGCACTGGGCGAAGGAACATCGACACGGCTCTATGGAAGACTGGAAGCAGGTAAGCTAGGTCGGAACGAAACATAGTTTAATCTAAAACATCTCGACGAGAGGGTGAGTGTGTGGCGTACACCACACTGGGCCATGTACCCTCAGCTGTCAAGTGGGGGTACTACAGGTCAGTGGAGGCAGTGCAATGCTCCTGGGCGTGTTTATGTGGGATACCTTGTACTTAATGAGATCATTCATCTGCACAAAGCAATGCGATGTTCCTGCACCTGTTGATGGAAATCCTTTTTGATAGCAGGATCTTTTTTCAGAAATACAATGCCCCGCCACATCACTCCTGTTTGGCGAAATACTAGTTCGTAGAGCATTCCAGTGAGTTCACAATCCTCAAATGGTTCTCTCCCTCTCCGGATTTGAAAATGCTTGAGCATCTGTGGGACAAAGTGGACAAGTGCATTTTCTAGCCCGACGCATATCACAGGCAACACTCGGCGCTCTACGGACGGCTGTCTTGGAATCACTGGCTTGCAATACCATCCAACGTTTGCATTACCTGGTAGAGTTCATGTTACGACTTTTTTTTTTTTATTGGAAGTTTAACGACCATTGTGAGCAACTCAATGGGATATAAGCAGTCGCGCGTCCCTAATTTAGGGCCACTGACTCCAGGGAAGGAAGAGCGCCAGAGCCGTAAGACAAACACAACAGCCATGCCTCACCGGGATTCGAACCCGGACCCTGTTAGGACGAATGATCAGAGGCCATTGCTTAGACCACTGCACCACCGGGGCGGCTCGAACCGGGACCTATCTCAGACGAATGATCAGAAGCTATCACTTAGACTAACGACTTGTTGTGGCTGCAGTGATGGCCAAAGGTAGGCCCACACATTAAGTGGGTGGATGTAATAAATTGTTCTTTCGGTGTACATATAACACCTTAATAGTTACACACATATTTACATATATCTTTAATTACGAAATTCATATACACACACACATGCTTATTTTTAAATACTCAGGAATGAAAAATTTGGAATCCGCAGCTAATAGAAAAAGCGTTTTTTTTTTGTCGCAATTTGTTTTGAAACGGAAGATAAAACCCTTTTAAGTATAATTTCCATGATGAACAAAAAAAAAAAAAAACCGAAAAACAACCGATCTAAATGCTTTCAGAAACGGTGTGGGGGGCTATGAAATAAAAAAATCCCATGACAGTCACACAACGGGAGTTCGGGTCTGCCATGCAAGTATCGCATTATTGATTAATTTGAATACAGTCGAATTCCTATTGAGTTGAATACTGTGTAGCCCTTCTGGCCCTTTTTCTTTCTAAAAGGATTTAAATCTTCCTTACATTTATCAAAATAAACTTCAGATGAAATCAGCTTACTTTTTAAAGTAAATTCCTATAAAAAAAATGATTTGAGTGATTCCATTTCGATTAATCGATTCTCAAATAAGGCCTTACAAAGGAGCATTCGAGCTTCTATTGACTGTTGCACAGATTTTCTTCGTATCCCCCCTTTCCTTTAAAAGTATTTCCCATCCCCTATGTAAATGGAGATCTAAGATTAACTTACTTTGGAAAGTAAAGATTTAGGCAAACAAAAGTGATTTTCGCTACTGTGCACAAGAAAAGTATGGTACAAAAAAATTGCAATCGCTACAAAATTGATTTCTCAGAGTTACCAATGCTGAAAAAGTCATATAGCAGATTTTGTTTTCGATTTGGGGGATTTAGCCCGCCCACATGCATCATAACCTCCCCCCCCTTCTTCCCCACTTGTGAGCATCTAACGCTGTAATATGTAGCCTGTCCCTAATTTAAGGCTTCACGGAAGAAAGAATACCCCCGCCATGGGACAAACACATGCTACTACACTTAAAAATTTTGTGGTAGGTTGCACCAAAAAGTGGTGCTACACCAGCAGCACCACTTTCTGAAAAAAGATGTGCTGCAAGCAAAACCCAACAACATAGTGCAACTTTTTATCACGTTACGGTACAAGGTTGCATCATGTTGTTAGTTTTGTTTGCACTACACGATGGGGTATCTTTTCGCAGAAAGTGGTGCAGCTGGTGTGTAGCACCACTACCACAAAAATTTTAACAGTGTACCCATGCCGCATTAGGGACTTCAAAAGCTGGATCCACCTAAAAACTTTGTCCTATGTAAACAATGGTAAATTTCTGTAGACATTATCTTCGCAATTACGCATTCCCAGGGATGAAAATTTGCACATCGATAAAAATAACTATATACCTATTATTATAGCCTAATACAGAGGGATGTTCACTTGTTAGAATGATTTTTCAGCAATATGATTTATGTTCAAAATGAAATTATTTCTTTCTTACATCTAGATTTCCAAGATAACAGGGCATATCTCATTAAAAACGCTAGAGGTATTTTATTTCACTCCTCTTCCACTGCTTTCCATAGTCCAATCATTGTTTTAGGTCTGCGTTTAGAAAGCGCTCTTTTTAGCAGTCCGAATGCACAATAGTCCATTGATGACACAACAGAGGATTTTGAAGGAATATAAGCAAAAGATATAAACTTGATACCAGTCTTTCTTCATGAATTTTTTTTATTATTATTGGATATTTTAACGACCACTGTGAGCAACTCTGTGGGCTACAGACCGTATGCAATGACGTCACGAAACCGCGGTTCGCGTCACTTTTTCGTCTGCTGCTTTCTTGCAGAACAACTGATGTGCAAGTGAGATCAAAGATGCACTGCATGGGCTGCATGCGTGGGTTATCTGGTGATCAAAAACCGCTTTATTTTGAAATATTAAACTTATTGGGCAATTGTGGTGACCCATATGAAATCCCATACTCACTTTTCCTGAACAATATTGTAGGAATGGGAATGTTTTTGAGTGAAAGGACCTCAAAATTCTGCATTCCAGCACAGCAACCAGCTTCTGTGCTAAAAGCATATTTACACAGTTAATTAAGATAAAAACGTGCTGTCATCTTTCGCTAATTATTTATATACATTATCTACCAACAAGTAATTGGACACCTGTGATAGCAAAGGAAAACGAAGTTTATTCACCTTCAATAGTTAGTGGAGCCTCCACGAGCGGCGATTACAGCTGCGACCCTCCGGGGCATACTCTCAAACAGGCGTTGTACGACGGCTAGCGGTATTTTCTTCCACTCGGCTTGGAGAAGACAGGTCAGTTTCCTTCACCGATTTTGGACGGTGAGGGCACCCCTTAAGTCGACGTTCCAACTCGTCCCAGAGGTGCTCAATAGGGTTAAGGTCCGGGCTCTGTGCAAGCCAGTCCATTCGATTAACCCCATTGTCACCATACCAAGCCATGGTGGGCCTCGCAACATGACAGGTGGCATTGTTACCCTGAAAGTAACATAGGTCCACCCCGTAAAACTGCCACAACGTACGAAACGCAGGGTCATCCAAAATGGTGCAGTAGGTCTCGGCGTTGAGTCTACAAGGAATTGCGACAAAGGGTCCCGTGCCATACCAGGAGAAACACCCCATAGCATAATTCCACCGCCGCCGAACTTCACAGTTGGGACAATACATTCCGGCAGGAGGCGTTCTCCAGGCAGACGCCAAACCCAGACCTTGCCATCCGAACGGTAGAGGGTGAACCTTGAGTCGTCGCTCCAGAGAACCTGTTTCCACTGTTCAACGGTCCACTGTCGACGTTCTTTGCACCACGTTAGTCGAGCAGCGCTATTGGACTTTGTGATCAAAGGATTGTGGGCGGCAGCACGTCCATGAGAACCGAGCAGATGGGCTTCCTTACGGATGGTATCCATCAAAAGAACACTCCCGGATACCTGTTGAAACTCCTCGCGGATGTTGCCCATCGATTTGGTGCGGTTCTTCCGAATTTCTCTGGCCAGCACCCGTCGGTCTCTAACTCCCAGTTTTGTGGGTCTGCCGGGTCGGGGCACATTCCGACAGTCACCTCTCATCTTCCACTAGCCAATCACGTAGGCCAGTGTCGATTTTGGGTACTTCAACTCGCTGGATATGTCACGTATGGATCGGCCATTTCTGTGATACCCGACGATTACACCTTTCTCGAAATCAGAGAGCTCCGAACAGCGTGGCATCTTGCATGCGACTGGTTGTGTTGTTGTTTTCCTACACGATATTTAACGGCGGCGGCCGTGACGTGTATCAGGACCGCAGATATCGTCGATTGCAGGGGTGTCCAATTACTTGTTTTATATATATAATGACAATAATAATAAACTGGTGAATGTTATGAGATCATTTTTCCAAAATCGGTCTGGGAACCCAACATATGAAGGCTGCATAAGATATTTACTCCCCTATAGCAGTGGATACATTCACGATAAAGAACAGTATAATCTTTCTCATAAGAAAGAGTAATTCTAGTCTAAAGTTTTTCTTTATAATGGATCAGTATGTTTAGGAACATACCTGATACAAAATGTAAACTACACACTAATGTTCCTTCGTTTCCGGTCATCAATGTCAACTCCGCTGATGCGTGATGCTGCTGACCACGAATTTTTGCGCTTCTGAATTAATTTTTTTATAATTCTGATCCCACGTCATTCGTTCAGATGGCAATCCATAATAGGACACATTATCTCTCTCACTTCGGTTACCACAGCCGAAAATAGTACATAACACCATCTTCCTTAACGTTCCACAATGCAAATCCAAGCAGTGCTTGTAACACCAGTTGATCACCAGGTCGTCTGCTAGGATGGTTTACCTCGCTGTGACGTCATATGCATACGGTCTATAAGCAGTCCTCCGTCCCTAATTTAGGGCCACTGGTTCCAGGAAAGGGAGAGAGCCAGTGCTGTAAGACAAACACAACATCCATGCCACACAGGGATTCGAACCCGGATCCATCTCGGACGAATGATCAGAAGCCATCGCTTAGACCATTGCGGCATTGGGGCGGCAAAAGAAATAGATTTGGATGTGTGGCTGGTAGCTTATCCTGAAGTAGTTTTTGAAGGCTCTGTGGATAAAGAATGATATTTCCTTTTTAAATATAGGAGTTAAAACATTATTTTAGCAACACATAGGAATTACTTTAACATTCTTTTCAACTTTAATTTCGCATCGTACGAGAAACCAGCAATAATCACGAATCCTTTACTGAAACTTCCTTTGGATTCATGGGACTAAGTTTTGTAAGTCGTTTTCTGCTCTTTTGTGATAGTAAATCGACATTTTTTAGCACGTCCTTCGTAAAAAAAATCGTGCTCCTGTTATCGGTTTGTCCATCCGTCCGTCTGTACCCACGATATCTCTGCAACTATTAGTCCGATTTGATTCTCTTTGCATTGGGAAGCTTGAAATATGCAAATGATCCTTCATTTCTTTTTTTTTACGATGAACAATTTCTCCGCTAGGGAGCGTAAATGCAGATGATGTCGAATTCAAAAATACGTTTTATTCCACATATTTGCTTCTAAACATCCGATTGAAAAAAATGTTTATCTTTCGATTCCATTTATATCGAAGAGTATTTTAGATAGTTACTTTTTCAAATTACGCATAGATTTTCCGCTAGAGGGCATAAAAGTAAATTACCCTTTTCTCGATAACTCTTCTAAAACTCCGATTTGAAAATTTTTTTCTTCAGCGGATACATCTCCTGATGGAAAATCTTTTGCATATAATTTCAAATTTTTGGTAAAAAATACTTTGGCCACCAGGGGGCGTAAATCTTAATTTCCGCTTCTGTTGTATTTGCAGCAAAATATGTTCTAAATTCTAGATTGAAAAAAACGTCGTTTGTTGACCGATACTACTCATGTCGACAAACCTTTTAGAAACATTTTCTTCTTAAAATAGTGCATGGTTTCTACGCCAGGGGGCGTAGATGTGTATCTTATTTTTGTCAATATCTCTACTTCTAGAAGTCCGATTTGAAAAATTCCTTCTTTGTGGGATAGTGTTTCTAGTGTGACATGTGGTTCATATAATTTCAAAATTTTCAAGTAATTCATAGAGTTTCCGCTAGGGGGCGTAAATGTAAATTGCGTTTCCCAATATATCTCTGCTTCTAAATCTTCGATTTGAAAAATTCTTTCTGCACCACATACAGCTCCTGATGGGAAATCGTTTGCACATATTTTTAAATTTTTGTAAGAAATGGTTTGGCCACCAGGTGGCGTAAGCCTTAATTTCCGCTTTTGTTATATTTGCAGCAAAATATGAGCTTCTAAAATCTCGATTGAAAAAAAGTCGTTTGTTGACCGATACTACTCTTCATGTCGACAAACCTCTTAGGAAACTTTTCTTCTTGAAAAATGCATGATTTCTACGCCAGGGGCGTAGATGTATATCTTATTTTTGTCAATATCTCTACTTCTAAGAGTACGATTTGAAAAATTCCTTCTTTGTTGGATAGTGTTTCCGATGCGAAATGTTTTTCCTATAAATTCAAAATTTTCAAGTAAATCATAGACATTCCGCTAGGGGGCACAAAGGTAAATTGCGTTTTCTGCGTTATTTCTGCTCCTAAAGATTGATTTGAAAAATTCTTCCTGTATCGCATACAAGACGTGATGGAAAATATTTTTCACATAATTTCTAATGTTTGGTAAAGAATGGTTTAGCCACCAGGGGTCATAAGTGTTAATTTCTGCTTCTGAAGTATTTGTTGCAAAATCTGGGCTCCTGAAAACTAGACTCATTTTTTTTTTCTTCGACCGATACCGCTTATATGGATACACCTTTTGAGAATACTTTCTTCCTAAAATAATGCATGGTTTTCCCACCATGGGACGTAAAGTCACATCTTATTTTTGTCGATATCTCTGTTTCTAAGAGTTCGTAAGCTCACGATTCCGTTTACAGCAATATCTGAGGGATTAAAAACCCGTTTGAAAATCTTCTTTCTTTCGTCAGATCTATTGTTTTCCATATCGGTTCCATTGTCTTTGAATAGCTTTGATAAATTTAATTTGCGTCAGAACGGATTCAAAAGACGTGCTTATTACACCCGAAAATTCGGTGTCATCTTTCTTGTTTATTTTTGTTACAGTCGTATAGGTAGATCCATGCTTCATCAATAATTACAATAACTTTCCGTCTCCGGCTTCTGCGCACTACGACATGCCTAGACAAATGGCGGTGATTTTTTTTTCATGTTTAAATATTTATTACCTTGTTTACGGTTGATACAAAGATCTTTAACGACTTAGCGGTTGCTCTTTGTGTCGGCTTATTTTCATTTATGACCAAGAGGCCTTACTTTTGAAATAGTCATAAAAGTATGTACCTTCTTTGGATATTCGTTTGGTGTTCTTTGTCCTACTAAAAGCAATTCTTGACTATTTCCCCCTCTTTTATTAATAATATTGCTTATTTTACATTTAGAAATGCTAATTCCATGCTTTTCACAGCGTCTAATGTATTAGGTGTATAAATAAATTTTAAAACGTTTTTTTTTGTGTGTGTGACGTATACCACTAATTTACATTTCCGACATTACCCCGCGTTGTTGTTATGTGACCGTAACTGGTCCAGAGTATAAAATGTGACACAGAAGTTTGCCCAACAGCCAAACTCATTTGCACATCCGTAGGTGAAAGATGGCAAGCGATACTGCATTTATTCGACAAAAAAGGAATTTTATCAAAAAGCACGTGTGAGTTTTGGTTTAGACGGTTTAAAGCAGGTGATTTTGACGTTACTGATCGAGAACGTAGCGGCTCCCCACAGAAGGTTGCACACGAGGAACTGCCAGATGAAGATTCGTCTGAAACGCGAAAAGAACTAGCTGAACAACTGGGGGTAACTCAACAAACCATTTCCAATCGTTTATGCGCAATGGGAAAGATTCAGAAGGTAGGAAAATGGGTGCCACATGACCTGAGCCAGAGGAACAAGGATGAGTGTGTCACGAAGTGTTTGAATTTGTTGAATAAACAACACAGAAAGTCTTTCCTGTGGAAAATCGTTACGGGTGATGAAAAGTGGATGTGGTACGACAATCTCAAACGCAAAAAACACTGGGTAGACCCCTGTGAAGCAACGACTTCGACACCGAAACGCAGTATTCACTCCAATAAAGTTCTGCTGTGCATCTGGTGGGATATGAAGAGAGTGCTCTATTATGAACTATTGGAAGGGGTCAAACTGTCACTGCTGATCGCTACAAGCAACAATCGCTGCGATTGAACCAGGAAATCTGTCGGAAACGTCCATTCACAGACAAAGGATTGCGTCCCGTGAAATTACTGCATGACAACGCTAGGCCGCATGCCGCGAAATTGGTCAAGGAAACGTTATTGACGTTTGGCTGGGAAGTATTGGAGCAGCCGGCGTATATAGTCCCGACACAGCCCTTTCAGACTATCATTTCTTCGGATCGATGGAACATGGTTTGCCTGCTGTACGGTTCCGGACATGTAAGGAAATGTAAAAATGGGTTTACGACTTCATCGCGTCCCACGACGAAGTATTCTTGGGCTGGAATCAGTTAGCTGCCCGACAGATGGCGGAAGGTGATGGATAATGACGGCGCATATTTTGATTCGTAGAGGTATTGTTATTTTCTCTCAAATTACATAATGCGTTGTCTTAAAACGTATTAAAAACTTATTTGTACACCTAACAGAACACGAATATTTCTCTTGGTAACGAGCAAAAACATAACTTTTTATCCACAGCTTGTTTACGTGCGCCAATTTCTTAGCAGATGTTTCTTTCTGGTTCATCTAACACGCTGTTGCCAGTTTCAATTCTATGAATTTGTTTTATTTTCTGTAATTTCTTATTAAACACGTTCTAAAAATATGTGAACATACTCAGTATTTATATATAGAGAGAAGTAATATACACTATCTACCAACAAGTAATTGGACACCCCTGCAATCGACGATATCTGCGGTCCTGATACACGTCACGGCCGCCGCTGTTAAATGTCGTGTGGGAAACAACAACGCAATCAGTCGCATGCAAGGATGCCACGCAGTTCGAAGCTCTCTGATTTTGAGAAAGGTGTAATCGTCGGGTATCACAGAAATGGCCGATCCATACGTGACATATCCAGCGAGTTGAAGTACCCAAAATCGACAGTGGCCTACGTGATTGGCAAGTGGAAGATGAGAGGTGACTGTCGGAATGTGCCCCGACCCGGCAGACCCACAAAACTGGGAGTAAGAGACCGACGGGTGCTGGCCAGAGAAATTCGGAAGAACAGCACCAAATCGACGGGCCACATCCGCGAGAAGTTTCAACAGGCATCCGGGAGTGTTCTTTCGATGAATACCATCCGTAAGGAAGCCCATCTGCTCGGTTATCATGGACGTGCTGCCGCCCACAAGCCTTTGATCACCAAGTCCAATAGCGCTGCTCGGCTAACGTGGTGCAAAGAACGTCGACAGTGGTCCGTTGAACAGTGGAAACAGGTTCTCTGGAGCGACGAATCAAGGTTCACCCTCTACCGTTTGGATGGCAGGGTCTAAGTTTGGCGTCTGCCTGGATGCCTCCTGCCGGAATGTATTGTGCCAACTGTGAAGTTCGGTGGCGGTGGAATTATGCTATGGGGGTGTTTCTCCTGGTATGACACGGGACCCTTGGTCGCAATTCCTGGTAGACTCAACGCCGAGACCTACGGCACCATTTTGGATGACCATGCGCTTCCTACGTTGTGGCAGTTTTACGGGGTGGACCCATGTTACTTTCAGGATGATAATGCCACCTGTCATGTTGCGAGGTCCACCATGGCTTGGTATGGTGACAATGGGGTTAATCGAATGGACTGGCCTGCACAGAGCCCAGACCTTAACCCTATCGAGCACCACTGGGGCGAGTTGGACCGTCGACTTAAGGGGTGCCCCCACCGTCCGAAATCTGTGAAGGAACTGACCTGTCTTCTCCAAGCCGAATGGAAGAAAATGCCGCTAGCCGTCGTACAACGCCTGGTTGAGAGTATGTCCCGGAGGGTCGCAGCTGTAATCGTCGCTCGTTGAGGCTCCACAAATTATTGAAGGTGAATAAACTTAGTCTTCCTTTGCTATCACAGGTGTCCAATTACTTGTTGGTAGATAGTGTAGTTTCAGTTTTGTCTCATATGATTTCCGCCTTATCACGAACAGAGGATAGAAGACGAACAGATTCATTGAAGGTAGTGACTAACTAAAGGTAAACGTTTCATGTCCCTATGTACAATTGAGTCTGCGAGAAAGTTCCAGCGTTTTCAGTACCGCCCATGCACACCTTCCTGCTTGCACTTCTAACCGTTAATGGGCTAAATCCACTGTGGCTTCGCATTGAATAACAAGAAAGATGCACCAAGTATACAATGTTAAATTATTAAAAATTTCAAGACAAAATCTAGGAATCTTAAGCTCATCCGTGTGAGAACAGTAGAAAATAGTGATTTTTTTATTAAAACTCTGCAGATAATTTATTTGTTTGAAGAATGGACTACGTATTAATTATCACAAACATATTGCTACAGTTTCGTGTTTTAACCCTTTAACGACCATGACTCTAAAATCTGTTGCCACTCTAAGTGCCATAACGCCCGAAACTGTTTGCTGTTTCGCTCCTTTGTTTAGTAACAACAATGGTGACTGACGGTGACTCCTGCTGATCCCTCATAGGTCGTGCAAATTTAAAGAACAGGTAAGGGTAGGAAATCTGACACACTCTAGACAGGTGTTTCGGGCGGCTATGGTCGTTCTATGTACTGGCGTTTTTGGGCGTTAAAGGGTTAACGGACTACATGATTATTTACCGTCATGAGTTCATTGGGGGCCTACTCATGTGTTATAGCCTTGGTAGTCCACACAGATGTCTTAGCCTAGGGGCCAACTAAGACTTAAATTCAGCCCTGGAGTGGATACAGCACTATAGATTATATCCACGAATTGAGAGAACTGAAAGAGCGAATTAATATGAACTCCCACTATGTATAGCTTTTATTAAGAAAAGGCTTTTTATTACGTGAAACCATCAGCAGTTGTGTCTTTGAAATCATGCGCTTCTGAAGATGCTTACGTTAATATTAATAACATCAACGAATATGTCGTATGACTGTTCCTAGTGACGTAACTAGCACAACGTGCGTCCACCGCAAAATTTACTCCAGCACCCCTAAGCACAGTAATTTTCCCAGAATGCATCTTTCGCGGTGTGTGGGTGGGTGGGTGGAAGTAAGGGAGAGTGTTTGCAAAAGTAATGGTGGTATCTACAGCCCTCTAGTTTAAACTTTTTAAGTAATAGATTTAAAACTGCGTGTAATTGCTTTGTCCCAAACTAAAATAAATCACTTGAAGAAATCACCCTCTTACACATCTTAAATCTGCAGCTGCTGTGAATAAATGTAGGCGCCTGTCGTGCACGTAATCCTAGGTAACTGACTGTTTTCCCACATCCTCCATGGGGAATCCCACTCGCGCTTTTCCTCAGCAGCGGAGAGAGAGGGCGATTGGCGAGCGATCGTATTATTTACAACCCATTGCAGAGCAATCGTATTACAACCCTAAGTCAAAGAGCCGAACACTTTCAATCTGTAGGACATTCAGTGTTTTAAAAGTGAAACTCGGCATTTATTTAGGCAAAGCTAAATATATCTTAAAGCAAAATATGAATATTTCGGTTAATTGCTGTGAGTGTTCGAATTTCTTTCTTAGGGGGCCATCCATAAAGTACGTCCAGGAATACAGGGGGAGTTCCTGACAACCGGGCCAAATGTGACATGGGGGAGGTTTAGTAATTCGGACGTCCAGAGGCAAAAATATAGTGGATGGTATTTTTGTTGTTGTTAAGTTTTCTCTTTTTATACACTTTCCAACCGTAGGTTTAAGAAGCGTATGTGTATCGTCTTTGTCTGTCTGTCCGCACGATAACTCACGTAAAACTGGTTCGATTTCATTGAAATTTTAGTATGGGGTACGGGACAACTGGGAACGAACCCTATTAAAAATGGCCGAAATGGGGTCAAAAATCAGGGCATAGGAGCGGGATTCATTCCATTGCCCTTATACGTCATAACTTACGTGTAAATGCTTCGATTGCGGCAAAACTTTATCATGTTGTTCCGGAGGTATAATGAACCGGTTCTGTTGAATATCATCGAAATGGGGTCAAAGGTCAGGACACAGGAGCGAGATTTATTCCACAGCCATCATCTTCAGAACTTGACCAAAAATGTTTCTATTGCAACAAAACTTTAGTATGTTGTTCCGGAGGTATACTGAACCAGTGCTGTTTAATATCTTCGAAATGGGGTCAAAGGTCAGGACACAGGAGCGAGATTTATTCCACAGCCATTATCCTCATAACCTGAGTAATGATTTCTGGTATGTTGGAAAGCGTATTATAATCAATGCATTGCATGATTTTACTAATTTTTCTTCTTTTAATAGTTAAAAAAAAAGGTATGCAATATTTCAGATTTCTGATGATATTTAGCTAAATCAGAATGTTAATATTAAGTTCTCGTATTTGTACTACCAAATCTATAGTGTTTTGTAGATCGTATAAATCGGGAGTGTTGCAACCTTGAATGCGTGCGTTCATTTGTTTCAGAATGATAAAGTTCGGATAGCATTAGGGAATAAATTCATTCCTAAATAATAAACATTTTCTGAAGTAAACGTGTAAATATATGGAAGATTCCTTTAAATAATTTCATGTTTTCTTTGTTTCTTAACGGACTTCTAAAAGCAGTCTGCAAAATAAAGGGGGTTGGGGGAATTAGGGCGTACTTTTTAGGGGGAGGGGTGTCAACAATCGGACAAAATGTGAGATGGGGAGTCTAAAAATAGTAAAAAATCGCGGACGTACTTTATGGACGGCCCCTTAAAACTTTATAACTGGCAGCTGCAGTACGCCCCTTCGTCACCTGCGTTCCCGGCAGCTGCGGGGGCAGTAGTTACGCCCCTGACTGTTCCACGACACAACACACACAAAAATTGCAAAAGGGAGTGAAACAAAGTGGCACCCTATCTCTCAAGCTTTTCAATGCTACGTTGCAGAAAATCTTTCAATCATTGAATTGGAAACAGACAAGGGAATTAATACCGATTGATGGAGATAGTTTAAAACCCTCTTTCGTTTAGTTGACTACAGCCATTTTTGCAAGTACTTCCTCAGAGCTACACAGCATGATCAAGGAACTTGCTGGCATGAGTAACGTGTGCTCAAAGATGAACTTAACAGAAAACAATTGCTGTACAATGCATTTAAAATAAGGGTTGATTTAGAGGTTGCTGAGGAAAACTTAGCAGCAACGGACGCTAACATCTACCTTCGACAAACAATAGATATCAAACGAGGGATACAAAGACGACATTAACAGGCGTATGAAACTTAGCTGGGGATACATTTCGAAGAAACAGAACAACTGTCAAGGGTAATTCATCATGTCTTAAGGGAAGTGTTTAATCAATGCATCCTACCGGTTTTTACTTATGGATTAGATATGGACCTTAACTTAAAAAAAAAAAAAGCTGGTAAAATCATGTAATGCATTGATTATGACACACTTTCCAACATACCAGAAATCATTACTCAAGTTATGAGGATAATGGCTGTGGAATAAATCTCGCTCCTGTGTCCTGACCTTTGACCCCATTTCGATGATATTCAACAGAACCGGTTCAGTACACTTTCAAAACAACATATTAAAATTTTGTCGCAATCGAAGCACTTTTTCCCCCAGTTATGATGCATAAGAACAATAGAATGGATCCCGCTCCTTTGTCCGGACGTTTTATCCCATTTTGCCAATTTTCAATAGGGTTCGTCCTAAGGTGGCCCCCTACCACATACTAAAATTTCATCGAAATTGAACTATTTTTACGCGAGTTACCGTGTGGACGGACAGACAAAGCCGGAGCATATACGCTTCTTCAACCTAAGGTTGGAAAGCGTAAAAAAGAAAAAAAAAAAAAAAAAAAAAACGGAAGCTGCGAACAACTCAAAGACTCATGGAGATGTGCCTGCTTGTTTGGTGTAAGCAAGAAATATAGAGAAAAAAACACTCTTGGACCAGGAAATTTACAAGTTGATGACACCAAGATCAAAGTAAAAGACCTTGAAGTGGCAATGGGCTGGACATATGTAAGAAAAATATGAACAACTAGACTAGATACCAAGGAACAGGGAAAGACGCAGAAGAAAACCATGTGTAAGATGTGTGTGTGTGTGGATGAAATTCAAAAGCAGGGTGTAACATGGAAGAAAATTACTCAGGACAGAGTTGCGAAAGAGACCTTGGGAGATCTTGCAGCAGTGGAGTGAAAATGCTCATATAAACACTCAATAATGGACAAAACATTAGAGATACCTACCGAATAGCGCGTTGGTCCTCCTCTAGCTCAAATAACGGCCTGTACACGCCGAGACATCGACTTCTCCAGATGCCGGAGGATCTCCGGAAGGAATACCAGCCATGCCTGTTCCAGCATTGTCTACAACTGCGCTTGAAACGGCGGTCCAGGATCCATGGATCTGATTTTCCGCTCCATAACATCACAGAGAGAGTTTCTACAGGGTTTTAATCTGGAGAGCTCGGGAGCCATGGATGGTTCCAAACTCAGATGATGAGTTTAACCTGGATGCAAATTTTGAAGATGACAATCCGATTTTTGGCGTAAATGTGACAAGGTTGGTAAGTCAGATAATATCCGAAAACTTGAAAATTTTAATCGTCCTGGAGCGGGACTCAAACCCGCGTCTCACAGAAAACCCCCGGGTATGCTAACCACTACACCACCCAGAACGATCAAGTTTCCGATCAATTTGAAAGTAACCATCACAGGATTCGCTAGTCGAAGCAACAGGCATTCATGTTTAGCGAATCTGGAGGTTAAGAATCATATCCCGTGTTTGCCCGGAGAAGCAGATCAATCATGAAAGAAATACGGGATTACGCCATATAATACAAATTTTGAAGATGACAATTCGATTTTTGGCGTAAATGTGACAAGGATGGTAAGTCAGATAATATCCGAAAACTTGAAAATTTTCATCATCCTGGAGCGGGACTCGAACCCGCGTCTTCCAAAAAATTGATCGGAAACTTGAAACTTGGTCGTTCTGGGTGTTGTAGTGGTTAGCATACCCGGACGTTTTCTGGGAGACGCGGGTTCGTGTCCCGCTCCAGGACGATGAAAATTTTCAAGTTTTCGGATATTATCTGATTTACCATCTTTGTCACATTTACGGCAAAAAGTCGGATTGTCATCTTCAAAATTTGTATTATATGGCGTAATCCCGTATTTCTTTCATGATTAACTTGGATGGTTGCGGCCCAGTGGGGCAGCGCATTGTCTGCTGAAACAGACTACCGTCCGCAGGATACGCGAAGGCCATGAAGCGTGTAGTTGATCAGTATGCATATGGCGGTAGCTCACAGCGGTTAAAGATATCTCCAGACACACAAAGGTACGTAATGTGTCCCATGAGAGGGATTCCTAAACCATCACAGAGCCACCACCGCTCTAAACAAAGCCGACGTGGCGCGACAGGGCCATGGCCTCATGCTGTCGACACCACACCCGCACCCTCCAGTCAGCTCGGTACAGCTACAAACGGGATTCATGGGACCACACGACGAGGCGCCATTCAACAAAGGTTCCATTTTGATGTTCCCGGCGCTAGGAGAGTCGTAATGTCACATGACGAGCAGTCAACAGTTGCACACGAGTAGGGGCGTCGGCTCCCGTAGCCCAAGGCATGCAGCGTGCACCGTACTGTTCGACGTTGACGCTGCGTGCGCCTCCGACATTTAACCTGGATGTGATTTGCGCCGCCTTTGGCAAAGCGGTCGGTCTGTACGAACCTGGATTAGTCTACGTCGACGCCGGTTATCAAGTCCTGTGGTCTTCCACCGCTTGCACTCTAGGTGCTGGCAAGTACGTCTGTCTATGGTGTACTCGCAGTACACCCTCGATACGGTTGCCCCCGGGAACTCTAGGGTTCCTACCACTTGAGCGATGAAATAACCCATATGCGTCCACGATCAAAGTCGCTCAGATCAGCACGTTTACCCATGTTCGTCGATTGCGATACACTGTTGGAAAGATCATATATGTACAGGATTTTAGGAAGGGACTGACCCCAGGTCTTAAACAACCCCTCAGAAATAGGAAGCTAGGAGATTTGGGCTAGAGTGCCCGATAGTAAAGTCACATGGAAGCGAGGTAGAAAGGGGGAGGAAGACGCCCTTTTTTATTACCAAGGGTGGTGGGGGGCACTATTCGGGGTCCGACGGCTTAACGTGCCCATCCGACGCACGCACGGAGGATATTTAGCGGTTCGAGCGTTCGTACTTGCCTGGGACTGAACCAGAGTTTTCTCCGTGGCAGTCACGAACGTTGACCACTAGGTCATCCGCGACCCCACTATTTACTGTTAAAAATTTTGCGGTAGGTTGCACCTAAAAGTGGTGCTACCCCACTTTCTGAGAAAAGATGTACCACTGTATGGTGCAAACAAAACCCAACAAAATGGTGCAACTTTGCATTATGATATTGTACAAGGTAGCATCACATTATGGTGCAAGGCGGCACCATGTTGTTCGGTTTTGTTTGCACCACACAGTAGTGTATCTTTTCTCAGAAAGTGGTGCAACTGGGCTAGCACCACTTTTTGGTGCAACCTACCACAAAATTTTTTTTTTTAACAGTGTTGGAAAGCCCTGCTGTCCGCCTATTTATCGCCTGCGTTCGGTTTGGGCGTGTTCCACTCCGCGCGGGGGATGCCTATGTCAACACTGCCCATCACCCCTATCTCTAACATTTTGTCTACTGTGTGTATATACTCTGGTGATTCTCTGCTTACATGCACCATTTCGGATGATGGCGCGGTTCTTGCTCTGCATTACAGCCGTGACAAGCGATTATATAGGAATTTCAATCTCTTTGGCGTCCAGTCGTCAAATGCTACGCGAACAAACAATTCTTCACGAGACGAATCCTGGAAAACACGCGATCGCGCACTATGATTCGAGATGCAGACACTCACGTGACAAAGAAAACGCGACATGGGGGGGCGCTTAGGTGAGTATGTGTAATAACCAACACGCTGCTAAGTGACAGATGACAGCAAACACTGAGCTATTTCGCTGGTGCATAAACTTTCGCGAACAATTTGTGCTAATTGAAATTTATTTTTGTTTTATATGGTGAAACTGGACGTATTCAGGAATTTACGTAGCTCGAGAAGTCTAGATTTGAATGAGGTATGGATCGAAATTCTGCCATTCGCATCATCGCTGTGGAGAACGGGGGAAAAATTGCTAACAAGAGATTTGGTAAAGATGATTAACAAAACATTTGTGGCGGAAATGTCGTAAGGACATCTCAACGATAAACCTGTTCATCACATGGCAATCACTAACGCAGCTGTTGAAGCACGCATTGCGGAATTGTCTTCATGATGTACCGTACTACCCCCTTCCATACAGCTGGTACAGTTTACGTGGAGGGAAAAAAAGCTTCATACCGAAACAGAACATCTGTGGGGCGGTTTGGAATGATAGGTGTTTATCAAACGAAAAGAAGCCTTTCACAGATCTCACACACAAAAATCATCCTGCGTCTGTACTTCTGTAACACAGCCCCTGGTAATTTCAGAAGAAATTCATTAGTTTGTGGCTAATCCAATCGCATATACACTATAATGACAAAAGTCATCGGACACCCCTTCAAAAGCAAATGAACGAATCCGCTGCGTTGTTAAGATGCGCGGTACAGCTGCAAATGGTACAAAAACAAGCCTATAGCTGAGCGCGATCATACCGCACTGTGAGACTGAGTGAAAATGTCGCTGCGGGAGAGAACTGACTTCGAGAAAAAAAGATCGTTGGGTGTTATATTAGTGGGTTGTCCATAAGAGAAACTGAGAGGCGTTTAAACATACCCAAGTCAACTGTTTTGGATGTACTGAATAAGAGGAAGGCACATTGCGTGCCTGAAGCAGCAAAACGTACCGGCAGACCAAAGAAAATCAGTGATAGAGGGCGTCGAAGCCTCAGGAGAATTGTTACAGCTGATCGAAGGAGTACTGCACATGTCGGAAGAGGAACAGCTCCCGAAGAGAAAATATAAATAAAATCCGAGCAGCTGTCAAAACTGTTTCTGATAGAGGGCGCTGTCGCCCCGTGGAAAAAGAGAACTCGAGTGTTTTGAAAACAATGGAACTCACGATGAAGAAAACGCCGGGTTTTTTTTATGTTATGTATCTTTAGTATGTGTGCGGTCGACCATCTGTGTCATGTATTAAATGTAGGTTTGATGTTTATTACTGACTCTTGAGTGATTCGTGTCAACTTCGGAGGAATGTGGATTAATTTGCTATTGTTAATTGATTTACAGATCTCGACACACGGCACCCAAGAACCGTCGTTCAAAACTTGAATGTAAGGTAAGAAGTACCTTTTCTTCAATACTGTGCATTCCTGATTGATTTGAACGGCGACAAGTGCACAAGACCTCAGTGTACAGGCGAGTAAAAATGCTGGAACCGCGGTATGTACACGTACCATCTGTTTAGAACTTCATTCCATGGGTTACCGTCGTCGTGCGCATTTCATCTCCACACGGAATGTTACTCGTCGTTTAGCATGGTGTAAAGAACATTTATCGTGGACCGTAGATCAATGGAAACGAGTCCTATGGACTGATTAGTCCAGATATACGATCCATCAGTCAGATTGCCGTGTGTGGGCATGGCGGCAACGCTATTTAGCACAGTGTACTGTTCCTACGGTCAAGTTTGGTACTCGTATGGGGTTGTTTATCGTGGTATGGTCCCGACCTATTGGTTATCGTGGACTAACCTGTTAACCAGCACGTCTACCTGTCTTTAATAATATGATATTCTGAACAATTATGCCCTACCAACTCTGTGGCATTGAACCGAGACTTGTTGGTACCAACAGGATAATGCACCGAGCCATAAAGCAAGGACTGTTACGGCGTGGTTTTACGATAACTCCGTATCGTGTGTGGACTGGCCAGCACAGAGCCCTGATTTTAATCCCATAGAGCACCTATGGAATGAATTAGAGCGCCGCATCAGAAGTTTGTAACCAAGGCCTACTACTAAGCAACAGTTAGCGGCAGCATTATGTACTGAATGGAAGCGCATACCTATCACTGTGTTCCAAAACCTTGTCGAAAGCCTGTCTCGAAGGGTCAGTGCATGTATTAAGGCCAAAGGTGGACCGACACCGTACTAATGTATGTCAATAAATGCTATGTTGTGTTGTGTTTCTCTTCTGGGTGTCCGGCGACTTTTGTCAAAATAGTGTATGTTTGCCCATCCGAACGTTACACTCGCTGCATCCTCCCAGAAGACTATGAAATATTAAACCTCCGTTAGTTTGAGATTTTAGACGCAAGTGTCAAATTCAACGCAAATTCTGCATGCTCAGTATTGTTCAGAAAACAGCGAACTTTACTTTCAAATTAGTCCATAATCAGCTAGCTGAGCGGCTAACCTTAACTCCCCCAAAATAACATAAGCGGGGTCATTCGAGGTTAAAGGGCAAAGTGACACCGTGATACTATGGCAAAAAAATTATACAAAACTACACGGCGGCATATTTAAAGCCGAATAAGTTTTGAAATCATGCTTATATTAGGATGGAGACTTCACTGAAACGAATTCTTTCAAACGCTGCAAAATATAAATACAATTTTATGCATTATTCTCATGAAAAATTGCACTGAGGCAAAGTATCAAAACTCAACAAAATTAACCGTACATAGAAAAGCTTTGTCTCCAGCAATTATTTTAAGTCTTGAGAAAAAAAATGCGTGCTCATAAATAAGTAGTATCCATTTGTAAGTTCATCCATTTGTAAGTTCATCCATCTACTTTTCCGCATGTGCAAACGGATTTCAAAATTTCTTTTTGCAACTAACCAAGAAGCGATGATTCATGAACTAACTTTTATACAGTGTTTCCCCATTAAAGTGAACGGACAAATTATTATACACACTTACCTAATGATGAGTTTGCAGCACCTTTTACCAGCACAACAGCAGCCAGATGTCTTAGTAAGGACACGCTGGGGTGTTGAAAACACGAATGTATTGCCGCCATAAAGTGAGGATTACCTGTCGTAGAACATCCAGTTTCTGGTAAAGGTTTGGCTGGCGTGAACAGATCGTTCCAATTTGTCCCACAAATTTTCAATGGGGTTTAGATCTGGCGATCGAGTAGGTTCATTCCAGTGCGGTAAACTCACTTGAATGCTCCTGGAGCCAATTGGATCTCACGCGGGAACTATTGGGTTGGAAAGAAAGTAATGTCTGCAAATATGCAAGGCAGCGGAAAAGTGCTAATTACCGTATATACAAGTACAAACCAGTTCAAAATGTAGTCGCCATCATTTGCCACCACCTGCTCTCATTGTCTGGGCAGCAGTTGGATGCAGTCCCTATAGAATTGTGGGGGCTTGGACGCAAAGAAGTGAGTAAATGCGCGTTCGACATCGTTCCTGTTGGTGAACCGCTCTCCGTCCGGGAAATGCTGCAACGACCGGAAAAGGTGCTAATCATTTGGGCAATGCCCGGGACTGGGTGGAGCAGCATCTCCCAGCCCAGGTCCCTGATCTTGTGACAGGTCACTTGTGCTGTGTGACGTCACGCTCCATCCTGCTGTAGGAGGACGCCCTTGCGATTCAGCAGTGCTGGGTGCAGCAGCAGCTTCCAGCCCAGGTTCCTGATCTTGTGACAGGTCACCCGTGCTGTGTGACGTCACGCTCCATCCTGCTGCAGAAGGGCGCTCTTGCGGTTCAGCAGTGCTGGGTGCAGCAGCAGCTCCCAGCCCAGATTCCTGATCTTGTGACAGGTCACCCGTGCTGTGTGACGTCACGCTCCATCCTGCTGTAGGAGGACGCCCTTGCGGTTCAGCAGTGCTGGGTGCAGCAGCAGGTCCCAGCCCAGATTCCTGATCTTGTGACACGGTCACCCGTGCTGTGTGACGTCACGCTCCATCCTGCTGTAGGAGGGCGCCCTTGCGGTTCAGCAGTGCTGGGTGCAGCAGCAGGTCCCAGCCCAGGTCCCTGATCATGTGACAGGTCATCCGTGCTGTGTGACGTCACGCTCCATCCTGCTGTAGGAAGACGCACTTGCGGTTCATGTACGTGCGTATCGGTATCTTGGCCCTCTTTGTAACATTCTTGAAAACAAGGGGATAGAGAAGGGGGTATTAAATATGCGAACGGGTGGAAAAAAGGCCTTAAATACATACCAGGGTAAGTATTTACTACTATTTTGAGTTACACTATTTTGTCCTGCTTCTACCACATTTCTGAAGAATGCCGACAAAAACTGGTAAGCAATAAACCAAAAAATGCTACAACTCCCATAACGGAAAAAGACTGGAAACACACCACTCAGTGTCAATCAATTTTTTGAAACGTCAAGATACCAATGTATTAGAAAGATGAAAGATGTACAACACAAAGCTTTGGTAATGTTTTTGTTTACCAAGTTGTACTGTTACGTACATTTAAGAATACATAAACATGAACTTTTTTCCGGAAAAACCAACACTGCATTTGTTTACATAATTTCAAACTCTTCTGTGTGTGTCCACACCAAAAAAATATATTTAAGTCATATTTTGCAGTCCAAGAATTCCGTTCGAGAGTTATAAAAAATTTGACATCTTACTGTTTTTCTAGGAAGCCGCGTTGGGAATGGTGCAACAAGATGTGCAGTGTTAACATCTATTATAATTGGGTTTGTGCGAATGAAATGTCCAGCCTACACCACAGCAGAATGGAAACACCCAAAGGTGTTACGGGTATTACGTCACAAATTTACTATAAATAGCTAGCACGTGTGTGAAGAACAAGGTTCAGGCGTGGTTTGTTTGGACGTAACGTGGCTTGCAAAAGAAACGTGCAGACGCCGGATTTGCGTCATCTACCTGTAATGAATTTAAACTGGGCCATTCTGCAGGAATTGCCGCTCGAAACGTTAAAGCGTTTGAGGAGAATACAGCCAATGAACGAATCATTCGGCGATGGTTTGTGAAGTTTCGAAGCGGAGATACGGACCTGCAAAACGAAGCACGTGTTCACCGACTTGTTGCTGCTTCAGACGGTGTTCTGATACGTGTGGTTGAAGAGGAGCCCCGAAAAACGTGTCGTGAGATAGCGGCAGAGGTAGGTGCCCACCACACGACAGTTGTTCGGCGTCTGGCTGCGCTGGGTAAGGTCAAAATGCTGGACGTGTGGATGCCGCATGAGTTGACAACTGCCAACAAGATTAAGTGTTTGAAAGTCTGCACGTCGCTGCTTGCCAGGAATAAACATGAACCTCTACATAGTCACCAGCGACGAGAAGTGGGTCCTTTATGATAATCGGAAACTATCTGCACAAAGGTTAAGCAAGACACAGCCTGCTGGACGGTATCATAAGCTACTCCTGCACACTAAGAAGATGATGCTGCTCCTTGTCTGGTGGTCCACAGCCGGGATAATTCATCGGAAGAGGTCAAACCACTTTTTTAGCAAGAGGTCAAACCACCACTGCAGAACGTTATTGTGCTGAATTACACCAGATGTACCGGAAATTGCTGCAGAAACAACCGGCTTTGCTCAACAGACATGGTGTTTTTCTGCTCCAGGACCACGACCGCCCTCATGTCGCACAACGAACGATGCTGACACTAAGTGCCTTGGTCTATGAAGCACTGCCTGATTCTGCCAATTCTATGGATTGTCTCCGACAGGCTATCATCTGTTTCGTCGCCTGGACCCCTTCCTGTCCGGAAAACAGTTCACAATAGATAACGAGGTTCAACGTTGAGTTGATGAATTCTTCGGATCCCAGCCACAAGACACTCCGTTTTGAAATCATGGCCTTGCCAGATAGACGGCAAATATGTGTCGATGCCGAGGGGTATTATTTTGCCTAGGTAAGTTGTCCTACTTTTCCGTTCTCGCTGTCCACGTGTGCTGGTCCTTTGCCGGACATTTCATTCGAACCAACTTAATATTTAAATCAGATTAATTCATTTGAAAGTGTTCTTGATATGATTTGGCTGCCATATGATGCTGAACTCTGCTACGTATGACGGACGAATTATGTCTTAAGAGAAAAATCTTTAGTCACTGCATCCTTCTAGTTCTTAAATTTGGATTAGAGACACGGAATTTAGACACACACATTTAGAAGTTGCAGACAACTGAAAGCGGCACGGAGAGATGCATGCTTTTTGTAACCAAGAAAAATAGGGAAAGAAACGCGTGGATCAGGAAAATGACAAGATTTTACACTGCTGGACAAATGCTAAGGACGGATCATAAACGGCTATATAGCGCATAAAAAAGTAAGTGTGGTTGGATGCCAAATGAAATAAAATAATGTCAGAATGCCAGGACATTACAAGAAAGACAATTTATTGTGCTCTGAAATCCAGAAGGCTTTGGAACGTGTTCAAGGGACAAACAGGTCATTTTGTGCAGAATACGTAAACGTGAAAAAAATGCAAATACCATCCGTAGGCGTTCCGGCGTAAGATGTCAATACGGGATATGGCCACGATGGAGGGCGATGCAAGATTCCACACGTCGTGTCACGCTTTGCACAACATTATCAAGCAGCTGTTGGGGTAATTTATCCCATTCCTCTGTCAGTGCACGGATGAGGGTGTCCTTGTTTATTGGAGGGCATTGGCGACCAGCATGACTGCTCCCCAAAGCATCCCACACATTTTCAATGGGATTCAGATCTGGAAAACGTGCTGGCCATACGAGGCGTTGAATATCCTCGCTCTCAAGACACTCCTGGACAGCGACTGTTTGATGACATGTTGCGTTGTCGTCCATGAAAATGAATCTATCACCGACAGCACCACGGAACATACGAACATGAGGTAGCAGAACATCATTAATGTATCGTTGGCCAGTCATAGTCCCAGTGGGAAGCACATAGAGGGACGTACGGCCATTAATCATGATGCCAGCCCATACCATGACATTACATGTCGGATATCGGTCCCTTTCCTGTATGTTTGCTGGACAATATGCAGTACCACTATGACGCCAGATCAGTTGTCGTCGACAATCAGACGATAGACTGTATCTACTCTCATCTGAGAAGAGGACATCAGACTAGTCGTTATCAGTCCAATTGCGATGTTGATGGCACCATTGCAAACGGGCGGTACGGTGACGTTTGGACAATGGGATACACATAACAGGACGGCGGGCGTATAGTCCTTCATGCAAACGTCTGGCGACAGTTTTGCGGGAGATCTGCTTGCCAGTTGCAGCCATAAACTGATTTTCTACCTCACTAGCTGTGCTGCGCCGGTGTCTTTTTTAATGATAGCAGCCGCCCTGGTGGCGCAGTGGTCTAAGCGATGGCCTCTGATCATTCGTCCGAGCGATGGGGTCCGGGTTCGAATCTCGGTGAGGCATGGATGTTGTGTTTGTCTTACGGCACTGGCTCTCTCCCTTCCCTAAAACCAGTGACCCTAAATTAGGGACGGACGACTGCTTATAGCCCATTGAGTTGCTCGCGGTGGTCGTTAAACCTCCAATCAAAAAAAAAAAAAAAAATGATAGCACTATGTACCGATCTTCTGCAGGTGTCGTACTGCGAACACGACCTCCCCCGTGACGTTTGCTACTCTCTCCATTTGTTTGAAATGATTTCCAAAGCCTTGAAACAACACTGTGGCTGACGTCGAACTCCCTGGCAACATCTGTTACTTTTTCGCCTTTCTTCAATCTTGACAATAATACGGCCACGCGTAAAATCATCTAGGTGATGTCGGGAAGACATACTGAAAATTGCAAGTTCGTCAATTGATTCTTTCCCTTTCAACTTTGCGTTTGAA
Source organism: Macrothele yani (assembly GCA_039090855.1). Taxonomy (NCBI): domain Eukaryota; kingdom Metazoa; phylum Arthropoda; class Arachnida; order Araneae; family Macrothelidae; genus Macrothele; species Macrothele yani. Next base: position 61,618,489 of record CM077028.1, read on the forward strand.
CAACAACGGTCAATACGCGTCAAATCCTTTATATCTCTTATCAGCGCTATGACGTCACGAACAAGTTCGGCAATCCAAAATTGGCATACGCACAACACGTTTTACTGTATCCCGCACTTATGCTAATTTCCACATTTTCCTGCCTTCTATTTTATGGTTGCTATCGTTGCTATTGTCATCCGTCCTTAGCAATTGTCCGGCAGTGTATGAATGGACTGGACATACAGCTAGAAGAACTCACAACTATTGCGCAACTGAAATACTAGACTGGATACTAAGGGACAAGAAAGATCCACAAGAAGCCAACGTGAGAAATGGGCGGATGAAATTCGAAAACCTTTTTTTCACATAGAACTGCTCAAGAGAGAGTCGTGAAGGAGGCTTCGGGAGACTTTGATCCAGTAGTGGAATGAGAATGGTTGCTGCTGCCAATGAATTCAGTTAAATTGATACTCCGATTGATTTTATAATTTAAGAGATATAACGTCGGCTGAAACCTTTTGATTTTATTTTTCACATACGACAGACAGTTCCAATTACATTTAATCGTATAAGCGCAGAAATATTACATCGGCATGATGTTTCAGATATAAATCTAAATATTGTGGTACAAAAGACAATTATTTCAGATATATGTCCCCTTCCTACTACCCCCCAAATCGACAGCGAAGATCCATTTTGTCACTACACACGATTACTGTTCGTGACACGGATAAAAATGCAATTTTTTTTTTTTTTCGCAAATGTATAAGCGTTGATGATTTCGGATTACAACACATTTTGAGATGGCAGATAACAGCTAACTTTACCTTTTATAGGTAATGTTCTGCTACTTCAGATGCTGGGAAACACCCACACTTCTACAAACAAGATAAAAGCGATCGATATAAACTGAAATGAGTATCAGAAACCCATTAGTTTTTTTGTTTTTTTTAGAGCAAAAGGAAATGATCTTTTGCTGCACAGCAAACATGTGTTGCGATTTGAGCGTTACTGAGAATCAGATGTCACACGTACACTGGTGAGAAAATAAATGTAAAAGCGTCTCTCAGCACACAAAAAAAAAAAAAAAAACTGCCCCCACTTTCATTACCACACCAACATACGCACTGCGCTCGTTCAACAAGCCGAAGATATACTTGCCTGATAATACTTTTCGATGGTAACTTTAATGCTTTTAACTCCTCATTTTTGTTTTTACTAATAAAAGTCTGTCTCATGTCCCGCTGCACATGAAGTCGACAGGGACGGATTGGCCCACTGAGATACCGGGACATTTGACGGTGGACCACTCGAAAAATGGCCTATTTTTTCGTAATCTTTTAATCTCGATATTTTTAGCTAACGAATAATTTATCTTACAACTTATGAATAAAAATCGATAACTTCATTTGTGCTTTATATTTGTCTGAAAAGGTATTTCTGTATGAAAAAAAAAACCATTTTTTTCTATCTATAATTTGGGTGTTTGCTCTAAAAAGACAGCAAAATTTTCTGCACTTATACGAGAAAATAGCAGCCAGAACAAGTACACTACACTGTTAAAAATTAAGAAAAAGCTAACTACAGTTAGACATACACCGATAAGCCATTTCATTGTGACCACTCCCAGCCTATAGAAATAATCGCGCCTGGAGACCAAACGGTGGCGCAGGTGGTTTTTTTTTTGTTGTTTTTGATTGGAGGTTTAGCGACCTCCGTGAGCAACTCAATGGGCTATAAACAGTCGCCCGTCCCTAATTTAGGGTCATTGGTTCCAGGGAAGGGAGAGAGCCAGTGCCGTAAGACAAACAACACCCATGCCTCACCGGGATTCGAACCCGGACGAATGATCAGAGGCCATCGCGTACACCACTGCCCCACCGGGGCCGGCCAGGTGAAGTTCACAGAGCAGTATATATGCAACCCGAGCACCGGCTTTCGGTTGGTAGAGTGTCCGGAGTCAGCATGGAAAACGCTGTCGATTTATAATGAACACTTGCGATGCAAATGAAAATTTGATTAGCATTTACGCAATTACCCACTTTTCCACCCAATGTCTAACTGCACCATAATTATGGCATGATCATCGGTTTTCCACGGGGCTTTGCATGGGGAAAATTGCCAATTACTGAAGAATAATCTATACCCAGAGTTGTCTTTTTCTACACATATTGTCTAGAGTGAGTTAAACTTCTCTCCCGATAAGGTTCTTTCTTCATTTTTCTAGAAACTGCTGAAAATGATCATTCAGCAGAATAATTCGTGACTGGTAAGGTTAAAAACACTCTCAAAAGGTATTTCTAAGTTTGAAAATGTACTCTAAAGATTGTTATCAATGATGAAAGTGTACATATCCCGTGGTGTGTTCAAGTCTTCGGTATTCATATACAGGGTGCATAGGAAAGTCCCTTTAGCCTGGAATAACTTGCGAACGCAGAGAGGTACAGTTATGCAAGTGAGATAACGGTGTAGTAAAGTGACTACGCCCGATCGAATGCAACCGATAGCAGCGCCCCTAGTGGCGAAATGCGGAAGTTAGCCATTGCAAATCGAAAAGAGATAGAGCAAAATTTCAAAATTTCCAATTACAAAGTTGTAGAACATCAATTAATTAGTACAAAACGACATTTGTTTCACACGGATGAGATACACTGTCGCCTAAATACCCTAAAATGTCCGAAATCGATGCGCGACCTTTTGTGTGAACGTTTAAAGGGAACAAGCATAGGTATGAGCAAATACACACAATTTATTGCATAAATGCGTACTTACAATTATGTCAATACAGTTTGATGACGTGAGACAAAAAAAAAAAAAAAAAAAAAAAAAGGCAAACTGGCGCACAGTGATAAAAAGTTTATGTCGAGTCTGTTACGATACACATTTGTATTCGCAAAAGTAACTCTGCATGCACATTCCTCAGCATGGAAGGTGTCACACTATTGCAAGCATCTGTAACACCACGACGTAGATCCAGCACACTTGCAGTCACTGTTGCATACACCTCATTTTTTACGTAACCCCAGAACTCCAAGCTCGGCATTCTCACACAGCGTACGTAGACCAAAACTTCTGATCAGGGTACATCCTGCTACTGTTTTTTATATCGTAGGCACGGTACAATGTCACAATCTGCATTTGCATACGGCTACATTTGCGAAATGTGAATATGCAGATTCGAATCGTCGCACATCGATTTCGGACATTTTAGGGTATTCAGGCGACAATTTATCTTATCCGTGTGAAACATATGTCGTTTTGTACTAATTAATTGATACTCTACAACTTTGTGTTTGGAAATTTTGCTCTATCTCTTTTCGTTTTCGATTTGCAATGGCTAACTTCCGCATTTCGCCACTGGGGGCGCTGCTATCCGTTGCATTCGATTGGGCGTAGTAGCTTTACTATAATTCTCTCCATTCGCAAGTTATTCCAGGCTAAAGGGACTCTCCTATGCACCCTGTATAACTGGAAATTTAGAAATTCGTTGCTGAGAAAGTTTTCTATGTTCCCTTGCTACCTATGAGCAAGTTTATTTGATCTAGTTTCTATGTTACGAGCACTGGTCTCTTTCAAATCCCTGAAAAGCTCAAACCTGCACACTCCAGAACAACTTTGTATGTTTTCTCCTGTTTGCTAAATTACTGATTAAAGAATCCACAATATTAAACAAGAAAGATGACACCGAATTTTCGTGTGTAATAAGCACGTCTTTTGAATTCGTTCTGACGCAAATTAAATTTATCAAAGCTATCAAAGTCAATGGAACCGGTATGGAAAACAATAGTATCTGACGGAAGAAATAAGTTTTTCAATCGGGTTTTTAATTCCTCAGATATTGCTGTAAACGGAATCGTCAGCTTACGCCCTCTGGTTGCAGACTTGTGGTTTGAGAAAAACATGAATTCATATGAGAAACATTTCGCACCGGAAACGCTCTCCAACACAGAAATAATTTTTCAAATCTGACTCTTAGAAACAGAGATATCGACAAAAATAAGATGTGACTTTAGGTTCCCTGGTGAGAAAACTATGCATTATTTTAGGAAGAAAGTATTCTCAAAAGGTTTTACCATATGAGCACTATCGGTCAAAGAAAAAAAAAAAAAAATTAGTCGAGTATTCAGGAGCCCAGATTTTGTTACAAATACATCAGAAGCAGAAATTAACCCTTATGCCCCTGGTGGCCTAAATATTCTTTACCAAACATTAGAAATCACGTGAAAAATATTTTTCATCAGGTCTTGTATGCAATACAGGAAGAATTTTTCAAATCTGAGTTTTAGAAGCAGAAATAACGCAGAAACCGCAATTTACCTATGTGCCCCCTAGCGGAAAGTCTATGATTTACTTGAAAATTTGGAATTCACAGGAAAAACATTTTGCATCAGAAACACTATCAAACAAAGAAGGAATTTTTCGAATCGGACTCCAAGAATTGGAGATATTGACAAAAAAGAGATATACATCTACGCCCCTGGCGTATAAATAATGCATTATTTCAAGAAGAAAATGTTCCTAAACGGTTTGTCAACATGAGTAGTATCGGTCAACAAACGACTTTTTTTTTTCTTTTTCAATCGAGAATTTAGAAGCTCATATTTTGTTGCAAATACATTAGAAGCGGAAATTAAGATTTACGCCCCCTGGTGGCCAAACCAATTTTTTTTACAAAAATTAGAAATTATGTGCAAACGATTTCCCATCAGGAGCTGTATCCGGTGCAGAAAGAAGTCTTCAAATCGGAGATTTAAAAGTAGAGATATAGGGGGAAACGCAATTTACCTCTACGCCCCCTAGCGGAAAGTCTGAATTACTTGAAAATTTTGAAATTATATGAAAAACATGTCACACTGGAAAACACTATCCAAGAAAGAAGGAATTTTTCAAATCGGATTCCTAGAAGTAGAGATATTGACAAAAATAATATATACATCTACGCCCCCTGGCAGAGAAACTGTGGAATATTTTAAGAAGAAAATATTCCGAAAATGTTTATCGATGTGAGTGGCATCAGTCCAAGAAAGAATTTTTTCAATCGATATTTTAGAAGCTCAGATTTTATGGCAAATACATCAGACGCCCCCTGGTGGCTAAACTATTCCTTACCAAAAATTTGAAATTATATGCAAAATATTTTCCATCAGGAGGTGTATCCGCTGAAGAAAACATTTTTCAAATCGGAGTTTTAGAAGAAGAGTTATCGGGGGAAAATGTAATTTACTTTACGCCCCCTAGCGGAAAATCTATGCGTAATTTGATAAAAGTAACTATATCTAAAATACTCTTCGACATAAATGGAATCGAAAGATAAAAGAATTTTTTCAATCGGATGTTTAGAAGCAAATATGTGGAATAAAACGCATTTTTGAATTCGACATCATCTGCATTTACGGCGGCGAAATTGTACACCATAAAAAAAAAAAAACGAAATAAAGGATCATCATTCGCATATTTCAAGCTTCCCAATGCAAAAAGAATTTTTCAAATCGGACTAATAGTTGCAGAGATATCGTGGGTACAGACGGATTGACGGACAAACCGGTAACATAAGCACGATCTTTTTTTACAAAAGACGTGCTAAAAAAGTTACCCTCGCAGCTTCCTACATCCGATCAACCATTGACAAATTACGGGGAGGGCGAGTTAGTTTGGCCAGTGGGTCAACCCAAAGCCGTGTAGAAAACAAGTGCCATAACATTACAGAAGTGATTTCCCTTCGTTTGTGACGTCATTCGCATGTTACACGGCCTGATGAGTCGGTGTCGTGTTTGACGTCACCCATGACAGCGTTGGAAACCAATCGGAAGCCTTGGCTTCCGCGTGACGCCACTAAAAAAGGAAACTCGTGTTTTTAATGTCATGACCTTGTAATTTCTAGATGGCCTTGGTCAGTTAGGTGAAGAGTAGCCTAGCGTGGCCAGACCTTGAAAAAACGTGACCCGGCGAAGCCAGGCTTCGACTGCATCTCTGGTATACACCGATGTGCCATTACATTATGACCACCTACCTAATAAGCTGTAGGACACCCTTTAGCCCGCAGAGCAGCGGCCACTCAGCGTGGCATCAATTCGATGAGGTGGCGATAGGTATCCTGGGGTATCTGGTACCACAATGTCAACAGCATGTCCTCCAGTTCCCGTAGCTGCTTTTCGAAGTCGAACCACAAATGTTTGATTGGGTTCATGTCAGGCGAATTTGGAGGCCAGGGCATTAACAGGCGGTCACCAGCATGTTCCTCGAACCACTCCTTGACGATTATGGCAGTGTGGCATGGCGCATTATGCTCTTAATAATGGCCATCACCAGCAGGGAACTCAGCTGCCATGAATGGGTGAACTTGGTCCGGAGAGATGTTCAGATAACTGTCAGGGATTGTGCTACTAGGATAATGGGACCTAAAGTGTCCCAAGAAAACATCGCCAACAGCATAACACCGCCGACGCCAGGCTGTTTCCGCCCAACAGTGCATCCATGGCCTCCGTTGGTAATAGACGCATCCGCGCTCGGCTGTCTACATGATGCACCAGGAATCTTGATTCGTCAGACCTAGACACTTTCTTCCAATCCTGAACGGTCCAATCTCTATTATCTTGAGCCCATTTCACGCGTTATTGGAGATGACGTGCAGTCAGTATGGAGACTCTGCTGGGTCTTCGGCTATGCAGGCCCGTGCGCAGAAGGCTGCGATGAACTGCGTGCTGTGACACATTGCCCTGATCACCACTGTTGTAGCTGTGGGTCAGTTTTCACACTGTGTCCCTGCTGTCGCTGTGAACAATGCGCGACAGTCTCCGCTCCCCTCTGACATCAGTGAGCTGCGGACGACACACGGCTGGACGATGGTTCGTCGTTTGGCCATCTGTGCACCACCTTTGATACGTACTCACTACAGCGGCAGGTGAACAACCCACAAGCCGCGCGGTTTTCGAGATCGTGGTTCCGAAGCGTCGTGCCATCACAATTTGTTCTTTATCAAACTCCGATAAATCGGCAGCTTTTCCCATTCTGACTCCGACCAATTTAATAACCGAAAGCCGGTCCTCGGGGTGAATGTATATATATATATATATATATATATATATATATATATATATATATATGTATATACACTATCTACCAACAAGTAATTGAATCGACGATATCTGCAGTCCTGATACACGTCACGGCCGCCGCCGTTTAATATCGTGTGGGAAACAACAACACAATCAGTCGCATGCAAGATGCCAAGCAGTTCGGAGCTCTCTGATTTCGAGAAAGGTGTAATCGTCGGGTATCACAGAAATGGCCGATCTATACGTGGCATATCCAGCGAGTTGAAGTACCCAAAATCGACAGTGGCGTACGTGATTGGCAAGTGGAAGATGAGAGGTGACTGTCGGAATGTGCCCTGACCCGGCAGACCCTCAAAACTGGGAGTTAGAGACCGACGGGTGCTGGCCAGAGAAATTCGGAAGAACCGCACCAAATCGATGGGCCACATCCGCGTGGAGTTTCAACAGGAATCCGGGAGTGTTCTTTCGATGAATACCATCCGTAAGGAAGCCCATCTGCTCGGTTATCATGGACGTGCTGCCGCCCACAAGCCTTTGATCACCAAGTCCAATAGCGCTGCTCGGCTAACGTGGTGCAAAGAACGTAGACAGTGGACCGTTGAACAGTGGAAACAGGTTCTCTGGAGCGACGAATCAAGGTTCACCCTCTACCGTTCGGATGGCAGGGTCTAAGTTTGGAGTCTGCCTGGAGAACGCCTCCTGCCGGAAAGTATTGTGCCAACTGTGAAGTTCGGCGGCGGTGGAATTATGCTATGGGGGTGTTTCTCCTGGTATGGCACGGAACCCTTGGTCGCAGTTCCTGGTAGACTCAACGCCGAGACCTGCTGCACCATTTTGGATGACCATGCGCTTCCTACGTTGTAGCAGTTTTACGGGGTGGACAATGCCACCTGTTATGTTGCGAGGTCCACCATGGCTTGGTATGGTGACAATGGGGTTAATCGAATGGACTGGCCTGCGCAGAGCCCGGACCTTAACCCTATCGAGCACCTCTGGAACGAGTTAGAGCGTCGACTTAAGGGGTGCTCCCACCGTCCGAAATCGGTGAAGGAACTGACCTGTCTTCTCCAAGCCGAGTGGAAGAAAATACCGCTAGCCGTCGTACAACGCCTGGTTGAGAGTATGCCTCGGAGGGTCGCAGCTGTAATCGCCGCTCGTGGAGGCTCCACCAACTAATGAACGTGAATAAACTTCGTTTTCCTTTGCTATCACAGGTGTCTAATTACTTGTTGGTAGATAGTGTATATATATATACTGCTCTGCGAACTTCACCTACGCCACCGTTCGGTCTCTAGGCTCGCTCATTTCTCTAGGCTGGGGGGTTGGTCATAATGCAATGGCTTATCGGTGTATTGTGCCGTGTGTTTCACGTGACATCTCTAGTGCTATACATGGATGCAGGAAATGTGGGTTTCGCTATTTTCTTGGCCCCTGCCTGCCTTATTCAGGACCCCATGTAACACCAATAGTGTAGCCATGCTTGGATAATTTCCTATCGTTTACTGCCGCACAATATACGGCTGCCACACGAAGTCCGTTACGTTGACGCGTCACGCTTTGGCGGAATTTTTCGGAACAAAAGACAACGCTAAAGATTTTTCCTTGAGCTACAAATGTTCGAAAACTTAGCTTCGCAAGCTGCAATGTTCACGCAGGAGGAAATCGGTTACACCAAACAGTTTCGTGTTTTCGAAATCTTTCCACGGGCGTTTTGTAAGAAGAAAAATGGGCGGGATTTAAAGGACGTTAATCACATGCATTTACACCAACGGTAACAGGAGCTCTTCATGGCAAGACATTCAATGTGCTACTAAGAGCGCACGCAAGCCAAGAAGCCTTCGCTCAGAGAGTTAAGGAATAATACAGCCGTCCGTATCCTAGAAACGCGTAAAAGTGAAAACAAAACGTTATAGAACTAAACATCTCAGCCTCATTGCTAAAGATTTTTATTCTGGAAACGACGACGTACAGAAATTAGTAAAAAGGAAAGAAGATAATCAATGACTGTTACAATGTAAGCAGATGTTCCACAAGAAGATTTTCAGTCATTAATAATATAGAACAAATAACTAAGAGGTATAATGGCCCAGTGACGTAGCCAAGATTTCATTTGGGAGGAGTCCGCGAGTTCTCTCTCTCTCCCCCTTTCTCGCCATTTTTGTTTGGATGCAAATAAAAATGGTGCAACCCGAATGGGCTGACAAGTGAAACTGATTTCATTATGTGTAGCAAGAAATTTGTCTTCGAAGGCCAGTGTGCTTAACAGGTTCAACCAGTGGTGGCTGTTATCGAGCCCCTTTTTTACTTTCTTGTATTCATATAGTATTAAAACATATTGGTCTAAATCAGACTTCGGGATTTACATGTTTTCGCATTCAAGGAACAAGATTTCGTCATTGTACGAAAACACAAACGTTAGGGCCCAAACTGGGCCCGTTTTGCGGTGCAAAAACTAAATCGCCCCATGTTATTGGGGTGCAAAACTAATCGCCCCATGTTAATTAACTCAGCCCCATGTTATCAAGTAAGATGTCGTTGGAAGCCGAAACTAATTTAGAGTGCAGTGGCGAAAGCCACTTATTACTGGGAGCCTTAGTTCGAGATATTTAAATAGGGGCAGTTTGAGTACAGCACGGGCAATTCTATAGTCTTCCTGAAAACTAGCGGTCGAACATCCTAGAGATTTATTGCTTCGACGGATTTTTTCCGCCTATGTGAAACGGGTCTAAAACTCCAGAGAATAATCTCTTGTGCTTCCAGCGTAACTAAGCAGTAGTCGCAACTGGACTAAATTCACTGAGAATCACAGCTAGACTCCTTAAATAATAGATTAATTAAATTCCAAATTACAATAATTCCTCCTTTTTCTACTGTGGATAAGAGCATTTTTTCCTCAATGCTCTTATCCACAGTAGAAAAAGGAGTTTCAAGGGACTGCCAAGTGAGAATGGATTTAGAGATTAACTCTACCTTCGAGCAATGTTTGTTTGTTTGTTTGTTCGCTATACAAATCTATTTTCAATTTAGAACCACCAAATTTGGTATACTATCACATGGTACCTCTTAGACCGTAGACGGTTTTTGGAAGAGGTCGGAGCTCGGGGTCATGCAAAATTTTGGTAAAAAATTCCATTTTTTTATCGTTATTTTTAATACACCACAATGTGAATACTCAAGAAACGCATACACAGCGTAAATCCATTTATTTTTATGGCGTAATAAGCACAAAGATCCGCCAAGCTTTCGCACTCATCTGGGAAGGTTTTTTCAAGGCAATGGTAGGCACAAAATGCAGCTCGTAGGAAATGCCTACCATTGCCTTGAAAAAGCCTCCCAGTGGAGTGCGAAAGCTTGGCGGATCTTTGTGCTTATTACGCCATAAAATAAACGGATTTAATACGCTATATGCGTTTCTTGAGTATACATTTTTTTTTTTTTACTTTCATTTTGAATTGGTATACTATCTCATGGTACTCTAACTTAGAACCGCAGACGGCTTTTGGGAGGAGTCAGGATCCAGGGTCAAGGGGTCCCGATACAAAATTTTTGCAAGTTCCATTTCTTACTTTTTTATTTTGAATTCGAATTTAATAATTTATTTGTGTGTGTGTGTGTGTGTGTGACAAGTGCTTTCCAGAAAGTGAAGAACTGCAACACAATTCAGCATCGGAACTAGAGGTTTCGCAAAAGTAAATTAACCAAATCATTTTTATTTTCACATTTGCAGCCATTCCGTCTCAATAACCCAAATGAATTAAAATAAATTTACAAAATTACTGGAATACCTTTTTCATTCATGAACTTTCACCCGCTGAATTTGGTGATTCCACGAATAATAATATTTACCCGGGAAATACAAGGTATTCCTGCTATATGTATATAAAAAACAACAAATATCAAACAGAAAAACTAAAAATACTGTGTGCCTAAAAAGACTCTACAGAGAATAAAATTCAATGAAGAAATGAAATACAGTATAAGGTTACGGTTCATGCGTTAAAATATTAATCGTTTTCATTTGATTTGTACAAAAGTTAGAGAATCATCATCAAATTCTCCTGAGAAACACAGGGCAATCCAGCTAATAATGATAAATTCTCCGTAGATATTACTTTATTTTTCTCTCTCACTCTTGTCTCAACCCTATCATTGCGCATGTCTCCGAGTGCGGCTATGTTTCCCGGCGGGTTGTTATTTTGACTTGAATCTGTTCTCCAACACGCTGCCTTGTTATACAAATTCAAGTTCCAAACAACGCCTTTTTGTTTTGTTTTTATTGAAGGTTTAACGACCACCGTGAACAACTCAATGGCTATAAGCAGTCGCCCGTTCCTAATTTAGGGTCACTGGTTCCAGGGAAGGGAGAGAGCCAGTGCCGTAAGACAAACACAACATCCATGCCTCACCGGGATTCGAACCCGGACTCCTTTCGGACGAACGATCAGAAGCCATCGCTTAGACCACTGCGCCACAAGAGCGGTGCAACAACGCGTTTTGGTCAGGAGACTTTAATGACGTTGGGAGGCAGCGATTTATTTATCGCTTGTCAGACATCAAAGGTAATCGGAAATTATTTATTGATTAGTTTGCTTAATTCATTACCTTTCTAATTTACTTTTTAGGGCTTCCTTTTGACAATCTACTCTCCATAAAAAAAAAGTAGTTTTGAAAAGTGATGAATTCATCACTTTTCAAAACTGAGCATTAGGGAATGGATTTTTAAGAGCTAAGAAAGAAATCAAAAAATTTTGCGCTAACAATTTCAAAAATATTTGCCAAAAATAAAAAATATTAGCTAAAAATGAAACTATTTGCTACAAATGAAAATATTTTTTCTTCAACTTTCAGTGATAAAAATATGTTAGTACTCGGCTTACTAATTACAGCTATACATTTGATGGGAAAAGTTCCTTAAAGTTGCCATGGACATTTGTTTTGGGGGTTTGGTCTTGGCGTATTTTCCTTGTGGACGGTGATGTCACATTCACCCCACCCCACCCACCCCCTCTTTCTTTTTTTATTTGTTAGATGGGACGCTGTTGCATTTTTGTTACTTTGCGGACACGAAGTATCCTTTTCACTCACAAACTCGCAATGAAAACGGAGAACACTAGTTAAAACACAACACACAAATTTATATCCGAACAGTTATACAGCTCGTAGCAATAAACTCAGTGGACTTTAACAGCCGCACTTTAACACGTAATAAAGGAGTAGAATAATGTCGTAGAAAGAATATGCTGACCGTAGCAATTCAACAGAACCGTATGAACGACAAAAAAGTAGTCTAATTCGCACACAGCCCAACCAAAAAAATTATGACCACCTGTTAGTATGAGGTATGAAATTCTCTCGTCCTGCCAATACCGCAGATATACACTGTAAAAAACTGCAGGGTCAAATTACGGAAAATACTAAGGCAGCTGAGTGGCCAGTCAATAAACCGTAATTTTAAGTACCATACCGTAATGTTCATTAACATATCTAATAACGGGGAAATAAAATTGTCTAATGGCCATAATGTTCATTAAGATGTCTAATGGTAAATAAAAACGTCAATGCCGTAATGTTCATTAACATGTTTAATGACCGGGCATAAATATAATATGCCTACTGACCGGGAATGCCTCCCGGGAAATTGCCAGTCGACATTGATTGTACATGAAAAGACGGGTATATAACCACTTTAAGAAGAACGTTGCCAGATTGTCAATGTGAACATGTAGTTTATCTACCAAAAATGTATGGTTGACCGCCAGGTGGCGTGTTTACGATCTGTAAACCGTCTTAATCCGGGTGAAAGACTGACTATTCATGGCAATTTTTTTACAGTGTACAGCGGGGCATTCATATAATGTGTCCTCTGAACATTTCTGTAGCGATCCTATACCATGCAGACACCAGAACTTAACGCAAGTAATCAAGAGTCATCGGTGGTGGATCCATCCATACGTCGAACCTGTTGGTCAAAATAGTCCCACAGATGTTCAATGGGATTGATGCCCGGCGAATACGGTGGCCAGGATAGTAAGCTACAGTCACTGGAATGTTCCTCAAACCATTCTCGCACATGCACAGCAACATGGAAAGGGGCATTATCCCTCAGCAAGCAACCCATGCCATCGCGGTAGACAGTCATTGTGAATGGGATCACCTGATCAGCCACAATGGATCATCAAAGCGTTCATCGTCCGATCGAGGGAAATGATTGCTCTTAATGATTTCCAAGAAAGGATACCCCACATAATCACACTAGCACCTCCTGCCTGTTTCTTCTGGATCATCGTCTCTGGATAATTTATGTCAACAGTGCTTCGCCGTACTCTCCACCGACCATCCACACGATGAAGCAGAAAACGTGATTAGTCTGGAAATGCGAGTTTCTTCCACTGTTCGATGGTCCAATGCCTCTTCTCAGACGCAAATTCACGCCGTAGTCGTCGATATCTGGCCGTAAGCATATGTACCTTGAGTAGAGGGTGACTCCGGAGACCCATTAAGAGCAGAGTTTGTTGGATTGTGGTCTGCGATACGCTCCTCCTGCATTAATTGCTCAGGCAAGTTGTTCTCGATAGCAGTCACTGTCCACGATCATCAATGCTCCAAAGGCCAGAACATCAATGGCCAGTTGTTTCACTGTGGCTCGTCGTGGGATCGTACTAGTCTGGATAGCAGTCACTGTCCACGATCGTCAATGGCCAGTTGTTTCACTGTGGCTCGTCGTGGAATCGTACTAGTCTCGATGGCCGACACTGTCCACGATCGTCAATGCTCCAAGGGCCAGATCGTCAATGGCCAGTTGTTTCACTGTGGCTCGTCGTGGGATCGTACTAGTCTGGATAGCCGTCACTGCCCACGATCGTCAATGCTCCAAGGGCCAGATCGTCAATGGCCAGTTGTTTCACTGTGGCTCGTCGTGGGGTCGTACTAGTATGGATAGCTGTCGCTGCCCACAATCGTCAATGCTCCAAAGGACAGATCGTCAATGGCCAGTTGTTTCACTGGCTCGTCGTGGGATCGTACTAGTCTAGATAGCCGTCACTGACCACGATCGTCAATGCTCCAAGGGCCAGATCGTCAATGGCCAGTTGTTTCACTGTGGCTCGCCGTGGGGTCGTACTAGTCTGGATAGTCGTCGCTGCCCACGATCGTAAATGCTCCAAAGTAGTCCACTATTACCAGATTACATCAGTTCTTGCCGGTCTCCTTCCATTCCTGGAACACTAATAACTGCACCACGTAAACAGCCCACAATCTATCAGCCGTTTATGTAATGCTACCACACTTCAAGTCGGTAGTTAACAATTATTATTTTTTTAAACTGTTAGGTCACGTCTTTTTGCACACTGTCAGCGAGTTCTTGGCCTTTTAAATTCTTTATATAATTTACATATATAGCAACACACGCCATCTGACTGGTTACGGTTCCGTCTTACATCAACGTTGGTCATAGTTCTTTAACTCGACTGTGTATACTCTCCGTGTTGGATATTGAGACTTAAGCTTTCATCGCGTATGGGAGAACTTCCGGTTTCGCTTTTCTTTTTTGTTGTTGAGGCAGTGGCCTACCCAAGAAGTACGCACATAGTGTGTGTGTGTCATCAGTTTCAACCATTATTAATACACTGCTGGACGAAGGTCTCCAAGTTTCTTTCCTAACGGTCTGTCTTGTGACAGTCTCCTCCATGTCACTCCCGCATACTTTCGAATTTCATCCACCCATCTCCCATGTGGTCTTCTTCTGGGTCTTTTCCTGTCTCTTGGAATCCAGCTTAGCCGCCCCGGTGGCGCAGTGGTCTAAGGCGCTGGCCTCTGATCATTCGTCCGTCTGGGGTCTGGGTTCGAATCCCGGTGAGGCATGGATGTTGTGTTTGTCTTACGGCACTGGCTCTCTCCCTTCCCTGGAACCAGTGACCCTAAATTAGGGACGGGCGACTGCTCATAGCCCATTGAGTTGCTCACGGTGGTCGTTAAACCTCCAATCAAAAAAAAAAAAAAAAAAAAAAGAATCCAGCTTAAAATTTCGGCTGTCCACCGATGGTCTGTCCTTCTGGCAATATGTCCTGCCCATTGCCATTTCAGGGATTTTATTCTGATCATGATGTCTATTCCTCTTGTCATGTTTCTGATCCACCAGTTCCTCTTCTTATCTCTCCTGGTTACAACAAGCATTCACCTCTCCATGTTTGAGTTGTCTGCACCATGCCTAAGCACTGGTACGATGTATTGATCAAACACTTTTCTTTTAAGGCTGTCTTTAAATAAGTGTTAGGGTTCCTCTTCTGCGATAGATAGCGCAAGAAATCACACCTTAGGCGTGGCTTTTATGTCTTGAGGGACTGTCCCAGAAGTTGGCGTCACCGAATCACTGCAGACCTCGCCATATTCAGAGTGGAAGCGGTCTGTCGTTGGCTCCACAATGAAAAGACAAAATACGCGCTATTACGTTTTAACAAATAACGTTGTTTGGCGTGCAGCTTAGTAGGTAGGCGGAGTTTCTATAACTCAAATTCAGAGTTCTCTTCTAATGTACACATTTTATCTTCTAAAAATGAATGTACCGCAGGATTTAAGATGATTGATGGAGAAAAGCTGGAGATAACTGATACCTACATTTATCTTGGACAGCAGATATCAAGTGAGGGTCACATTGATGAAGAAATTAATTGGCGCATAAAACTTGCCTGGAGAGCTTTTGGAAGAAACAGTATAATTTTCAAGAGTAATATGCCATTGTGTCTTAAAAGAAAAGTGTTTGATCAATGCATCCTTTCAGTGCTTATTTATGGTGCAGAGACGTGGACCTTAACTAAAAGAGACATACAAAGACTGCAGACAACTCAAAGAAGCATGGAGAGATGCATGCTTTGTGTAACCAGGAGAGAAAAAAAGACCTCGTGGATCAAAAAAATGACAAGAGTGGAAGACATCATGACCAGAGTAAAATCTCTGAAATCGCAATAGGCTGGACATATTGCCAGAAGGACAGACCATCGATGGACAGCTGAATTTTAGACTGGATTCCGAGGGACATGAAAAGACCCAGTAGAAGACCGCATGGGAGATGGGCGGATGAAATTCGAAAGTATGCGGGAGTAACATGGAGGAGACTGGCACAAGACAGACCGTTGTGGAAGAAACTTGGTGAGACCTTCGTCAAGCAGTGGATTGATAATGGTTGACAATGATGATGGTATAGTGTGATAGCATTAGGATGCATTGGTCAAACACTTTTCTTCTAAGAAATATGCCATTATATCTTAAAAGGAAAGGGTTTGATCAATGCATCTTTCCATGCTTACTTACGTGCAGAAACATGGACCTTAACTAAAAAATACATACAAAGATTGCAGACAACTAAAAGAAGCATGGAGAGGTGCATGCTTAGTGCAACCAAGAGAGATAAGAACTCGTGGATCAGGAAAATGACAAGAGTGAGAAAAATCAGGGTCCCAGTAAAACCCCTGAAATGGCTATAAGCAGTCGCCCGAACCTTATTTATGGCCACTGATTCCAGGAAAGGGAGAGAGCCAGTGTCGTAAGACAAACAACATCCATACCTCACCGGGATCCGAACGCGGACCCATTTCGGACGAATGATCAGAAGCCAGCGCTTAGACTACTGCGCCACCGGAGGGACTCCGGTTTCGCTTCTCCGTGCGGGAACAGAAAATGTCATTCCCCAACGCGCAGGCTCCAATGAAACGAGTCCTCGTGGAAGGAAGAGGGGCGTAAATTCTACACACACGGTGCAGAGCAATATTGTTTCTTTTTCTGTTTTGTTTTCGCTGAATGTTTATTTCGGGTTTACTTACATTAAACAAAATTTAAAAATTGAAGGTAACATGCAGATTTATTTATTACAGAATTTTGAAAAATATGTATTTACATACGAAATTTTCGCAAATGTGTTTTTATATGAAAATATTTACCTAAAAATCCGTTCCCTGCTTACCACTGTAGACTCAGTCTTTCATGACCATAAGAAAAAAAAATAAAAAAAAAAAAAAATGAAGTCTGTCTCACCTGTTTCATTTATACATTTTGTGTCATTAAACATAACTTTGACACTTAAAAATTTTTTGAAAAGAACCTTCGGGTTCGCAACATGCTAAAAATATATTAATATAAGGGCAGATGTTTGCAGAGAGTCAAAATCTTCAATCAATAAATTCAATTTAGCAACAACTACACAAAATGAATGTCAACATCTATTCGTGGCGTTAAGTTTGTGTTTGCTCTCATATTCACTGATGTCTGTGACGTTACTGTAAAACGTAAATGAGGAATGAAATCTATGTTCCAGTCCGCGGTCCCAGAGATTTAATTAATTAACCCCAACTTTTACATTTACGAATGGGAAGACAACTGAATAAAAATGGAACCTTCACTAAGACTTGGAAGTCATACCACAGGGGGATTCCCGGGGTTAGCTTCACAATCCTTCAGCAGATGTCCTTACTCTAAAAGGTAATTTATCTCCGTTAATTTGAGAGTACAGAACAAATAACGTCACCCAACACAAACGAAACTTCACGACAGTGCTCCAAAGCTGTTCCCTCTCCGCTTCTGCTATCCCTCCCCCCTCACAAAAACAAACTATGCCATGCACAGATTATTATTTTCAAGGAAAAGTAACCCGCTCTGCAGCGGCGCCAAAAAGTCAAAGGTCGTTCTACGAATACGTTACCAGATCCGAAACAACTCTTCCTCGAAATTTACAACGCAGGCAGGAAAACAGCCTTGAAAAACAAGGCAGCGTAATATCTCTCATTTTTGAAATCTCTATGTTTAAACACTACTTGGTCGTAGAAAGCGGGATGCAATTTGTGTTTGCGTGTGGGAGACGTTCATGACTTGAAACAGAATCCACGGGCAGAATTATATTTTGACACCATAACAAGCCAATAAGATTTCCGCAGAAAAATATACTATATTGACAAAAATCACCAAACACCCCTTCAAAAGCAAATGAACGGATCCTCTGCGTTGTTAAAATGCGCGGTACCGCTGCAAACGGCATAAAAAGAATACTACAGCTGACCGCGATCATATCGCACTGTGAGGTTGAGTGAAAATGTCGCGGCGGGGGAGAACTGACTTTGAGAAAGGAAAGATTGTTGGGTGTGGGTTGTAAATAAGAGAAATCGAAAGGCGTTTAAACATACCCAAGTCAACTGTTTTGGATGTACTGAATAAGTAGAAGACACATTGAGAGTGCCTGAAGCAGCAAAACGTACGGGCAGACCAAAGAAAATCAGTGATAGACGTCGAAGCCTCAGGAGAGCCGTTACAGCTAATCGACGGAGTACTGCACAAGACCTCAGTGTACAGGTGAGTAAAAGTGCTGGAACCTCGGTATCTACACGCACCATTCGCAGAGAACTTCATTCCACGGGTTACCGTGGTCGTGCGGTTGCTCATAAGCCTTTCATCTCCACTCGGAATGTTCCTCATCGTTTAGCATGGTGTAAAGAACATTTATCGTGGCCCGTAGATCAATGGAAACGGGTCCTATGGACTAATGAATCCAGATACACGATTCATCATTCGGATGGCAGTGTGTGGGCATGGCGGCAGCCGGGGGAACGCTATTTACCACAGTGTACTGTTCCTACGGCCAAGTTGGGAGCTGGCAGTGTACTCGTGTAGGGGTGTTTTTCGTGGTATGGTCCCGGCCCATTTGTTATCGTGGACAATTCTATTAACCAGCACGTCTACCTCGATATTCTGGACAATTATGCCCTACCAACTCTGTGGCAATACTATGGAACTGAGCCATGTTGGTTCCAGCAGGATAATGCACCGAACCATAAAGCAAGGACTGTTACGGCGTAGTTTGACGATAATTCCGTATTGTGTGTGGACAGGCCAGCACAGAGTTCTGATCTTAATCCCATAAAACTGCTATGGGATGAATTAAAGGGCCGCCTAAGAAGTTTGGAACCCAGACCTACTACTAAGCAACAGCATTATGTACTGAATGGAAGCGCATACCTATCGCTGTGTTCCAAAACCTTGTCGAAAGCATGTCTCGAAGGGGTCAGTGTATGCATTAAGGCCAAAGGTGGACCGACGCCGTACTAATGTACTTGTATGTCAATAAATGCTATGCTGTGTTGTGTTTCTCTTCTAGGTGTCCGGTGACTTCTGTCAATATAGTGTATAAACAATAGAGTTTGTGCACCCGCTGATAGTGATAGGCCGGTACATCAGTAACCGTTACAATGTAACAAGTACCGCTACTAGTTACGTTTTCTTTCTCAGGACAAGTACCGATTTACGGCAGTCGTTCTTTGCACCTGGTTTCAGAAGCCAGCCATTACTTTTTTCCCGAGACACCGATTTACAGTAGCTGTTCTTCGGATCTGATAACAGGAAGTCCTTTATTTTTAGTGAACAAGAACTGGTTTACAGAAGTACTTGAGAAAATAAAAAGCTGAGTCGCTGAAAACCACGATAAAATATATACGTAATACATCTGTCTAATTTGTTTTATTTTATTTATTATTTCGTTATTGCTTAACAGCAAAGAGGATGCGAATTTTTAAAATAAATTTTGTTTTCTGGACAGAAGTAAGAACGTAGCTGGAACGGTACTTTAAGTAACAGTCTTGAAAGCTAAACATTTTTTTCCGTTTAATTTAGGGCTACTGGTTCCAGGGAAGGGAAAGAAAAAGTACCGTAAAACAAACAACATCCCTGCCTCAC
The DNA here is from genome assembly GCA_039090855.1 of Macrothele yani. Lineage (NCBI taxonomy): Eukaryota > Metazoa > Arthropoda > Arachnida > Araneae > Macrothelidae > Macrothele > Macrothele yani. The sequence continues at coordinate 61,638,237 of CM077028.1, forward strand.
CGGGATTCGAACCTGGCCCGGACCCACCTTGGACGGATGGTCAAAAGCCAGCGCGTAGACCAGTGGTCGTCAACCTGGTCACTACCGTCCATTAGTGGGCGATTCAAGCTTTCATGGTGGGTGGTGGGGGATTTTGTTCGTTGTTCTAAATTTTGTTCTTCCGCCATATATCGCATACATTGCTAACAACTTCGCGAGTTTGACTTTTTAAAATATGCTTTTGCAATTTACTTTTGAATTCCATCTCTAAACTTTGAATATAGATCATAATTAAAAGAAAGTAATCCCTAAATACAGTGTTGAGGATAACACAAAACATGTTTTATTTATGGTGTAGATCACGCACAAAATATAATATAAAAAGAAATTAAATTATATATTTCAATTGCAAAAATATTGTGTCATCATTTACCGAAAAACTTGATCTTCTCCGTCATAATCTTTTGAAGAGAGAATTTCATCAGTTTCCTGAATTGTCATCTATAAAAGATTATGTAACTCCAGAGGAGATTGAAAGTTTCAGTAGCCAACTCAACAAACTTAAATTGGATATGGAAAAACGGTTTAAAGATATTTTGAACTGGATGATAAATCCTTTTACTGCAAATTTTGCTGAGGTTGATATAACTTGCCAAGAAGAACTATTAAAATTTAAGTATAATGAAGAGAGTAAATCTAATTTCGATAGTGGTGGATACCAAAAACTCTGACAAAATAAAAATAAAAAATGCCTGCGTTATATCCAAATATGTGAAAAATGATATTTAATTTATTGATACCTTTCCCTACCTCATATCTTGTAGAATCAATCAGGCTTTAGTGTTGTTAATCATATCACCAACCAGAGAAACCATCCGAATATCACCGAAAGAGACCTTCGTTTGTTGCTTACGAAAATCGAACCAGATATCAAATATTTAGTCTCGCAGCATCATCCTCAAGGATCTCATTAATCATTAATTAAAGGTAATTTCAATAAACTTTGTTTTCACATTTAACTTTCATTTTCTTCAATTTAAGCAGCTCCCGCACTAGTATCGATGGAGATGCAGAAATTCATTAAATTGAAATTATATATGTATAAACATACATAAAGTATAAATAAAAAGATAAATTTAAGTACATATTTTTTACAAACCCTACCCTCTAGAAATTACTTCGCACTTGCGCGAAATTGAGTTACTGAGGGCACCGGTGGGCGGTAAAGAAATTTTACCACCAACGAAGATGCAAAAGTTGGCGGTAGATATTAAAAAGGTTGACGACCCCTAACTTATACCATTACGTCACCAGAGCAACAAACTTAAACATTCTCACCCTACCCAAGTGGTGCAGTGGTCTAAGCACTGTCAGTTCTCTGATCGTTCGTCAGAGATGTGTCCACTCCGGATACCAGTGAGGCATTGCTTCCCCTTAAATAGAGGAGGTATTGAGGTCAGGGATATTACAGTGTATTGTAAAACTAAGAGATTTACTGATTTTGAAAATTTTAACAACTCAGATTCAACCATATGCAAATATTGTTTTAGGTTCTTGAAATCAAGTTTTCGAACTATAATTGGAAGGGTCCTCAGAAAAACGATGTTGAAGATTTCTATAAAGAAGATCTTGGTTTATTGGAAAAATGGAACTCTCTTACAACGAAGTCTTTCAGGGAGCTGTATTTCCAGAATATTTATGAGGATAGGCATAAATACTTAGAGTTCAATGTCCCCGATTGATTTCGAGCAGAATATTGTTTGGCCGAAGATTTCTAGACCGATTTACTATTCATCTAGAAGAGACTTCGCATTTAAATTAGCGCACGATGTGCTGTTAACTACAGAAAGACAGCATCGGTGGAATGGTGGTAACTCGTCATACTGTTGGTACTGTGGTAAAATTGAGAACAGAGTACATCTCCTCGCAGAATGTGTATTTGCAAAAAAACTTTGGAAAGGTGTGAAGCAGTGGACGGGATTTAGTCCCGTTGTAACATCAAGTAATTCTGCTGCATCCAAATCCCAAAAGAAAAAAAACATGTTTATCTGATTGTCTTTGTTGAAACATCTTACTGAATTTGGCTTGAAAGGAACAATTATTCACTGTGAATTGAATAAAACTGATCACTGGGCGATCTCTGGGCAGTAAAAAGAAATATCAGAAATCGTATGTTATTGGACTGGAAACACCTAAGAAAGGAGAAGAGACCTGGATGCCATGACTTTTTTGTCAGAGGCACATCAGAAGATCCCATTTTTAAATGATTCAAAATTCATGAGTGAACTTCATTGGCTATACATTTTATATAAGTAGAGATATCATTTGAGATCTTTCCCCTTTGGAAGAGTTTTTTTTTTACTATTATTGTTGTTTTGGAGGACAAGAATATGACTTGTCTTTCCTAGTGAATGAATATGTTTTCTTTTTTCTCTATAAACCACTTTGGAGCTTGTTTACTTTCAGGTCCACTTCCTGGATCTGGCCTGTCTGGTTTTTTTTTTTTTTTGTTTCTTTTTTACTGGAGGTTTAACGACCACCGTGAGCAACTCAATGGGCTATAAGCAGTAGCCCGTCCCTGAGTTAGGGTCACTGGTTCCAGGGAAAAGAGAGAGAGAGAGAGAGAGAGAGAGAGAGAGAGAGAGAGAGAGAGAGACTAATACAACATCCATGCCTCACCAGGATTCGAACCTGGACCCCATTTCTGTTCTGTCGCGGATATTTTTTTCTTGTGAATTTGGGAAAACCTGATCAATTTTCTCAGTTTTCCGAAAAGAAACAAAAAATTCCCTCCAGAACACGTTTTATTTTCTGGGAAGGACTAAAAGAGTGGGAGAACGTGCGCAGTTCTGTCATTTTTTGTGTTCTGACCCAGAAAGAACAAAATTTTATTCGAAAAAAAAAGAGTAATAATGAATAAACGATTTTTGGATGAATTTAACTTTCCTTTCTCTCAGAAAGGGGCGAGCAAGATTATCACCATTCTTTTTCGTAATCTAAATTCTTGCCTTTATTTCAACCACGGAACGGAGAGAAATACGGTCTCTTGTATGCGTGCAGAAAAAAAAAACTCCCGTTTTTTTCCTCATTCGCCATCTTGGACGATTTTTGGAGCATCCGAGTTCACCATTTTGCCTCTATCGTGGCAAAAAGTCCTTCCGGACGAATGATCAGAGGCCATCGCTTACTACGCCACTGGGGTGTGTGGCGCCTGTCTGTTGGATTTACTGCGTGTGAAAGTGTGAGAATGTAATTTTAATTAGTTTTCCTTGGTTATGAATGGGATCAGCTATGCTGACTGATATATCAGGAAGCGGAACCTGATCCTCTTATTTGTGTGAAAGTGACGAGTGTTTTAAGTGGTGACTGACTTTCGAGACCGTTCCTAATAGTTGAATGGTTGAGAAAGTTCTCTATGAGTTCACTGTAGTAATTTCTGTGTCCCCCCTCGCCTTCGGGGCAGAGGGATACAGAGACACCGCTTGAAACGCACTCTTTATAGTGTGCCTCACTGGGGAGCCTTTATTCTTTGAAGACAATGCATGGATGTTGTGTTTCTCTTACGGCAATGGCTCTTCCCCTTCCCTGGAACCAGTGGTCTTAAATTAGGAACGGGCGACGGCTTATAGCCCATCGAGTTGCTCTGGTCGTTAAACCCCCAAATATTATATACGTATATATCAAAATACCGATACAGAAAGTAACAGAGTACCACAAAGCACCGATTTTGTCCACTTACCCGCTGACGTTTTAATTCTCAGTTACTAATTACTATTTGTTTAACTATCTTAAACACCATACAGGAGTCACACCGGTTTTGTTTTTTTCCAATACGTAATTACGGCCCTACCTTTGATCATTCTCACGTCGCCAGGTTCGCATAGTCCTTGGAGAATTTTTATTTAACACACTACAGCTACATTTAAAAATGGACCTTTACTCCCAGTGCAAATCCATGAAGTGATATACACGCATTATCAATCTTGCCCGCGGGTGGGTGCGAAAATAAGGGATCAAAATTTAGCCCAGCGAACGTGGTGCGTGCGTATCACGGTAATGTATCAAGCTTGAGAGAGAGAGAGATCTTTCTCTGCTTTTGGAATGGGGAGGGGGAGGCAAAGCAACCGAAGGCACTTCCGCCTCAGCCCCCCCCTCCTTTCGACCAACCAATCCGCTGACACACGCCAGCTGTCACCCACTCAAGCAGCGTCCTTGAACTTACCGATCACTGCAAATAAACATTGACCGGGATGACTAACCATCCAATTCGCTTTTCTGGCCCTCCGCCGGCTCAAAACGTGGGGTTGCAAATGAACCCACAGGATTCACGAGCCTTGTAAAGAGAGGAAAAGTTTAATTGCGATTCCCATCCGACAAATAAAAAAACAGGAAAAAAACATTCACTGTAATCATCGTACTGCTTCCTGACAATTTTGTTTTTCTCCGGACACCCTTGGAAACATTTTAGGGAGTTAACGACATGTAAATAACTGAACAAATAAAATGCACTGACTGCTGAGCAGACAGTGCATTTATTTTGTAATTGTCTTTCGTGGGAATGATCAAACAATCCATGCTCGTAATTTAAAGAACACAGATTTGTCTTTATATCCCCAAAATTTAGCATTACATGTTAGATTATGAAACTTAATTTACTGCTATTTAAACTGATGAGCCATTACATTATGGCCACTCCAAGTCTAAAGAAATGAGCGCGCCTGGAGATTGCCACAAGACAGACCGTTGGAAGAAACTTGGAGACCTTCGTCGAGCAATGGATTGATAATGATTGACAATGATGATGATATATACACACAACCCTAGGACCAGCTTTCGGATAGTTAAGTGTTCGGAGTCAGAATGGGGAAAAAGCTGCCGATTTATCGGAGTTTGATAAACGACAAATTGTAATGCTATGGCGCCTCGGAACTACGATCTCGGAAACGTCGCGGCTTGTGAGTTGTTCACGTGCCGCTGTAGTGAGTACGTATCAAAAGTGGTGCACAGATGGCTAAACGACGAACCGTCGTCCAGCCGTGGGTCGTCGTCCTCAGCTCATTGATGCCAGAGGGGTGCAGAGACCGTAGCGCATTGTTCACAAATATCGCAGGGCCACAGTCCGACAAATCACCCTTGAAATACAACAGGGCATGATGATCAGGGCAATGTGTCACAGCACACAATTCATCGCAGTCTTCTGCGCATGGGCCTGCGTAGCCGAAGACCCAGCCGTGTCCCCATGCTCACTGCACGTCATCGCTTACAGCGCATGAAATGGGCCCAAGATCGGGATTGGACCGTGGATGATTGAAAGAAAGTGACCTGGTCTGACGAACCGAGATTCCTGATGCGTCACGTAGGCGGTCGAGCGGAGATACGTCGATTACCAACGGTGGCTACGGCACCTGGATGCACTGTTGGGCGGAAACAGGGCGGCGGCGGTGTGATGCTGTGGGCGATGTTTTCTTGAGACAGTTTAGGCCCCATTATCCCAATAGCACAATCCCTGACAGCTGTCAGGTATCTGAATATCGTTGCGGACCAAGTTCACCCATTCATGGCAACTGTGCTGCTCCCTGCTGCTGTTGGCCATTACCAACAGGATAATGCGCCATGTCACACTGCCAGAATCGTGAAGGAATGGTTCGAGGAACATGCTGGTGATTTTCTGTTAATGCCCTTGCCTCCAAATTCACCTGACACGAACTCAATCGAACATTCGTGGTTAGACTTGGAAAAGTGGCTTCGTACTAAATCACCACCACCCCGGAATGTACGGGAACTGGAGGACCTGCTGTTGACATTATGGTACCAGATACCCCAGGATACCTATAGCCACATCATCGAATCGATGCTTCGTCCTACAACTTTTTAGGTAGGGGGTCATAATGTAATGGCTCATTGCGAAAGAGATTTCTGCAATCTCCCAAGCCTACTCAATTCCCCAGGAGGTCAAACTAAATAAACACCAATAAATCGGGGCGGGTCTCAAACGTAGAAATAAAGCTAGCGTGTTCTCCCTCACCTAAACATAAGTGTGCATGCATCGAGCAAATGATCAAAGCAGCGATTGAACAATTATGCCCCGCGCAGGAAGTTTTTTGTGCAGCTTTCTACCAACTTTCTCTTCTTTTGCATCATTTAGGTGTGATCGCCGCCCAGGCGTCACAGACCTGCAAGAAGCAAACTGGTAGCTCCTTGAGAAGCACTCAAAGGGAGGAAAAAAATGTTTTTAAAACCATAAAGTAAAATGTTTTACAATTTGAAGCATTTTCACATATACAGTGCATTTTTAAAAAGCCAAGAGGTATTTTTTCTATGTGCATTATGTTTTTGCTTACTTGTTTATGTATAATAAATTAGAAATAGTAATCTGTCGCACAACGATTCAATTATCAAGTTTTTCTGAAGACGAAACTGTTATTGGAAGCCATTTTTTTTTTCAGTCCATTAACTTGGTTGGTGATTTATTCACCCACAATATAAACACATTGCACATTCTTGACATTATCAGTAACAGTAGAACTTTCTTCCATTAAACGGGGTTCTATTTAATGCTTACCATCACTAAACAGCTTGACCGAACCCTTTATATAGATAAAAGCTATCACTTAAGCTGATAACCTCACCCAACAAAAGTAAAGTTTCCCACATCCAGGTTATTTCTACACAAAGGGGGGAGGAGAGAAAAGCCTGTATTTTATCTCCTCAGCAACAAATATTTCCACAAATCTGTCTTTAATCTCTCCTCCATGTCACTCCAACACGATTTTGAATTTCATTCACCTATCCCCCAACGTAGTCTTTTCCATGTCCCTTGATATCTTTTTTTTGTGTGTGGGTTTAACGACAGCAGTGAGCGACTCAATGGGCTATAAGCTGTCGCCCGTCCCTAATTTAGGGCCAGTAACTCCAGGGACGGTAGAGAGCCAGTGCCGTTAGACAAACACAATATCCATGCCACATCAGGATCGGAACAAGTACCAATCTCAGAAGGATGATCAGAAGCAATCGCTTAGCAGACCTCAGCGCCAACGGGGCGGCCTGTCGTCAAAAACACACCTGTTCTCATGTTTTCAAACACACCTGCGAGAGTCAAAAAGTCCCTCCACAGTAATGTTACGGCAGTTCCACTTAATTTTGATGGTGCTGCAGTCGAACATTTTGAATTAAGTAACTTGTTGTATGTTTAATTTCAGTTTTAGCGGTTTTCTTGGTAACAATATCAAGCCTCACAATATGTTTCACAGCAACACCAATTTTCACCAGCTTCTGGTGAGCTGAAAGTTTCGGAAATGTTGGTATTGATTTCATCTTTGCCTCTCAAACGGAAACACTCATGAAATCAATGTTCACATTTTGGAAAGTTTCAACTCATCGCAAGCTTGTGAAAATTGGTGTTGCTGTGAGACATTCTGGTTTCTTAATGAGACGAAAGTCGAGACAACTTCCAACACTCAGTCTTTCCCGTTTTGTTTTCAACGTGAACGTATTTGTTGGTCTCGAGGCCTTTTTCAATCTCTTTAAGGTGATTCCACCTAAAATCTCTGCCTTATGTTTCCAATGGTAAAACTTCTGTACATATTTTCTTCGCAATTAGTGTATTCCCAAGGATGAAAATTTGAACATCGATAAAAGTAACTTTAAGTTATAGCATTGGACACTTAATCATTGCTGAAAAGAAAACATAATTAAGCAATCCAACATTTGTTTGTCTACTGACGTCATCAATGTACAGGTCGCGCCATCTATTAACAGGTCTGAACATTATTCAAAGAAAAATGATTGATTTTTAATATAATTATGGTTATGCTTTAGCAAATATTAAATATCCCATGCTATAATTTAGAGTTAGTTTTATCGATGCGCAAATTTTCGTCCTTGGGAATACATTAATTGTGAAGAAAATGTGTACAGAATTTTTACCATTAGAAACATAAGGCGGAGATTTTAGGTGGAACCACCTTAATATTGCATTCATCCATATTAACCAATAAGGCATTAATTCCAACACATGTAATGGATGGTAGGAGGTCAAAACGAAAACCTCTGAATGCTCAATGCAAAACATGCAATGTGAAAAGTAACTCTTAGTCTTACAATGTGACACGCGGGGTGTGAGTGATATTAAATAACCAGAGAAGCAGGCGACAGGAGTTTGTTTGCCTGTATCTTCCTCCGGACAATCGCACTGAAAACAAACGCAAAGGAAGTATCGTTTTACGACATGGTATCGTCGGGGGGTGGAAATCTTTGCTTTAAGAACGAGACGGCAATATTTTTGTATGACAAATCATTTTTGACTCCGCTGGCACCAGCACCGAGCACAAAATTTCACTGTACGCATTTGTCTTTGAAATATATATTTTTTTTTTTTCAAAAATAAATAGAAAAGAGTCGGAATTGGGTCAGGAACACTTTGACCAGACCCGTTTGCCCCACAAGAAATTCGATTCGTTGACTCGTGACCCATTTCCATCTCTGCTTATGACCCTACAAGAATTCCTGGCCCCAAACAAATGATTATATATATATATATATATATATATATATATATCATCATCATCATCATCATTGTCAACCATTATCAATCCACTGCTGGACGAAGGTCTCCCCAAGTTTCCTCCACAACGGTCTGTCTTGTGCCAGTCTCCTCCATGTCACTCCCGCATATTTACGAATTTCATCCACCCATCTCCCATGTGGTCTTTTCCTGGGTCTTTTCCTGTCCCTTGGAATCCAATCTAAAATTTCGGCTGTCCATCTATGGTCTGTCCTTCTGGCAGTATGTCCAGCCCATTGCCATTTCAGGGATTTAACTCTGATCATGATGTCTTCCACTCTCGTCATTTTTCGGATCCACGAGTTCCTCTTTCTTATCTCTCCTGGTTATACCAAGCATGCACCTCTCCATGCTTCTTTGAGTTGTCTGCAGCCTTTGTATGTCTCTTTTAGTTAAGGTCCACGTCTCTGCACCATACGTAAGCACTGGAAGGATGCATTGATCAAACACTTTTCTTTTAAGACATAATGGCATATTGCTCTTGAAAATTATGCTGTTTCTTCCAAAAGCTCTCCAGGCAAGTTTTGTACGCTGATTAATTTCTTCATCAATGTGACCCTCACTTGATATCTGCTGTCCAAGATAAACATACGTATCTGTTATCTCCAGTTTTTCTCCATCAATCGATAAGTCTTCATTTCTTGTAAAAGCATTGAACATCACTTTTGTCTTCTGAAAGTTCATTTTTAATCCCACTTCTTTACTCTTGTCAGCAAGTTCCTGGATCATACTCTGCAGCTCTGATGGGGTAGTTGCAAAAATGACTACGTCATCAGCAAAACGAAGGTGGGTTAGAAAATCTCCATTAATCTTTATCCCTTTGTTTTCCCAGTTCAGTGATTGAAAGACATTTTCCAATGTGGCATTAAAGAGCTTCGGAGATATGGTGTCACCTTGTCTCACTCCCTTTCCAATTTTTATGTGTGTTGTATTTTCAAACAGCCGAATCTTTGCACTTGCATTTTCATAGATGTTATTAATAATATTAATGTATGCATCTTCAATACCGCAGGATTTCAGAGCCGTGGTAACTGCTGATGGTTTCACCGAATCAAAGGCTTTTTCATAATCGATAAAAGCCATGCACAATGGAAGTTCATATTCCCTCGCTCTTTCAATTAGTTCTCTCAGTACGTGGATATGATCTATTGTGCTGTAGCCACTCCTGAATCCAGCTTGTTCTCTCGGTTGAGCCATGTCCAGTGTTACCTTCAAACGGTGTGAAAGAACTTTAGTGAAGATTTTATAAACCACTGATAGGAGGCTGATAGGTCTGTAGTTCCTGAGATCCTCAATGTCACCTTTTTTATGTAGCAGGATCATTGTAGCGGTGTTCCAATCCTCAGGAATCTTCCCTTCATTAAGGCATCGAGTGAAAATTTGGGCGAGTACTGTTTCAATTTCTCCACTTGCTTCTTGTATGATGTCTATAGTAATTCCATCTTCTCCTGGAGCTTTCCTCCGCTTCATGTTCTTGATTGCATGAGCAACTTCTGCTGGGAGGACTGGAAGAACTCTGGTACCTTTCATGATGTCTGGAGTACATGTATCATCCCTTTCATATAATTTGGAGTAGAAATCTTTCACTCTTGTCAAAATTTCGCCTCTATTTCTTGTTATAGAACCATCTTCTTTTCTCAGTGCCATAATCTGTTTTCTTCCCTTACTTGAGATGCCCTTTGCTATCTTTAGGCTTTGGTTGTTTTCAATTGCTTTCCTCACTAGCTCACAGTTGAATTTCCTTACGTCTTCAGTGATACTTTTTCGTGCTGTCTTGCATAGCTCTATATATTCCACTTTGGAAGTCACATCTTCTTTAGTTGTCCTCATCTCTCTTCTTTTTTGCATCAACATTTTGGTTTTTCCTGATAATTTGTTTACATGCAACTTGTTCTTAGACCCAGCTAATTTTGTTGCTGTTTCCATAAGAGCTTTGGTTACTTTTCTGTTAACTTCCGAAATATCCACTTCTTCCGATGTTAGGCCTTCTAAAGCAGTGAATCTGTTCTTCAGTTCCAACTTGAAAGTATTATGGTGTTTTTTAAGGTTGGTTATGTCAATACATTTTGTTTGTCTTATGAGCTTGCCACGTTCCAGTTTAGTGTTGAGGTGCATCTTACATCTCACCAATCTATGGTCACTACCTGTGTTGAACTTGTTCAGCACACTGCAGTCTTCGATGACGAATTTTTTGTTACACATAATAAAATCAATTTCACTTGTCGTCCCAATTGGATGTCTCCATGTCCATTTCCTGTGTGGCTTTTTCTTGAAAAAGGAATTCAAGATGAAAAATCCTTCTGCCTCTGCAAACTCAACGAGTATTTCCACGCTGGTTTCTGTTGCCGTGACCGAATTTACCTACTGAAGTTTCATTCTGTTGCCGGTGCCCTATTTTTGCATTGAAATCTCCCATAATTATCTTCAAGTGCTGCTTACCTTTATTATTTAGATGACGAATTTCCTCATAAAATTCTTCAATTTCTTCTTCAGGATGACTTGTGGTGGGTGCATAAGTTTGAATAATCTGAGCCTGGTATCTTCTCGAGAGTTGGATAACGAGTCGTGCAGCTCTGTCAAGAGGAACTTTCAACTTCTACCACTTTATCCTTCAGTTTCTTGTTTATTATAAATCCAACACCACTAGTTCTGCCAGTATCTGTCCCACGATAATAGAAGAGATGTCCACTTTTCAGTTCAATGAGATCTTCTCCTTTTCTCCTTACCTCACTTAGCCCGACGATGTCCCACTTGATCCTTTGTAGTTCCTCTTCCAATTCAAGAAGCCTTGAATCAGAAGATAGGGAGCGTCCGTTGTAGGTAGCCAAGGTCAGCATCAAATGGCAGCCTAGTCCGGTCCTCCGGGGATTCTTAGCACCCTCTGCCTTCATGTCGCACTGGCCGCTGCCTTGGCCAGGTACATTCCAGCTGCCGGAGACTGAGGGCCAAGATTTAAGTTGTAGAGTCATTTTGGAGGTGTTTGGCCATAACTCACCACGCTGGCCAAGCGGGTTGGTGAGATATATATATATATATATATATATATATATATATATATATATATACTTAAGAGCAAAACTGAAGACTAAGGAAAAAAATTTTAGAATTTAAAACGAAGGGTGCAAAATAACCTGAAAATCAAAACGCGCAACGGCAGTTTTGAAAATTCAGAATTCACATACTATAAAGATACCTAAGCAAAAAAATACATATATAATTTTGACTCACACCTAGTACAACATAGAAAAGGTTATGTATCTACCTGCGTGAGTAAAAGGAGAAAAGAAAAAAAGAAAATAAAACAACTGAATGTAGAAGGTGTCGAGAATACTGAGCCTTGGCTTTATCAAGGACCAGCAAAAACTCTGCATTTTCTCACTTCCACAAAGACCTAGTTGGAAATGGGTTTCTGCAAGGCCATAGATGCAAGTAACATTCCCACCTAAAATAGTTTAAAAATATATATATAAGTCATGTCCTCCGTAGAGTAGCATGACCTAGCACTAGTTAACAATTTCGCTTGCATCCATTAACCTTCATGGCCCGACCCATGCTCTTCATCTGTTACTATTAAACAGAGAGAAGAAGATTAAAGAGAACTCAAGCTGTGAGAGTGACATAATAAATAGAAATGATTTTCAGCTATAACGAAATTCCAAGTTCGTTTGAGAGAGAATTTAAACCTGAAAAACAAATTTTACATTGCAATTAAAAAAGGAAATGTTAATTTATAACGAACAGATTTTTGAAAGAAAACTTGAGTCTAAAACCCCTACTCTACAACTTATGACAGCACGAAAACGAGAATAAGTTAAAGATAATAATTAACTAAAGAAAACTTTGTGAAAGTTATATACCTTAAACAGTTAGTTGCAATATGTACAAAGTATTTCAGCAGTGCTTTAAGTGCATAATTAATTAGTTATTAAGAACTTAACTACTTTGAAAAAACAGCGCATAGACAGCGCATAGAAAAGGAACAAGCTTAGCCATCTTCTGTTCCTAGGTACCACAAAAGACGCTCAAAGTTACAAAGAAAAGTAAGAGTTAAAACCCGCATAAATGTTAACAGACAAACCAATGCTTAAAAGCTGAAAAGCTAAAAAACGACAGAGAAAGGTACATGAAGTACAAACATTGAACTTATAAAACCTAGAACCCAAAAACAAGGAAGAGAGCTTACCTCTTGAGTTACAAAAACTTTTCTCCTCACAAGAGGAGAACATGGCTGACCTCTTCCGCCACTCAGACGCTGGGGCAGTGAGGGTGGGGCTGATGGCCTCCTCATACAGCAAGAAACCAACGCGCGGAGATTTTAACCAGAGAAAAAATATATAAACTTAAGACTGTGGATCTGTATGATCAGAATGAGCAGAATTAACTCTCCAGAATACATGAGAAATATTATAAAATACACGAGCAGTTTATTTAATAATCTTTGCATGTATTAAATCACCTTAGTGAGCTTCTATAGATTAATCAGAATCTTATTAATTTTAATGTTGGTTTTACTATTTTTAGTATAGCTATCCTAGTGATGAATAACTGGTTTTCTTTTTTATTTGTTTTTATTTTCTTTATAAACAGATTTTTAAGCTTTTTTTGTGATTTTGTTTATATTATTTAATTTTTTTTGTTTTAATAGGACCGTCATATCCATAGCACTAAGGTTCCTTTAGGTAGTTAATAGGCATCCTCTAGCCAACTTCCTTACGGCTTTGATTGGTCAGAATCATATTATTAACTGTGTAGAAAATTAAAGCAGATCTGCCAACCTTACTCTATTATTCAGAATAATTTTTCTTAAAGTTCTTTTGATGAAAGAAGAAGGAATTTCGTTCTCTAGAAAACTTTCTAATAGTATATTAATGTGGTAATTGAAGTCCAAATTGTTGCTGCAAATTCTTGAAATTCTTAGGACCTGAGAAATTAGTACATTCTCAATTACTTTGGTTGAAATGTTATTATTCCAGTGTAGATATTTAATTACTTTGAAAGGAAAATTAACTCTTTTATCAAAGAGGCTAATAGATGGGTTACCTCTGTTGAGCTTAATGCTTAAGTCTAGGAACTCAAGTTCCTGATTACTGTGGTTGGTTTTACATAAGTTAAGAGAGCTAGGATAGATATTATCAAAATCACTCTATAACTTCGGAATTATTGATACACAGCAGATCATCAATATATCTAAAAGTGTAAAGGTAGTTATCTGAGCAGGTGGGGTGATTTTTAATGAATTTATATTCCTTAAAGAACAGGAATAGATTAGCGATATTCGTGGACGTTGATGTTCCCATTGGAATACCGTTCACTTGCTTATAGAGAGTATTATTATATAAGATATGGTTATTTTTTATGCAGCAATTGAGATAAGAGTTCCAAGTTCCTACATCAACAAATTGGTTAAGTTTAAATTCTGCATACAGCTCTTTAAAGGTAGTGATTATATCTGATAGAGGCAGATTAGTATATAGGTTTTCAAAATCATAACTATTAATATCTAGGGGACACACTTTGAGTATAGTAGAAATTACTTCTGCATTATTATTAATTATCCAAAAATCTCTGTACATCAAGTTAGAACAGTTTCTAATGTGTTTCAAAACCTTCTTTAAGACATCTTCGAAAGCAAGATCTATTTTCTTTTTTATGACTCCTTACTCCACTAGCTATGAACCTGAACTTCACAGGATCCTTATGAAACTTAACCGTTGCAAAAAGAAATGGAAATTCAGGCCCATATCTTCTAGTTTGCGGAATTTTAAGTTTCTTGAAGAATGCCTTAAACCGATTTTCTAACTGCTTGGTAGAATAACTTACGGGCTCATGTTACTCTATTATTGAGTTCCATAGTTAACAATTCAAAATAGAACTTCTTACAGATAATTGCAAAATTATTGCTAGCTTTATCCGTAGTGGTAAAAATAAATTGGTCTTGTAGTTTGGAGAGTGACCTTTTAGCTTCTCCAGAGAAAAGAGATTTCTGTCGAAACAAAAGTCCAGACCTGCCAACTCACCGGTGAAGCTATTGATTATATTATATTTCCATTCTGCGAAGGCCTCAATAGGCTGATTGTACGTTAAACTGGTTTTTACGATGTACTTATTTACATCTTGAGTGAAGCTCTCAAGAATCCTTTCTTTGGAAATTGTGAAGGAAGGTCTGAAATTAGAGCCATACTCTAATAAATTCCTAAGCTTTTCATTTTCAACAAAACTCAAGTTTCCGGTGATAATATGGTTGTAATTCTTATCATAGTGAACTGTTTCTTTATGTTCATCACAAGAACAAGTAGTAATTACAGGAATGTAGCTCGAAGAGTTAAGTTTGTAGTTTTTAACTATTGACCCTAAGGTCTTAACATATTTAAAACTTACAATAGACTGGTGCCTGTGGATGGGAAAAAAATTGCATTATTGTAGAACAGCTTCCTTACATTGAGATTATCGTAGGCTTTATTTAGGAACCTGATGGTAACAAAATTACTGGAAAATTCTTTAAGAGAAATTTTATCTTTAAGAATATGTTTAAGAATGTCCAGAACCAAAGCAAAAACATGCTTATCAACATGGTCAGCAGTTTCATTCCAGAATTTGAAAAAACATTTAAGGACAGAGTGCTTGAAGGACTTGAGAATTTTGTAAGTATTTTTAACAAAATTAGTGCCAGTTTTAAAGCTTTCCAGAGTTTTTAGCAAGTTAGCAAAATCAACTTTGCTTGATGTGCGAAATAACCTCTGTCCTCTATTACCTCTAGAGCAGCTCTTATTATTAACAAGAAAGAAGAGTTCACGAATTGAAAATTTATGCTGATTATGCTTATTGTCAGATAGAGTGGAATTAAGGCCATAGGGATAAAGAGACTGATGCTGCAAAATTTCAAGATTCAGTTTCTAGCCGAGCATAGAGGTCAGGGATAATATGTAGTACCTCTATTTTCACTTGGTCAAAACCATGAGTATGGAAATGCTCTAATTCAAAGGTAGAGTACTGGTTGGCGTTTGTGGAGGGGTTCACTCCTGAATTAGAGAACTTGTTTACTAGAGACCTGTGACCATTAATCCTAAGATGAAGAGGATTTTTACTTTGGCCAATATAGCTAAGGTTGCAGACAGTACAGGTGAGCTTATAGATGGTATTGTAGGCTTTGCAAAACTTGTTGGAGCAATTATCCTCAACAGAAGAATACAGGTTAGGATCTGCAGATTTACATGTCAAACAACGTTTGTCATTTCATAACTTTAGATTACCTTTGCCAGCGAGTTCATACACTATGGGAAAGGGTGCTAGCCTAACTGAGCGGGAGGACTTAAAATATCTGAGCTGACCTCCAATCCTTTCATCGTCCTTAGAACTCCACTTGGGCCAAAACATACAAATTCTGAGCAAACCAACTAGGAAAAACTGGAATAATAACATTTCAACCAAAGTAATTGAGAATGTACTAATTTCTCAGGTCCTAAGAATTTCAAGAATTTGCAGCAACAATTTGGACTTCAATTACCACATTAATATACTATTAGAAAGTTTTCTAGAGAACGAAATTCCTTCTTCTTTCATCAAAAGAACTTTAAGAAAAATTATTCTGAATAATAGAGTAAGGTTGGCAGATCTGCTTTAATTTTCTACACAGTTAATAATATGATTCTGACCAATCAAAGCCGTAAGGAAGTTGGCTAGAGGATGCCTATTAACTACCTAAAGGAACCTTAGTGCTATGGATATGACGGTCCTATTAAAACAAAAAAATTAAATAATATAAACAAAATCACAAAAAAAGCTTAAAAATCTGTTTATAAAAGAAAATAAAAACAAATAAAAAAGAAAACCAGTTATTCATCACTAGGATAGCTATACTAAAAATAGTAAAACCAACATTAAAATTAATAAGATTCTGATTAATCTATAGAAGCTCACTAAGGTGATTTAATACATGCAAAGATTATTAAATAAACTGCTCGTGTATTTTATAATATTTCTCATGTATTCTGGAGAGTTAATTCTGCTCATTCTGATCATACAGATCCACAGTCTTAAGTTTATATATTTTTTTCTCTGGTTAAAATCTCCGCGCGTTGGTTTCTTGCTGTATGAGGAGGCCATCAGCCCCACCCTCACTGCCCCCCAGCGTCTAGGGAGTGGCGGAAGAGGTCAGCCATGTTCTCCTCTTGTGAGGAGAAAAGTTTTGTAACTCAAGAGGTAAGCTCTCTTCCTTGTTTTTGGGTTCTAGGTTTTATAAGTTCAATGTTTGTACTTCATGTACCTTTCTCTGTCGTTTTTTAGCTTTTCAGCTTTTAAGCATTGGTTTGTCTGTTAACATTTATGCGGGTTTTAACTCTTACTTTTCTTTGTAACTTTGAGCGTCTTTTGTGGTACCTAGGAACAGAAGATGGCTAAGCTTGTTCCTTTTCTATGCGCTGTCTATGCGCTGTTTTTTCAAAGTAGTTAAGTTCTTAATAACTAATTAATTATGCACTTAAAGCACTGCTGAAATACTTTGTACATATTGCAACTAACTGTTTAAGGTATATAACTTTCACAAAGTTTTCTTTAGTTAATTATTATCTTTAACTTATTCTCGTTTTCGTGCTGTCATAAGTTGTAGAGTAGGGGGTTTTAGACTCAAGTTTTCTTTCAAAAATCTGTTCGTTATAAATTAACATTTCTTTTTTAATTGCAATGTAAAATTTGTTTTTCAGGTTTAAATTCTCTCTCAAACGAACTTGGAATTTCGTTATAGCTGAAAATCATTTCTATTTATTATGTCACTCTCACAGCTTGAGTTCTCTTTAATCTTCTTCTCTCTGTTTAATAGTAACAGATGAAGAGCATGGGTCGGGCCATGAAGGTTAATGGATGCAAGCGAAATTGTTAACTAGTGCTAGGTCATGCTACTCTACGGAGGACATGACTTATATATATATTTTTTAAACTATTTTAGGTGGGAATGTTACTTGCATCTATGGCCTTGCAGAAACCCATTTCCAACTAGGTCTTTGTGGAAGTGAGAAAATGCAGAGTTTTGCTGGTCCTTGATAAAGCCAAGGCTCAGTATTCTCGACACCTTCTACATTCAGTTGTTTTATTTTCTTTTTTTTCTTTTCTCTTTTTACTCACGCAGGTAGATACATAACCTTTTCTATGTTGTACTAGGTGTGAGTCAAAATTATATATGTATTTTTTTGTTTAGGTATCTTTATAGTATATATATATATATATATATATATATATATATATATATATATATATATATATATATATATATGACACCATATCTCCAAAGCTCTTTAATGCCACATTGGAGGTGTTTTTCAGTCGCTGAGCTGGGAAAACAAGGGGATAAAGATTAATGGAGATTATCTAACCCACCTTCGTTTTGCTGATGACGTAGTCATTTTTGCAACTACCCCATCAGAGCTGCAGAGTATGATCCAGGAACTTGCTGACAAGAGTAAAGAAGTGGGATTAAAAATGAACTTTCAGAAGACAAAAGTGATGTTCAACGCTTTTACAAGAAATGAAGATTTATCGATTGATGGAGAAAAGCTGGAGATAACAGACACGTACGTTTATCTTGGACAGCAGATATCAAGTGAGGGTCACATTGATGAAGAAATTAATCGGCGTACAAAACTTGCCTGGAGAGCTTTTGGAAGAAACAGCATAATTTTCAAGAGCAATATGCCATTATGTCTTAAAAGAAAAGTGTTTGATCAATGCATCCTTCCAGTGCTTACGTATGGTGCAGAGACGTGGACTTTAACTAAAAGAGACATACAAAGGCTGCAGACAACTCAAAGTAGCATGGAGAGGTGCATGCTTGGTGTAACCAGGAGAGATAAGAAGAGGAACTCGTGGATCCGAAAAATGACAAGAGTGGAAGACATCATGATCAGAGTTAAATCCCTGAAATGGTAATGGGCTGGACATACTGCCAGAAGGACAGATCATCGATGGACAGCCGAAATTTTAGATTGGATTCCAAGGGACAGGAAAAGACCCAGAAGAAGACCACATGGGTGGATGAAATTCGAAAGTATGCAGGGGTGACATGGAGGAGACTGGCACAAGACAGACCGTTGTGGAGGAAACTTGGGGAGACCTTCGTCCAGCAGTGGATTGATAATGGTTGACAATGATGATGATGATATATATATAAAAAAGGGGGTCATAGATCACAGAGCGTCCTTTTGTATCTACTTCCTGGTCGCCAAAAGATTAAAAAAAAAAGGGCCATACAGCGTCCTATGACCCTGAAGAGTATCCACTGCCTGGTCCCCAAATGATAAAAAGTACAGTGAGTCCTTATGACAATCGAAGCATCCATTCCTTGGACCCTCAAATAATTCTGGTGCTCCTTACCCTCTACACCTTTTTTTACGAATACTTCTCATTACATTCAACTACAATAAAATAAATTTTATTCTCCGCTTTTACTAAAACCGTAAAACACGCATCATTTAATCACAACTGTAGAACATAGGTGTAGGTGGGATAGCGGTAATAAATGAAGGTAAAATGCAAACTTTTCGCTTATGGGTAATTCCAATATCCGAAACACTTTTGGCCTTACGCTTTCCGAATAAAAAAATGCTAAACCTGTATCTATAAAACAGGTTTTTTTTTTCGCAGAGTGCTTAAATCATGGCTGAAAAAATATTTTCCAGATCTATAAGGAGCCAGGTGAAACTAATTCAAATTTCCAAAAAACACTACATAAACGTAATGTGTGGAGTTCTTTGAACTTACTCAGAAACTTTAATCTTGGTTCTTCTGGGTGGTGTAGTGGTTAGCATACTCGGGCGCAAACCGGGAGACACGGGTTCGATTCCCGCTCCAGGACTATGAAATTTATAAGTTTTCGTATATTATTTGACTACCACTCTTGTCATAATTTACGCCAATAGACGGAATCACAACTTCCAATTTGTATTATATACTGGTGTAATCCCGTATTTCATGATAATGTGAGATGATAATGCTTGGACGAAAAGTAATAGTGCATTTGCTTTACCCAAACCACTTTATTTTGCTAAATAAAATACGAGTTTGTTCCATAATTTTTCTCTTTACCCGTTCTTCCAAATGCCACTGTCAAAAAATTAAAATCCCAGATTTTGATTTCATCAAAATAAAATTTGCTGATATAAATTTAAAAATACTTTATTTTCCTTCGTATGATCTGCAACTATGAAATTCATAATTTTTTGTTTCCCTCTGTGTAATCCACAGGCGGTTAAGATTGTCAAATTCATCGTAAGTAAAAGTTTCCATCTTTGCGGCCCTCTTAGTACTTACTTTCCTTACACTTTATCTGTTGTTAACGAATTTTCGATACTTTACAAAAGGCATGGGTTTTTTTTCTTCTTTTTCTTTCGAAAATATATATAAAAAAAAGCCCTAAATTGTAAAATGTACATAATTCTATATCATGTAAATAGATGAATCCTAGAGTAAACTTTCAGGCATGTTTGGTGCATATTTCTTCTATTTTAGGGCAGGTTTCTTTCTTTCTAGTGCATAAATGCCTGCTTATTTTGGAGGTTTCAATACTTAAACATCCGGGCTTTAATAATCAGAAAAGTTTACTGAATAAAACGAAAGACCCCATCCGGCACAGGATGCACTGATTAATTACGGCTGAATCTGACAAGCCGCGATTGTAAGATGAGTCTATAATGGGACGTTTTATTTCTTTAAAGGTTGAAATGAAATTGCGTTTTCACTTCGTCTTTGGCAACTATAAAACACGTTTTTTTTTTTACGCTTTCCAACAGTAGATTGAAGAAGCGTATATGCTCCAGCTTTGTCCGTCTGCCTGTCCGTCCGCACGATAACTCGCGTTAAAATGGTTCGATTTCGATGAAATTTTAGTATGTGGCAGGAGACCACCCGGGGACGAACTCTATTAAAAATGGGGTCAAAGGTCAAGACATAGGACAGGAATCCATTCCATTCCATTGCCCTTATGCGTCATAACTTGCGTAAAAATTAGTTCGATTTCGATGAAATTTTAGTATGTGGTAGGGGACCACCTGGGGAGGAACAAAATGGGCGAAATGGAATCAAAAGTCAGGACATAGGAGTGGGATCCATTCAATAGCCTTTATGCGTCATAACTTACCCAAAAACGCTTCGATTGCGACTAAACTTCATGTTGTTCGGGAGGTATACTGAACCAGTTCTGTTTAACATCATCGAAATGGGGTGAAAGGTCAGGACACAAGAAGGAGAATTATTCCACAGCCATTATCCTCATAACTTGAGTAATGATTTCTGGTATGTTCGAAAGCGTATCATAATCAATGCATTGCATGATTTTACTAACTTGTTTTCTTTTCCTAGAAATATTTACATAAGCAGTTTTCAGTTTCATGAAACCAAAACTTGCTTCTGGAGCGATTTGTTTATTAATATATATTTCGGGATCGAGGGCTACGTTCTTTGTACTTAAGTGTAGAAGAGGAAAAGGGTTTATATTTGTAACAGAAGTGTATAGTAAGGTCTAAACCTCACCTGTAGAAGGAATTCTTACGAGAAATGGCACGTTTCTGCGCTACATTTCCTTTGCTGCTGAGTTAGTTCAGTTGAACACCTTTGCTTCTGTACAGCAGAGGCCCGTGGCAACCCATAAAATATTGTGTGTGACCCCCATCTCTTTATCAGCTTGAGTTCTCTTTAATCTTCTTCTCTCTGTTTAATAGTAACAGATGAAGAGCATGGGTCGGGCCAGGAAGGTTAATGGATGCAAGCGAAATTGTTAACTAGTGCTAGGTCATACAACTCTGCGGAGGACATGACATATATATATTTTTTAAAACAATTTTAGGTGGGAATGTTACTTGCATCTATGGCCTTGCAGAAACCCATTTCCAACTAGGTCTTTGTGGAAGTGAGAAAATGCAGAGTTTTTGCTGGTCCTTGATAAAGCCAAGGCTCAGTATTCTCGACACCTTCTACATTCAGTTGTTTTATTTTATTTTTTTATCTTTTCTCCTTTTACTCACACAGGTAGATACATAACCTTTTCTATGTTGTACTTTGTGTGAGTCAAAATTATATATGTATTTTTTTGCTTAGGTATCTTCTTAATAGAATATATATATATATATACTGAAGTGCCAGAAAAACTGGTACACCAGTCTAGTACTTGATAGGTCCCCCACGGGAACACAGGACTGCAGAAATACGACGGGACATGGACTCCACTAGCTTCTGGAAATATGCTGTAGGCAATGCACACCATACTTCTTGCAGAGCCTTCCACAATTCGGGTGTATTCCGAGGTATCGGATTCCTGTGTTCGATAGCGCGTTGCATGGCATCCCAAATGTGTTCTATCACGTTCAGATCTGGGAACTTGGGTGGTAATGGCAACACCCCAAACTCAGAAGAATGCTCCTCTAACCATAATGTGGCGTCCCGACACTTGTGTGGAGGTGCATTGTCCTGTTGGAACAGACCCAGCCCATCAGCATGAATGCAGGACATGAACGGGTGTACCTCGTCAGAAAGAATGCGCACATAGCGATGGTCGGTCACAGACGTTTCTAGACGTACCAGGGGTCCCTGTGAAGTCCAGCTAAATACACCCATACCATTACGGACCCCCCCCCTCCTCCAACCACCACCAACAGCAGCCGTTACAGTTCCCTGTTGACAGGCAGGATCCATGGCTTCATGGGGTTTGCGCCACACACGAATCCTTCCATCTGCCCGATACAGTTGGAAACGCGAATCGTCAGACCAGTCTTCTTGTTTCCAGGCATCAAGTGTCCAGTGCCGGTATTGCCGTGCCCAAGCGAGGCGCATAGCTATGTGTCGTGCACCCATCAAGGGGACTAGTTGGGTGTCGGCTCCCAAAGCCCATATCGTGCAGGGTCCGGACGCTGATGCTTGTTGAGGCTCCAGCATTGAATTCCGACGATACCTGCGCAGAGTTTTATAAAAATAAAATGTATCTGCGTACACAACCATTAAAAAAGAAAGCTTGCTGCAAATCCCCGATGCACGAACCACGCTAACAATAGAATAATTTATAGAAATATTAATAAAACAACAAATAATTATTGGAACCTTAGATTCCAATGAAGACAAAACAAGTACATTACAACTGAATGGGCAGTAACGTGTGAAACGGACCTTTATGGCAAAATATTAAAATACTGGACTATGAACCTCATATAAACAAGACTGAAGAAAGTTTTTATATTTAGAAAAACAGTTCTATTAATGGAACCCTCAAAATTATAAATAGCATTTTTTTTAAGGTTTAACGACCACCGTGAGCAACTCAATGGGCTATAAGCAGTCGCCCGTGGCTAATTTAGGGTCACTGGTTCCAGGGAAGGGAGAGAACCAGTGCCGTAAGACAAACACAACATCCATGCCTCACCGGGATTCGAACCCGGACCCTGTTCGGACGAATGATCAGAGGCCAGCGCCTTAGACCACTGCGCCACCGGGGCGGCAATATAGCATTTTCAACAACTTAATTAAAAAATAGTAGACTTACAAAACACATAAGGAAAATATTTTAATTTAATAAATGGCAACTGCAAGAGGAACCTGACAAAATTTTAATTATTTCTGTGTAACGAAACTTTTGATACGGCTCTTATACATTGAGAACCAGCGTTGACAAAATCTAGAGGCACCAAGCGTCTGTAAAAACAAAAGCACTCAGATGTGAAATATAATTGAAAGTTCTTAAAGTTAAAATTGAATTAAGTATATTAATTCGAGTAAAGTGTTATAATTGCTGTAAATAACATTTTTATTTTTAATCTACAAGCAAAAACTATCTGCAAAATCTGCTAATAAATTGGAAACTATCCGCGTACGTCTACATTCTGCTACTCTGTACCTGCGAGAGTGTTGCACGCCTATCGCGTGAAACGAAACGATTCTCGACAGCCGACGATGGTCACGTTCACCCAATATCTTTTTACGGCCACACTGGTATCGTAGGTTGGAGGTTTTGCCGGAATTCTTGTAGTCACGGTACACCTTTGCAATGGTCGTCCGTGAAAATCTGAACTTCGTTTCTACCTCCGAAATACTACGGCCCATCTCAGGAGCGCCAACTATGACACCGCGTTGAAAATCGCTTAAATCGTTATTACTTGCCATTTTCATGCCGAAAACAGCTCTGACAGCTGGTGGAATCGAATACACAAGAACACGAACCGAAGGTTCAAACATTGGGGCAACCCCAATCGTTCAGAACCTATCCTACGGTTAACGTATCTTGCCCTAACCAAAGAGAAGTCGACTGCATGTAGGCTAGGCAACATCTTTCTCAGTCAGGAAAAAGACGTGACGCCGTAGGTCCAGCCGCCTTTAGAAAAGAGGAAGGAGCAGGAGTCCCATAGGAAAGATCAGAATGAAAAGGAGGTGAAGAGAGAGGAGAGAGTGTATGCATCGCTAGAGCGGAATGCTAAGTAATGAAGGAAGCTATGCTAAGAGCAAATACTCTGCCAAAACAAAGATTAGGTGGTTCTGGCCGGGTTATTAAATTGAATGATTTTTTTTTTTTTAATTGGAGGTTTAACGACCACCGTGAACAACTCAATGGGCTATAAGCAGTCGCTCGTCCCTAATTTAGGGTCACTGGTTCCAGGGAAGGGAGAGAACCAGTGCCGTAAGACAAACAACATCCATGCCTCGCCGGGATTCGAACCCTGAACCCGTTCGGATGAATGATCTGAGGCCATCGCTTAGACAACTGCGCGACCGGGGCGGCAAATTGAATGAATGAATAGGGGGGGGGGGGAGGTAGTTTGAAATTAAATAATTCTCAGCGGAGGGAATTCATGATTTTTCGTAGTTGATCCAGGGAATAAATGTTAAAAACTGCTAAATACTACTTAATACTGCTTATAACTGCTTGACGTCTTGCAAGAAAAACTATTTAGTATTGTAATGTTATCAAAGATGTAACGCTATTGTCCTGCAGGAACGCGGATGTTCATTCAACTTCCATTAATCGGTTGGAAAAAACTTTCGCAGTAATTAGATGTTCTTTGTTTGAAAATTAGTTTAGTCGGAGGTAAAAAGTGGGTTAGATAATTCACCAATGTATTTAATACCGTGAACCACGTAGTGAGGCTCTTGTTGATGTCATTGTTTGGTGGTGTAATGTTAACACACTAAGTGTAACGTTAAATTAACTGTAGTAATTTTGGGTTGTCGGAAAAGTCATGACATATTTTAGCCATGTTTTGCAAAGGTCATTTATTGATAGAAAGAACAAAGATCAATCAATGATATAATGCCCGTTTTGTTCAATAACCTTTTGCCATCTTTCAGTGAGCTGCAGAACGCCTCGTTCATAGAAGGACCTGTCTTTCGTGGCGAAAAACTCTACAAGGTGCTGATTTACAGCCTCATCTGAATTGAACGTAATACGACGCAAGGACTGTTGAAGAGAGCGAAACAAGTGGAAGTCTGACGGCGCAAGGTCAGGCAAGTATGCTGGGTGTGGCAACACATCCCACCCAAGCTCCAATAATTTTTGGCGGGAGATCAAACTTGTGTGCGGTCTCGCGTTGTCGTGAAGGAACAAAACACCTTTACGATGAACGAGCTCTGGACGTTTATGGATGATGGATTCGTTCAAACTGTCCAATTGCCGACAGTACACATCCGAATCGATGGTTTGGATCCGTGGTAGGTGCTCGAAAAACACGACACCTTTAAAATCCTACCAAACTGAGACCAGAACCTTCCACTGATGAATGTCTGCTTTGGATGTCGTTTGAGGCGAAGCAGCACGTCGGCACCAAGACCGTTTGCGCAGCACATTGTTGTACACAATCCACTTTTCGTCACCAGTTATCAGTCGCTTCAAAAAAGGATCGTTTTTCTCACGTTTAATGAGCATATCGCAGATGTTTATACGCGCCGTCAATTGAGCTTCTTTGAGTTCACGAGGAACCCACATATCGTTGCTTACGTATCCCAGCTGCTTCAGGTGGTCGTGAACGCTTGAATGATGGATGATGTGCAATGTATCTGCAATCTCCCGTGTCGTGCAACGTGGGTTTGACTCGATCAATGCCTTGATTTGGTCGTCATCATCCTCGGTGGCCCTTCCGGACCGAGGAGCATTGTTGAGGTCAAAATCACCAGCACGGAATTTTGCGAACCACCTCTGGCACTGCGTTCTTGTAGAGCATTATCGCCGTAGACTTTACGCAACTTTTCACAAGCTTGATGTGCGTTCTTCCCTTTACGGAAGTAAAACAGTAAAATATGGCAAAAATGCACAGTTTGGTCTTCCATCTTCAACTTGAAGTCAAATCTCCGCAAATCAACCAAATCGCTCACTATTCCTTTTAGACTGCAGCTGGAACTGGCACCTGTTGAATGCCATAGCGATAATAGAGCGAACCGTCCAACCGCCATCGGGTGCCAAAATACGTCATGACTTTTCTGACAACCTATTTCGAATTAGTTGAATGTAAATTAATAGATTCATTAGGATGTTACAGGAACCTAATTATTGTAGATTAAAAATCTTTGTTATTATAGTTTAGGGGTCTAAAAGAAGTTACAAAATCTTCAAAGATAGCAAAAAGTTGCCAAACTGGTGTCCGACTTCTGCTTCCAGGTGAGTAGACCAAGCACACAGTGTCATTGATCAGCCAATCAGAATGCTGTTTTTTCCCAATTGGTCAAAGTTCTTAATCGTGAATTATGATTGGTCCGGAGACTGTCACTTTTTAATTTTGGAATTTCACCATGAGTACTTAAAAAATATACTTAGATCAGTAATATTTGTTTCCCCACAATGAATAATAATTATACGTGTGTTTATTACGCTTCATATTTGTTTTGAGAAAGTTTTAAAAAATTTCAATAAAAGATTTTATTCACACGTGTGAAGTGTAATCGTTTAGCTAGGTAAAAAAGTTTTTATTCACATATGTGAAGAAGAGTGTTGTACTGTAATATTTACTGAAATCGTTTATTTTTCACACAAGTGTAATGTCAATGCAATGTCATTGCTTAGTACTGTAATGATAACAAAAGTTTGTTATTGGTTTACTGAAATGTTGACTGCAATATCAACAGTTATCAATTATTTTGTAAAAAAGTTGAAAGAACAACTGGTATCCTTTTTGAAAATATTTCTACATCTAATCGGCGCTTAAAAAGAACCATTTCATTCCAAAAACCTTTGTTAATGAGGAGCCTTAGACAGGTGCGCGGATTCTTTTTCTTCTCAACGAGGTGCCTTAAAAGAGTACGTAACTTTCTTCTCTACTCAAAAGGGTGCCTTTAAAAACTGCATAATTTTCTTTTCTATTCAAAGAGGTGTCTTAAAAAAGTGCATAGCTTACTTTCCGTTACAACAGGGTGCCTTAATAAAGTGCATAGCTTATTTTCCTTTTCAATAGAGTGCCTTAAATAAGTGCATAAATTCATCATCTTTTCAATACTAACTGGGGACTATGCCTGGCCAGTTAGCAGAGAACACCAACACAAGAGACTACTAGTTGTAGGCAAGCTCACTAACTAGTAGACAAGATAGTAGAAGCAATAAACTGGGGTAAATACCTGGCCAGTTTAGCAATGAAAAGAAATACACAAGATTTAGGGAAAGAGAAAAAAAAACAGGAACTAGTTGTAGTTAAGCATACTAACTACTAGTAGATGATAGCGGGGATACTAAACTGGAGTAAATACCTGGCCAGTTTAGTGGTGAAAAGAAGAAATACACGAGATTTTTAGGAAAGGACAATTGAAAGTAAAAAGAACCACTTATTTGGTCTCTTACGCCTTAGTAATCAGCCCTGCGCACAGGTATAGCCAATTAAAACATACTTACCATTCCGAAACTTGAAGAACCACGAAGAGCACACACCTTATTGCGGAGCTCTAAGGCAGTGCGAAGACCAGCTAACCAAAGGGTGTCACTAACACAGAACACAAAAACGAGGCGCTGCCTCAGTAACCAAGGTCGGTGAAAAAATTCCACCAGCAACGGAAGACATCACACGGGGGGCAAGGCAGTATTACTTGCTACATGCAAATAATCTACCACTCACCCGCATTTGATATTCTGGATTTCGCGACTACGGAGCAGCCGAGCCCCCACACCACGACAAGGTACCGCAGACATCGTGGGGGCTCTGACAGCTGCCAAGGATGTCTATCGCTTTATATACGCACTGGCGGACACAACCGAGTACGCGCATAGGTGACGTTGCTATGTCTTTTGCATAAGCTCGTCTGTACCAGTTTTTCTGACAATTCAGTGTGTGTGTATACAGATGTATATAGAACTTTATGTACCACATCAAATGGACTGAATTTAGTTGGTAGTAGTGGCCTGTAGCCACAAAAATGATCGAATAGCTCTCGGAGAATCTTTCACAATGTGAACAACAACCTTATCCTGCAACGTACGTATATATTCCATCCAACTAAAGAAAAACAGCAAGCCCCATTGTTGTCGACGAATGCCGTAGTTCTTCAGTTCGACAGGCCATATAACCAAGAACGTCGCCAAGGGGGTGCGAGAGTGGGCTTAAGCCCACCATGAAATTTGTCTTGCCCATCCTGCCACCCATCCAGTTCAAAATGTGCAGTTTTCAAATATATTTAACTTTAAACTCTAATCTCGACTTTGTCAAGTAATAAGTCTTGTATTTTATTTCATGTATCCCTACGTATTTTAAGCTAGGAAGTACGTTGTTTAAGTCTCCAAAAAAAAAAAAAAAAGGTTATCATAATGGCATCCTCAGGGCCATGAAAATTCAATTGTTCTCCACTCTTTCAATTCCTTACTTTAAGCCACTGTTTCATGTTTATAAGTCCAAAGGACGAATGAGGAGGGTGCATAGAAATTCACTGAGGGAATCACTATTCATTGCTGTTTGTTTTGTTTACAAAATAGGAGATTCCAACAGCGAAAGTGGAGTCTAGCGCTCTTAAGACTGCCCTGGGACAGTGAAAGTGGTGCAGGAAGTGGCTGAAGACGACTTTGTAAGAGAGGAGTGCAAGGCAAAGTCGCTGACTTGAAGGATGAGAGTTAAGGAGGGAAAAGTGTTATATCTGCGTGGCACAACGTTAAAATTTGACTTGGATAAACAAAAACGACATTTTCCTTTAAATTGTTCAAGTACAGTACTAATTTCTTAAGCAAAAAGGCAAAATTTTGAAATACAATTTCAGACAATGCATTCAGAGCAACCAAAAAGTTAATGGCGACATTCTACAAACACTTGAATCTTACACCAGTAGTTTAACTGGTCAGATCCGTGTATGTATGTGTGTGTGTCCAGGTGGGGATTGCATGAATTCTTCCGTGGCCGGTAGTGAAAAGCCTTTGGCGCAGTGGTCTAAGCGCTGGCTAATGACCATTCGTCCGAGAAGGGTCCAGGTTTGAATCTCGGTGAGGCATGGATGTTGTGTTCGTCTTACGGCACGGGCTCTCTCCCTTCCCCGGAAACAGGACCTTAAATTAGGGAATGCTTGAGTTGCTCACCGTGGTCGTTAAAACTTCAATTTAAAAAAAAAAAAAATCGTTTTTTCAGTGTTTCGTAAAAAAATAAAAAAATAATTGCTATTTAGCTTGCCCCCAGCCAAAAATAATGCTCGCCCACCTTGATTTCAAAGTCTAGCAACGTCCCTGCATATAACCGCTCGCTCATTCCTGAATCGTCCGGGTCCAAAATTTTTGACCCGTTTCAAACTCTGCCATGCCTCACAGGGATTCAAACCTGGATCCATCTCGGACGAATGGTCAGAAGTCGGCGCTCAGACAGCTGAGTCACCGGGCTCTCTCCATTTCACAGAGAATAAAAACAGTACAACACTAAATCTAACAAAAATTTAATTTAAATGTACCAAAATTTTTGTGAATCCGAAAAATTTAAACAAGTCTATGCAGGTTCCCTAAGATCTTAGATAGCTGCATTCTCCATCTAACTGCTTAAATATTTTGCAGAGCTAAAGAGTTGGCTCAGGCTGAGTGGGATGAAGCCCGTTTTGCAGCCCCGGTGGCGCAAAGGTTAAGCGCTGGCTTCTGATCATTAGTACGAGTTGGGTCCGGGTTCGAATCCCAGTGAGGCATGGATGTTATGTTTGCTAACGGCCCTACCAGCTCTCTCCTTCCCTGGAACTAGTGGCCCTAAATTAGGGACGGGAGACTGCTTATAGCCCATTGAGTTGCTCACGGTGGTAGTTAAACACCCAATCAATCACTCACTCACTCACTCACTCACACACACACACACACACACACACACAAACGTCTTATCCATATTGTCGCGCCTGTTTGCTGATCTCTGTTGATTTTGAATAGGATATTTACGAGCTCGTAAGCCTTAATTATGCCAATTTATTTAAGGCTTCAAAAAGCGTCCTACCACTTTTAAATTTTAATCAAATTTTCACAGCTTATCTCAAGGAGAGAAGTTAAATTTATCTTATTCCTTCCAAGAAAAGCTAACATTCTCGCAATTACAAAGCTTCGGGAAAATCTTTTTGCGAGAGAAGACAAATACCCACCTGCGTGTGCTTGGGAACACTATTTTAGGTTACTAAACATTAAATAAATTCCATTTAATCAAATGGTTCTTCGTTCAGAGGTAATTTTCATTTAACAACTGGGTAAATACCGCTCGGCAAATGATTCGCAGGACCGAACGTCTTGTGTTTTTTTTTTCTCTTTTGTTTCGGCTACCTCGGCCCTAATGACATGACGATGGCTGCGCATTAACGCTGTAACGGCTGTGTTTCTGTGCCGCACTTAGGGACGATTTTTGACGTCGCTTCCTAATTACTTCCAAAATTTTTCAAAATATATTTCTTCGCGAAAATCACCTGTTCTGAAAGTAATTACCCCAGAAATGTGGTAAGTATAAATACTTAGCTTAGAACACTCATTAAATATAAAGTAACTAATATTTGAAAGGCGTGGCAACTGCTTTTTCATGTATATGCGTGCGTTCATAAGGACGTTAAGAAACCATAAACATTTTCTCCGACAATGAATGCTGCAGGGGAATTTGGTAACCCGGAGATCCGCTATTTCGTTTCGTTACACTAGTTGTCCCAAACTGAAAAAATTCATGTTTGGATTGAGGACTCATGGTTAATTACACCCAACAATCAATGAATTAACAATCATCCAAATAATACGTAATTCTGGAGAACACACATGCCAAAACCACGACTTCGATTTAGGTTTTCTGAAGCAGTCTAGTTAAATACCAGTCTAGTTAAATACCGATTCCTCCTAAGACCTTAAAATCTCAGAAGAAAATTACAACCGTTGGCGCTCACAAATCTCTCTCCCCAGGAGTGCAGTCGTGGCCTGGCGCCGCAAGACCACTTTTTTTCAAGGCCTGGAGGCGCCAGGCTACTTTATACCTTAACGGAATCGGACTTTTTCAAATTTATTTATTCAGTCGTCGCTCATCGAAATACAGTTTTTTTAACACAAATAATCTTAAGAGTTTTTTTCTTTTTCTTCTCTACTTTATTATATATCATCGTCATCACTGTCAACCATTATCAATCCACTGCTGGATGAAGGTCTCCCCAAGTTTCCTCCACAATGGTCTGTCTTGTGCCAGTCTCCTCCATGTCACTCCCGCATACTTTCGAATTTCATCCACCCATCTCCCATGTGGTCTTCTTCTGGGTCTTTTCCTGTCCCTTGGAATCCAATCTAAAATTTCGGCTGTCCATCGCTGGTCTGTCCTTCTGGCAGTATGTCCAGCCCGTTGCCATTTCAGGGATTTAACTCTGATCATGATGTCTTCTACTCTTGTCATCTTTCGGATTCACGAGTTCCTCTTCTTATCTCTCCTGGTTACACCAAGCATGCACCTCTCCATGCTGCTTTGAGTTGTCTGCAGCCTTTGTATGTCTCTTTTAGTTAAGGTCCACGTCTCTGCACCATACGTAAGCCCTGGAAGGATGCATTGATCAAACCCTTTCTTTTTTTTTTTTTTTTCAAGACATAATGGCATATTGCCCTTGAAAATTATTCTGTTTCTTCCAAAAGCTCTCCAGGCAAGTTTTGTACGCCGATTAATTTCTTCATCAATGTGACCCTCACTTGATATCTGCTGTCCAAGATAAACGTACGTGTCTGTGATCTCCAGCTTTTCTCCATCAATCGATAAATCTTCATTTCTTAAAAAAACATTGAACATCACTGTTGTCTTCTGAAAGTTCATTTTTAATCCCACTTCTTTACTCTTGTCAGCAAGTTCCTGGATCATACTCTGCAGCTCTGATGGGGTAGTTGCAAAAATGACTATGTCATCAGCAAAACGAAGGTGGGTTAGATAATCTCCATTAATCTTTATCCCTTTGTTTTCCCAGTTCAGTGATTGAAAGACATTTTCCAATGCAGCATTAAAGAGCTTCGGAGATATGGTGTCACCTTGTCTCACTCCCTTTCCAATTTCTTTCTTTTTTTCCCCCCAATTTTTAGGGATGTAAGGTCAGGTGATGCGTAACATCACAGCCTCTCCTTGACAAATGTCAACCCCGCCTTCTCGTGGAGCATCCTGTTCCCACTAAAGGGGCTCTGACGACCGCCAATAGCGGTATAACTATACCATCGGGATTAGAGGAAATGCTATCCCACACTCACCAACCCGCTTGGCCAGCCAGCGTGGTGAGTTATGGCCAAACTCCTCCAAAATGACTCCACAACTTATTATATATATACATATTTTTTTTTCATGGTAGCTATGCACAAATTCCTATCCATTCAACTCGACTTGTCTTCTACTGCTCCGTGTGTGAATGAGGCACTCAACGGGCACATTACTTCCTGACATGATCATGAATGATTGTGCAGCAGTTGATCCAATGTAAAGGGTAGTCTCTATTTCATGATGTCACAGGAGGATTTTATTTGACAAGTTTTCTTATAGCATCGATGTTTTCAGTAGTTACGGCAGAATGGGGCAGACCAGCGAAGATCATCTTCCAAAGAATGTTTTCCTTTCTTAAATTCACAAAATAAGTTTCTTACTGTGGCAAGAGAAGGAGCAGACTCTGGAAAGATTTTTGATATCGATTCAAAACACTGATGTGCGCAGAAACCTTTTAAAATCACAGAAAATCATTGCACGAAATCATGTCTAGACAGCTCCATTTTAGCGGACTAAAATGAGGTCAACTGTGTTCCATTCTCCTGCCACGCGAGCGAAATCTGGTTTGAGCAGAAGGCCACGGCGCCCGCTATTGGCCAAGACGAACACGTGATTTCTAACTACAGCCGTGTTTCATTGTCGGCACACAACGCATTCAGCAGCAAGTAAAATCTTTCTGCATAGCCTCCGTTCGACTACTGTTCGCGATGTGCAATAATAATAATAATAAAAAAAACTGACAAAGGGTACTTGAATAGGTTTCTTACTTTTCAGAGTTTCTTTTAAAGGGTTTCTCACAAAGGAACAGAAAGTGACGTCGGTATGTGGCGTGGAGGTTATATCAAGACAGGCAGCCATAACGTTGGAGAAATGAGTCCCCGCCTTTTGTGACGTCACTCCCAGGTTACACAGCCTTGTACATGGGCGAAGTGTTTGATGTCACACACGACAACGTTGAAAACAAATCGGAAGCCTTGGTTTTCGCGTGATGTCACCAAATGTGGGAACTCGTCTCTAACACAATAGACGGCCTTGGTTAACCTTATCTCGTGACGTCAGTCGCACTGTATCTAGAAAATTTTCCTAACATTCCCCCAACATTGAAAGTCAAGGATACGACACCAAATTATATTACGTATAACTTCTCGAGAACAAATACAGCCTCTTTATCAACATTACAGTATATCACGTAAGGTTATAAATTAAGGAATACCTAAACTGCACATGAAATGCAGCCTGTTTTATTTGCAATTTATACACCGAGACGGAGAGCTTGATGACAAACAAATATAGTCGTGAGAGGATGTGTGTTATCAAATAATGAAGGCATCGGGAGCTGTTTTTATTCGCAAACCACAAGATCTGATTATATGTAGAGGATTTTAGGAAGGGAGTGTCTGACCCCAGGTCTTAAACAGCCCTTAGAAATAGGAAGCTAGGAGATTTGGGCTAGAGTGCCCGATAGGAAAGTGACACGGAAGTGAGGTAGAAAGGGGTAGGAAGACGCCCTTGTTTATTACCGCGGGGCCACTACCCGGGGTCCGACGGCTTAACGTGCACATCCAACGCACGACGGATATTTAGTGGTTCGAGGGTTCGTACCTGCCTGGGATCGAACCTGGGGTTTCTCCGTGACAGTCGCGAACGTTGACCACTAGGCCATCCGCGGCCCAAACCACACGATCTCGTCTGAGGTTTATTTTTAATGTTGGGGGGGGAGGGCACCTTGAGCAACTCAATGGGCTGTAAGCAGTAGTGCTTTCCTAATTTACGGCCACTGGTTTCAGGGAAGGTATACAGTCTGTAGGAAAACACACCAACCATGCTGTAATCAGGCCGATTCGAAACTGAACCCAGCGCCTACGAATGATAGAAGCCAAAACTTCGTACCTCTCGACCATGTGGGTGACCAGAGGAGCTTCTGGATGATGCAAAAAAGTGTGCAAGTTTTTTTTTAATGTAGATCTAATTAATAAGGAACATAAAACAAAAAAAAATGTGACATAATTGGCCCAGGGACCGCTTAATCTGACCCGTTTCCATATCAGGATCAGTGCTCTAGAGTTATTTATGGAACCTTTGAATGTCGTTCTTTCGTAAATTTTTCTCAGATGCACTCAAGTCGAAAACTGCGGAGGAAATTGAACTGGTAAAGAGAAAAGAGAAAAGCTTTTATCTGAACCAGCACTACGGGAGAAAATAAAATCCTTTCGTGCTCAATGCTTTTCACAAGAAAGGAAAATTCGCTTATCGATGATATCTCTATTACACTTCAACGAACGCAAAGTTTTTCCGGTTTTAACATCACTGACAATGAATGATTCGTATGTGTTATAATTCTTTAAGTCAATCTACAACACCACGTACTTTTTTTTCTTTTAGCTTTGATTTAATTTTCATTTCATTTATTTTTCGCAATGGGGTTACATTTGACGATGTTACATTTCAAAATTAATTTCTTCACCATAACGCACTCGCACACAGATCATTTAGTGTACAGTAATTTCTGGCACGGAAACAAGTGTGTGTACTCAATCATCCCCACTATTCTCTGGATTTGTAACCATGTGACTACTTTCTGATCCTTAAATTAAAGATGCCTTTCAAAAGAAACGTTTTTCAAGACATTAAAGATATACAAAGAACTATAACATCAGCTCTTCACTCCATAGCAAAAGATGGCCTCTGCAAGTCCTTTTGTTGGCTGATCGTTCCATTTCTTGTATTATCGCAGGAGGAATGTACTTCGAATAAAATATATTCACGTAAGTTTTCCTGCTTTTCCATTAAAAAAAAAATAGTCTCATTACTTAATTGCTGCACTGTGTAGATACGAAAAACAACTCGTCAGGAAGAAGACAAGAGTCGGCATCATGATACAGGTTTCGAGTGGCAATGGGCTCGACATAAAAACCTGACCACCGTTCGGCAACTCAAATAGTGGAATGAATACCAAAGGGTAGAAAGTCTGAAGACCACGTGGAAGATTGGTAGATGAATTCGTCGCGAACAAATTGGCGTCGGCGGCAAATTGGCGGGACACCAAATTCGAAAGTGTGCCGGAGTGACATGAAAGAGTGACTAAAGACAGTTGTGGACGAGACTGTGGGAAACCTTCATGCAGCAGTGAATCGAGAACAAATGACTATAGGTTAAAAAATATGTACTGACGCTAATATTAGCATTACTTTCCTATATATATTCCAACTATTTTACATGTGTTTTCTTTAATGAAGTTAGTCATTCTTCACTGTTTCTAAACTTATATTTTTCTTTCAACAAGTGTCCGTTTCAAGACAGTGAAATCTACCTGCATCGTAATTACCATAAAAGTACGTAATGGGGCCTACAATCAAAGCCATACACCTTGATTAAAAACGTTCTACAGAAACTTAAATATATTAGAACAGTCTAGCAGAAAAAAATATACATCACGAAAATGCAAGTGTTATACAGATTAGTAGTGTAATGAATCAAAAGGTAATGGAACCTAAACCACATCAATGGCGCAGAATTTTTGGAAATAAAGAATATTTTGAAAATGTTCCCCCGCGGTGGGCGGAAGTTCGAGAAAATTACCATAAATATCACTTCGTGGGATATTTGACAACCAGTGAAATTGCACATCTTCACTGCTTCAACGGCCTGGACATATACACTGAAGACCAATTGAATTAGAGATACCTGTCTAGTAACGTGTAGCACCACCTTTCGCCCTGATGACGGCGGCTATTCGTCTCGACATGACACCAGAAGCATTGGGAAAATATACGGATCCACGACCTCTGAACAAGCTCCCACAGTTCACGAAGATTTGATGGAGGGTCGAACATCTCTCTCGATTCATCCAACCATTCGGATACAATTCGGGAGCGATGGCACGGTGCATTGTCTTGTTGCAGGATGAGGTTCCCAGTGGGATGTTGAAGACGCACAAACGGGAACAAATGGTCGTCCAGGATATCCCGGTAACGTTCACTTGTGAAGGACGATGTCACACGTACCAGGGGTCCCATTTCAGTCCACGTAAACAGTCCCCAGACGAGAATGCCACCCCCGATAGCTAGAAGAGTACCCTGCTGGCAAAAAGGATCCATCGCTTCATGTGGTTTGCACCGTACTCGTATCCTGCCATCCGCATGTACCAACGTGAATCTCGACTCATCAGTCCAGGCAACATTTTCCCACATGTCTAGGGTCCAGTGGCGATGTTCCCGCGCCCATGCTAATCTTTGCACCCTGTGATGTGCGGTCAGCAGCGGTACCCTCGTGGGACGATGGCTTCTGTATCCCATAGGGAGGAGATGGTTCTGGATGGTGTGGCTGCTTACACGTTTTCGCGCACCAGCGTTAAATTGCAGAGTGATTTCTTGCACTGTGGCCCGTCTATCCGCTGTTACAATGCGCGCTAGCTGACGATGACCCCGCTCATCCACACGCTGTTTTCCACGGCAGTTGGCCCTTGCAGGGATGGTTTTACCGGACTCGATGCACTCACGGTGCACCCCTGACACAGTGGCTTGTGAAAATCCCAGTGCTTGC
The DNA here is from genome assembly GCA_039090855.1 of Macrothele yani. Taxonomy (NCBI): domain Eukaryota; kingdom Metazoa; phylum Arthropoda; class Arachnida; order Araneae; family Macrothelidae; genus Macrothele; species Macrothele yani. Next base: position 61,674,951 of record CM077028.1, read on the forward strand.
ACGACTTCCGAGATGGAGTGACCCATTCGTCAGGCCCCGACAATTTGCCCACGATCAAATGCGCTTAGATCCTTCGTCTTACCCATACTGCGTCCGACTGTTACTGATTCCGGTCGCACGACTCCTTATATATTGTCAGATCGCTGCATGCGCCATGTCGTTTCCGTTTACAGGGCCGCCCACAGCGTCACATTTGCATAACGCCAGCTGTCTCTAATTCAATTGCTCTTCAGTGTAGATCAGACAACATTTGAAAAGTCGTAAAGGCAACTGCTTCGTCTGCAACAAACGTGTGTATAAATCTGCTTTGTAGACATGGGAGGATTTACTTGAAAATAACCGCACGAGCTGTCGAAAGTGCAACTGCGAGAGGTGCCTTGGAGGTCTAATACTGAAGTCACTATTATTTCCTTGATATCGTTTAATATCATTTTTGTCTTCAATGCATATTTTTTTTTTACTTCAAATGCATTTCTTTTTCTGTTATAAAGGGGGAGGTCGCCCGTTTCCGCAAGAATACCGATTTTTCCCCAATCTGATAGCCCAATTCCGCACCACCTCTAGCACGGAAATAAAATTTATTTTGTCCTGTAGGGATTATTTACCCGTTATGCACTTTTTCATTGACTGAATATACACAGTACACGCACTTCCACAGAAACTTCTCATTGGCACAACATTAGTACAATACATTCAACATATACAGTACACAACATTAGTACAATACATTCAACATATACAGTACACAACAAACACTTCCTCATCGACACAGCACATACAGTACAGTACACACTTCCACAGAAACGAATGTAAGTAAAACTTCAGGGATTTCAACTTCAAAAACGGTCCGAGAATTTTTGTAAAATTATATTCTCAAGATTTACGCACGATTAAATCCTTTGCTTTTGTTAATCCTTGCTCATTGAATGAACATATATACAGTACGCACTTCCACAGAAACTGCTGGCTATAAAACTCATGCGGAATTGGGCTATAAAAACCATGGGGAATAGCTCCACAAAACTCACGCGGAGCAAAATTGGGCCATCAGTTTTTTTTTTTTTTTTTTTTTTTGGGTTTTTTTTGGAGGGGGAGGGGGGGGTTAAAATCGATATTCTTGCGGAAATGGGAAACCTCGATAAAGAGAGTGGTTGACTTCAGAGGACTGCATTACGTGCTGTATATGGTTTTGTTATGTTAAGTAATTCAATACCTTTAAATGTCAGACCATGTAAGCTTACTACGTATATAAAGCGAGAGTCGTAATTTGCTCTACTATCATTTACTTCTTTGGAAGTGCTATATACAGTGGAACCTTGGTTATACGTTTTTCTCGAGAATGGCCTTAAAAAACGTATAAATATATAAAATGTATAAAAGAAATTTCAAAATGTTGAATACTATTGTAAAATTTTGAATGACTTCAAAAAGAAAAAAATCTGGTAATTTTAGATTACGCTAATGTACAATATAAAGACATTAAAGCTTACGTCTATTTTGACTTTTGTATTACATTTTTATTACATAAATTCATTATAAAAACTAGGTCAAGAAATCCTGAATGGTTTCATATTTCCTACATATGAAAGAAGAAAAACTTGTGATATGTTGCTGAAAATCTGGACACCTGATCAATGTTTTCAGATTTTCATCAACATTATCCACGGTTTTCTTGAAAGAAAAATAAATCGAAGGGATAATAGTGATCAGTTCAGGAAAGGGTGACGATCCTTCCCTGGAGTGATTTGCTGTTAAACTTTTCGTAAACTTAGATTTCACCTCCCTGGGTTCGATCTTTGGATCCAGAGAGAAAGTTACCGAAATTCTATTTCTCATCGTTGTTGTCTCTCTCTCTCTCTCTCTCTCTCTCTGTGTGTACAAAATGAGTGTTTTTACTTTGTTAATGGATAGGAGAGTAGCCAAGGGCTACCCTTCCTCCGATTCAGTATTTATCATCACTCTGGGGCTAGCCTAGGAATTTTTGGTTAAGTTCCCCAAAAATAAGCACTGTCAGCTTGCTCCTAATTAAGAGCAGAAAAATGACAATACTCACAGTAGTTTCCAAACACCCCGAGTTTAAGTTCTTTTTCATTTGAAGTTTTTTTTTGCTCGCACCTTGGTGCCCCATTGTTGGAATTAGGAGAAGGAAATTGTTGATGACAATAAAACAAATGAATTAAATGATGGTGTAATTTGTAAGGTAGAATGCACATTAATTAATATTAATTTTGCTCATGTCAGTTACTCCCCTCTCAAAGGAGGCCGTGGCCCTGTTACAATGTCTAAATTTTAATTTAAAGGCACTTACGAGCCTTGAGAAAATCACTGAGTTTTGACCGGAATGCTGCTTATATTCATATAATCATAAGTTGCATCTACATATAGGTGTGTGTACTCTCTACCCTGGCTATAAGTTCTGTTAATTGAAGTGTAGATCTCTACACATGTGTGGGCCAGTGAAGGCGTAGCGAAGTGCTAAATTGTAATTGTATTAAATCTCTCATAGCCATATTAATATCTTTCCTATTTATGCATGTTATTGTTGTAAAAATAAATACAGGCATTAGCCTTTCAAAAACCAAATTTTGGTATAAGTTGGCATTCGATTTCTGGGTCTGTCTCATAGTTTCTAAGCCATCGCATTCATCAACCAACGCTTTGACGGTGGCCTAGGACGAGAATCAGGGTTTGTGACACAATATATACCAATGTCTATTTAGTAAAATGAAGTGATGATTACACGACCATTTCTTTTGATGCTTATATACACGAGTTCCAAAAATTACTGATTTTTCCAGAGTTGACACATTTATACACATGTAACATGAATACAGTGTGATGTCATAACATATAGAAATAGTACAGGTGGTGAAAACAAAATTGTATCTGTGTACACACAAGCTCACCTACAAGTGAAAACCTCATACACAATTGTCAATTTAAAGTAACAAGAATGTAGCCACCATAAAAACATTTGGGTTTCGAAATGCATCTACCCATCTCCCAAAGTTAAATTTTAATCTAAATTCAAAATTTTCCTCCAGGTTTACTTTTGGCTATCTATTATAATCAAAATACATAACGTGGCTGAGATTTCCGCCACAACAGAAAACTAGGTAATGAATACGATTTAGTTTTTTATATTCAATACCCCTATCACGCATTCTTTATTTATAAGCATCGCTTCTTTCAAAGAAGTTTGTCCACTACTTTACTTAGCATTAGTGTCGAGAAAAATATTCACTAAACTTCGTTTTTTTTTTTTTTTTTTTTTTTGATTGGAGGTTTAAACGACCACCGTGAGCAACTCAATGGGCTATAAGCAGTCGCCCGTCCCTAATTTAGGGTCACTGGTTCCAGGGAAGGGAGAGAGCCAGTGCCGTAAGACAAACACAACACCCATGTCTGATCGGGATTCGAACCCGGACCCCTTACGGACAAATGATCAGAGGCCAGCGCCTTAGACCACTGCACCACCGGGTCGGCAAACTTCGTTTCAAACTTGCTAGCATCGTTATCCAGAGCGTGGAATGCGAAACCAATTTTTCGTCCAAACCGAAAGTAAACAACATAATACACTTCTCTGATGATGGGTTCAAGGTTCAACTTTGAACGAGCACAGTAACGCTATCCCGATTCTCTAAATTTGTAGCATACCGGTTTTTTTGACAATCTGAAATTCAAAATTTGACGTACGAGTCGTATAATAGTAAAAGGCGTAAAATTAATTTCTTATAACCGAATTGAAAAGGCGATGAAAACTACAGTAAAATATCAGGACTAATGCATTATTCCGCACAAAAGTGAAAAACGTATAGCCGAGGTTCCACTGTAGTTACCTTCAGTAAAAAATATTAAACGTTCATTGAAGATTCATGTTCTTATTTGTATATTCAGAATGTTCAAAACTATTCTCATTAATTTTTTTCATGGCAAATTTATTTCTGCTGGCGTTAGTTTTGCTGCTAAAAATGATAGTTGTAAAACACTGCATGCTCCTAGGAGAATAAGAAATGATTTCAGACACAAGATAGTGCCTGGCACTATTGAGATTTGTTAAAAGCAGTTCATTTGATCTGTTCTGCAGTCATGGGCGTACTGATAGGCCCCAGGAAACCTTGCTTCACGGGGGTGGGGGCTCACGGCTATAAGAGGTGCCTCTAACCTCAACAGATTTTACAAAACCTTTTGCGAAGACTTCATATGAAACTGGTTAAAGAAAAAGGGAAGAATTTTTTTTACGGCAGCTTTGAAAAAAGTATTTGACCTTTCCTGTTATCTGTCCGCCACTGTTTGCTTTTGTTCATTATGTAAAATGACACTATTTGACTTCCGAATAAGAACGCTTTCAAGATGTTCGCGACTTTGAGTGTATCGTTCCGCTTTGTTTACATGAAACCTGATCACACCCAACATGAGAGAAAGTAGTTCACGATAAATGTTATGGGAATTTTTTTTATTGGTATATAAAATGATACTAAATAGCAAAAACCTACTTATTCACTTTTTAATAAAATTTTAACTGTTTAAGAAATATATAGAAGAAAAAAATTATACAGAGTAAGAAAAATGAAAACCAGTAGGTACGAATTAACTACCAATATCATTCGGGGGGGGATACGCTACGATATATTTCATAATTTCTAAAAATGAATAGTCATTAGTTTTCAATCTTTTTCGCCACATAAATTCACATAATTCCAGAGAGCAGACAAACGGCTAAATAAACATTCCTTCCGAATGGCCACACATAATTCCAAAGCGCAGAAAAACGGTCAAAGAATGAACACTGCGCATGGGTGGTACGCATAGAGAAGCATGTGATCACTGCGCATCTGCTGCCAATGGCTTGGTGTTCTACTTTCGAAATGGGAAACTTACTTGAATGCGTTCTTATTCGGAAGTCAAATAGTGGCGGGCTGATAACAGGAAAGGTCCAAAGTATTACAAGTAAAAGCAATTATTGGTTTGTTTTTCTGCAGTTTAATTTCATAAAAGCTGAGGATTTGAGGCCCCTTTTCACAGTCATAAGAATAGAGCCTGTGCATCTATATTAACAAGAGAATGTGAAAGAAATATAAAATAAGTGAATGAAATTTTATACCAATGAGGAAAAGGTATTTCGCGTTCACGTTTTTCGCATGTAATTACAATGCTTCAGAATATAATGAACTGAAAGATGTTCTTTGCCACCTCGATGGCTCAGAGGTCTAAGCGATGGCTTCTGATCATTCGTCCGAAAGGGGTCCGGGTTCGAATCCCGGTGAGGCATGGATGTTTTTATCATACAGTGCTGGCTCTCTCCCTTCCCTGGAACCAGTGACCCTAAATTAGGGATGGGCGACAGCTTATAGCCCACTGAGTTGCTCACGGTGGTCGTTAACCCCCCCCCCCCCCCCCAATGTTCACGAAGGAAGCAGAGACCTGTGTTTTATAAAAGAGTAAATAGAACATTTTATTTTACTAGGTACAAAACATTGTGGTATGTGTGTTCTATATTCAAGAGCTAATAATATTAGTTTAACTTTTTTTTTCTGTGGCACAATTCTTCATTGTTATTTATTTGGTTACGTATGTTCTGTATTTTTGTGTCAATCGGAAGCGGTCATTAAGACACTGTTACACTGTAGTTACGTGTCTTGCATGCGTGATCGTGAGGCATTTATTTTTATTTTTGGTTGAGGGTTTAACAACAACCGTGAGCAACTCAGTGGGCTATAAGCAGTCGCCCGCCCATAATTTAGGGTCACTTGTTGCAGGTAAGGGAGAGAGACCGTGCCGTAAGACAAACAATATCCATGCCTCACCGGGATTCGAACGGTCATAAGCAGATTCGAGCAGTCTTAGAGCAGTGCACCACAATATCCATCCCTCACAGGGATTCGAACAGTCATAAGCAGATTCGAGCAGTCTTACAGCAGTGCACCACAATATCCATCCTCACCGGGATTCGAACAGTCATAAAGCAGATTCGAACAGTCTTAGAGCTGTGCACCACCTGGGGCCGCTCGTGAGGCATTGAAGAGATTGGCCTTAGCTCCTTAAAAGGATAAAATGTGCATGATATGGTTAACTTTGGCGTAAGTGTTTTGTAGTACTTTGCAATGGTATAGCAATCATTTTAATTACGACGTACACATTTGTATTACCCGCAAATGGTTTAACGAAAAATACCTGTAGGTTCCATAGAATTTTAATTATTAAAACGACCATGAAACCTAGTTTATTACATAGAATTAAAAACTTTATGTACCGTATTTCCCGGTGTCAAGGACACTCCGACGTGAAGGACGAACCTCAATTTTAAAGCGCAAAATTTTGAGAAAAAAAGCAAAGATAAAAATAAGGTCTCAGCTTTTGGTCTTAATCACGAAAGGTCAGCAACACCGCACTCGAGTCACATGATTCAAAGATGACATCAAGAAAGGAATGAAGCAGGAACTGAGAGAGAAACAAGGAGAAAGAATAAATCTTACTGCGGTAATATTGTAACGACGGCTAATTAATGCCTGGTTTTTGTTAAGTGCGAAAAGACATTGTTTTCTATTTAAATGGTTTGCCGATGAGTGAGTCAAGCGAAGTTACCATCTGTTTTTCAGCTACGACTGTGGGTAAAGCTTTTCGAACAGGCAAGCTAAGATTGTTTACACGTTTTGGCGAAAACCCATTAGAGCTGCTCTTTTGATCTAGTTCTCCATATGTGTGTGAGTCGATCTCGTAGTATAAACCACGTGGTTTATCGTAAATGCATCACAGCAAAAGCGACGCGAAACAAAAATTAAAAAAAAACCAATCTCTAATGGCCTTTCAGGACGAAGGCAGTCTTGTTATTATAAAGTTTACCGGTACGCATTTTAACATAGATAACCTTCCCCTGGAGTTACGAAAAAATGAAAAACGTAACCTTCGGTCTCCAGGACTCACGGCAAATTTTCGAGACTTATTTCAGGAAAAGAAAAAAAAAAAAAATAGCGTCCACGACTCCGGGAAATACGGTAACTGAAAGCCAATAAATTGAAAAGGGCATCGAAGATATTTTTGCTGGGGACGAGTTTTTCCGGTACGCCACTGACTACTGAAATGTGTTAAAAGCATTGAAGTATCATATTTACAAACGAAAACCAAGTACGGTGAAGCCAGTAAGACACGTTGCTGCCTTACAAAAAGGGCGTGTGTACCACGTGCTTAACCCATTAAAATCCCATACATAACAATGGCTACGAAAAAGTTTCGCTCTTTCAGAAACTAACATTTATTTTGCAGTAAGGGGGGGGGGGAGTTCCGTATCTGCTCTTGGCTGTTCATTATCTGTAGCAGACTGACATGGCAGTCAATAGCCGTTCCAGCTGCGCATCAGTTCCTGTTGGTTTCACGCTCCGGGAGTGTGCGTACGTATTCCGATTGTCGTCTCCTCAAAACTCTGAGATACCTACCCTTCGAGTTACATTCACTCGAACAGGTGGAACAAAACTCAGCGATGCCAAAAAAAAAAAAAAAATTACCCCTACTGCTGCTCCTCCTCCTCCTCCTCCTAGTCGCTGTAGCAACGACACACACATTTCCTGCCATCGGATCTGTCATTGTTGCTTGGGAGAGCAACGTCGTTCCATTTGTTACGGTTCGCTCTCGCAGAAAGAAAGACAAGCTTCATGTTTCTGACATTCCCACTGGGTCTCGTTTTAAAACTACTTCTGTTTCCTACGGAAATAAAGAATCACAATACCTCTGCCTGCACTTCATGAAACGTAAAAGTCCCTCCGAGAATTTTTAACTCTACTTAGCAATGTTTTAAAACTGAATGCTGATATGCCACACATCCCTGGGTAATTAATTTGGTTTATACCACAGGCGCAGACTTTTAAATCTCAGGGATATATGCTAGACAGAAAAATCCCATTGGCTTTTATATAATGATTTTCTTTAAATTAATTAAGAAAATATTTTTTTTAATCAAGAAATAATGTATAAGAAAACTTTTATATAAAAAAAAATACACACATATATATATATATATATATATATATATATATATATATATATATATATATATATACTTAAGAGCAAAACTGAAGACTAAGGAAAAAATTTTAGAATTTAAAACGAAGGGTGCAAAATAACCTGAAAATCAAAACGCGCAACGCAGCAGTTTTGAAAATTCAGAATTCACATTCTATAAAGAAGATACCTAAGCAAAAAAATACATATATAATTTTGACTCACACCTAATACAACATAGAAAAGGTTATGTATCTACCTGTGTGAGTAAAAGGAGAAAAGATAAAAAAATAAAATAAAACAACTGAATGTAGAAGGTATAAAACTACACTCCAAAAAGCTGCATCCAAAACATACTAAAAAGAAAAATTAGAAAATGAAAAAAAACCTCAAGTGAAAAAAAAAAAATAAAAAAAAAATAGTAATAAAAAAAATAATAATAATAATAATAAAACATTTCAACTAGAATTTGCGCATGAGCTGCTAAATAATAAATTGAAATTAGTTACTTAAGAGCAAAACTGAAGACTAAGGAAAAAATTTTAGAATTTAAAACGAAGGGTGCAAAATAACCTGAAAATCAAAACGCGCAACGCAGCAGTTTTGAAAATTCAGAATTCACATTCTATAAAGAAGATACCTAAGCAAAAAAATACATATATAATTTTGACTCACACCTAATACAACATAGAAAAGGTTATGTATCTACCTGTGTGAGTAAAAGGAGAAAAGATAAAAAAATAAAATAAAACAACTGAATGTAGAAGGTATAAAACTACACTCCAAAAAGCTGCATCCAAAACATACTAAAAAGAAAAATTAGAAAATGAAAAAAAACCTCAAGTGAAAAAAATAGTAATAAAAAAAATAATAATAATAATAATAAAACATTTCAACTAGAATTTGCGCATGAGCTGCTAAATAATAAATTGAAATTAGTTACTTAAGAGCAAAACTGAAGACTAAGGAAAAAATTTTAGAATTTAAAACGAAGGGTGCAAAATAACCTGAAAATCAAAACGCGCAACGCAGCAGTTTTGAAAATTCAGAATTCACATTCTATAAAGAAGATACCTAAGCAAAAAAATACATATATAATTTTGACTCACACCTAATACAACATAGAAAAGGTTATGTATCTACCTGTGTGAGTAAAAGGAGAAAAGATAAAAAAATAAAATAAAACAACTGAATGTAGAAGGTATAAAACTACACTCCAAAAAGCTGCATCCAAAACATACTAAAAAGAAAAATTAGAAAATGAAAAAAAACCTCAAGTGAAAAAAATAGTAATAAAAAAAATAATAATAATAATAATAAAACATTTCAACTAGAATTTGCGCATGAGCTGCTAAATAATAAATTGAAATTAGTTACTTAAGAGCAAAACTGAAGACTAAGGAAAAAATTTTAGAATTTAAAACGAAGGGTGCAAAATAACCTGAAAATCAAAACGCGCAACGCAGCAGTTTTGAAAATTCAGAATTCACATTCTATAAAGAAGATACCTAAGCAAAAAAATACATATATAATTTTGACTCACACCTAATACAACATAGAAAAGGTTATGTATCTACCTGTGTGAGTAAAAGGAGAAAAGATAAAAAAATAAAATAAAACAACTGAATGTAGAAGGTATAAAACTACACTCCAAAAAGCTGCATCCAAAACATACTAAAAAGAAAAATTAGAAAATGAAAAAAAACCTCAAGTGAAAAAAATAGTAATAAAAAAAAAATAATAATAATAATAAAACATTTCAACTAGAATTTGCGCATGAGCTGCTAAATAATAAATTGAAATTAGTTACTTAAGAGCAAAACTGAAGACTAAGGAAAAAATTTTAGAATTTAAAACGAAGGGTGCAAAATAACCTGAAAATCAAAACGCGCAACGCAGCAGTTTTGAAAATTCAGAATTCACATTCTATAAAGAAGATACCTAAGCAAAAAAATACATATATAATTTTGACTCACACCTAATACAACATAGAAAAGGTTATGTATCTACCTGTGTGAGTAAAAGGAGAAAAGATAAAAAAATAAAATAAAACAACTGAATGTAGAAGGTATAAAACTACACTCCAAAAAGCTGCATCCAAAACATACTAAAAAGAAAAATTAGAAAATGAAAAAAAACCTCAAGTGAAAAAAATAGTAATAAAAAAAATAATAATAATAATAATAAAACATTTCAACTAGAATTTGCGCATGAGCTGCTAAATAATAAATTGAAATTAGTTACTTAAGAGCAAAACTGAAGACTAAGGAAAAAATTTTAGAATTTAAAACGAAGGGTGCAAAATAACCTGAAAATCAAAACGCGCAACGCAGCAGTTTTGAAAATTCAGAATTCACATTCTATAAAGAAGATACCTAAGCAAAAAAATACATATATAATTTTGACTCACACCTAATACAACATAGAAAAGGTTATGTATCTACCTGTGTGAGTAAAAGGAGAAAAGATAAAAAAATAAAATAAAACAACTGAATGTAGAAGGTATAAAACTACACTCCAAAAAGCTGCATCCAAAACATACTAAAAAGAAAAATTAGAAAATGAAAAAAAACCTCAAGTGAAAAAAATAGTAATAAAAAAAATAATAATAATAATAATAAAACATTTCAACTAGAATTTGCGCATGAGCTGCTAAATAATAAATTGAAATTAGTTACTTAAGAGCAAAACTGAAGACTAAGGAAAAAATTTTAGAATTTAAAACGAAGGGTGCAAAATAACCTGAAAATCAAAACGCGCAACGCAGCAGTTTTGAAAATTCAGAATTCACATTCTATAAAGAAGATACCTAAGCAAAAAAATACATATATAATTTTGACTCACACCTAATACAACATAGAAAAGGTTATGTATCTACCTGTGTGAGTAAAAGGAGAAAAGATAAAAAAATAAAATAAAACAACTGAATGTAGAAGGTATAAAACTACACTCCAAAAAGCTGCATCCAAAACATACTTAAAAGAAAAATTAGAAAATGAAAAAAAAACCTCAAGTGAAAAAAATAGTAATAAAAAAAATAATAATAATAATAATAAAACATTTCAACTAGAATTTGCGCATGAGCTGCTAAATAATAAATTGAAATTAGTTACTTAAGAGCAAAACTGAAGACTAAGGAAAAAATTTTAGAATTTAAAACGAAGGGTGCAAAATAACCTGAAAATCAAAACGCGCAACGCAGCAGTTTTGAAAATTCAGAATTCACATTCTATAAAGAAGATACCTAAGCAAAAAAATACATATATAATTTTGACTCACACCTAATACAACATAGAAAAGGTTATGTATCTACCTGTGTGAGTAAAAGGAGAAAAGATAAAAAAATAAAATAAAACAACTGAATGTAGAAGGTATAAAACTACACTCCAAAAAGCTGCATCCAAAACATACTAAAAAGAAAAATTAGAAAATGAAAAAAAAACCTCAAGTGAAAAAAATAGTAATAAAAAAAATAATAATAATAATAATAAAACATTTCAACTAGAATTTGCGCATGAGCTGCTAAATAATAAATTGAAATTAGTTACTTAAGAGCAAAACTGAAGACTAAGGAAAAAATTTTAGAATTTAAAACGAAGGGTGCAAAATAACCTGAAAATCAAAACGCGCAACGCAGCAGTTTTGAAAATTCAGAATTCACATTCTATAAAGAAGATACCTAAGCAAAAAAATACATATATAATTTTGACTCACACCTAATACAACATAGAAAAGGTTATGTATCTACCTGTGTGAGTAAAAGGAGAAAAGATAAAAAAATAAAATAAAACAACTGAATGTAGAAGGTATAAAACTACACTCCAAAAAGCTGCATCCAAAACATACTAAAAAGAAAAATTAGAAAATGAAAAAAAACCTCAAGTGAAAAAAATAGTAATAAAAAAAATAATAATAATAATAATAAAACATTTCAACTAGAATTTGCGCATGAGCTGCTAAATAATAAATTGAAATTAGTTACTTAAGAGCAAAACTGAAGACTAAGGAAAAAATTTTAGAATTTAAAACGAAGGGTGCAAAATAACCTGAAAATCAAAACGCGCAACGCAGCAGTTTTGAAAATTCAGAATTCACATTCTATAAAGAAGATACCTAAGCAAAAAAATACATATATAATTTTGACTCACACCTAATACAACATAGAAAAGGTTATGTATCTACCTGTGTGAGTAAAAGGAGAAAAGATAAAAAAATAAAATAAAACAACTGAATGTAGAAGGTATAAAACTACACTCCAAAAAGCTGCATCCAAAACATACTAAAAAGAAAAATTAGAAAATGAAAAAAAAAACCTCAAGTGAAAAAAATAGTAATAAAAAAAATAATAATAATAATAATAAAACATTTCAACTAGAATTTGCGCATGAGCTGCTAAATAATAAATTGAAATTAGTTACTTAAGAGCAAAACTGAAGACTAAGGAAAAAATTTTAGAATTTAAAACGAAGGGTGCAAAATAACCTGAAAATCAAAACGCGCAACGCAGCAGTTTTGAAAATTCAGAATTCACATTCTATAAAGAAGATACCTAAGCAAAAAAATACATATATAATTTTGACTCACACCTAATACAACATAGAAAAGGTTATGTATCTACCTGTGTGAGTAAAAGGAGAAAAGATAAAAAAATAAAATAAAACAACTGAATGTAGAAGGTATAAAACTACACTCCAAAAAGCTGCATCCAAAACATACTAAAAAGAAAAAATTAGAAAATGAAAAAAAACCTCAAGTGAAAAAAATAGTAATAAAAAAAATAATAATAATAATAATAAAACATTTCAACTAGAATTTGCGCATGAGCTGCTAAATAATAAATTGAAATTAGTTACTTAAGAGCAAAACTGAAGACTAAGGAAAAAATTTTAGAATTTAAAACGAAGGGTGCAAAATAACCTGAAAATCAAAACGCGCAACGCAGCAGTTTTGAAAATTCAGAATTCACATTCTATAAAGAAGATACCTAAGCAAAAAAATACATATATAATTTTGACTCACACCTAATACAACATAGAAAAGGTTATGTATCTACCTGTGTGAGTAAAAGGAGAAAAGATAAAAAAATAAAATAAAACAACTGAATGTAGAAGGTATAAAACTACACTCCAAAAAGCTGCATCCAAAACATACTAAAAAGAAAAATTAGAAAATGAAAAAAAAACCTCAAGTGAAAAAAATAGTAATAAAAAAAATAATAATAATAATAATAAAACATTTCAACTAGAATTTGCGCATGAGCTGCTAAATAATAAATTCAAATTAGTTACTTAAGAGCAAAACTGAAGACTAAGGAAAAAATTTTAGAATTTAAAACGAAGGGTGCAAAATAACCTGAAAATCAAAACGCGCAACGCAGCAGTTTTGAAAATTCAGAATTCACATTCTATAAAGAAGATACCTAAGCAAAAAAATACATATATAATTTTGACTCACACCTAATACAACATAGAAAAGGTTATGTATCTACCTGTGTGAGTAAAAGGAGAAAAGATAAAAAAATAAAATAAAACAACTGAATGTAGAAGGTATAAAACTACACTCCAAAAAGCTGCATCCAAAACATACTAAAAAGAAAAATTAGAAAATGAAAAAAAACCTCAAGTGAAAAAAATAGTAATAAAAAAATAATAATAATAATAATAAAACATTTCAACTAGAATTTGCGCATGAGCTGCTAAATAATAAATTGAAATTAGTTACTTAAGAGCAAAACTGAAGACTAAGGAAAAAATTTTAGAATTTAAAACGAAGGGTGCAAAATAACCTGAAAATCAAAACGCGCAACGCAGCAGTTTTGAAAATTCAGAATTCACATTCTATAAAGAAGATACCTAAGCAAAAAAATACATATATAATTTTGACTCACACCTAATACAACATAGAAAAGGTTATGTATCTACCTGTGTGAGTAAAAGGAGAAAAGATAAAAAAATAAAATAAAACAACTGAATGTAGAAGGTATAAAACTACACTCCAAAAAGCTGCATCCAAAACATACTAAAAAGAAAAATTAGAAAATGAAAAAAAAACCTCAAGTGAAAAAAATAGTAATAAAAGAAATAATAATAATAATAATAAAACATTTCAACTAGAATTTGCGCATGAGCTGCTAAATAATAAATTGAAATTAGTTACTTAAGAGCAAAACTGAAGACTAAGGAAAAAATTTTAGAATTTAAAACGAAGGGTGCAAAATAACCTGAAAATCAAAACGCGCAACGCAGCAGTTTTGAAAATTCAGAATTCACATTCTATAAAGAAGATACCTAAGCAAAAAAATACATATATAATTTTGACTCACACCTAATACAACATAGAAAAGGTTATGTATCTACCTGTGTGAGTAAAAGGAGAAAAGATAAAAAAATAAAATAAAACAACTGAATGTAGAAGGTATAAAACTACACTCCAAAAAGCTGCATCCAAAACATACTAAAAAGAAAAATTAGAAAATGAAAAAAACCTCAAGTGAAAAAAATAGTAATAAAAAAAATAATAATAATAATAATAAAACATTTCAACTAGAATTTGCGCATGAGCTGCTAAATAATAAATTGAAATTAGTTACTTAAGAGCAAAACTGAAGACTAAGGAAAAAATTTTAGAATTTAAAACGAAGGGTGCAAAATAACCTGAAAATCAAAACGCGCAACGCAGCAGTTTTGAAAATTCAGAATTCACATTCTATAAAGAAGATACCTAAGCAAAAAAATACATATATAATTTTGACTCACACCTAATACAACATAGAAAAGGTTATGTATCTACCTGTGTGAGTAAAAGGAGAAAAGATAAAAAAATAAAATAAAACAACTGAATGTAGAAGGTATAAAACTACACTCCAAAAAGCTGCATCCAAAACATACTAAAAAGAAAAATTAGAAAATGAAAAAAAACCTCAAGTGAAAAAAATAGTAATAAAAAAAATAATAATAATAATAATAAAACATTTCAACTAGAATTTGCGCATGAGCTGCTAAATAATAAATTGAAATTAGTTACTTAAGAGCAAAACTGAAGACTAAGGAAAAAATTTTAGAATTTAAAACGAAGGGTGCAAAATAACCTGAAAATCAAAACGCGCAACGCAGCAGTTTTGAAAATTCAGAATTCACATTCTATAAAGAAGATACCTAAGCAAAAAAATACATATATAATTTTGACTCACACCTAATACAACATAGAAAAGGTTATGTATCTACCTGTGTGAGTAAAAGGAGAAAAGATAAAAAAATAAAATAAAACAACTGAATGTAGAAGGTATAAAACTACACTCCAAAAAGCTGCATCCAAAACATACTAAAAAGAAAAATTAGAAAATGAAAAAAAACCTCAAGTGAAAAAAATAGTAATAAAAAAAATAATAATAATAATAATAAAACATTTCAACTAGAATTTGCGCATGAGCTGCTAAATAATAAATTGAAATTAGTTACTTAAGAGCAAAACTGAAGACTAAGGAAAAAATTTTAGAATTTAAAACGAAGGGTGCAAAATAACCTGAAAATCAAAACGCGCAACGCAGCAGTTTTGAAAATTCAGAATTCACATTCTATAAAGAAGATACCTAAGCAAAAAAATACATATATAATTTTGACTCACACCTAATACAACATAGAAAAGGTTATGTATCTACCTGTGTGAGTAAAAGGAGAAAAGATAAAAAAATAAAATAAAACAACTGAATGTAGAAGGTATAAAACTACACTCCAAAAAGCTGCATCCAAAACATACTAAAAAGAAAAATTAGAAAATGAAAAAAAACCTCAAGTGAAAAAAATAGTAATAAAAAAAATAATAATAATAATAATAAAACATTTCAACTAGAATTTGCGCATGAGCTGCTAAATAATAAATTGAAATTAGTTACTTAAGAGCAAAACTGAAGACTAAGGAAAAAATTTTAGAATTTAAAACGAAGGGTGCAAAATAACCTGAAAATCAAAACGCGCAACGCAGCAGTTTTGAAAATTCAGAATTCACATTCTATAAAGAAGATACCTAAGCAAAAAAATACATATATAATTTTGACTCACACCTAATACAACATAGAAAAGGTTATGTATCTACCTGTGTGAGTAAAAGGAGAAAAGATAAAAAAATAAAATAAAACAACTGAATGTAGAAGGTATAAAACTACACTCCAAAAAGCTGCATCCAAAACATACTAAAAAGAAAAATTAGAAAATGAAAAAAAAAACCTCAAGTGAAAAAAATAGTAATAAAAAAAATAATAATAATAATAATAAAACATTTCAACTAGAATTTGCGCATGAGCTGCTAAATAATAAATTGAAATTAGTTACTTAAGAGCAAAACTGAAGACTAAGGAAAAAAATTTTAGAATTTAAAACGAAGGGTGCAAAATAACCTGAAAATCAAAACGCGCAACGCAGCAGTTTTGAAAATTCAGAATTCACATTCTATAAAGAAGATACCTAAGCAAAAAAATACATATATAATTTTGACTCACACCTAATACAACATAGAAAAGGTTATGTATCTACCTGTGTGAGTAAAAGGAGAAAAGATAAAAAAATAAAATAAAACAACTGAATGTAGAAGGTATAAAACTACACTCCAAAAAGCTGCATCCAAAACATACTAAAAAGAAAAATTAGAAAATGAAAAAAAACCTCAAGTGAAAAAAATAGTAATAAAAAAAATAATAATAATAATAATAAAACATTTCAACTAGAATTTGCGCATGAGCTGCTAAATAATAAATTGAAATTAGTTACTTAAGAGCAAAACTGAAGACTAAGGAAAAAATTTTAGAATTTAAAACGAAGGGTGCAAAATAACCTGAAAATCAAAACGCGCAACGCAGCAGTTTTGAAAATTCAGAATTCACATTCTATAAAGAAGATACCTAAGCAAAAAAATACATATATAATTTTGACTCACACCTAATACAACATAGAAAAGGTTATGTATCTACCTGTGTGAGTAAAAGGAGAAAAGATAAAAAAATAAAATAAAACAACTGAATGTAGAAGGTATAAAACTACACTCCAAAAAGCTGCATCCAAAACATACTAAAAAGAAAAATTAGAAAATGAAAAAAAAAACCTCAAGTGAAAAAAATAGTAATAATAAAAATAATAATAATAATAATAAAACATTTCAACTAGAATTTGCGCATGAGCTGCTAAATAATAAATTGAAATTAGTTACTTAAGAGCAAAACTGAAGACTAAGGAAAAAATTTTAGAATTTAAAACGAAGGGTGCAAAATAACCTGAAAATCAAAACGCGCAACGCAGCAGTTTTGAAAATTCAGAATTCACATTCTATAAAGAAGATACCTAAGCAAAAAAATACATATATAATTTTGACTCACACCTAATACAACATAGAAAAGGTTATGTATCTACCTGTGTGAGTAAAAGGAGAAAAGATAAAAAAATAAAATAAAACAACTGAATGTAGAAGGTATAAAACTACACTCCAAAAAGCTGCATCCAAAACATACTAAAAAGAAAAATTAGAAAATGAAAAAAACCTCAAGTGAAAAAAATAGTAATAAAAAAAATAATAATAATAATAATAAAACATTTCAACTAGAATTTGCGCATGAGCTGCTAAATAATAAATTGAAATTAGTTACTTAAGAGCAAAACTGAAGACTAAGGAAAAAATTTTAGAATTTAAAACGAAGGGTGCAAAATAACCTGAAAATCAAAACGCGCAACGCAGCAGTTTTGAAAATTCAGAATTCACATTCTATAAAGAAGATACCTAAGCAAAAAAATACATATATAATTTTGACTCACACCTAATACAACATAGAAAAGGTTATGTATCTACCTGTGTGAGTAAAAGGAGAAAAGATAAAAAAATAAAATAAAACAACTGAATGTAGAAGGTATAAAACTACACTCCAAAAAGCTGCATCCAAAACATACTAAAAAGAAAAATTAGAAAATGAAAAAAAAAACCTCAAGTGAAAAAAATAGTAATAAAAAAAATAATAATAATAATAATAAAACATTTCAACTAGAATTTGCGCATGAGCTGCTAAATAATAAATTGAAATTAGTTACTTAAGAGCAAAACTGAAGACTAAGGAAAAAATTTTAGAATTTAAAACGAAGGGTGCAAAATAACCTGAAAATCAAAACGCGCAACGCAGCAGTTTTGAAAATTCAGAATTCACATTCTATAAAGAAGATACCTAAGCAAAAAAATACATATATAATTTTGACTCACACCTAATACAACATAGAAAAGGTTATGTATCTACCTGTGTGAGTAAAAGGAGAAAAGATAAAAAAATAAAATAAAACAACTGAATGTAGAAGGTATAAAACTACACTCCAAAAAGCTGCATCCAAAACATACTAAAAAGAAAAATTAGAAAATGAAAAAAAACCTCAAGTGAAAAAAATAGTAATAAAAAAAATAATAATAATAATAATAAAACATTTCAACTAGAATTTGCGCATGAGCTGCTAAATAATAAATTGAAATTAGTTACTTAAGAGCAAAACTGAAGACTAAGGAAAAAATTTTAGAATTTAAAACGAAGGGTGCAAAATAACCTGAAAATCAAAACGCGCAACGCAGCAGTTTTGAAAATTCAGAATTCACATTCTATAAAGAAGATACCTAAGCAAAAAAATACATATATAATTTTGACTCACACCTAATACAACATAGAAAAGGTTATGTATCTACCTGTGTGAGTAAAAGGAGAAAAGATAAAAAAATAAAATAAAACAACTGAATGTAGAAGGTATAAAACTACACTCCAAAAAGCTGCATCCAAAACATACTAAAAAGAAAAATTAGAAAATGAAAAAAAACCTCAAGTGAAAAAAATAGTAATAAAAAAAATAATAATAATAATAATAAAACATTTCAACTAGAATTTGCGCATGAGCTGCTAAATAATAAATTGAAATTAGTTACTTAAGAGCAAAACTGAAGACTAAGGAAAAAATTTTAGAATTTAAAACGAAGGGTGCAAAATAACCTGAAAATCAAAACGCGCAACGCAGCAGTTTTGAAAATTCAGAATTCACATTCTATAAAGAAGATACCTAAGCAAAAAAATACATATATAATTTTGACTCACACCTAATACAACATAGAAAAGGTTATGTATCTACCTGTGTGAGTAAAAGGAGAAAAGATAAAAAAATAAAATAAAACAACTGAATGTAGAAGGTATAAAACTACACTCCAAAAAGCTGCATCCAAAACATACTAAAAAGAAAAATTAGAAAATGAAAAAAAACCTCAAGTGAAAAAAATAGTAATAAAAATAATAATAATAATAATAATAAAACATTTCAACTAGAATTTGCGCATGAGCTGCTAAATAATAAATTGAAATTAGTTACTTAAGAGCAAAACTGAAGACTAAGGAAAAAATTTTAGAATTTAAAACGAAGGGTGCAAAATAACCTGAAAATCAAAACGCGCAACGCAGCAGTTTTGAAAATTCAGAATTCACATTCTATAAAGAAGATACCTAAGCAAAAAAATACATATATAATTTTGACTCACACCTAATACAACATAGAAAAGGTTATGTATCTACCTGTGTGAGTAAAAGGAGAAAAGATAAAAAAATAAAATAAAACAACTGAATGTAGAAGGTATAAAACTACACTCCAAAAAGCTGCATCCAAAACATACTAAAAAGAAAAAATTAGAAAATGAAAAAAAAACCTCAAGTGAAAAAAATAGTAATAAAAAAAATAATAATAATAATAATAAAACATTTCAACTAGAATTTGCGCATGAGCTGCTAAATAATAAATTGAAATTAGTTACTTAAGAGCAAAACTGAAGACTAAGGAAAAAATTTTAGAATTTAAAACGAAGGGTGCAAAATAACCTGAAAATCAAAACGCGCAACGCAGCAGTTTTGAAAATTCAGAATTCACATTCTATAAAGAAGATACCTAAGCAAAAAAATACATATATAATTTTGACTCACACCTAATACAACATAGAAAAGGTTATGTATCTACCTGTGTGAGTAAAAGGAGAAAAGATAAAAAAATAAAATAAAACAACTGAATGTAGAAGGTATAAAACTACACTCCAAAAAGCTGCATCCAAAACATACTAAAAAAGAAAAATTAGAAAATGAAAAAAAACCTCAAGTGAAAAAAATAGTAATAAAAAAAATAATAATAATAATAAAACATTTCAACTAGAATTTGCGCATGAGCTGCTAAATAATAAATTGAAATTAGTTACTTAAGAGCAAAACTGAAGACTAGGAAAAATTTTAGAATTTAAAACGAAGAGTGCAAAATAACCTGAAAATCAAAACGCGCAACGCAGCAGTTTTGAAAATTCAGAATTCACATTCTATAAAGAAGATACCTAAGCAAAAAAATACATATATAATTTTGACTCACACCTAATACAACATAGAAAAGGTTATGTATCTACCTGTGTGAGTAAAAGGAGAAAAGATAAAAAAATAAAATAAAACAACTGAATGTAGAAGGTATAAAACTACACTCCAAAAAGCTGCATCCAAAACATACTAAAAGAAAAATTAGAAAATGAAAAAAAACCTCAAGTGAAAAAAATAGTAATAAAAAAAAAATAATAATAATAATAAAACATTTCAACTAGAATTTGCGCATGAGCTGCTAAATAATAAATTGAAATTAGTTACTTAAGAGCAAAACTGAAGACTAAGGAAAAAATTTTAGAATTTAAAACGAAGGGTGCAAAATAACCTGAAAATCAAAACGCGCAACGCAGCAGTTTTGAAAATTCAGAATTCACATTCTATAAAGAAGATACCTAAGCAAAAAAATACATATATAATTTTGACTCACACCTAATACAACATAGAAAAGGTTATGTATCTACCTGTGTGAGTAAAAGGAGAAAAGATAAAAAAATAAAATAAAACAACTGAATGTAGAAGGTATAAAACTACACTCCAAAAAGCTGCATCCAAAACATACTAAAAAGAAAAATTAGAAAATGAAAAAAAACCTCAAGTGAAAAAAATAGTAATAAAAAAAATAATAATAATAATAATAAAACATTTCAACTAGAATTTGCGCATGAGCTGCTAAATAATAAATTGAAATTAGTTACTTAAGAGCAAAACTGAAGACTAAGGAAAAAATTTTAGAATTTAAAACGAAGGGTGCAAAATAACCTGAAAATCAAAACGCGCAACGCAGCAGTTTTGAAAATTCAGAATTCACATTCTATAAAGAAGATACCTAAGCAAAAAAATACATATATAATTTTGACTCACACCTAATACAACATAGAAAAGGTTATGTATCTACCTGTGTGAGTAAAAGGAGAAAGATAAAAAAATAAAATAAAACAACTGAATGTAGAAGGTATAAAACTACACTCCAAAAAGCTGCATCCAAAACATACTAAAAAGAAAAATTAGAAAATGAAAAAAAACCTCAAGTGAAAAAAATAGTAATAAAAAAAAAATAATAATAATAATAAAAATTATATATGTATTTTTTTGCTTAGGTATCTTCTTTATAGAATGTGAATTCTGAATTTTCAAAACTGCTGCGTTGCGCGTTTTGATTTTCAGGTTATTTTGCACCCTTCGTTTTAAATTCTAAAATTTTTTCCTTAGTCTTCAGTTTTGCTCTTAAGTAACTAATTTCAATTTATTATTTAGCAGCTCATGCGCAAATTCTAGTTGAAATGTTTTATTATTATTATTATTATTTTTTTTATTACTATTTTTTTCACTTGAGGTTTTTTTTCATTTTCTAATTTTTCTTTTTAGTATGTTTTGGATGCAGCTTTTTGGAGTGTAGTTTTATACCTTCTACATTCAGTTGTTTTATTTTATTTTTTTATCTTTTCTCCTTTTACTCACACAGGTAGATACATAACCTTTTCTATGTTGTATTAGGTGTGAGTCAAAATTATATATGAATTTTTTTTCTTAGGTATCTTCTTTATAGAATGTGAATTCTGAATTTTCAAAACTGCTGCGTTGCGCGTTTTGATTTTCAGGTTATTTTGCACCCTTCGTTTTAAATTCTAAAATTTTTTCCTTAGTCTTCAGTTTTGCTCTTAAGTAACTAATTTCAATTTATTATTTAGCAGCTCATGCGCAAATTCTAGTTGAAATGTTTTATTATTATTATTATTATTTTTTTTATTACTATTTTTTTCACTTGAGGTTTTTTTTTCATTTTCTAATTTTTCTTTTTAGTATGTTTTGGATGCAGCTTTTTGGAGTGTAGTTTTATACCTTCTACATTCAGTTGTTTTATTTTATTTTTTTATCTTTTCTCCTTTTACTCACACAGGTAGATACATAACCTTTTCTATGTTGTATTAGGTGTGAGTCAAAATTATATATGTATTTTTTTGCTTAGGTATCTTCTTTATAGAATGTGAATTCTGAATTTTCAAAACTGCTGCGTTGCGCGTTTTGATTTTCAGGTTATTTTGCACCCTTCGTTTTAAATTCTAAAATTTTTTCCTTAGTCTTCAGTTTTGCTCTTAAGTAACTAATTTCAATTTATTATTTAGCAGCTCATGCGCAAATTCTAGTTGAAATGTTTTATTATTATTATTATTATTTTTTTTATTACTATTTTTTTCACTTGAGGTTTTTTTTCATTTTCTAATTTTTCTTTTTAGTATGTTTTGGATGCAGCTTTTTGGAGTGTAGTTTTATACCTTCTACATTCAGTTGTTTTATTTTATTTTTTTATCTTTTCTCCTTTTACTCACACAGGTAGATACATAACCTTTTCTATGTTGTATTAGGTGTGAGTCAAAATTATATATGTATTTTTTTGCTTAGGTATCTTCTTTATAGAATGTGAATTCTGAATTTTCAAAACTGCTGCGTTGCGCGTTTTGATTTTCAGGTTATTTTGCACCCTTCGTTTTAAATTCTAAAATTTTTTCCTTAGTCTTCAGTTTTGCTCTTAAGTAACTAATTTCAATTTATTATTTAGCAGCTCATGCGCAAATTCTAGTTGAAATGTTTTATTATTATTATTATTATTTTTTTTATTACTATTTTTTTCACTTGAGGTTTTTTTTCATTTTCTAATTTTTCTTTTTAGTATGTTTTGGATGCAGCTTTTTGGAGTGTAGTTTTATACCTTCTACATTCAGTTGTTTTATTTTATTTTTTTATCTTTTCTCCTTTTACTCACACAGGTAGATACATAACCTTTTCTATGTTGTATTAGGTGTGAGTCAAAATTATATATGTATTTTTTTGCTTAGGTATCTTCTTTATAGAATGTGAATTCTGAATTTTCAAAACTGCTGCGTTGCGCGTTTTGATTTTCAGGTTATTTTGCACCCTTCGTTTTAAATTCTAAAATTTTTTCCTTAGTCTTCAGTTTTGCTCTTAAGTAACTAATTTCAATTTATTATTTAGCAGCTCATGCGCAAATTCTAGTTGAAATGTTTTATTATTATTATTATTTTTTTTTTATTACTATTTTTTTCACTTGAGGTTTTTTTTCATTTTCTAATTTTTCTTTTTAGTATGTTTTGGATGCAGCTTTTTGGAGTGTAGTTTTATACCTTCTACATTCAGTTGTTTTATTTTATTTTTTTATCTTTTCTCCTTTTACTCACACAGGTAGATACATAACCTTTTCTATGTTGTATTAGGTGTGAGTCAAAATTATATATGTATTTTTTTGCTTAGGTATCTTCTTTATAGAATGTGAATTCTGAATTTTCAAAACTGCTGCGTTGCGCGTTTTGATTTTCAGGTTATTTTGCACCCTTCGTTTTAAATTCTAAAATTTTTTCCTTAGTCTTCAGTTTTGCTCTTAAGTAACTAATTTCAATTTATTATTTAGCAGCTCATGCGCAAATTCTAGTTGAAATGTTTTATTATTATTATTATTTTTTTTTTTATTACTATTTTTTTTTCACTTGAGGTTTTTTTTTTCATTTTCTAATTTTTCTTTTTAGTATGTTTTGGATGCAGCTTTTTGGAGTGTAGTTTTATACCTTCTACATTCAGTTGTTTTATTTTATTTTTTTATCTTTTCTCCTTTTACTCACACAGGTAGATACATAACCTTTTCTATGTTGTATTAGGTGTGAGTCAAAATTATATATGTATTTTTTTGCTTAGGTATCTTCTTTATAGAATGTGAATTCTGAATTTTCAAAACTGCTGCGTTGCGCGTTTTGATTTTCAGGTTATTTTGCACCCTTCGTTTTAAATTCTAAAATTTTTTCCTTAGTCTTCAGTTTTGCTCTTAAGTAACTAATTTCAATTTATTATTTAGCAGCTCATGCGCAAATTCTAGTTGAAATGTTTTATTATTATTATTATTTTTTTTTATTACTATTTTTTTCACTTGAGGTTTTTTTTCATTTTCTAATTTTTCTTTTTAGTATGTTTTGGATGCAGCTTTTTGGAGTGTAGTTTTATACCTTCTACATTCAGTTGTTTTATTTTATTTTTTATCTTTTCTCCTTTTACTCACACAGGTAGATACATAACCTTTTCTATGTTGTATTAGGTGTGAGTCAAAATTATATATGTATTTTTTTGCTTAGGTATCTTCTTTATAGAATATATATATATATATATATATTCTATTAAGAAGAGACCTAAGCAAAAAAATACATATATATTTTTGACTCATACCAAGTACAACATAGAAAAGGTTATGTATCTACCGGTGTGAGTAAAAGGAGAAATGATAAAAAAATAAAATAAAACAACTGAATGTAGAAGGTGTCGAGAATACTGAGCCTTGGCTTTATCAAGGACCAGCAAAAACTCTGCATTTTCTCACTTCCACAAAGACCTAGTTGGAAATGGGTTTCTGCAAGGCCATAGATGCAAGTAACATGCCCACCAAAAATTGTTTTAAAAATATATATATGTCATGTCCTCCGCAGAGTTGTATGACCTAGCACTAGTTAACAATTTCGCTTGCATCCATAACCCTCCTGGCCCGACCCATGCTCTTCATCTGTTACTATTAAACAGAGAGAAGAAGATTAAAGAGAACTCAAGCTGTGAGAGTGACATAATAATTAGAAATAATTTTCAGCTATAACGAAATGCCAAGTTAGCCTGAGAGAGAATTTAAACCTGAAAAACAATGCAAAAGAAATCCAAATTTTTACATTGCAATTAAAAAAGGAAATATTATTTTTTTAAAAAATCAGATTTTTGAAAGAAAACTTGATTCTAAAACCCCCTACTCTACAACTTCTTACAACACAAAAACGAGAATAAGTTAAAGACAATAATTAACTAAAGAAAAGCTTTGTGAAAGTTATATGACTTAAACAATTAGTTGCAATATGTACAAAGTATTTCAGCAGTGCTTTAAGTGCATAATTAAGTAGTTATTAAGAACTTAACTACTTTGAAAATACAGCGCAAAGAAAAGGAACTATGCTTAGCTATCTGCTGTGCCTAAGTTCCACAAAAGACGCGCGAAGTTACCAAGAAAAGAAAGAGTTAAAACCCGCAAAAATGTTAACAGACAAGCCAGTGCCTAAGAGCTAAAAAGCAAAAAAGCAACAGAGAAAAAAGGAAAAAAAAGTACAAGAAGTACAAACATTGAACTTATAAAACCTAAAACCCAAATACAAGGAAGAGAGCTTACCTCTTGTGCAACTAAACTTTCTCCTCACAAGAGTAAAACATGGCTGACCTCTTCTCCACGCGTCCTAACACTTCTGCCACTCCCTAGTCGCTGGGGGGCAGTGTGGGTGGGGCTGATGGCCTCCTCATACTGAAAGAAACCAACTCGCGGAGATTTTAACCAGAGAAAAAAAAAATATATATATATACTTAAGACTGTGGGATGTAAGGTCAGGTGATGCGTAACATCACAGCCTCTCCTTGACAAATGTCAACCCCGCCTTCTCGTGGTGCATCCTGTTCCCACTAAAGGGGCTCTGACGACCGCCAATAGCGGTATAACTATACCATCGGGATCAGAGGAAATGCTATCCCACACTCACCAACCCGCTTGGCCAGCGTGGTGAGTTATGGCCAAACACCTCCAAAATGACTCTACAACTTAAATCTTGGCCCTCAGTCTCCGGCAGCTGGAATGTACCTGGCCAAGGCAGCGGCCAGTGCGACATGAAGGTAGAGGGTGCTAAGAATCCCCGGAGGACCGGACTAGGCTGCCATTTGATGCTGACCTTGGCTACCTATAACGGACGCTCCCTATCTTCTGATTCAAGGCTTCTTGAATTGGAAGAGGAACTACAAAGGATCAAGTGGGACATCGTCGGGCTAAGTGAAGTAAGGAGAAAAGGAGAAGATCTCATTAAACTGAAAAGTGGACATCTCTTCTATTATCGTGGGACAGATACTGGCAGAACTAGTGGTGTTGGATTTATAATAAACAAGAAACTGAAGGATAAAGTGGTAGAAGTTGAAAGTTCCTCTGACAGAGCTGCACGACTCGTTATCCAACTATCGAGAAGATACCAGGTTCAGATTATTCAAACTTATGCACCCACCACAAGTCATCCTAAAGAAGAAATTAAAAAATTTTATGAGGAAATTCGTGATCTAAATAATAAAGGTAAGCAGCACTTGAAGATAATTATGGGAGATTTCAATGCAAAAATAGGGCAACAGCAACAGAATGAAACTTCAGTAGGTAAATTCGGTCACGGCAACAGAAACCAGCGTGGAAATACTCTCGTTGAGTTTGCAGAGGCAGAAGGATTTTTCATCTTGAACTCCTTTTTCAAGAAAAAGCCACACAGGAAATGGACATGGAGACATCCAATTGGGACGACAAGTGAAATTGATTTTATTATGTGTAACAAAAAATTCGTCATAGAAGACTGCAGTGTGCTGAACAAGTTCAACACAGGTAGTGACCATAGATTGGTGAGATGTAAGATGCACCTCAACACTAAACTGGAACGTGGCAAGCTCATAAGACAAACAAAATGTATTGACATAACCAACCTTAAAAAACACCATAATACTTTCAAGTTGGAACTGAAGAACAGATTCTCTGCTTTAGAAGGCCTAACATCGGAAGAAGTGGATATTTCGGAAGTTAACAGAAAAGTAACCAAAGCTCTAATGGAAACAGCAACAAAATTAGCTGGGTCTAAGAACAAGTTGCATGTGAACAAATTATCAGGAAAAACCAAAATGTTGATGCAAAAAAGAAGAGAGATGAGGTCAACTAAAGAAGATGTGACTTCCAAAGTGGAATATATAGAGCTATGCAAGACAACACGAAAAAGTATCACTGAAGACGTAAGGAAATTCAACTGTGAGCTAGTGAGGAAAGCAATTGAAAACAACCAAAGCCTTAAGATAGCAAAGGGGCATCTCAGTAAGGGAAGAAAACAGATTATGGCTCTGAGAAAAGAAGATGGTTCTATAACAAGAAATAGAGGCGAAATTTTAACAAGAGTGAAAGATTTCTACTCCAAATTATATGAAAGGGATGATACATATACTCCAGACATCATGAAAGGTACCAGAGTTCTTCCAGTCCTCCCAGCAGAAGTTGCTCATGCAATCAAGAACATGAAGCGGGGGAAAGCTCCAGGAGAAGATGGAATTACTATAGACATCATACAAGAAGCAAGTGGAGAAATTGAAACAGTACTCGCCCAAATTTTCACTCGATGCCTTAATGAAGGGAAGATTCCTGAGGATTGGAACAATGCTGCAATGATCCTGCTACATAAAAAAGGTGACATTGAGGATCTCAGGAACTACAGACCTATCAGCCTCCTATCAGTGGTTTATAAAATCTTCACTAAAGTTCTTTCACACCGCTTGAAGGTAACACTGGACATGGCTCAACCGAGAGAACAAGCTGGATTCAGGAGTGGCTACAGCAAAATAGATCATATCCACGTACTGAGAGAACTAATTGAAAGAGCGAGGGAATATGAATTTCCATTGTGCATGGCTTTTATCGATTATGAAAAGGCCTTTGATTCGGTGAAACCATCAGCAGTTACCACGGCTCTGAAATCCTGCGGTATTGAAGATGCATACATTAATATTATTAATAACATCTATGAAAATGCAAGTGCAAAGATTCGGCTGTTTGAAAATACAACACACATAAAAATTGGAAAGGGAGTGAGACAAGGTGACACCATATCTCCGAAGCTCTTTAATGCCACATTGGAAAATGTCTTTCAATCACTGAACTGGGAAAACAAAGGGATAAAGATTAATGGAGATTATCTAACCCACCTTCGTTTTGCTGATGACGTAGTCATTTTTGCAACTACCCCATCAGAGCTGCAGAGTATGATCCAGGAACTTGCTGACAAGAGTAAAGAAGTGGGATTAAAAATGAACTTTCAGAAGACAAAAGTGATGTTCAATGCTTTTACAAGAAATGAAGATTTATCGATTGATGGAGAAAAACTGGAGATAACAGATACGTATGTTTATCTTGGACAGCAGATATCAAGTGAGGGTCACATTGATGAAGAAATTAATCGGCGTACAAAACTTGCCTGGAGAGCTTTTGGAAGAAACAGCATAATTTTCAAGAGCAATATGCCATTATGTCTTAAAAGAAAAGTGTTTGATCAATGCATCCTTCCAGTGCTTACGTATGGTGCAGAGACGTGGACCTTAACTAAAAGAGACATACAAAGGCTGCAGACAACTCAAAGCAGCATGGAGAGGTGCATGCTTGGTATAACCAGGAGAGATAAGAAGAGGAACTCGTGGATCCGAAAAATGACGAGAGTGGAAGACATCATGATCAGAGTTAAATCCCTGAAATGGCAATGGGCTGGACATACTGCCAGAAGGACAGACCATAGATGGACAGCCGAAATTTTAGATTGGATTTCAAGGGACAGGAAAAGACCCAGAAAAAGACCACATGGGAGATGGGTGGATGAAATTCGAAAGTATGCAGGGGTGACATGGAGGAGACTGGCACAAGACAGACCGTTGTGGAGGAAACTTGGGGAGACCTTCATCCAGCAGTGGATTGATAATGGTTGACAATGATGATGATGATGATGATGACTTAAGACTGGATCTGTATGATCAGAAAGAGCAGAATTAACTCTCCGGAATACATGAGAAATATTATAAAATACACGAGTGGAATATACTATTAGATAGTTTTCTAGAGAACGAAATTCCTTCTTCTTTCATCAAAAGAACTTTAAGAAAAATTATTCTGAATAATAGAGTAAGGTTGGCAGATCTGCTTTAATTTTCTACACAGTTAATAATATGATTCTGACCAATCAAAGCCGTAAGGAAGTTGGCTAGAGGATGCCTATTAACTACTAAAAGGAACCTTAGTGCTATGGATATGAAGGTCCTATTAAAACAAAAAATTAAATAATATAGGCAAAATCACAAAAAAAGCTTAAATATTTGTTTATAAAAGAAAATAAAAACAAATAAAAAAAGAAAACTAGTTATTCATCACTAGAATAGCTATACTAAAAATAGTAAATCTAACATTAAAATTAATAAGATTCTGATTAATCTATAAGAAGCTCACTAAGGTGATTTAATACATGCAAAGATTATTAAATACACCACTCATGTATTTTATAATATTTCTCATGTATTCCGGAGAGTTAATTCTCCTCTTTCTGATCATACAGATCCACAGTCTTAAGTATATATATATATATATATTTTTTTCTCTGGTTAAAATCTCCGCGAGTTGGTTTCTTTCAGTATGAGGAGGCCATCAGCCCCACCCACACTGCCCCCAGCGACTAGGGAGTGGCAGAAGTGTTAGGACGCGTGGAGAAGAGGTCAGCCATGTTTTACTCTTGTGAGGAGAAAGTTTAGTTGCACAAGAGGTAAGCTCTCTTCCTTGTATTTGGGTTTTAGGTTTTATAAGTTCAATGATTGTACTTCTTGTACTTTTTTTTCCTTTTTTCTCTGTTGTTTTTTTGCTTTTTAGCTCTTAGGCACTGGCTTGTCTGTTAACATTTTTGCGGGTTTTAACTCTTTCTTTTCTTGGTAACTTTGCGCGTCTTTTGTGGAACTTAGGCACAGCAGATGGCTAAGCATAGTTCCTTTTCTTTGCGCTGTATTTTCAAAGTAGTTAAGTTCTTAATAACTACTTAATTATGCACTTAAAAAGCACTGCTGAAATACTTTGTACATATTGCAACTAATTGTTTAAGTCATATAACTTTCACAAAGCTTTTCTTTAGTTAATTATTGTCTTTAACTTATTCTCGTTTTTGTGTTGTAAGAAGTTGTAGAGTAGGGGGTTTTAGAACCAAGTTTTCTTTCAAAAATCTGATTTTTTAAAAAATTAATATTTCCTTTTTTAATTGCAATGTAAAAATTTGGATTTCTTTAGCATTGTTTTTCAGGTTTAAATTCTCTCTCAGGCTAACTTGGCATTTCGTTATAGCTGAAAATTATTTCTAATTATTATGTCACTCTCACAGCTTGAGTTCTCTTTAATCTTCTTCTCTCTGTTTAATAGTAACAGATGAAGAGCATGGGTCGGGCCAGGAGGGTTATGGATGCAAGCGGAATTGTTAACTAGTGCTAGGTCATACAACTCTGCGGAGGACATGACATTTATATATTTTTTAAAACAATTTTTGGTGGGCATGTTACTTGCATCTATGGCCTTGCAGAAACCCATTTCCAACTAGGTCTTTGTGGAAGTGAGAAAATGCAGAGTTTTTGCTGGTCCTTGATAAAGCCAAGGCTCAGTATTCTCGACACCTTCTGCATTCAGTTGTTTTATTTTATTTTTTTATCATTTCTCCTTTTACTCACACCGGTAGATACATAACCTTTTCTATGTTGTACTTGGTATGAGTCAAAAATATATATGTATTTTTTTTGCTTAGGTCTCTTCTTAATAGAATGTGAATTCTGAATTTTCAAAACTGCTGCGTTGCGCGTTTTGATCTTCAGGTTATTTTGCAACTTTCGTTTTAAATTCTAAAGTTTTTCCATAGTTTTCAGTTTTGCTCTTCAGTATATATATATATATATATTTATATATATATATATTTTTTTTTATTTATAAAATATAAAATAATTATAAATAATTTTTTTTTATAAATAAAATATAAAAAGTTTTTTTACTAATTAATATATAAATAAAGAGTATGTTCACACATTTGCAGAACGTTTTTGATATGAAATTGCAAAAATAAAGGAAGTTCAAAGAATTGAAACTGGCAACAGCGTATTACACGAACACGAAAGAAACATGTATATGCTGCAGTTAAATATCGCCTAAGAAAATGACACACGCTAGCAAGCTGTGGATAAATGATCATGTTTTTGCTCTTTACGAAGAAAAATATTAGTATTCTGTAGTTAAACGCTATGAAAATCATGGAATTAACATTTCTCAATGTAAAATGAGCAATATTAATTATACATTGCTGGACAATTGCTAAGGACGGTTCATAAACGGCTATATAGCGCATAAAAAAGTAAGTGTGGTTGGATGCCAAGTGAAATAAAATAATGTCAGAATGCCAGGACATTACAAGAAAGACAATTTATTGTGCTCTGAAATCCAGAAGGCTTTGGAACGTGTTCAAGGGACAAACAGGCCATTTTGTGCAGAATACGTAAACGTGAAAAAAATGCAATTACCGTCCGCAGGCGTTCCGGCGTAAGATGTCAATACGGGATATGGCCACCATGGAGGGCGATGCAAGATTCCACACGTCGTGTCATGCTTTGCACAACATTATCAAGCAGCTGTTGGGGTAATTTATCCGATTCCTCTGTCAGTGCACGGATGAGGGTGTCCTTGTTTATTGGAGGGCATTGGCGACCAGCAAGACTCCTCCCCAAAGCATCCCACACATTTTCAATGGGATTCAGATCTGGAGAACGTGCTGGCCATACGAGGCGTTGAATATCCTCGCTCTCAAGACACTCCTGGACAGCGACTGTTCGATGACATGGTGCGTTGTCGTCCATGAAAATGAATCTATCACTGACAGCACCACGGAACATGCGAACATGAGGTAGCAGAACATCATTAATGTATCGTTGGCCAGTCATAGTCCCAGTTGGAAGCACATAGAGGGACCGTACGGCCATTGATCATGATGCCAGCCCATACCATGACACTACATGTCGGATATCGGTCCCTTTCCTGTATGTTTGCTGGACAATATGCAGTACCACTATCACGCCAGATCAGTTGTCGTCGACAATCAGACGATAGACTGTATCTACTCTCATCTGAGAAGAGGACAGCAGACCAGTCGTTATCAGTCCAATTGCGATGTTGATGGCACCATTGCAAACGGGCGGTACGGTGACGTCTGGACAATGGGATGCACACAACAGGACGGCGGGCGTATAGTCCTCCTTCATGCAAACGTCTGGCGACAGTTTTTCGGGAGATCAGCTTGCCAGTAGCAGCCATAAACTGATTTGCTACCTCACTAGCTGTGCTGCGCCGGTGTCTTTTTGTTGATAGCACTATGTACCGATATTCTACAGGTGTCGTACTGCGAACACGACCTGCCCCGTGACGTTTGCTACACTCTCCATTTGTTTGAAATGATTTCCAAAGCCTTGAAACAACACTGTGGCTGACGTCGAACTCCCTGGCAACATCTGTCATTTTTCGCCCTTCTTCAATCTTGCCAATAATACGGCCACGCGTAAAATCATCTAGGTGATGTCGGGAAGACATACTGGAAATTGCAAGTTCGTCAATTGATTCTTTCTTTTCCAACTTTGCGTTTGAACAACAACGGTCAAAACGCGTCAAATCCTTTATATCTCTTATCAGCGCTATGACGTCACGAACAAGTTCGGCAATTCAAAATTTGCATACGCACAACACGTCTTACTGTATCACGCACATATGCTAATTTCCACATTTTCCTGCCTTCCATTTTATGGTTGCTATTGTCATCCGTCCTTAGCAATTGTCCGGCAGTGTATAATGAATAAATCGTCAATCATTGCTTTTAACAGGAAAAAGAACACCAAACGAATATCCAAAGGACATTCGTTTGGTGTTCTTTTAAGAAAAGATACCTTACTTTTACAACTATTTCAAAAGTAAGGTCTCTTGTCTTAAAAGAAAACCCACTGACACAAAGAGCAATCGTCAAGTCGTTAAATCTAATAATACTGACCCAAAGAGCAATCGTCTAGTCGTTAAATCTAATAATTCTGACCCAAAGAGCAATCGTCAAATCGTTAAATCTAATAATACTGACCCAAAGAGCAATCGTCAAGTCGTTAAATCTAAGAATGCTGACCCAAAGAGCAATCGTCATGTCGTTAAATCTAATAATACTGACCCAAAGAGCAATCGTCAAATCGTTAAATATCTCTGTATCAACTGTAAACGAGCTAATAAACAAATATTTGAATATGAAAACAAAAAACAATGTTCGCCGCCTTTTGCATATGGTTGAAGAAAGCGCTGTACACTTCTTCATGCAAATCACTTTGCCAGGGACAGACTGAAATTTGCATCTATTGGTGAAGCAAAAAAAAGGGGCGATTTACTATCGCAAAAGAGCAGAAAAAGCCTTACAAACTTGGTTCAATCAATCCAAAGAAAGTTTCAGTAAAGGATTCACTGATTTGCTGGTTTCCGATACGATAGAAAATTAAAGTTAAGAAAAGTTGAATAGAATGTTAAAACATTATTTTGGTAATATGTAGAATTGGTTTTAACTCCTATATTTAAAGAGGAAATATCATTCCTATCACAAGAGGAGAAAAAGACTTACATTATTGGTCCCAAGAATCCAAAGAAAGTTTCAGTGAAGGATTTATGATCATTGCTGGTTTCTCGTACAATGGGAACTTAAAGTTAAGAAAAGTTAAAAAGAATGTTAAAATCAATTCTACATATTACCAAAATAATGTTTTAACTCCTATATTTAAAGAGGAAAAACCATTCCTTTACCACAGAGCCATCAAAGAGTAGAACTCCATCAGGATAAGGCTACCAGTCATACATCCAAATCAATTCTTTGAAAAAAAGAAAAAAAAAGATTGGTTTTTGCTCATATTTCCTCGAAGTCCCCTGATGTGTCACCAATGGACTATTTTGTGCCTTCGGACTGCTAAAAAGAGCGCTTTGTAAACGCAGACCTAAAACAATGATTGACCTATGGAAAACAGTGGAATAAAATATATCCACCAGTTTTGTGAAATGCTCTGATATCTTGGAAATCTAGATGTAGGTTCATAGTCCAGAGAAAGGGCTATCAGAAAGAGCATTTAAAAAAAAAATAATTTTACTTTAAACAATTCTATTACTCGAAAATCGTTCTTAAAACACGTGTGAACATCCTCTGTAATGCCAGTTTTTCATTCAGTCCTCATGTTTGTGTGTGTGTAGATTTGGGTATACATTACCGGCAAAAAAAAAAAGCCTGGGAGGGGGGAGGGGTAATGACCACCGGTCCGTTAAGGGGTAAAGGGCCTGTGCGATAGGGCCGGCGCAGAATACCTCGCCAGAGATCATCTAAGGCAAACAATTAAGAAGCAAACGGGGGGGGTAACGACCACCGGTCCGTTAAGGGGTAAAGGGCCTGTGCGATAGGTCCGGCGCAGAATACCTCGCCAGAGATCATCTAAGGCAAACAATTAAGAAGCAAACGGGGGGGGGTAACGACCACCGGTCCGTTAAGGGGTAAAGGGCCTGTGCGATAGGGCCGGCGCAGAATACCTCGCCAGAGATCATCTAAGGCAAACAATTAAGAAGCAAACGCCTCGTACCACTCTGCGATTTTTTTTCCTTCATATTTTTCTAAATAACATTCATTTCTCCGTGGATTTGAAAAAGTTTGTTTCAAATTCAGCATAAAATTATAACTGATGTATTGTAGCGTGCTGTAGAACTATTTATACGAGGGTTGTACCGAAAGTAATGCAAAAGTGGGCATAACTTTATTAACCAACAGAGGTCGTTCAAAATTGCACATGTTCGTAGAATAACTCTTTCTCTATACGAAGGTACTACTCAACATAGTTTCCATCACAAGCGCTGATTTGCGCCATCGTTGAACCCAACTCTCGAATCCTCTTTGAAAAAATTCAGGCGTGGACTGTTGTACCCACTTCTTCACAGCCACTTTCACCTCGTCTGTGTCATCAAATCGTTGTCCCTGGAGACTGTCCCCTTCATTGCACCGAACAGGCGGAAGTCGGAGGGCGCCAGATGGGGGGGGGGGGTGGCACCAACCAGCCTAATTTGCTGATCTCCTGATTTGTTGCCAAAGATGCGTGTGGTCTCCCATTGTCATGGCAAATGTAGATCCTTTTCAGATTCTTGTTCGGTCTCTTCCTCCTTATGGCTTCTCTAAGCTTCTTGAGTGTGTCAATGTACCGCTCGCTGGTCAAGGTACGGCCACGTTCCAGAAAATCAAGGAGAATGACACCCCTGTCATCCCAAAAGACAGTCACTATGACTTTCCGTGCTGATCGCTGGCTCTTTAACTTCTTAGGCCTTGGTGAAGAAGTGTGATGCCATTTTATGGATTGATTCTAAGTTTCCGGATCGCAAAGAAACACGCCTACGTTTCATCCCTTGTCACCAGATCGAAAAAAAAAACGTGTGTTCATTGGCTTCAAATGCTTCCAGCAGATCAGAGCGGACGTCCACCCTTCTCGCCTTCAAATCAGGTTTAAACTGCCGAGGTACCCACTTTGCACACACTTCCCGATACCTTAAGTCTTCCACCACCTTCTGTATGGCACTGTGACCACAGCGCAATTGTGCAACAAGCTCACGGATTGTGACTTCGTCTCTCCGCACGAATCAATTCATCCACTCGCTGACGATTCACGTCAGTGGTCGCAGATGATGGTCTTCCACTGCGTGGTTTGTCTTCAATGCTGGTTTCCCCTCCTTTAAACTTCTACATCCATGTGTGCACATTGCTCTTTTCAATCGTGTCATTCTAAGCATTCTGTAGCCTTCTGTGGATGTTGGACAGCCTGCACTCTTCCTTCGTCAAGAACGCAATAACGGCACGTTGCTTCTGCTTGGAATCCATTATTTATCTGCAATGAAAAAGGGTTGCTATAGAGTAACAGTTACTCTACCAACGTGTGCAATTTGAAGGACTTCTGTCAGTTAATATAAAAGTTATGCCCACTTTTGCCTTACTTTCGGAACAACTCTCGTACGCAATTATATTCAACGTACGCTGCTTCAAAAGTGTGTGCTGAATATTATTTTTTACTTTTAATAATCATTTGCTGCTGCTAACTGATAGAATTATCTTGCTCTATAAGTTCTAATCACGATATTCAAATTGTTATCAAAAGATAATTTTGGTTGCCTCCTCAAAATTCAAGGCATGCCCTGACTTCTACGGGAGGGGGGGGGATGCTGAAGCAATCGAGCATGACCGTAGTCGGCGCCTATGTCGAATACTGAGTGATTTCTTGATGATAATCAGGCAACCCCCCATACCTTCCCTATGCTTTAGCAGATAAAATTAAAAAGCAAAAGTATTTGCTTCCGAACTGAAACACAGATGCTGTTTATCTGATGTAGATCACGTCACGTCACGTCACGCCAGACATTTCAATCTCGCTTCTAACAAGCAATTCGCAATTCAAAAACTTTAGCTACTATAATTTTTTCCTGCCATGTCAGGATCGAATTTACAAGGACATGGAGCCACACGATGCTGGAAAGCCCCCCCCCCCCCCTTTTTTTTTCACCTTTTTAACTTTGCCTCTCAAATTTAAAAACGGCATAAAGTGAGACAAATTCTCTGTTCTGGGTTTCGGAAGCACGATTAAGCGCAAACTCGAAGTATGGCATCCACAAGTAATAATTTACTACTTAAAATACACACTGAACAACAAGTTAGTAAAATCATGCAATGCATTGATTATGATACGCTTTCCAACATACCAGAAATCATTAAGTTATGAGGATAATGGCTGTGGAATAAATCTCGCTCCTGAGTCCTGACCTTTGACCCTATTTCGATGATATTTAACAGAACATGTTCAGTATACCTCCGGAACAACATGATAAAGTTTTGTTGCAATCGAAGCATTATTACGTATGTTATGATGCGTAGGGGCAATAGAAAGGATCCCGCTCCTATGTCCTGACCTTTGAACCCATTTTGTCCATTTTCAATAGGGTTCGTCCCCAGGTGGTCCCTTACCACATACTAAAATTTCACCGAAATCGAACTATTTTTACGCGTTATGACGCATAAGGGCAATGGAATGGATCCCGCTTCTATGTCCTGACCTTTGACCCCATTTCCAATAGGGTTCGTTCCCAGATGGTCCCCTACCACATACTAAAATTTCATCGAAATCGAACAATTTTTACGCGAGTTATCGTGCGGACAGACAGACGGACTGAGCTGGAGCATAT
This sequence comes from Macrothele yani, assembly GCA_039090855.1. NCBI lineage: Eukaryota > Metazoa > Arthropoda > Arachnida > Araneae > Macrothelidae > Macrothele > Macrothele yani. Next base: position 61,712,267 of record CM077028.1, read on the forward strand.
ACGCTTCTTCAACCTACGGTTGGAAAGCGTAAAAATCATATTGAGAATAATATTCAATACTGCACAGCAACTGAATTCCACACTGCATAACTCAGATTGGGTTTGTTCTTTCTGGCAGATTTCTTAGAAAGTAATAAACATTTTACTCTTTTTTTTAGGTCCGAATGTAATATGACGGTCCAACTTTACCTCGTTCAGTCCAGTTTAAGAGGCAATCACGAGACGTACCCGTACGAGTAAAATAGCATCGCAAAAGCTGCTATTTGTGTCAAATTATTACTGAAGATGCGAGATGTGAAAAGGAAATTAGAATGAGACTGGGGATGGCAAAAACGGCTTTTAGAGAGAATCAAAGACTACTAACAGCCAAAAATATATATCTAAAACTGAGGACGAGAATTTTAAAGGCATATGTTTGGCCAGTAGCTCTCTACGGTTCTGAGACTTGGACCAAGCGGGAAGTGAAAAGGCTGCAGGCATTTGAGATGTGAAGCTTTAGAAGAATGGAGAGAATAAGTTGGCTCAATGGAAAGACTACTGAGGAGGTCCTGGAGAGAGTGGGAGAACCCAGGAATCTGATCAACATGTTAAAGAGAAGAATGTTGTGGATGGGACACACATTGCGCCATGGAGGCCCAATTCTGAAAGTTTTGGAAGGGAACATTCAAGGCAAGAGAGGAAGAGGGCTGCCAAGGAAAAGTTTTGTGGCACAATTACTCCAAGACACCAATACTAGGACATACTATGACTTGAAGAGAACGTCGGAGAATAGAGAGGAATGGAGAGACAAAGTACAACTACTGAACAACCAAGAAGTACGAGAAAAAAAATGGGGAGGGGTTATAGGGGGGGGACCATGCAGTGCGCAAGGCCGCGGTAGCTCTGAATCCGTCGGTGCGCCTGCCGTAACTCATCCGGAAATCTGGCACACATAAAAATTTAGCAGATTGTTTCAGTGTTGTCTGAGTTGCGGTGGCCGGTTCCAAAATAGAAATTGAGCAGATTGCTTTTCAAGTGTTGTCCGAGTCGCAGTGGGCGGTTTCAAACCTAAATTCCAAGCGGCGAGGCTTCCGAAAGCAAAAAGGAAAAAAAAATTAGAGAATAGAGAGGAATTTCTGCGGGAATCTACACTGAAGTGCCAGAAAAACTGGTACAGACGAGCTTATGCAAAATACATAGCAACGTCACCTATGCGCGTACTCGGTTGGGTCCACCAGTGCGTATATAAAGCGATAGACATCCTTGCCAGCTGTCAAGAGCTGTTTTCGGCATGAGAATGACAAGTAATAACGATTTAAGCAATTTTCAACGCGGTGTCATCGTTGGCGCTCGTGAGATGGGCCATAGTATTCCGGAGGTAGAAACGAAGTTCGGATTTTCACGAACGACCGTTGCAAGGGTGTACCGTGACTACAAGAATTCCGGCAAAACCTCCAACTTACGATACCAGTGTGGCCGTAAAAAGACATTGGGTGAACGTAACCATCGTCGGCTGTCAAGAATCGTTTCACGCGATAGGCGTGCAACACTCTCGCAGGTACCATCGGGATTCAATGCTGGAGTCTCAACAAGCATCAGCGTCCCTCTTCCCCCCCCCCCCGCAAAAAAAATTTTTCGAGGCCCTTTTGCGAAAATATATTAGCACTAAATTACCTAAATTTTTAATTCGATATGTTTAGCTAGGTTTTATAGACGTTTTAATAATTAAAATTCTTTAGAATCTGCAGGTATTTTTCGCAAAACCAAAGTCATCGCACTTTACTGCGTGTAACGCAAATGTGTACGTTGCAAAGTGAAATAGCTGCCCTAATTTTATGCCAATAGAAAGCACTACAAAACGCTTACTCCAAAGTTAAAGATATCACGCAAATTTAATTATTTTAGAAAACTAAGGCCTGTCCTCTCTGAAATGCTTCACGATCACACAAACAAAACACGTAACTTTCATGTGACACTGTCTAATGGCCTTTTCCGATTTATATGAAAATACAGAAAGTAAATAAAAAAAGGTACAATTAAGAATTGTGGCGCAAAAAAAACAAAACAAAAAAAAACTTAAATTATTTACTCTTGAATACAAAAATCCCAACATACACGATTTTGCACGTAGTAAAAATTGCTCTCTTGACTCTAAAAAAAATGACAGGTCTCTGCTTCTCCCAGCGAATAACACCTTTCAGTTCATTATAATATGAAGCATGCGTAGTTGCGAGCAAATAACTGTAATGCATAACACCTTATCTTCATTCGTAAAAACTTTCCATTCATTGAATTGATATTTCTTTCATATTCTCTAGTTAGTATACACGTATAAAGAATTGTTGCTATGACTATGAAAAGGGGCCTCAGGTCCTCTAAAACAACTGCTTTCCCGTCATCCAGTTTTAATAAATTTCAACCGCGAAAAAAGCAACGAAAAATTAATTTTCTTTTTAATACTTCTTTCAAAGTTGCCGTAAAAATTGCTAGTTATTTTTTTATTCATATGAAGTTTCCGCAAAAGATTGCGTAAAATGTTTATGCTAAAGCTACAGCAAAAACATTAGCCTGTGTATGTATGGGCTATAGCCCATACACAGGCTATCAGTACGCGCCTGTGTATGGAGCCTATACATTGGGTGGGAAAGAGAGTTATGTCCGATGGGACCGCGGGTAGCCTAGAGGGCAACGTTCGTGACTGCCACGGAAAGGACCTCAGGTTCGATCCCAGGCAGGTACGAACGCTCGATCCACTAAATATCCGCCGTGCGTCGGATGGGCACGTCGGACCCCGGGTACTGGCACCCCGGTAATAAATAAGGGCGTTTTCCTCCCCCTTTTTACTTCGCTTCCGTGTCGGGCACTCTAGCCAAATCTCCTAGCTTTCTATTTCTAAGGGTTGTTTAAGACCTGGGGTCAGACACTCCCTTCCTAAAATCCTCTACATATGATCATCATCATTTGTTATGTGCGATGACAAGGTAACCGAAATGAAAGCCACGGCGCACATTGGGCACTGAGATTGCGCAGCACACTGGCAAGACATCAGCAGTTAGGTCTTTGCTAAAGTCAGCGTCTGTCAAAATGCGAAGAGTAAGCGCCAGACAACATGAAGTGGATGAACAAGGAGCACATCTACCATTGCATACTCTGAGTTTCATCGCGGTAGCACCCCACAAGTGCTGTAAGGAACATTGCCATGTGTGTACCCCAATGCCATACCACATCGTTAGTGCTGTCGTTGGTTCGAACGGTTTCCACAGGGAAATTGTGACCCTTCAGACCGTCCTAAATCCGGAAAACCCGCAATAGTGGATATGAACGTGCTGAAGACCTTAGTGGAGACCAGTGGCGTATATTAGAGGCTAGCTGCGAAGCCCAGAGAATGCACAAATAAAAGCCAATTAAATATACACAAATAAAGGTCAATTATCAACGACATTAAGATATGTCGATGCTTTCGATGCGAAAAAAACCCCGTGCGGATTCGCTTCTTTGACTCAGTCCGGCGAGCGAAGCCAACGGCACGCAAGTAGCTCTTCTAAGAGTCTTCGCTGTTCTAATTCGAAGATCTTCGAAACGATCGCCAGCTAGCGTTTCCATGACAACATGAATGAGCGCGTATGGAGGCGAACGGACCATTAATTTGTGCAACAGTTAGCTCAGAAAAGAAAAGACTTCGACTTCCTCAGTCACCGCATGCTTCCGCTTGTAGCAGCACGTGTTTCGCGAGAGTTGTTTCAGTTTGTGTGAAGTATAACGAAGTAAATTTCTCCGTCATTTTAATCCACGCCGAAGTTCGAACCCGAGGCCTCTTTTTTCGGAACAAGTCGCTCTACCAACTGAGCTACGCAGATATATCTTCTCGCCGCTATCTGCCTTTATGACGTTGCGTCCTGCGGGGCAGGCACGTCACACCCCCCCAAAAAAGAGGGCCGGGGCATGGCCCACGGGTCAGTCGGTATCATTAATCGCCGTAAGCAGTCATCCGCTGAAGAACGCGCGCTTGAGAACTCCCAGTCAATCTGGTGTGTGGAATGCAACATCACACACATTTATTTTTCGAAGCGCCGAAGAAGATTCTCTTATTTTTCCTGTCTCGCGGTGTGCAAAGAACATGACACCATTGCGAGATCTTTAACGGTCGGGTCATCCGGGAAGTTCGGGCGACATTATAACGAAGTAAATTTCTCCGTCATTTTTGTCCACGCCGGGGATCGAACCCGAGTCCTCATTCCGGAACAAGTCGCTCTACCAACTGAGCTACGCAGACGTTCGTGTTCGCTGCTATCTGCCTCTATGTCGTGTGCGTCCTGCGGGGCAGGAACGTCACAGAAGAGTCAATGAATTAAAATCAGTGATAATATATCTTAAATTCGTGGCTTTGTTGGATTCGAACTGTTTTGATAAATTTTGTGAAAGTTTCCCTGAACATCTGCTGTCAGAACTTAAAGAACACAATGCTTCAAATTTTGATACAGCTCCAGTAAAAAATGAAGTGAAGGTGCTTTATTCCCTTGATGAACAGAAAACCCAATCAGTAAGAGACATTACTTGTTGCATAAAGTTGAATAAATTGGACATTGTGTTTAGTGAGGTGTAGAAATTAGCAGACCTAATATTAAAGTTTCCATCAACAACTGCAACTGCCGAAAGAAGCTTTTCTGCATTAAAAAGAATCAAGATATATCTTAAAACCGCACAAGGACATGTATATATTTGAACAACTTGGCTGATTTGTCGATAGAGAAAAACATTCTTTTTAAATACGGAAAACTGCTCGGAAGAAACTTTATGAAAACGTAATACTCAAGTTCACACAAAAGGAAAGAAGAATGGAGTTCATGCACAAATAAAGTATTAACATCCTAATTCTCATAATTATTTGGTATCATGTTAGCAATAACATGTAGTAATTCTGTAATGTTTTGTAGTAGTTCATAATTATTTGGTATCATGTTAGCAATAGCATGCAGTAGTTTGTTACTTCTATTACTTAAGATGGACGTCAAGTAATTTTGCTTCCTATACTTCCAATGGAAAAACTTCTGTACACATTTTGTTCTCAATTAATGCGTTCCCAAGGATGAAAATTTGAACATAGCTTAAAATAGCTTCATTTTATAACTTGGAATACTTAATATTTTCTAAAACATAACCATAATTATGCAATCCAACATTTGTTTGTCTACTGACGTCATCAAAGTATAGGTCGCGCCATTTTGTTCTGGTTTCAACACCACCAAAGGAAAGGTTATTGATTTTTAATATAATTATGGTTATGTTTTAGAAAATATTAAGTATTCCAAGTTATTATATGCAGTTATTTTAGTCGATGTTCAAATTTTCATCCTTGAGAACACACTAATTGTGAAGGAAATGTGTACAAAAGTTTTTCCATTGGAAGTATAGGAAGCAAAATTACTTGACGTCCGCCTTAAGTTAAAAATAAAACTTCGCAATTTAAAAAAAAACAGTACTGTGTGTGTTTGAAGGGGGGGGTAGGCTGGGTCTCGGGTCAAGATACGCCACTGGTGGAGACCGACCCACGCGTGAGTTATCCGAACAGCTAGGGATTACCCACACGATCATTAACACGCACCTGCGTCAACCTAGGAAGGTGCACAAGAGGGGAGGGAGTTTGGGCACTACATCAACTCACAGTTCAGCAGAAAGCAAATCGCATAAGTGCATGTGTTTCCCTGCTTGCACGTGACCAAGTTAAACATTTCTTGAACAGCATTGTGACAGGCGATGAGAAATTGGTCTTGTATGACAATGTTAGCACCCGGAAACAGTGGTTGGACCCAAAACAGAAGCCCATGCTGACCCCTAAAAAGCCGGCTTACACACACACATAAGGTCCTGTCTGTTTGGTGGGGATATGCGGGATGTCCTGTTTTTGAGCTGCTGCCAAACACCACCACTGCAGTCAGCTCGACGATCTGCACGCATAGCTCACGTCGAAACGACCAGCACTGGAGCAACACAAGGTCGGTCTTCTATAGCAGGATGGAGATAGACCTCACACAGCACTAACGACCTGTCACAAGATCAGGGGTGAGAGCTGCTGCCGCACCAGGTATATTCCCCGGACATTGCCCAAAGAAACCACCACCTTTTCTGGTCGTTTAATTTCCTGAACGGAGAGCAAGCATTTCACCAACCGGAACGACATCGAACGTGCACTTCTTTGCGTCCAAGCCACCGCATTTCTACAAGGACGGCATCCAACTGCTACCCAGATGATGGGAGCAGATCGTGGAAAACGATGAGACTACATTTTGGACTGATTTGTACTTGTATAACAAGATAATTATACAAGTTGCCTTGCATTTGTAGATATTTGCTTTCTTTCCGACCCAGTACTCTATTTCACGCAAGTCCCATCGTATCAACACTCTTTAAGTTCAAGTTTAGATATTCAAAACAAGTTAGTAAAATTATGCAATGCATTGATTATGAAACGCGTTCCAACATACCAGAAATGGCTGTGGAAGAACAATCACTCCTGTGCCCTGGCCTTTGACCCCATTTCGATTATATTAAACAGAATTCGTTCAGTATAAATACTAAAGTTGTGTCGCAATAGAAGCATTTTTAGTCAAGTTATGAGGATAATGGCTGTGGAATAAATCTCGCTCCTGTGCCCTGACTTTTGACCCCATTTCGATGATATTCAACGAAACCGGTTCATTATACCACCGGAACAGCATAGTTTGGTCGCAATAGAAGCATTGTTTACGCTTTCCAACCGTAGGTTGAAGAAGAGTATATGCTCCAGCTTTGTCCGTCCGTCCGTCTGCACGATAACTTGCGTAAAAACTGTTCGATTTCGATGAAATTTTAGCATGTAGTAGGGGACCACCTGGGGACGAACCCTATTGAAAATGGACAAAATGGGGTCAAAGGTCACGGCATAGGAGCGGGATCCATTCCATTGCCGTTATGCGTCATAGCTTGCGTAAATATGGTTCGATGTCGATTAAATTTTAGTATATCGTAGGGCACCACCTGAGAATGAACCCCATTGAAAATGGGTGAAGTGGGGTCAAAGGTCCAGGACATTGGAGCGGGATGCATTCAATTGCCCTTATGAGTCATAACGTGCGTAAAAATGGTTCGATTTCAATGAAATTTTAGTATGTGGTAGGGGACCACCTGCGGACGAACCCTATTAAAAACGAGAGAAATGGAGTCAAAGGTCAGGACATAGGATCGGGATCCATTCCATCGCCCTTATCCCATACTATTAAAGGAGCAATTTTTGTATGTATGTAAATTTTATTTTGAAAACGGCTTTAAGGATTTTGATGAACGTCATTAACCTGCCGTTTTCTGGTACTAGAAATCGATTTTGCTTGATCTCTACTTTAGGAAAATTTGTTTAGTGGGTTAAATAACCACCCCGAATTACCAAGTTTTTAGTGTCATGCCGTCGTCCCATTAATGTTACCCATGCTTAGAAATCTTATGACGTCACAATCTCGCGATTGAGATGTTGGCGCACGGTCACGCCATCTGTCTCATTACGTCACACGCATCGTGTGTGGATCCTATTAAACTTTTAAGACGTCATACCCTTGCGAGAAGATTGTCTCGCGATTCCCATATGACTCATCACGTCACGCGTTGTGTGCGTATGTCCGTACGCACCATAACTCGCGTAAAAATCGTTCCACTTCGATGAAATTTTAGTATGTGGTAGGGGGACACTATGAAGGAACCCTATTGAAAGTGAACGAAATGGGGTCAAAGGTCAGGACATAGGAGCGGGATCCATTCCACTGCTCTTATGCGTCATAACTAACGTAAAAAAGGCTCGATTTCGATTAAATTTCAGTATGTGGTAGGGGACCACTTTGGGACAAACCCTATTGAAAATGGGCGAAATGGGGGTCAAAGGTCAGGACATAGGAGCGGAATCACTTCCATCGCCATTATGCGTCATAACTTACGTAAAAATTCTTCGATTTTGATAAAATGTTAGTAGTCGTAGGGGCCTGCCTGGGAACGAATCCTGTTGAAAATGGGCGAAATGGGGTCAAAGGTTAGGATACAGGAGCGGGATCTATTCCATAGCCCATATCTTACGTAAAAATGCTTTCATTGTGACAAAACTTTATCATGTTATATCGGAGGTATATTGAACCGGTTCTGTTGAGTATCATCGAAATGGGATCAAAGTCAGGGCACAGGACCGAGATTTATTCCACAGCCATTATCCTCATAACTTGAGTGATAACTTGAGTAATGATTCCTGGTATGTTGAAAAGCGTATTATAATCAATGCATTGCATGATTTTACTAACTTGTTAATCAAGTTATGAGGATAATGGCTGTGGAATAAATCTCGCTCCTGTATCCTGACCTTTGACCTCATTTCAATGATATTCAACGAAACCGGTTCAGTATAACCTCCGGAACAACATACTCAAGTTTTGTCGCAATAGAAGCTGGACCATATAAGCTTCCTCAACCTACGGTTGGAAAGCGTAAAAAAACACGGAACACCATTCATATTCCCTCCATGAAAAATAAAGTCAAATCCTACCCAAAGGAACTGAAGGTTGTTGTTTTTTTCTTATTATGGGAGGCGTTCTAAAAAAAACGAAAAAAAGAAAACGGTATTATAATCATTAAGCTGCAAAGTTTCATCACGATTTTTTTCTCCGCTGTCTTAATGTGTTCTTTCATATGTGACATGCGGTTAACAGATTAGTTGAAAGGCGCATGTATGCCTGAGCGGAAACAAGTGCTCCCAGGCAGGAAGGAACAAGTGGGAATACGTACATTTTATTTCTGCGCCCAAAACTTGCTAACTGCTCTCCGGCAAACTACATTGAGAATGGCGATAATTCAGAAGCAGCAAGGTCATTTATGATTCGCTGTAGTCGAAGGAAGACGCAAAGCGAGAATTGAAATCATTCTGCTAGGGACAACAACACGTGACCGGACTTAGCTGCGACGACTTCCCAAAATAACAACGGAAGCTCTGCTCTGATCTGAAGATCGATCTTCTTGCAGTCTTTTACTCAACGGCACACTACATACAGCCGAAAGGAAGACACCTCTGCAGAATTGTTTTTCTTGCTAGCTATGGTTTCCCGACGATATGAAGGGCAGGAAACATTCACAAATGACGTCATGATCACAATGAAGGGGGAGGGTTGCCAATAGCCATGACTACCGAGAGAGAAGACAGGGAACTGGCAAAGGGTCACGATTAGAAGTGGTATTAAATTACTTGCGTAATAAAATCTATTATAATTAGAAATTGCATGCACAGAAAGTTATATCGTAACGCCCCTGCTTTGCTTCAACATGTTTGGAATTATTACATTCCGCATTGCCAGATTTCGAGAAAGAAAGGGAGGGGGCGGAGTGCAGCCCTCCAACTTTCACCTCAGCACTCTCCTTTTGCCCCCTAAAATGTTATAGCATTTAGAAGGCATGCCGAATGCAACGATTTTACAAAATATTTTCTGGAATCCTAAATATATATCATATTTTCTAGAATTCTAAAGATATTTCTAAAATTCTAAATATATATCATTTTCTAGAATACTAAAGATATTTCTAGAATTCTAAATATATTTCATATTCTAGAATTCTAAAGATATTTCTTCTAGCATTCTGAAGATATATCGCATTTCCTAGATTTAAAGATATTTACATATATATATATATATATAGTTTACAATCCCCTCCCCCAGAGCCGCGGGTGGCCGAGTGGGTAACGTTCGTGACTGCCACGGGAAGAGCCTCAGGTTCGATCACAGGCAGGTACGAACGCTCGATCCGCTAAATTTACCCGCCGTGCGTCGGATGGGCACGTTAAGCCGTCGGACACCGGGTACTGGCCACCCGGTAATAAATAAGGGAGTCTTCCTCCCCCTTTCTACTTCGCTTCCGTGTCACTTTCCTATCGGGCGCTCTAGCCTAAATCTTCTAGTTTCCTATTTCTAAGGGTTGTTTAAGACCTGGGACACTCCCTTCCTAAAATCTTCTACATGTGATCGATTGGGATTGATCGAATCCCTCCCCCACTTTCAGATATGTTACTGCGCTTCGTCCTAAAGACAATGAGATCTGCAGGCTTCAAATTATTGTTTTTATAACCACCTTAAACATTTTCATATTCATAAAATAGCAAATTAAATTTCATCATTTTGTGTCTCCCTAAATTGTGCAGTTGCTTTAAAAACAGTACTGATATTAAAAAAAAAAAAAAGCAATTTTTATACACGAGAGCGTATAAAAGTTAAGAAAAAGCCCCTAATTTGTCAGTTATTCTACCTTGCATGAAAAATCAATCACTAAAACATGTACCAGGAAAAATAATATATATATATATATACATGCTGACCTTGGCTACTTACAATGGACGCTCCCTATCTTCTGATTCAAGGCTTCTTGAATTGGAAGAGGAACTACAAAGGATCAAGTGGGACATCGTGGGGCTAAGTGAGGTAAGGAGAAAAGGAGAAGATCTCATCGAACTGAAAAGTGGACATCTCTTCTACTATCGTGGGACAGATACTGGCAGAACTAGTGGTGTTGGATTTATAATAAACAAGAAACTGAAGGATAAAGTTGTAGAAGTTGAAAGTTCCTCTGACAGAGCTGCACGACTTGTTATCCAACTCTCGAAAAGATACCAGGCTCAGATTATTCAAACTTATGCACCCACCACAAGTCATCCTGAAGAAGAAATTGAAGAATTTTATGAGGAAATTTGTCATCTAAATAATAAAGGTAAGCAGCACTTGAAAATAATTATGGGAGATTTCAATGCAAAAATAGGGCAACGGCAACAGAATGAAACTTCAGTAGGTAAATTCGGTCATGGCAACAGAAACCAGCGTGGAAATACTCTCGTTGAGTTTGCAGAGGCAGAAGGGTTTTTCATCTTGAACTCCTTCTTCAAGAAAAAGCCACACAGGAAATGGACATGGAGACATCCAAATGGGACGACAAGTGAAATTGATTTTATTATGTGTAACAAAAAATTCGTCATAGAAGACTGCAGTGTGCTAAACAAGTTCAACACAGGTAGTGACCATAGATTGGTGAGATGTAAGATGCACCTCAACACTAAACTTGAACGTGGCAAGCTCATAAGACAAACAAAATCTATTGACATAACCAACCTTAAAAAACACCATAATACCTTCAAGTTAGAACTGAAGAACAGATTCTCTGCTTTAAAAGGCCTAACATCGGAAGAAGTGGACATCTCTGAAGTTAACAGAAAAGTAACCAAAGCTCTTATGGAAACAGCAACAAAATTAGCTGGGTCTAAGAACAAGTTGCATGTGAACAAATTATCAGGAAAAACCAAAATGTTGATGCAAAAAAGAAGAGAGATGAGGACAACTAAAGAAGATGTGACTTCCAAAGTGGAATATATAGAGCTATGCAAGACAGTAAGAAAAAAGTATCACTGAAGACGTAAGGAAATTCAACTGTGAACTAGTGAGGAAAGCAATTGAAAACAACCAAAGCCTAAAGATAGCAAAGGGACATCTCAGTAAGGGAAGAAAACAGATTATGGCACTGAGAAAAGAAGATGGTTCTGTAACAAGAAATAGAGGCGAAATTTTGACAAGAGTGAAAGATTTCTACTCCAAATTATATGAAAGGGATGATATATGCACTCCAGACATCATGAAAGATACCAGTACCAGAGTTCCTCCAGTCCTTCCAGCAGAAGTTGCACATGCAATCAAGAACATGAAGCGAGGAAAAGCTCCAGGAGAAGATGGAATTACTGTAGACATCATAAAAGAAGCAAGTGGAGAAATCGAAACAGTACTCGCCCAAATTTTCACTCGATGCCTTAATGAAGGAAAGATTCCTGAGGATTGGAACACCGCTACAATGATCCTGCTACATAAGAAAGGTGACATTGAGGATCTCGGAAACTACAGACCTATCAGCCTCCTATCAGTAGTTTATAAAATCTTCACTAAAGTTCTTTCACACCGCTTGAAGGTAGCACTAGACATGGCTCAACCGAGAGAACAAGCTGGATTCAGGAGTGGCTACAGCACAATAGATCATATCCACGTGCTGAGAGAACTAATTGAAAGAGCGAGGGAATATGAACTTCCATTGTGCATGGCTTTTTTATCGATTATGAAAAAAGCCTTTGATTCGGTGAAACCATCAGCAGTTACAATGGCTCTGAAAACCTGCGGTATTGAAGATGCATACATTAATATTATTAATAACATCTATGAAAATGCAAGTGCAAAGATTAGGCTGTTTGAAAATACAACACACGTAAAAATTGGAAAGGGAGTGAGACAAGGTGACACCATATCTCCGAAGCTCTTTAATGCCACATTGGAGGGTGTTTTTCAGTCACTGAGCTGGGAAAACAAGGGGATAAAGATTAATGGAGATTATCTAACCCATCTTCGTTTTGCTGATGACGTAGTCATTTTTGCAACTACCCCATCAGAGCTGCAGAGTATGATCCAGGAACTTGCTGACAAGAGTAAAGAAGTGGGATTAAAAATGAACTTTCAGAAGACAAAAGTGATGTTCAATGCTTTTACAAGAAATGAAGATTTATCGATTGATGGAGAAAAGCTGGAGATAACAGACACGTACGTTTATCTTGGACAGCAGATATCAAGTGAGGGTCACATTGATGAAGAAATTAATCGGCGTACAAAACTTGCCTGGAGAGCTTTTGGAAGAAACAGCATAATTTTCAAGAGCAATATGCCATTATGTCTTAAAAGAAAAGTGTTTGATCAATGCATCCTTCCAGTGCTTACGTATGGTGCAGAGACGTGGACCTTAACTAAAAGAGACATACAAAGGCTGCAGACAACTCAAAGAAGCATGGAGAGGTGCATGCTTGGTGTAACCAGGAGAGATAAAGAGGAACTCGTGGATCCGAAAAATGACAAGAGTGGAAGACATCATGATCAGAGTTAAATCCCTGAAATGGCAATGGGCTGGACATACTGCCAGAAGGACAGATCATCGATGGACAGCCGAAATTTTAGATTGGATTCCAAGGGACAGGAAAAAGACCCAGAAGAAGACCACATAGGAGATGGGTGGATGAAATTCGAAAGTATGCAGGGGTGACATGGAGGAGACTGGCACAAGACAGACCGTTGTGGAGGAAACTTGGGGAGACCTTCGTCCAGCAGTGGATTGATAATGGTTGACAATGATGATGATGATGACATATAATAGATAGTACATAAATAAAACAAAAAATGACTTTATAAATAAATTATTTAACACAAGAAAATTAGACAAAAAAGGCTAATACCATGAGAAGCGCCGAAGGCAGCTAAACCTCATGTACTAGCTTATATAGAATGAAAATATTACAGAACAAAAATACAAAATTTCAAAACAAGTAAAATACTGGAACAGGTTGCCGTCATCAGGAGAGCATCAACCTTGGGAGTGGCCTTTCTAGTACCAACAAAACGACAAGGCAAGCCAAATTTGTCGGTTGGTCATGCTCCCTAGGCCACAAAACCACATTCTAATAAGCACAAAAATTACAAAAATCAAATTAAAAAAGAAGAATTAAAAGCTTACCGGCAGAACAAAAACCGCCATGACAAAGAGTCAAACAAGACTGAACAGAGCACCCACAAGAACCCAACTGATAAGAAAGGTGGTCACGGTTAACCAACTAATAAGAAAGGTGGTCACGGTTAACCAACTGATAAGAAAGGTGGTCACGGTTAACCAACTGATAAGAAAGGTGGTCACGGTTAACCAACTGATAAGAAAGGTGGTCACGGTTAAACAACTACCTGGTAAGCCAAAAAATGTGTGAGTTGACAAGATGCAAAACTGTGTATGTAGATAAGATCTTCAGCTATTAGGGACCCACCAAATAGCACTTTGTGTTACCTATATATTTAAAATTGTTAGGTCTTGGGTTAATAAAGCATGTCAATGTGTAATTTGAAACTTTTGGACACCGAATTAAAGTTCAAAATTAAATGGTTAAAATGATGCCTTAAGAATTTTTTTAGGAAAATTGTTAGATTTCAATTTAGAAAGAAGAGCTTTCAGATTTTTTGCAAGTAAGAGCTGTGTAGAGCAAATTTTAGCCATTCTATGAAACTGGGAGATGAGTAGATTACAATGTATAACTTTTGAAATATTGGATGACCAGTGAGTGTAGTGAATGATATCAAACTCAAAAGAATTTCTTTTATCAAATAAATTCACCACACCTCTTCCCTCCTCGTCCACCTGAACCTCTAAATTGAGGTAACAAACATAAGTAGACGATCTGTTGGTTTTTACTAGGGTAAGGTCGTCAGGATACAAGTCAGCGGCGCAACGCAAAAAGTCCAAAAGTCCGGAATGTTAATAACAATAATGTCATCAACATATCTTAGAGCAATCCCAGGTAAAGGATGATTGGCAACATATCTATCCTCAAAAAAATGTAGATAGAAATTAGCCAAACTGCTAGAATATATATATATATATATATATATATATTCTTTTCTACGAGAAAATGTTCGGCATTCAAAAATATTCCCTACGCAGATTAGTTACATAAAGTTATATTATCATTTTGAGAAATTTTATGTCAAAATCACAATGCAACCTAAACCCTCTTCACCCCGGACGGAAAATCGTAAATTTTAGCACTTTTTAGTCCCTCTGGACTTTCAATCCATTTTAGTCTCTTAATCTCACGGCAATTTCAGATAATCAATTTTCCTAAAGGTAGCTTTCGCGTGTTTTAATTTTTCACGTAACAACTTTACTAAACTGTGAGATTCATTTTCTAGGGCCCGCAATGAAATTTAAAAATGAACGAGCTTGGAGACCCCAACGGTTGCGCAGCTGAAGTTCCCAAAGCAGTATGTATGCAACCTGAGGACCAGCTTTCGGTTAGTAGAGTTTTCCGAGTCAGAATGGGAAAAGCTGCCCATTTATCGGAGTTTCATAAAGCACAAACTGTGATGGCACGATGCCTCGGAACTATTATCTTAGAAACGGCGCAGCTTGTGGATTGTTCCCGTGCAGCTGTAGTGAGTACGTATCAAAAGTGGCGCACAGTCGGCCAAACGACGGGCCGTCGTCCGCTGCCAGCAGAGATTGTCGCGCATTGTTTACAGCGACCGAAGAAACACAGTGCGACAAATCACTAGTAACTACAACAGTGGTGATGTTTCACAGCACACAGTTCATCGCAGCCTTCTGCGCATGGCAGACCCAGTTGGGTCCCCATGCTCACTGCACATTATCGCCAACAACGCATGAAATGGACCCACGATCACGGAGATTAGACCGTGCGAATGATTGGAAGAAAGTGGCCTTGTCTGACGAATCAACATTCCTGGTGCATCACGTAGACAGCCAGCGCGGATACTCCGAATGCCAACGGAGGCTATGGCGCCTGGATGCACTTTTGGACGGAAACAGGCCGGCGACGGCGGTGTTATACTGTGTGCGATGTTTTCTTGGGACACTTTAGGCCTCATTATCCCAATAGCAGAATCCCTGACAGCTGAACATCGTTGCAGACCAAGTTCACCCATTCGTGGCAACTGTGTGCTCCCTGCTGTTGATGGCCATTACCAACAAGATAATGCGCCATGCCACACTGCCAAAATCGTCAAGGAGTGGTTCGAGGAACATGCTGGTGACTTTCTGTTAATGCCCTCCTAGCCTCCAATTTCACCCGTAATGAACCCAATCGAACATTTGTGGTTCGACTTGGAAAAGCGGGTTCGCGCTAAATCACCACCATCACGAAATGTACGGGAGCTGGAGGATCTGCTTGTTGACATTATGGTACCAGATACCCCAGGATACCTATCGCCACCTCATCGAATTGATGCCTTGCTGAGTGGCCTCTATTTTGCGGACTAAAGGGGGTCGTACAGCTTATTAGGTAGGTGGTCATAATGTAATGGCTCATCGGGGTGTGTGTGTGTGTACACACACACACACACACACACACACACACACACACGGAGTGGCCATTTTATCATGACCACCCCATCAATCCTTCGTTAGGCCACCTTTTGCCTTTAATACTGCGTCGATTCTTCGTGGCATGGACTCCACGAGATGTTGATAGGTGGTTTGAGGAATCTGAGACCATGCTTGATGAATAGCACTTTCTAGGAGTGTGAGATTGCAGGGTTGTGGATCCAGCTGTCTGATAACTCGTTCAACTTCATCCCACAAATTCTCAATGGGGTTGAGATCTGGAGATTGTGGGGGGCCACCTAAGCAAAGTAAACTCACCGGCATCATGTTCCTGAAACCAATCCTGTACAACACGAGCACTATGGCAGGACACATCTTTTTGAAAGTTGCCATCCACATGACAGGATGCACTTGGTCCGCAACGATGTTTAGATATGATGTGCCAGTCAGACGTTGATCAATATGAATTAAAGGGCCCAAAGCATACCAGGAAAACATTCCCCAAGCCATAACGTTACCTCCACCAGCTTGAAGGGTTGTAGCAATGCATTTGGGGTCCATGCTTTCGTGCTGTTTCCGCTAAATTCTGACTCGGCCATCGGCATGGTGCAACTGAAAACGTGATTCGTCGGACTACATAATTTGTTTCCAATTATCGACTGTCCAATCCTTGTGCTCCTGTGCGAACTGGAGACGTTTTCTCTTGTTAACTGCAAACGTGTTCGAACAGGCCTTCGGCTGCCATATCCCATCCGATGCAGTGTACGGCGAACAGTGCATGCAGAGATCATTTGAGGGGATCCTTGATTAAGATGGTCTGTAATTTGCTGCACTGTTAACACCCTTCTGTTGTCTGTTACCAGTCTGGACACTCTTCGTTCCGTCCGAGCAGTCACTAGTCGATGACGACCACATGTTGAACGTAGAGACCCAGGTTTTTGGCTGACAGTCCAGTCTTTAAACACTTTAACAACAGCTGCTCTGGAACATTTCACGAATGCGGCGGTTTCGGTGATACTTGCTCCATGGCTCCGAGCTCCTACAATCATCCCACGTTGAAAGTCCGTCAAATCGCACTTTTTACCCATCTCGTCACCCAAAAATCATTTCTACTACTGTCGCAAGCACTAAGCTTTCCCTTTTTATACTAGCCTCGCCCTCTGGCGGCAACAGCTTGCAACCATAGCTCGTTTGCTTAAAACAGTCAGGTGGTCATAATAAAGTGGTCACTCAGTGTATATAGGTATATAACCAGTCAACAAGTTTCGGCACCCTCACAGATTGTAATCTCACCCCCCCCCCCCTCTTAGGAAAAACTGCATGCAACGCTGTCCGTATTTGGCACCATTACGTAGCATAACGGAAATTCAAATAATGAGAAAAATTGCATTTGTAAATGAACTATCTTTGCAGACATGTTTTCCAGTTGTGCCTTTATTTTGAGACATGTCTGATAAACTATCTCACGAGAAAAAAAAAATTATTTTCATTGATCACCCGACTATATTTTAGTTTGGTAAATTTTTTCCCGTCGCACTTTTTTTCGTTATGACACAGACATGCCTTCTTTTATAATACGGTCGCTCAAGCAAAAATCCCATGTGGACCACTGGATGCGCCACTGGCCTTGAGCGATGAATTAAAAAATAAAAAGCTCACTTTACAAGGGAAATGAACTGGTGACCCCTTTCCCCCAGTGCATGGAACAAAAAATCCAATTTGATTCAGTCAAGTGAAATAATTATTGAAAAAGAGTGGACTATTTGCTCAGCGAAGGGACAACTGTATTTCTGCAGCAGGAGATTTACTGTTCATTAAATACATCTGGTCTCGTCTATGCAGCGACACGGGAAGTATTATGAGCCTACTATTATTCTACCTATTCCCCTTCCCCCTCTCAGGGTCACGATACATGAATTTATACTCTTGGGGAGTGGGAGAAGGATGGTTAACTGCACGCTCATTCATTACACTTCACTCCCAACCCCTGGCGTGTGTTGGCAGCTGCAAGCTTTACAGTCGCGCGAACCATATGCCACCATTTTCTCCCCTATGATTCAGAAAACTTTCAAATTGTAATAAAAAAATTCTGCCGAGGTTCGGGGGAATTTTCGAAAGGCAGAATGGCATTTTTATTGGATATCATTTTCCAAGAAATTAAGATTTCAAACAGCAAAAATATATACAGGGTGGTTTAGAAAATTTGATATCATTTGAGATTTAAATATCTGAGTAACTAAATAGTCTATGCAAATGAAACTAAACAGGTTTAACTGTTGAGCAAAATAAGATTTATTTATCAAAATCTGAATGAGAAATTCAAAAGGTATGTGGATTCATGAACGATTACACAAGTTTTGAATATGAGCACCCGCCTGTGACACGGCTCACGTCAAGTCTGTAATCCAGCTCCGGCCAAACACGATGCAGCATGTCCCTCATGTGTTCAAATGCACCAACTGCAGTGCAGATTTGGACACGGCATAAAAAGTTCAAAGAGGAAGGCTGCATGTCTGTGTACGGCGAAAGGATCTGGACGACCACCAGTAGCGGAAGAGATGGTCGAGCGGGTTCGGGAAACATTTCTGCGAATCCCCAGGAAGTCCATAAGAAGAGCAAGTCTGGAAACCCAGATTCCTCCAACGACAGTTTGGCGTGTCACAAAATAACGCTTGCGAATGACACCTTACAAGCTACAGCGCGTTCAGGCCTTAAAGACAGATGGCAAGCAAAAGCGTAAGCAATTCTGTGACGAAATGCAAGAGAAACTTAAAGAAATCGAGCTTGAAAATAGTCTGGTTTTCAGTGATGAGGCCACATTTCATACGAATGGCAAAGTCAACAAGCATAATGTTCTCATTCGGGGCGAAGAAAAATCTCATGCCACATTTGAGCACATGAGGGCATGCTGCATCGTGTTTGGCAGGAGCTGGACTACCGACTTGACGTGTGCAGTGTCACATATTGAAAACTTGTGAAATCGTTCATGAAATCCACACAACTTTGAATTTTTCACTCAAATTTTGATAAATAAGTCTTATTTTGCTCAATAGTTAAGCCTGTTTAGAGTCATTTGCCTAAACTATTCAGTTACTCAGATATTTACATCTCAAATGATATTAAATTTTCTGAAACACCCTGTGTACAGTGAAACTTCGGTTACTGTTTTCTTTAGGGGATGGCCGTTAAAGGAGTATAAATGTAAAAAACAAACGCATAAACGAAATTTCAAAATATTAGATACTTATGCTTTCAAAGCGCGAGATTTTCCTTAATGATTTATTTAAAGCCGAATCGGCGGCGAAAGAAAAAGAGTATTACAAATTATGATATATTTTATCGCATTGCAAAAATCATAAAGCCTAAGAAAAACTTCTCTTTTGACGACTGTGTCTGTAAAAGTCCTGACCCAAAATTAAGTGAAATACTCACAATGAATCTGAGATCAGTGGTATGAAACTCTTGAATTAGCAGCTCCCCCCCTCCCCGCTACTGATCCCATGAGCATTCATTTGAAACCAGAATGTTGAATATACATTCAGGATTCTATTCCACTACGCCTCGTCCGAGATGGGTCCGGGTTCAAATCCCGGTGAGGCATGGATGTTGTGTTTGTCTTATGGCACTGGCTCTCTCCCTTCCCAGAAATCAGTGGCCCTAAATTAGGGACTGGCGACTGCTTATAGCCTATTGAGTTGCTTACGGTGGTCGTTAAACCTCCAATCAAAAAAAAAATTGTACTACGCCACGAAAGATTTTCTCGGAGACCCGAAAATGTGCCCCTTCTTAAATCACTCTTTGCGACCTCACCTCAAACACCTGCTTTCCTGGCGTTACCTCTCTGTCTTCCGACAGTTTCTCCACCCCTAGCTTGAAGTTAAGAGTATTCTTCGGCTGCAAGAGTAATAAAATCATTTAGGCCTCAGACAGCGCCTTCAAACCACAATGTACTAATCAGTGACGTCACTAAGGTGTGGCACGAAGTGGCGCTCCATGCCACACCTTAGTCACGTGAGTGGCGCAAGAATTAGAACTTGGTCCAAAAAGAAAGAAAATGTATATACAAGTAGACGAACGCATTCGCAATATTACGGCGGAATTTGGAAATTCTGAAGACCTTATAAAATGCCTGAAAGCATTAAGCTATGTTACCAAGTTGGATTAAGGACAAAAGCTACAAAATTCAGGTGGAAGTACTTAATTAATTAGATGTAAATAATTTGACTACGATTTGTATATTTAAGTAAAATGATTCGATTAGCAGGGTCGCTTCGTCCACAATGGAATACAACAAGGTCGCTTGGCGCACTATTTATTTATTTTTTTTATTTTTTTTTTATTGGAGGTTTAACGACCACCGTGAGCAACAGGTTATAAGCAGTCGCCCGTCCCTAATTTATTGTCACAGGTTCCAGGGAAGGGAGAGATCCAGTGCCATAAGACAAACACAACATCCATGCCTCACCGGGTTTCGAACCCAGGCCCCTTTCGGACGAATGATCAGAGACCATCGCTCAGACCACTGCACCACAGGGGGCGGCACTCGCACGATTTTCCACAGAGTCGCTTGGCGCACGGTCACTTCCCACACATACATCGAACCGAAAAGCGCAATAACAAAACGAACTCGTAACAACTTTATAACACTATCATGGGCCTTCTCCTGATCTAAAATATATTTGCAAGGATATCTTTCCTTCTCCGTACTTCCCAATAGCTTGTCTTAAGACAAATATGACTTCTGTCATACTACTTCATGGCACAGATCCAAACTGTTTTTCTACAATCATTATCTCTTCTATCAAACTCTTATGTGGTTTCCTTTTCCGTATCTTCATGTGATGCGAAAGTAGTTTTATGTGTCAGTAGTTGCACAGTCTAGCACATTTCTTTCTTCATAAGTATCAATACATTATTACCGTTTGTCAAGCAGGTGGCGAGTGGCATATTGGTTAGTGCAACCACCTTCCGACCGGCTGGTCACGTAATGATCCTAGATAGGCTGAGTTCCTTTGAACCACTGAAAACTCGCCCTGCGCCGGATAAGCACGTAGGCACGGCGTATTCGACCCCTCCCCTCCCTCATTATAAATAAGGTCATTTGTCTCCCCCTTGCTTTCTGGAAATGCTGTGACGTCATACTGTGGCACTCCATAGCCTACTCGAAAGAAGAGGCCCTGAAACGAAAGGCTGTCACTCAGGTTATGTGTCCAACTGAGTCCCGGCTCCCGTGTGTGCGTCGTCTCAGCTATCGGTAATGTGCTGAATCGAAAGGGTGACAGAGTAACGGAAGATTTTCATAAAACGTACGCTGATGACACTTCGAAGGTTGTGTTGCAATATGAATAAAATGCGCTAATATTTGGTTCACAAATTATTTTGAAAGTTTTTACACAAAATGAAGGAAATGCTAATGTTTAAAAGAAACTGACACAGTATTTGCGAAGTTTTCGCTTAGAATTCCAGTTGATAGGAAGCTTTGAAATTTGCCGCACAAAATAAATGAAATGCGTTGTTTTGTTGACAAATTATTTAAGAGGTTGTGGCACGAAATGCGAATATTTTAATGTTTTTTGATGACATTATGGATGTTTGCATCAATTCCAAGATGGCGGCTTGTTTACAATTTTTGTTTTTCTCCTGGTGAACTCCCTGTTGGAATTTTGTGGAACTTTTTTCAATTTGTTTTATTGAAGGACTTTGCTCCACCGCCAATTCGGAGGTTCTGGCGACGGTATTTTTGGTTCTGGCCTATACCCGTAGTGTTAACATCATCGATGTGCGGTGTCAGTGTGTTCTTCATTCATGGATTACTCAAGGCAGAAGACTTAAGTACTTTTTGCATTTCTTTTGCTTGACTTGAACATATTTTCTGAGGTTTTTTTTTTAACTGTCTTTATTTTTTGGGAGGGCGGGCTTTTGTCGTTTGTACTTATAGCACTTAGTAAATCTAGCACCTAGCCGTGTCTACTAAGGAAAACAAAAGCGGTGCAAAAACATTTCCGTAAGAAGCATCTTACGGAAATGCTAAACCTTTAAACAACTGAGATAGTTTTAAACAACAAAACATATGCATAACAAATTCTTTTTTCAATGTATATATATAAAAAGCTAAACTTTGCACGTTATATTACTTAAGACAGAAAAGAAATATTACCTGTATATCAGTAACAGCAGAAACCAGCGGGTAGAAGTAAATATTTTTTTTTTTTCAAAAACGCTCTAAGATTTCCTTCTGCTGCAGGGGTAAATGAACGTTACATGTTTTTACGAGTGGTAATTAGTTTTTATTTGGAAAGAAAAACACGATGATAAATAAAAATAATAAAATATGAACAACTTCACAGCAACACACTAATGGCGTTCATGACTTCAAAGCAGGGAAGCCCCTTTGGTCACATGACTAAATTGTTTTAGGGCCTCTTCTTTCCAGTGGGCTATGCTGGCACTCCCAACAATGTCGATACGCACTTTTAATCTGGTACTCCTACTTCTCGGACTCCACCCTTATCTTCGTTTCATTAAAACCCATAAAGTATCAATACTCATCTTATGCTTTACGCGCTTCCACGGATACAATGTCTGGCCCACAAATATTCATTATTTGTTAAGAAATGCTAAATGGCGCCGGCAACCGTTCCATCTGTGGAACGGTTGGTTTGCATCCATCTATTTCACGCTACCGCAATGCCCAGAAAGTGAGAACATGTTTGTGCTTAAATATTTCATGTGTGCGTGAAGTGTCATCATGGAGTATTTAAAATCATCAGTCCTCATGAAGCGATTAATCTGTTTGCTCACTTCAGGCGACAGATCATCTCTCCTTCAGGTCAGTAGTTAAAAGGTATAAGTCCCGGAGATCTGGGCACAACGCAGCGCAAGCTGGACGCATGTTTTCTCACATCTATGTGCTCGGAACAATAGCTACAAAGCAACTAATATTCTAAATGTCCCTGGGCAAGATTTTAAAACTTCGTATAGTACGATCTTTTGGAGTGTGTTCATTGGCTGTGTTTTCAGAAGAAGCTTGTTGGCTCTTAAAATATTTACACATCTTTTCTTTCTTTTTCACTTTCGCAAAGCGGAGATAGTAAATTTAATGTACTCAACCCAATTTAAAGAATATGCGGTGAATATTTTCGTTTTTCAAAATCCGATTGGATGCTTTTGTTCGTAATATTATACCAAGGTACTGTTCTTCCTCTTTTATTGATTTTTTTAATGTTTATTGTCTATAATAAAACAACACAGGAAATCTTAAGTCTTAAAAATTGTTTCGCAAACACTGAATTTTATTTAGACTGTTTTATTCGAGGCAGGTGTTCTGATCCTTCAATTCTTTAATGATTAATTTTCAGCTACACCTGTTTTAGAGTGTATTAAATACACATTTATTTTAAATTCAGATTCTACCTGACAAAACAAAAATGTTTTTATTAAACTATTTCTGCAACATTTCCTTGGTGCGCGTTGGAAATTGGCACTCTTAAGTTTTCTAAGGTTAGAATTTGATTTGCACTCAAACACTTGAATCGCGAGAATGGAGCTTGACGCATGACACTCGTACCTTTTCATGCAAATTTCCAAAGTATTCATTTGGAGTACTGCGTAACGTAGATAACGCCAATAGGAACAATGTCAATGGTACGCAAAGCAACAAGCCTTATTCGTAGAGTGCTGAACGGAAAGCAAATTGGGGGAGGGTCGTTACAAATTGCACAACTCTCGTAACGCGCTTTGAATAAAGAAACCCTTTAATTTTGTAGCGACATAAAGAAAAAGGTTGCGTGCTACTGAGAGGTCGCTTTATTTCCCAACACAGGTCTTGTCTAGCCCATCAGGTAATGTGGAAAATGCGAATTTGAACAAGCATGCGCCACGAAAAAAGCAATTACGCACGGAACTCTGGGAAAATATCGCTACACACGAAAACTCAATCGATACAAGAAAGGCATATGATATATCAGATTCATAGACCAAACTGGACAAGATAACAACTATAAGGGTGTTGGGGACCGGGAAGGGGAAAGGCGCGCGATCACACATCTCATTAATTTGAACGGAGATAGAATACATACATATACTTTAAGTGGTAAATTAGCTAATTTAAAAGAAAAACGGTACTAGTAAAAACCCCAACGTGTTGTTTAGGTGTACTTAATAGACTCCATAAGATAAATCACAACATTTTTTTTTTTATTGAAGGTTTAACGACCACCGTGAGCAACTCAATGGGCTATAAGCAGTCACCCGTCCCTAATTTAGAGTCACTGGTTCCAGGGAAGGGAGAGAACCAGTGCCGTAAGACAAACACAACATCCATACCTGACGGGATTCGAACCCGGACACTTTTTTTTTTTTTAATTGGAGGTTTAACGACCACCGTGAGCAACTCAATGGGCTATAAGCAGTCACCCGTCCCTAATTTAGAGTCACTGGTTCCAGGGAAGGGAGAGAACCAGTGCCGTAAGACAAACACAACATCCATACCTGACGGGATTCGAACCCGGACCCTTTTTTTTTTTAATTGGAGGTTTAACGACCACCGTGAGCAACTCAATGGGCTATAACGCAGTCGCCCGTCTCTAATTTAGAAGTCACTGGTTCCAAGGAAGGGAGAGAACCAGTGCCGTAAGACAAACACAACATCCATGCCTCACCGGGATTCGAATCCGGACCCCTTACGGACGAATGATCAGAAGCCATCGCTTAGACCACTGCGCCACCGGGTCAGCACAATTAATTTTAGTTCAACTGTTCAGGGAGCTAAAACGAAAGGAAACTGGAATATAATGACTAAAGGAACTTATGAACATTAAGTGCAATAAAAAAATTATTTGCTGAGACATTAGAGGGCACCCAGGCACCCCCGTTAGTTTCGTCAATGATCAGATTTAATTTAATTAAAATCAGAATACCTCATAGGCACGGACTATGTGGGGGCAAGGTGGGATCTTGCACCTCCAATTATTTTACGGGGGGGGGGAGTGCTCACCCAATATTTTTCGTCCTGTTTAATTAAATAATCGCTTTTTAAGGTGGACCTTATGAGGCCAAAGCAATTTATTTCCAAGAAATTAATAAATAACAAAATAAGTAAACTTTTTTTCCATATTCAA
Organism: Macrothele yani; assembly: GCA_039090855.1. NCBI lineage: Eukaryota > Metazoa > Arthropoda > Arachnida > Araneae > Macrothelidae > Macrothele > Macrothele yani. The sequence continues at coordinate 61,737,313 of CM077028.1, forward strand.
CATTTCTCATTTGATAAGAAACTGGATTGTCAGCCCCGTATTTTGTTTGACATGTTCTTGTGATATGTGGTAAATGTTTACAACAATTATCAAAATTAAAATAAATAAAAAATGCAGAAAAGTATAATCTCTAGCGCCTTTATTTTTTGCGCTTCTTGTTTTTTGTTTAAGTAACCCAGCTAATTTCTCATTTTTTTTTTTGTAAGTAAAATCTCTATTTTTTTTTTCTATAAAATCACAGGTTAAATTTTGTTTTTCAAAATATTTTTTTGTTTGGGGTTTAACGACCACCGTGCGCAACTCGATGGGCTATAAGCACTCGCCCGTCCCTAATTTAGGGCCACTGATTCCAGGGAAGGGAGAGAGCCAGCGCCGTACGACAATCAACATCCATGCCCCACCGGGATTCGAAACCGAACCCATCACGGACGTATGGTCAGGAGCCAGCGCTTAGAACCATTCATTGTTTATTTGCCGATGAGCAGCTACATAGCGTTTTAAAATACCCCTCTAATCTCATAGTTTATCTCAAACCGCCCCCCCCTTTATTTTTTTAATTTTCCTTCTGAGAGTGGAAGACATGCCCCCCCACGTCTGATCTTTTCACGGTTGCCCCCCCCCCCCCCCCCAAATCATTTGGTGAAGTCGGCGTCCTTGGAATGCCTTAGTGTTCTTGATGCTTTTACTTCAATCAAAAACGCTTACTTGTCTGCTTCTAATATCAAATGTTTACTTCATAAGACCATTCACATAGTAGGCTAATCATCATCATTGCCAACCATCATCAATCCACTGCTGGATTAATGTCTCCCTACGTTTCTTCTACAACGATCTCTCTTGAGCCAATCTCCTTCCACGTCACTCTGGCATGCTTTGGAATTTCATCCACCCATCTCCCATGTGGTCTTCTGGGTCTTTTTCCGCCCCCTTGGTATGAAGTCAAATATTTCAGTTGCCCATCGATGGTACGTTCTTCAAGCAACATGTCCAGCCCATTGCCATTTCAGGGATTTTACTTTGATCATGATGTCTTCCACTCTTGTGATTTTCCTGATTCACGAATTTCTCTTCTTATCCGGTAGGTTAATAAACAAACTTAAGATGCATTGAATCGCATTTTGTGTTGCAATAGCACAATTTTGCGATGCAAGTTTTACAGTCAGTATTCTTAATACTTACGATTTCAGATGCGAAACTAGAAAACGCTGTCTCCAGCACCTACTCACGACATGTTTGCGTCCTGATGTAAAGTGCGACTTCGGCTTCCCTAGGAACTTTTTCGATGGAGAAAATTTACATAAGGTTTTCGAATTTAACATATTCACATGCACAGAATTAAATAAAAATAAAATGTATCACCGTACAAAAGCATTAAAATAGAAAACTTGTTGCAAACCCGCGAAGCGCGAACCACGATAACAATAGAATAAAATAATTTAGAGGAAAATTAATAAAACAATAAATAATCGTTAGAACATTACACATTCCAATAAGGAAAAAAAAACACATTACAACTGAATGTGCAGCAATGTGTGTGAAATGGACCTTTATTGCAAAATATTTTACTATGAACCTTACAAAAAAACAAGAGATTAATTAAAGTTTTTATATCCAGAAAAACAGGTCTATGAATGATATTTTAATAACTGGCAACTGAGAGGAACCTGGCAAGAAAATTTAAATTCTTCCTGTGTAACCGAAACTTTTGATACAGTTCCTATACATTGAGAACAAACAGGCTTTGATAAAATCTATAAGTCAGAAACGTCTGTAAAAATAAAAGAACTCAGAAGATGTGAAAAATAATTGAAAGTTCTTCAGATTAAAATAGAATTAAGTATATTGATCTGACTAAAGCCATGAGAGTAAATGTTTTAATTGCAGTAAATAATATATTTTTTTTAATCTACAAGCAAAAACTATCTGCAAAACCTGCTAATAATTCGGAAACTATCCGCATACAGTGTACGACGCCTACATTGTGCTACTCAGCACACGCATTTGACTGTTCTGCCCCATTCCACTTCCAAAAATTTAGAGAATGTATTTTAGTATCTTTCAAGTACTTAGTAACACAAAATATCATGGGATAAATGGTGATTGCATACATGTTAAAAAAATATTGTTCGCGGATAACTTCCCCTCTCGTAAAATTATTGGGTGTACTACACCGATCATCTAAAACATTAACACCACCTCTGTGTCATGCAAATAAGCGCGCGTGCAGGCAATCAGCGTCACGCGCAAAAGTCGCAAATGATACATATAATACCTGGGTCTGAGCTCTCAGTGTTTCGTTTTATCTCAACATGGGAAAAGGAAAGGATTTATCTGATTTCGACAAAGGGCAGATCGTTATGGTAAGACACCTTGGTAAGAGCATCTCCGAAACAGAGACGATAGCAGGCTGCTCACACTCTGCAGTAGTGAGTACCTATCAAAGATCGTCTGAAACGGGTGACACGTCGAGCCTTGGACAAAGCGTGGGCAGGCCGCCCCTCATTCACGCCAGAGGTCAGCGCAGGCTATCTCGTCTTGGGGATTTTGGGATTGGAGGTTTAACGACCACCGTGAGCAACTCAATGGGCTATAAGCAGTCGCCCGTCCCTAATTTAGGGTCACTGGTTCCAGGGAAGGGAGAGAGCCAGTGCCGTAAGACAAACACAACATCCATGCCTGACCGGGATTCGAACCCAGACCCCTTACGGACGAATGATCAGAGGCCAGCGCCTTAGACCACTGCGCCACCGGGGCGGCAATATCTCGTCTTGTCCGCAGCAACAGTAGAACTACTGTTGCTGACATTACCCATAATTTCATTTGTGGTGAAGAGCCCAGTGTGTCTGAACACACAAGTTCATCGTACACTTTTATATATGGATGGGTCTCTGCAGCCGCAGACCCATTTGTGTGCCTGCGCTAGGGATCCCTGACGTCCCGTAAAGTACGGGATCGTCCCGTTTTTGGCTAATGCTTCCCGTTGTCACGAGAAAACTCTTCGGGACAGCTTTTTGTCCTGTATTTTAGAGTTCAAGACTGAAAACAGCATTACCTTGGGAAAATGTTCTTCAAACAGTCCAAACTATTAATCAGACCACTGCCATATCAAACAGTGTTGAATCTGATTTGTTAGATGAAGTAATGGTAGTGAATACAGCTCTGAAATTCAAACATTTAGATGAAGTCTGGGTGAATCTCTTAAAAAGGTTTCACCCAGACTTCATCTAAATCATATCATCATCATCATCATTGTCAACCATTATCAATCCACTGCTGGACGAAGGTCTCCCCAAGTTTCCTCCACAACGGTCTGTCTTGTGCCAGTCTCCTCCATGTCACTCCCGCATACTTTCGAATTTCATCCACCCATCTTCCATGTGATCTTCTGGGTCTTTTCCTGTCCCTTGGAATCCAATCTAAAATTTCGGCTGTCCATCGATGGTCTGTTCTTCTGGCAGTATGTCCAGCCCATTGCCATTTCAGGGATTTAACTCTGATCATGATATCTTCCACTCTTGTCATTTTTCGGATCCACGTGTTCCTCTTCTTATCTCTCCTGGTTACACCAAGCATGCACCTCTCCATGCTACTTTGAGTTGTCAGCAGCCTTTGTATGTCTCTTTTAGCTAAGGTCCACGTCTCTGCACCATACGTAAGCACTGGAAGGATGCATTGATTAAACACTTTTCTTTTAAGACATAATGGCATATTGCTCTTGAAAATTATGCTGTTTCTTCCAAAAGCTCTCCAGGCAAGTTTTGTACGCCGATTAATTTCTTCACCAATGTGACCCTCAATTGATATCTGCTGTCCAAGATAAACGTACGTGTCTGTTATCTCCAGCTTTTCTCCATCAATCGATAAATCTTCATTTCTTGTAAAAGCATTGAACATCACTTTTGTCTTCTGAAAGTTCATTTTTAATCCCACTTCTTTACTCTTGTCAGCATATATATATATATATATATATATATATATATATATATATATATCACTCACCAACCCGCTTGGCCAGCGTGGTGAGTTATGGCCAAACACCTCCAAAATGACTCTACAACTTAAATCTTGGCCCTCAGTCTCCGGCAGCTGGAATGTACCTGGCCAAGGCAGCGGCCAGTGCGACATGAAGGCAGAGGGTGCTAAGAATCCCCGGAGGACCGGACTAGGCTGCCATTTGATGCTGACCTTGGCTACCTATAACGGACGCTCCCTATCTTCTGATTCAAGGCTTCTTGAATTGGAAGAGGAACTACAAAGGATCAAGTGGGACATCGTGGGGCTAAGTGAGGTAAGGAGAAAAGGAGAAGATCTCATTGAACTGAAAAGTGGACATCTTTTCTATTATCGTGGGACAGATACTGGCAGGACTAGTGGTGTTGGATTTATAATAAACAAGAAACTGAAGGATAAAGTGGTAGAAGTTGAAAGTTCCTCTGACAGAGCTGCACGACTCGTTATCCAACTATCGAGAAGATACCAGGCTCAGATTATTCAAACTTATGCACCCACCACAAGTCATCCTGAAGAAGAAATTGAAGAAATTTATGAGGAAATTCGTCATCTAAATAATAAAGGTAAGCAGCACTTGAAAATAATTATGGGAGATTTCAATGCAAAAATAGGGCACCGGCAACAGAATGAAACTTCAGTAGGTAAATTCGGTCACGGCAACAGAAACCAGCGTGGAAATACTCTCGTTGAGTTTGCAGAGGCAGAAGGATTTTTCATCTTGAACTCCTTTTTCAAGAAAAAGCCACATAGGAAATGGACATGGAGACATCCAATTGGAACGACAAGTGAAATTGATTTTATTATGTGTAACAAAAAATTCGTCGTCGAAGACTGCAGTGTGCTGAACAAGTTCAACACAGGTAGTGACCATAGATTGGTGAGATGCAAGATGCACCTCAACACTAAACTGGAACGTGGCAAGCTCATAAGACAAACAAAATGTATTGACATAACCAACCTTAAAAAACACCATAATACTTTCAAGTTGGAACTGAAGAACAGATTCTCTGCTTTAGAAGGCCTAACATCGGGAGAAGTGGATATTTCGGAAGTTAACAGAAAAGTAACCAAAGCTCTTATGGAAACAGCAACAAAATTAGCTGGGTCTAAGAACAAGTTGCATGTGAACAAATTATCAGGAAAAACCAAAATGTTGATGCAAAAAAGAAGAGAGATGAGGACAACTAAAGAAGATGTGACTTCCAAAGTGGAATATATAGAGCTATGCAAGACAGCACGAAAAAGTATCACTGAAGACGTAAGGAAATTCAACTGTGAGCTAGTGAGGAAAGCAATTGAAAACAACCAAAGCCTTAAGATAGCAAAGGGACATCTCAGTAAGGGAAGAAAACAGATTATGGCTCTGAGAAAAGAAGATGGTTCTATAACAAGAAATAGAGGCGAAATTTTGACAAGAGTGAAAGATTTCTACTCCAAATTATATGAAAGGGATGATAGATGTACTCCAGACATCATGAAAGGTACCAGAGTTCTTCCAGTACTCCCAGCAGAAGTTGCTCATGCAATCAAGAACATGAAGCGGGGGAAAGCTCCAGGAGAAGATGGAATTACTATAGACATCATACAAGAAGCAAGTGGAGAAATTGAAACAGTACTCGCCCAAATTTTCACTCGATGCCTTAATGAAGGGAAGATTCCTGAGGATTGGAACAATGCTACAATGATCCTGCTACATAAAAAAGGTGACATTGAGGATCTCAGGAACTACAGACCTATCAGCCTCCTATCAGTGGTTTATAAAATCTTCACTAAAGTTCTTTCACACCGCTTGAAGGTAACACTGGACATGGCTCAACCGAGAGAACAAGCTGGATTCAGGAGTGGCTACAGCACAATAGATCATATCCACGTACTGAGAGAACTAATTGAAAGAGCGAGGGAATATGAACTTCCATTGTGCATAGCTTTTATCGATTATGAAAAAGCCTTTGATTCGGTGAAACCATCAGCAGTTACCACGGCTCTGAAATCCTGCGGTATTGAAGATGCATACATTAATATTATTAATAACATCTATGAAAATGCAAGTGCAAAGATTCGGCTGTTTGAAAATACAACACACATAAAAATTGGAAAGGGAGTGAGACAAGGTGACACCATATCTCCGAAGCTCTTTAATGCCACATTGGAAAATGTCTTTCAATCACTGAACTGGGAAAACAAAGGGATAAAGATTAATGGAGATTATCTAACCCACCTTCGTTTTGCTGATGACGTAGTCATTTTTGCAACTACCCCATCAGAGCTGCAGAGTATGATCCAGGAACTTGCTGACAAGAGTAAAGAAGTGGGATTAAAAATGAACTTTCAGAAGACAAAAGTGATGTTCAATGCTTTTACAAGAAATGAAGATTTATCGATTGATGGAGAAAAACTGGAGATAACAGATACGTATGTTTATCTTGGACAGCAGATATCAAGTGAGGGTCACATTGATGAAATTAATAGGCGTACAAAACTTGCCTGGAGAGCTTTTGGAAGAAACAGCATAATTTTTAAGAGCAATATGCCATTATGTCTTAAAAGAAAAGTGTTTGATCAATGCATCCTTCCAGTGCTTACGTATGGTGCAGAGACGTGGACCTTAACTAAAAGAGACATACAAAGGCTGCAAACAACTCAAAGTAGCATGGAGAGGTGCATGCTTGGTATAACCAGGAGAGATAAGAAGAGAAACTCGTGGATCCGAAAAATGACGAGAGTGGAAGACATCATGATCAGAGTTAAATCCCTGAAATGGCAATGGGCTGGACATACTGCCAGAAGGACAGACCATAGATGGACAGCCGAAATTTTAGATTGGATTCCAAGGGACAGGAAAAGACCCAGAAAAAGACCACATGGGAGATGGGTGGATGAAATTCGTAAATATGCGGGAGTGACATGGAGGAGACTGGCACAAGACAGACCGTTGTGGAGGAAACTTGGGGAGACCTTCGTCCAGCAGTGGATTGATAATGGTTGACAATGATGATGATATATATATATATACGGTGCATCAAAGAATTTTTAAGACTGGGTCTGTAAAATGAAATAGAAACAAGAAATTATAATTTGTTTTGGTTTGTTATTCAAAATAAGTCCCTCCGGCTTCAATACACTTGTTACAGCGATTTAATAATGATTCGAATGCCTGTTCCACTTCACTTTGCGGAATTGCCTCCAAAGCACGCGTCGAAGCTGTTTGTATGTTCGAAATATCATCAAAATAACACCCTTTTAACGTCATTTTAAGTTTTGGGAACAAAGAAAAGTCGCAGGGTGATAAATCAGGTGAATACGGTGGATGATTCAACACACAGATGTTATTTTCCGCCAAAAATCTACGAACAAGAAGTGAGGTGTGACTGGGTGCATTATCGTGCAACAAACACCAACTGTTTTCATCTCGATATTCTGGACGAATGCGACGAATTCTGCCCATCAAACGCCTCAAAACATTTAAATAAAACTCACCAGTAATTGTTTGTCCACTTGGAACAAATTCTTTGTGGATAATAACCCTTACTATCAAAAAATGTAATGAGCATTGTTTTGATTTTCGATGGAACTTTTCTTGTTTTTTTGGCTTGTGGTGAGTTTTTTTGACTTCCATTCCGCACTTTGTCGCTTTGTTTTAGGATCATATTGAAAACACCATGTTTCATCACCAGTAACAATGGATTTTAAGAAGTTTGGATCATTTTCAGCGGCTGAAATGATGTGGCTGAAATGATGTCTCTGCAATGTGCACTTCTCCTTGATTTTTGTTCATTGGTTAACGTGGGTGGAACAAATTTAACACAGACTTCTGTTTTGCCCAAATCTTCATGCAGGATGGTTCGAATCGTTTCTTTGTTGATGTTTAAAGACTCTTCCATCATTCTCAGTCATGCACGTCCATTGTTTGCCACGAAATCACGCACTTCAATAATCTCAGGTGTCCTAGATGAAATTGGTCTTCCGGTATGCTTATTATCTTCTAGCGTCTCTCTTCCGTCCAAAAAACGTTTGTGCCACAGGAAAACATTTGATCTACTTAAACAAAACTCACCGTAAACTTGTTTCATCATTTGGTACGTTTCAGAGGCACTTTTACCAAGTTGTGCGCTAAATTTAATAACAGCCCTTTGTTCCATCTTAATAATTCAACATGAAAAAAATTTTACTTCTCTAATGAACGCCCGTTTCGTTTGAGTTACTTTAACAACTGCGCAGTACTTTTGGCACAAGCAGATGGTCACGGTTTATAACGCATTCGCGATTACACTGGTGGCACCGCCTTAGGCTGAAATCTAGCGCCAGTAACAAAAATTCTTTGACGCATTGTGTACATATATAGTTAGTATACGTCCACAATGTGTGACGTACGTTGCTCTTAATCTCTTTGGGAAGAAGACACCATGTAATAGAAGGCACTATTGTCAGACACTATGTAATATTTTGAACATGTAAAATCATATTTTTGAATGTTTAATTTGTGACGTACGTCGCTCTTAATCTCCTTGGAGGGGGCTTAAGCCTCCAAAGCCCCCTCCGTTGGTGCGCAATGAGTTCGTTATGGGTATCCCTGGAACAAATGCGTGTGTCAAAAGATTATTTTCTTGCATGAACGCTCTGTGGACTGATGAGAAAAAACAAATTGTTTGCAAAAACTGTAAAATCAATACTTATTATAATATCATTCTTCAATGAGGATTGTGTAGCTTTTCGTGACATGATTCTTAAAAGCAAACAATTGTTAAGTGAAATTCATTCTTCAGAAACGTATTGCAAGAGTGAGCAAGACTGATTAATAAGAATAGTTAAAATCCTTTTGTAAGACTGGCATATGTGATGGAAGCGCATACTAAACTTTCACCCTCAGTCGTAAGTGTTCCGTATTTTTTTTTCCAATGTATCTGGGATCCCTAGCCTACGCTCACAGCCGTTAACCGTCGTCAACACTTGAAGTGGGATTATAATCATCGACATTGGGCCACAGAAGGCTGGAAGAGGGTCTCATGGTCATACGAATCCTGTTTTCTGTTACACCGTGTGCGACGTTTACCCAATGAAAACGTCTCACTTAGATGCATTGCAGGACGGATCCAGGCGGGTAGAGGAGAGTGTGACGGTCTGGGCAATATTTTCTTGAGGAACACTTGGACTCATTGTCCCTGTAGAGCAAACTCTGACAGCTGTCACAGACCTGAACATCGTGGCTGACCAAGTACACCCCTTTATGGCGACTGTACTCCTTGGCGGAAATGGTGTTTTTCAACAAAACCACGCCACAATGCCAAAAAGGTTCAGGAATGGTTCCAAGAACATGAAGTGGAATTCCATTTTTTATTGCCATGGCCCCCAAATTCGCCGGACATGAATCCTATCGAGCATTTGTGGTTTGAGTTGGAGAAATGGGTATGAGCAGCAGAGGCATATACAGATTTGGGGGGGGGGGCGAAAATGTAAGCTTTTGAAATCTATCAGGACAAAATAAATGTTAATAAAAATAGAAGAAAAAATGAAAGCATTATTTTCTATTTTTTTAGTTGATGCATTTTTATTAAATTAAAGCATATTTTCTCACGTAAGTCGCATTTTAACAAAGAAATAAAACACTTTCGGAGGGACCCCCATCTAAATACGCCCCTGACGAGCAGCATCACCCCAAGCACGTAATTTACGAGAACTGCGGCATCTTGTTGCAGTCATGGTACCAAATATCAAGAGACTCCTACCAACATCTCGCTGAATTAGGATAGTCCTACCAACATCTCGCTGAATCAAAAGATTCCTACCAACATCTCGCTGAATCAAGAGATTCCTACCAACATCTCGCTGAATCAAGAGATTCCTACCAACATCTCGCTGAATCAAGAGATTCCTACCAACATCTCGCTGAATCAAGAGATTCCTACCAACATCTCGCTGAATCAAGAGATTCTTACCAACATCTCGCTGAATCAAGAGATTCTTACCAACATCTCGCTGAATCAAGAGATTCCTACCAACATCTCGTTGAATCAAGAGATTCTTACCAACATCTCGCTGAATCAAGAGATTCTTACCAACATCTCGCTGAATCAAGAGATTCCTACCAACATCTCGCTGAATCAAGAGATTCCTACCAACATCTCGTTGAATCAAGAGATTCCTACCAACATCTCGTTGAATCAAGAGATTCCTACCAACATCTCGTTGAATCAAGAGATTCCTACCAACATCTCGCTGAATATATGCCTCGTCCGGTGAGAACTCGTTTGGTGGCGAGAGGAGGACCTACATCATATTATGTAGGTGGTTTTAATACTGTATTTGGCTAATCGGTGTACATTCGCCTTGCCAGATCGTCGCCCCTGGTGTTTCTCTACTCAGAATAATAAGCAAGTAATTTTTCAATGTCTTCTACATTTTATTCATGCGAGGGGGGGGGGGGAATAGTATGTCGTGAAATTATTAGAGAGCGAAATTCCGCCCCCACCGTTAACTGCCCCTTCAAGCGGCTTCTTGCTTTGTTGAAGGGGAATATGGCACTGCCGGGGACTTCAGACAAAACTTTTTTTCCTCAGAATTAAAAAACAAAAACAAAAACAAACAAAAAAAAAACGTGAAAGGCAAAGATTCTTTGGCAGATGCGAAAACACCCTGTGTGTGGCCAAAGGAAGAGGTAGGATACATTGGTCAGTACTGCTTTTAGCTACGAAACACTCCTTGTTCTCCACTATAAAACAAAAAGCTATAGGAGCCACAGAAATCATACATTTTTTCTTCCCACACAGGCTATTCAAACATTTTAGGATTTTACAACAGGTGCATTGCCGAAGGTGCCCCCGATGCCTTACCGGCTAGAGCAGGCCCTGGGCTGTCTCGGAATGGAAACGTGGGAAAACTGATTTCAATAACCGAATGGACTCAAGAGACTTGAGGCTATCTAATTACATTGGATGGCCTTGAACTCGAATTTATAGTCGGTTTGAGAATTTTGTCTTTAACAGCAAGAACCATACTTTAACATAAAATTATGCGGCTGCAAACGCCCACTAAATCCAAGTAATTCTGCAATAAATAACCAATCAGCACATCACCAGTCTACTAAATCCAGGACTTCTCTTCGTAAGTACATGTATTTTTTTTTTTTTAAGTCTCTGGGAAAGGGAAATTACATTTTTACAGAGCTGCCCGTTTTTTGTTGTTGTTTTAGAAGCCGAATGGGCTCAGTAAATGTCATGCTCTTTCCACAGTCCTTACTAAAAGCAATATTTTTAAGCGCTTCTACATTGTAAAAATTAGTGTTCCAGAGGGGGCTTCATGGGGGGGAGGACAGTGTGCCTAGGGGCGCTCGATTACAATCGAAGCAGAAAACAAAACAATAGCACATATTATTATTATTAAGTGGAAATTTGACTAAAACTGGAAGCGAAGATTAAATCTTAAATTTCTTGAAATATTTTGCATTTCATTTTAGACATACTAAACCATTTAACGTTAAATTTATTTTAACCCCCTTATTTTTCACTATTACGCACTTTTATCTCAAAAATCACGGAGGAAGGGTATATAGTGAAATACATTTCTTGTGAGAGTATAGTGTAATCATTTGAGGTTTTCCTTTTTATTGTTCAAGTTGATGCACTGCAATTGAAAAAAGTATGGAGCTGAGAAAGAAATAGTTTCTTTATGAAAGCAACACGAGAATCTAAGGAAGAATTCACACCTGCCTTCTCCTGCTCCTGTGTGTGCTATTGTGACTCACAAGGAACACCCCGGGGTCGAACAAGCAAAACCGCACCAAACTTCCGTTATAAGTCATTTACGTATCTCAGAATTCAATGGTGATATTCGTTTTTCTGTAAAACTCCGCAGCTGCTCACTAGAGGGCTCCGCTGAATCACCCATCGCTAGCCGGCTACTACGCCAGACGAGAGTGTGCAGGTGCTTGCATCACATGCCTTGTTTGTTTGTCTGTGTATGTAGTAAGACGACAAAATGGTTCGACTATTAGTAATCAATCCACTTAATGTATTGAGGTTGGTTGAGCTGAAAGTACGACGTAGGGAGCGCCATGAAGATGCTATTGGTCTGGAAGATGAGTCGTTCGCATGTTTTCTTGCGTCCGTGATTATGAACAAATATGAAAACCTGTTAAACAGTGATAGTGTCGTAACGTTAGATCGCAATTACGTTAATGCTGATGAAGGTAGTGATGAGCTATGCATTGAAAACAGTGGTTGCGGTTCAAATTCAAAGAGAGAAGATGGAAGCAGCCACAGTGAATATGAATTTTCACCTGTAAAAAAAGGTCAAAGTGTCAAGTATAGTCACAAAATTCGATGATAAAACAGACAATATTTTTGACGATTATTATGTCCGAGGGTATAACACATATGAGAAGCTAATGAAGAGATAAAGTCGTGTTGGACAATGTAGCGAAGGAAAGTGAAGATATAACTGTTTTTAAAGGAAATCGCACACTACAAGTAAATGCCGTTAAACAACAATCAATAGCCAAGTTTGACGAGGTAAGAGAACTGGATATAGCGTTCATTACTGGCATTTACAACATTGGGCAATTGAATCAGCCAGAAATATCGGGCTTGTGAACTTCAAACCTTTCGTGCATTTCATTGATAATTTGAAGAGAGACTTTTGAATAGCGTCGCGCGACATAACTATGCTCCAAGCAAAGAACGTTACCCAGGACGACAAAGAAGTAATCAAACGAGCAGACGCATTCGTTACTGAAGTCAATGAACATATTGAAACGGAAAATATTCAGATAGGGTTATCTGGAACTGTGATCAGGGCCAGTTTAACTACGAGATTTCATGCGAAAGAACATTGTCCAAAGAGGGAGAGAGATATACCAAAACGACGATACAATCACTTCATAGCGCAACTCACAGCTAGCTACACGATGAACGTTACAATGTCCATGGATGGCAATTTAGCAAACAAACTTTATGCTTCCAAGAACTAAATGGAACATTTGGAACTCGTGTGGCAAGAGAAATCGAACAAAAGTGTTCATCAAACGTTGTCGTGCAAGCCAGTATGAGCGGAAAGACGAAAGAACATTTGCAAGACCTTTTTCGCGTCAGTTTTGAACCTACATCTGCCTAACAAGTCGCTTGTACTTTGTGATTCCTGGTCTGGACACAAGGATGAACGAATACTTCAGGAGGCCTCTCCGGGGGAAAACAAGTTCATTTAAAAATCATTCCACAGAAACCTACGAAATATATTCAACCCTTGGATGGCTATTTTTTCAGACAATATAAAATTTACGCAAAGAGGATTACATTACAAACTACATAAAACTACGATCCAACATCCCGCAGCGAAAATTACAAAACAGAATATTCCTTCTGAAGACAGAAGATGCATTCTGTGATCTACAATCAACTGTCTGCTGAGATCTAATACCAATGTCTAAATGCTGTGATCTATAGATCGATGCTTCGTTACTCATGGCAGAAAGCTGGCTACCATTGTGATGAACTTGTGCAGAATATCAAAAGTGTCATCGACGTGGCTTTCAGCATTAACGTCCTTCGTGCGTGCGTATTCTGTGGATGTACCGATGTGGCATTTATTGATTGTGTATTTTGCGGCAATGGTTATTGCTTTGATCATTTGACAGACAGCAGCCCTCACATACATTAATCTTTTGATACTTGCACACCCTGACCCTTGGTTATGAAGTTACAGACGTCAGCAGTCCTATGTACGTGATAACTATCTTCGGGCAGATCCGCTCTTTACGCTTCGACGTGGCACATGTCTTCAGAGACCTCTACTGGTCAACTGCGGAGTTTTACAGAAAAACTAATATGACCATTGAATTTAGACGTATGTAAATGACTTATAACGGAAGTTTGGTGCTGTTTTGTTTGTTCGATCCCGGGGGTGTTCCTTGTCAGAAGGAAATCTCAGGGCAATAACCAAAACTTACGAACTGCGTTAAATATTCACGGGGCTTAGATTTGAAAGTCCAGAAAGGGGGATGGGATTTATAAAAAAAACAGTCTTGAGCTCAACAAAACATTTGCTACGTAGATTTTTATTTTTAAGCCGTGAACGTGGTAAACAAACTTTTCCGTTTTACTATTACTTTGATTTTTTCTCGTACAAGATCACTGAAGTACACGTATATAAATACTTTTATTTTTATTTTGAGTTAGCATAAGGTCTATCGGTCCAGAATATAACGGCGCACCGGGATTTCTCCCGGTATCCCGGAGGCCTAATCCGCTCCCCGAGCAGTACTTTTAGAAAGTAGCTTTCCAATCGGTGACAGTGGTGTACTGTTGCCCCAGAAGGTACTAAACGTGTAGAAAGGAGTATATGAAAGACCAAAGGCATCGAAAAACATAACGGAGATTTGGCTGTGCTGGCAAAAAACATATCCCACGTCCTTGGGCGCCCATAGCTTTGTCTTCAGGAAGGGGCAAACAGAAATTGTAATTATGAATAACATACACAAAGACCATATTCAAATTTTCCTGTGCCTTCTTGTTATCTAATCGTTTTAACCAAACTCTGAACACAAATTTAATTGGAAACCAGAAGACCCAAAAACTACATACAAAAGATGGATAAACAAAATCAGACAGAATATTAGAGCAATAAGAACACTTCTTTGTCGCGAAAAATGCCTTGAAGACAAATTTCGGGCAAAAACTTTGTCCGGCAGTGAATAGCTACTGTAAAGGAAGATATATTTTACATTTCTTCGCCTTTCGTATTTTTCTATATTGTAGATACGTATGCTATTCCACATGCAATGGGGAATTTTATTACTTTCTACTGTAAATTTCTCCTTTTTCTACTGGAAATTCTAAACTTTTTTCTATTTTTATTGGTATTCACAAGCATCCAGAAATTCTCCGGAAAAATTTGTAATCAGAATTACTGTTATCGCGAAATCTCAGTAGTAGAAAGGGCAAATGACCCCTCTTGGCCTCCACGACTGTTTGTACGTTTTTTTTTTATCGCCAAGGGCAAACGCTAATGATATCTCGTGGTATTTGTTTCTAAGTACTTTTTCGTAACGTCCAGGAACAATACAAACTTGAAAAAGAAAAAAAAAAAACGTTACGCAAATAAGAATGCTCTTAAACAAAAATAAAAAAAAAATTGACAGCAGATTTGTCATAAAAAATTCTCAATAAATTTCACCCTGCTCCACGAGTAGATGTAAATGAAACCGCTTAATCTAAAAAATGAAAAGTACGGACAAAGGTTGGCCAACTTAGCTAGGCCGCAGCCCACTCACACTACACAGCCGGAACGCGACTGACCTCCGGGCAAGCGACACACCAGAAACAACGACCGAGACTCCTTATTAAGAGTTCGTCGACTTCGACGCCCTAACAATGTACACGATCCTAATGAACTGACCCAGAGGTTTTCGCTAGTGTAATGAGTCACCACGACGCGTTTCAAAGCAAGGAAACATCTTTCTTAAACGTCGACAATTTCTTTTCGCCGCATTTTAAAACCGAACTTGCGCCATAGTTTATCAGGAAACGCGTAATGCCTTTTTAAACTTTTTCATCACGTTGACCTACATACATACGCAACAGCAGAATAACAAACGCTAATAACTGCCAATAGCTGGAGTCAGCGCGTATTTAGATTCTTAAAAAGATCCTTCAAGAGGAAACTGATCTCAGCCTCGAAAGAAGAAACGCTGATTAATTATTTATCAAGTCATGAAATAACAAGCGAATTCGAGAAACTTAATCTGGTTTGGATTTTTTTTTCTGTTTTTTTCTTTTTACTGAAGTAGATAGATGTTTTGGCGAAGTAAAGATGGGAGGAGAGGGCGCAGATACCAACAGTGAATCTCTAATAAAGAAGGATATGCATGTTTAAAACAAAAAATCCTTTCTCGTTAACATACATCGCTTCAGTTACGTGCTGTGTTTGATATGATGATATGAATAAAAATTCACATGAAACGGAATACGAAGACTAGTCTTTTTGAATAATAAACTTTGACTAATGAGTTAAATTTTAATAAGTGTAAATTAAATTCGGCGTCGACAGGTTTTGTTATTTTTTTTCTCCAAAAAAAAAAAAAAAAAAAACAAGTTTCCAGTTGGCAAAACCAGTCTTTAATACTGCTATTTCAAATCGCTCGTCATTTCGCTTACAACTAAGAAAAAAACAAAAGTTTTAATTCCGAGCTAGAACTTAAATTCAAAAGTATCGACCGAGGCAAATTCTGGTCTCACGTAATTTAAGTACTTTCTTTGTTTCATTTTCACATTAGGGATAATGTAAATATATCAATTTCCCAGAAAAAAAAAACAAGTCGGCTTGGAAAGTTTCTCATGTTGCACGTAAAAAACAGTCTCCCGAAAGGACGGAATAATGAAATTCTTTCAAAGGGTGTTACGTGAGAACTCGTGCCAATTTAATTTTTCATTCACTAGATTTCAAGAAACAAGTTAATTTTTTTTTCGTCCTAATAGAATCAGAAGAAAACGCTACGATATTTAAACACGAGATAAAAAACTTCGGTTGAGAAAATTAGTAACACGAATCCAGATTACTGAAGTTTTCTTCTGTGTACACCACGAAAATCTGGCGCCAGAGTCATCCGAATACTTCTACTGAACTACTTGGCATTACAGCACAGGCGGCGACTCCGGGCATGCTGAGTTGCTTTTAAGCATGCTCCCTCGGAAATCAGGGTATGCTGAGCATGCCCAGATTTCTTGCGAGGACAACCTAAATTATCTTTCGGCAACTATTTGCATATTGTTAATTAGATCATATGGAATAAGATGTTTCTATCACTTAAAATCAACCAAAGATTATTAAAATTTAATATATTCAACACACACTTTTGAAACGGTGCGTGTTGAATATATTATTTTAGTAGAAATACATTCTGTAATATGTCAGTTTTAATTACATGCTGAAATTCAGTATGACAAACATTTTTCAAATCTACTGGAAAATGTAACAATCATTAAGAAAATGTGAAGGAAAACATTTTTTGCTGGTAATATATTAAATTTACTCACAAGTATTGAATCAAAAGCAGGCGCTATTTCAAAAGTTCACTACTGGATAGCGATTAAAATTAACACATTTTTATCTATTTTCTTATTCAATTAAAAAAATTAATGCATAAACGTCCTTGCGATTCATTTATTTTTTTATTTGTCGAGCGTGTTCTGAGATTTACAAAGCTCTGCGCCTATGGCATTACAGTCCATCTAGGACTTGAGCCTGCCTCAGGATAGCCCTCCATTCTTCGCGATTCTGTGCCTTGTTCCTCCAGTTCTTTATTCTCATTTTCTTTAAATCAATCCTCCACATCAACAAGCCATCATCATCTTGGTCATCCTCTGGGCCTAGATCCACCGGGTCCATACATGAAGACCTTTTTGCTGCTGTCATCTTTCATTCGCTGAACATGTCCCAGCCTTCTCGGTCTTTTCACTTTTATTTCAGTAATAATATCCATTTCATTGAATTTCTCCATTATTTCTTTGTTGTTTTTCACTCTCCAAAGTCCATTCTCATTAAGTGGGCCAAAGATCTTTCTTAATACCTTTCTTTCCCATATTCGCATTCTATAATATTTTGATCTTTCTGGATCATTGTCCACGTTTCACAGCCGTATTTGTTAAGGATTTCTCTATATAGCTGAATTTTACTTATTGAGATCAATTTAGATTCTAATAGTGGTTAAATACTGTTATAGGTGGGTCGTCTGAATGCCAACCTCCTCACTTGGAAAACTAGCTGATTACGAACAGCTGGCTTCCCAGCTGAGGACACAACCTGCGACGGATTAAGGGATAGGGGGTGTAATGGCCCACCATTGCCAATGGCCCAGGATACACTCCAGGACTACATTCACAAATACACAGTTTGTATATTTATAGGGAGACTGAAATTAAAAAAAAATGTTTTCGCGTTTTGTCTTGTATAATTTCCACTCCATCGTAAACAGAGGCTACAAGACGAACAGATTTCAAGGTAGTATAGTGACTCACTAAGGGAAAAGCTTCCATGTCGTTGTGTAACCAGATCGGTGAGACAATTTCAATTTTTTCATTGTCATCTATCCTCACCCCGCTACTTGCACTTGGAACCGTTAATAGTCGAAGTCCTGTGTGAAAGTCTGTTGCAAGCTTTCTTATTTTAGGAGGGCGATACTTGAAATTACGCCCCTTCGAGTTCCACTCAAATAATACGTGGTTTTTACTTTCTCACAAACCGTCGTAACAGGGAAGCATTATGATCGTTCAAAAATTGCATTTCAAGTTTTGGACAATTTTATTCAAAATGTAAAAACTAAGTAAATACCCAAGAAGCACAGGTTGCAAATATCAAATAAAGCGTAAACGTTATGTGAACGCCGACAACACAACACTTCACAGAAATGCAGAACGAAAAACAAACTAACGCAGAACGAATGAGTATCGGATAGAGAACGTAACAATAGGAAAGAAGTTTTAGAAACAGGATTTGGAAAAAATCCGTTCAAGGTTAAATGCTCAGAGAACTTTTTGCGACAGAGCACAGACGATTAATTAGCTCTTCATCTCAACATGTTCGGAAAAGTCATGAAGGTTAGACATATCAGCGTATTCTTTTCTATGTCTCTATTCACTGTTTTGCAAAATTCCCTTCATGGATATGAGATGTTCAGACCTGATGTTGTTCTGAACCCTTGTGGAATACTAAATGAGACTAACCAAAGTCCTTAAAAAGATAAAACTGAAGGATGTAACTTTCTCTTTTAGTTAGAATTTCTATTTTATAATACATCCCCAGATCGTGAATTTACATCCTTGGAATTATCATTCGGGATTGGGGGGGGGGGGGAGCTCCCGGTAGCTAGGTAGTTACGGTCCTGGTCCTGTGGCTTCAAATTGCATAACAAAAAAGATGACCAAGCATACAATACTAAATCATTAGAAAATCTAAGACAAAATCTAGGAATTTTAAGCTTTAACTCATGTTCTTGTGAGAACAGCAGAAAATACAGAGACATGTTATGAAAACTCTGCATGTTATTTATTAGTTTGAAGAATGCACTATGTTCATCACAAGCATATTGAAACAGCTTCGTGTGTGACGGACTTCATAATGACTCTCCTTCATAAATTCTTTGGGAGCCAACTAAGGCCTTAATCTGGGCCTGGACCATAGGCGCCGACTTCGGTTCGAGACACTTTTTGAACACCCAATGATTTTGTTGTGGGTTCCCCGAACCCCTAATATTTTTGCGCGAATTTCGTGGGTAAAATACATGTACGGGTATATGTATAAATTTTGTTTTTCGTTATCAATTCTTCAAGTGTTTTATTATTCATTCGCCGTTTACTATATACAGAAAGTGTGTATAGAAATTTACCCCTCAGACTGTTTATTGTGCCTAAAAAAAGAATGTTTGTTCGCGCACATTAAATTTGACGCGACAGACAATACTTGAAGTACCGTTGTTTAAGAGTGTTTAAAACTGCATCCTTTATAAAAGAATTTTTTTCGGTTTGTCTGGGTTCCCACAAAATACAAAAAAAGTCTAGCTCTACATTCGGAGACGAGAACCTATTCGAGGTCATAGTGATAAAGGCGGAAATATGTTGTACAGTCAGTTGACCCACCCTATCTTCGGACAGTCTGAGACCAAGGAGGTTAGCAGAGAGAGAAGATGGCATCAGCAGCCGCTGGTGAAGCCAAATCTGTTCATCTGATTTCTTGTGCACTTCGGGTGGAGAGAGTAAAGTGACATCACTTCCTGAAGACCTGTGCTGCAGTACAGGTTGATAGCGGCAGTCTCTTACTCTCTGCAGCAGACCCTGAAGGTCAACAAGGCTCCCACAGCTTTAGCAAGGCCGTGATTTGCTAATGCACTTCCGCTCTACGAAGAATAATTTTGTTTAATTTTTTTTTTAGAAAATACTAAACACATTTCTGTAATTTCTTGCAAATTTTTAGTTATGCGCATGTATATTTCAGTCTCAGTTTTTCCTGACTGTACATGCTGCACAAGTGCTTCTAAAACCTCTTCAAAGTCGACGATTTCTCCATAGAAAGTACAGAAGCGGCCCAAGTTGGGCATACTGGGCATTCACAGCTGATACGAAGTGAAGCCCACGGAAAACGCAGGGCGTGCGGCTGATGCCATGTCCTCTCCGTTCTAACCTCCTATTTTAACTCAGGAATCATTGGAATAAAAATTGTTGGCATTTTTAAAATTGGTAAAAAGCCTTAATATAAATTTTACAGGTTTTTGTTATTTTTATAAAGAGAATTGAATTGGAAATTCACAGTATCTGTGTATTGTATACAATAATGCCGCGCCTACAAAAGCAAAATAAATTAAATAAATAATTATCTAGAAAAAATATTTTTCCCGTAATTAACTATAATTTGCTTCATTTTAGCACAGGCGTCTTATTGTGCCAGGTAATCTGACTGAATGAAATTTAAATTAGACTTAAATACTTTGGAAAATGCATGGGTAAGACGATTAAAAATTTACGGAACCCCCAATAATTTTTGAGTCGGCTCTTATGCCCTGGACACAATTACTTCATTTCCTGACATGAGCGTCCACACGTACAGGCGTCATTACTAAAGGTCCGTAGTCGAACATTATGCTGTTCCTTATGGACAGGCAAACGACTCTACACCTTTTCAAGCCTTGGAACATAACCACAAATGCAGTCCTCAGATACCTCCCCATTGACTCTTCGAAAACTAAAAAACTTCATAGCGTAATCTTTATCACCGACCTTTGTCAGACTCAGAACGACATACGCCTCAGGTTCCACGGAAATAAGTACCCTATTCAGGAGCACCACGAGACATCCACACAGCTTTGAACACTTCACGGCTTTCCATTTCTTAAGCCTCTTATTTTCACTATACTCGGGGCAAGGCTAAATTGACTATGGAGTTCAAGTCACGGAGTGTGTACTTCCACTGTATATAATATACATAGTTCCAGTTGAAAAGCCCGTGTTCGAGTTTGGACTGAGACCTGGCTGCGGATGGCCTAGTGGTCAACGTTCGTGACTGCCACGGAGAAATCTCAGGTTCAATTCCAGGCAGGTACGAACACTCGAACCACTAAACATCCGCCGTGCGTCGGATGGACACGTTAAGCCGTCGAGCCCCGGGTACTGCCCCCTCCCCCCTGGAAATAAATAATGGCGTCTTTCTTACCCTTTCTACACCTCGCTTCCGTGTCACTTTTCTATCGGGCACTCTAGCCCAAATCTCCTAACCTCCTGTTTCTAAGGGTTGTTTAAGAACTGGGGTCAGGCACTCCCTTCCAAAAATCCTCTACATCTGAACTGAACTGCGACCTAAAATGGACATGGATATATAGATATTCTAAATGTTGCACGTACGTACATTATGAAAATAAAGATCCCAGTTTCGGACGCGTATCTAAAAAATACAAATATTGGCATTTTGGCGGGCGTC
This sequence comes from Macrothele yani, assembly GCA_039090855.1. Lineage (NCBI taxonomy): Eukaryota > Metazoa > Arthropoda > Arachnida > Araneae > Macrothelidae > Macrothele > Macrothele yani. The sequence continues at coordinate 61,758,775 of CM077028.1, forward strand.
ATTGTCACTTGTGTTTTGCTTCAGAGAGGCTATATAGTATACACGGAGGATATTTACTGCGAGCAAGAGGAGGGAATTGTGTTAGCCTGAGGATAAGTGGGAGGATAATGGCTTAGCGGTCATTAAGCTTGCTCCTTTCTACATTGTCACTGTTTTAAAATACTCATTCAGAAATCGTTTGCCTAGTGGTCAGCAAGGTTGAGAAGGTGTGGGGATTTGATGGGTGACATCGTGATGGAACGCGGGAAGTTTCCTTTTGTCTTGCCTTAAGGTACCCTTATTAGGGAGAAGGGGCCGCGCCATATAGCACCCCATTAGTGCGAGGAGAAATACTGATACACAAAAGATATCTTGTCGGTGAATCCGTTTCACAGCATTAACAGTGTAATCAAGTTAGCTTTGCCCCGAGTATAGATAGTGTAACGTACTCCATACTGTCAAGATGGACAATACAGAGGAAGTAGTTGCACAGAACCTTCCTCCACATATGCATTTCATGCTGCTGGTGAGTGGTGACACACAGGAGCTTGCTCTCTGCCATCTGATGAGGAACAGTCCTGCAAAAATTTCAGAATGTCCTCCACCCTGAAATGGAGCAGAAGGACTAGTCGCAGTGTGACTTTCGGTTTGACACACTTTCAGAAGCTGATTCTCGCTTGACAACCTTCCATCCACAAGAAGCTGGGCCCTTTCTTCTTCATCGAAAGGCAGATTTCGGCGGAAAGTGTATATTCTTCCACACTATCGGTCCACAAGTTCACAAGTAACTAAGGCACTGTATATCACAGAGCGATCCACATGCATAGAGCTTTCACGTAGTCTATCTTCAAGGGAGCAATCGTTAAGCGGATCTTACACGTTCAATACAAGTAATGGCAGTATTATTGAACGTGTAAGGTGGCAAGTAATGATGCAGTAATGACGCGGATCTAGATATTCTGATATCGGAGCGTCAGTATTGGCGGATGGTGGGGATACCGTCATTAATACTGATCGTGTGAGGGCGCGCGTGTCATTACTCAGTTCGAATTGCGGAACCGTGATGAAAGGTTGTGTCACAGTTGGCACTAAGTGCCCCGAGTGCAAAGTTCCCGCAAGCGAGGTCATTGAAGAGTAAGATAATTCAAGAAAAGCTGAAGTTCTTCGAAACATTTCATTGAAAAATATGAAGCTTTTCCAGAACTGTAGAGTTCTTCACACCCATCGTACATGAGCAGAACAAAAAGAATCTTACATGAACACTGCGCAGGTTTTAAAAATCGCAGCGTTTATTGCAACTGGTGACATAGCTGAAAACTTCGTATCTTCAAAGTTTCTCCCATCGGCTAGGTACCTCAGGGTTAAGGACAATATTTCAGTCACCGGCAAACTATTTCGCATAACAATGCCTTTCCTGCTTAAAAACGGCTCAATAATTCGTTGTAATTTATTAAATGTCTCTTCATTCATGCCGAAATAGTTCTTGTAATCATCCACTTCTGTAGCACATATTTCCTTCAATAAGACATATGGAATACTAATCACCTTTTTTTTTTTAGCAAATCCTTCATCCAACACAGGTGCTTAACATAGATCCAGGTAAACTCTCACACCTTCTCATACTATTACTACGTTCAAAAAGTTTCGGAACTTTTTATATTAAAAAAGAATGTACAGAAAATACCTGTTTATGCGGTGTCTCCTTCGAAGTAGTTACATTGTGTAACTATGCATTTTTGCCAGCGCTCATGCAATGATTTAAATGCAGATTGCAAGCCTTCTTTTGCCACATACTACAGAGCCTCCGTCGCAGCTTGTTGCACTTCTTCAGAACTTGAGAAGCGTCGTCCCTCAAGCAAATTCTTCATCCGGGGAGAAAGGAAAAAGTCACACGGGGGCGAGATCAGGGAAATAAGCTGGTTGTGAAAGAACGGGAATGTGATGTTTGGACATGTAATCGGACACCTGGAGGGATCTGTGAGCCGGCACATTATCGTGATTGAGCGCCCACGAGTTGGTCTTCCAAAGATCGGATCTCTTGCGTCTCACTGATTCTAGGAGACGTTTTAGGAGGTTGACGTACTCTTTCTTCTTTAGTGACTGTACGTCCATGTTGAAGGAATTCCTAGTGAACAACACCCTTGCAATCCAAGAAAACTGTTAACAAGACCTTTCCTTTGAAGCGGTCAGACTTGAACTTTTTTGGTCGTGGTGACGACGGTGATTTCCACACTTTTGACTGTCGGTTGGATTGAGTGTTATACAGGAAGCACCAAATCTCATCGCCAGTGACCAATCGATTCATGAAATCGGCATCTGAATCCTTTGCATCGATGTTATCCCCGCAAACTTGCATGCGCTCATCCATTTTTTCTTGTCAGGTTTTTGGGAACAATTTGCTGGCACACGTGATGCATGCCCAGTTTCTCTGTTAAAATGGCATGGCAACTTCCAACTAAAATGCCGGCAAATTTTGCAATCGCTGTAACAGTTTTTAGACGGTCATTTTTCACAATTTCTTTGATAATGGCGATTTGTTCATCCGTTGTGGATGTTGAAGGTCGTTCTGACCTCTCATCATCCTCAATACTCTGTCACCCGTTTTCGAATCATCGATGCCACTCATAAACTCTAGTTCGACTCATTGCACTCTCACCGTACGCTGACTTAATCATTTGGAAAGTCTCGGCGAAAGATTTTCCGAGCAGAACACAAAATTTTACACTTGAACGCTGTTCAAAATTCGACATCGTTGTCCTCGCGACGGAGAGCCTCGAATGCCTGTAATCACGAACTACGCACAAACGCTGTACGTGTTGGATCTGGATCAAACCGGTTCTGGCTGGTCGGTCATATCATGGCACTTCTCTTCTTGCTCAGCGGAGAGTGACGCAATTCACTGACATATAGCAAATATTCAAAAAGTTCCGGAACTTTTTGAACGTAGTATTATAAAGAGGATGAATATAAATAACGTTTCGTTCTGAGATCTTGTCAATGTGTGGGAGTTTTCCTAACTGAACAAAACGAAATGAATGTTCTTTTATAGTTTTTATTTTTTTTATTGGAGGTTTAACGACCACCGTGAGCAACTCAATGGGCTATAAGCAGTCGCCCGTCCCTAATTTAGGGTCACTGGTTCCAGGGAAGGGAGAGAGCCAGTGCCGTAAGACAAACACAACATCCATGCCTCACCGGGATTCGAACCCGGACCCCTTACGGACGAATGATCAGAGGCCATCGCTTAGACCACTGCGCCACCGGGGCGGCCTTTTTATAGTGATATAAATGCGTACGTAAGATCGTAATGACAAAAGGTTTTAAACTTAAGATCTTCTAAAAAGGCCCGCGGCCTACGTGCCTTGTAAACAGCTGAGAAACGATCCGTTGAGCGACTTATTAGCGTTAATACAGGGTGAGTCAAAAGTCACTGTGCACCTGGCAAGACAATACACGTACAGCGTTCCTCCTGCTACACTAAATGCTGGAAATGGCCTGTGTGTAGACATGCATCCACGCGTCTGAACATGTTCTAAAAGACACGTGACAGGTCCAACGGAGAAATATTGCTGATTACTGTGGTGGCATCCTGCAGTTCCAGCAGAGAACGAGGAATGAATGTTCGAGTTTTTCAGAAAACCCCACAGATAATAATCTGGAGGGGTGAGATTGGGCGAACGTGGCGGCTATATGCCTTTGGAGATGATCCTGTTTCCGAACACATCAGTCAACAACGCCATGGAGACATGAGCTACATGGGACATAATGGCTACTCCCTGCAGGATCCCGCTAACAATTTCCTCCTCGGTTAAGTGCCCAATGAATGGATGCAGGATATTGTCACACTACCTTGCCGCGTTTATGGTCCCAACGCACACTAATCTTTTGATCATGTAATGGCATTTCGTGTATCTGATGCTGATTATCGGAAGACCACATGCGACTGTTTTTGCTGTTCACATATCCCGATAATTGGAACAGCGCTTCATCGGGGAAAAACGTGATGTCCAGAATGTCCTCTCCGTTCTAGTTAATGAAGTCCTTGAACCATCAGCAATATTCCACACGCTTATCATGATGTGTTTTTCAGTTTCGTGCATTGTTCTGATTTTGTACGGGGCAGTCACGTCTTCAGTGCCCTACTGGTGCTGATGTACGACACACCTGCTTGTTGTGCCAATTTTCCAACCGATTTCTTTGGGCTTTTAGTGATACCAACGGAAATATCCTTCACTTTTTTCGCTGTTGACACTCGCGGCCTACCGCTTCTCGGAGCATCTCTCACTGATCAGGTTTTACGAAACTTTTTAATTAACCGCCTCACTGCAATGCGATGGGGTGCTTCAGTATAGGGAAAAAAATTCTGTATACTTACGTTTCACTTCTCCCGCATATTCACCTTCACTACGGAACACATGTTCAATCAGAAACGCTCGACCCTCAAGTGATAACATGTTCAACCGGCCACTGCGACGCCTCGCTATTGACTTATTCATTCACGGCCCTACGCCAGAAATACCGGCTGCGTCGTTCAAGGTCAAACGGCAGGACGCGCGTAACCACGCCCCCAAACACACGAATATTCTCCATTCACAATATTGCATATACGTGCTTTACATGCCCGGTAACTACACTCAGGGGTCGCGCTGCCGATCGCCATCTTCACAATTTGCGAAAAAAAGAGCTTTGGCGATTACCTAGCTAGTTGCACTATTAAAACGAACGCTTTAGCGATAAAAAAATTGAATTTGGGGAATAAATTGGCGAAAACTTTCAAAAGGCCAGCGCGACCCCTGACTACACTTAATAGATTTTTTTATTATCACAGTACGTCAGGTGCACAGGGACTTTTGGCTTACCCTAGAAAATATTTATAAATATGAAATACTAGATGAAAGCCCGACAATAATGACTGGGGAAAATAAAATTTATGATACAGAAGTTTTCAAGTTAAAATTTATGATATTGAGTTTTTGAGTTCCACAACAATAGATGGCGACGTTGGCTCACAGCTTTCTGAAAATTTCCCAAGCAGTCGGTTATGGAATTTGATACGACGGGCTGTCTGTTATGTGTTTTGTAAAACCTTTAGTCCCTATTTCGTCAACACTTCCTTGTACAAAACCTTTTTTCGTATACACTGACTGTGAACCCTGTATCAATTTCCCTGTTCTTTTCCGTAAACTATTTTTATCTTGACGTCGTACTCTTGACGTTGCCACATACAGATGCCTAAACACCGGTTCAGGTAGTGAACCAAAATTCCTGATGTAAAATTTTCGTATCTCTAAAGAGTTGACCGTGTGACGTAACACATCTCTGACGTCATGTGAGAATGATTTTGATTAAGTGACGTCACACCAGCAGCTGTGTTCTTTGTTGCTATGACAACAGAACAAAGTGATATACGCGTGGATTGTGCGCGTGTAGGTGATTACGTCACCTACACGAAAAGCTAAGCGTGGCGTCACAAACATTTGTTTCTCGGTTGTTGCTATGACGACTTAAAAAGTGGCACGGAGGAGGAGGGCTCTAGCAAATTATATACTAGGATTTAGGTTGTAACTTAAGATCTCCCAAAAAGGTCCACAGCCTAGGTGCCTGGTCAGCACCTGAAGACAGATTCGTTGAGACTCTTGATTAGCTTTTATTGCATGTTATCACCACAACTCAAGATTTAGTGAGTCGGAAAGCTTCCACATCAAACCAAAGTGCATGTCAAGCCTAGGGGAATGGCAGATGGGATTATTTTAGTCGCCCGGTGACAAAAGTGGTCAGAGGCGCGGACTTTGGGCTATGCGTCAAAGTTGGATCCGGGTTCCAATCCCGGTTGACAAAAGTTTGTTTCCTGGTATCAGTGGCTCTAAATTAGTGAATGAAGGTTTCTTATATTCTCACAGGGGTCGTAAAACCCAAAACAAAAAACGCATTCCGAGTTCGGGGGATGCTTAGGATTTTGAAAGGACTTTCGGGATCATTATAGCACGGACAGTGAGTGAATCCCCTCGAACAATGTTCTCAAATCCACCTTATATGCACAGATTTCCTTTGACACGGATGAATGAATTTCGCATCACTACGGTATAGATCATGAAATATAACAATCGGGATAGATTCAAAGTTATAACAAATATACCCATTCAGAAGTTCAAGTTTCTCCTCTCATTTGGTTACGCCATTATTCAACAATGTTCACCTTCGGAGCGGATTCTGTTCTTTGGATTATTTGCAGAATAATAGCCTTCCATCAGCGTCTCCATCAGGAAGAGCAGTAACCCTTGCTGCAGCTAGGTCTGAGTAGGAATAAACGACGGCCTTAGGGAGAGTATATGAGGCGATAGGAGTCAAAGTACGTTCAAAGCTAACTTTCCTGAAAAGCAGACTCCTTCACGTAACGATAGAAACGGAGCGGGGAAACTGCCAACTGTGGAATTGAAATTTGGTCACAAAAGAAAGCATCCCGCCAGTTCCGCGGATTAGTAAAAAAAAAAAAAAACATAGGCCTACATGTTCTTCACGCTCTTTCGTGCCGTTGTGTACATGCAGTTAATGAATCATTCCGATCAATCGGAACAGAAGTTATCAGTACATGGCTGGCAATAGGAGAGGGGCTGAAAAGGAAGAACAGGGCTTAGGGGCTCCCTGGTATTCATCAACAATGACCATCACATTCGCCTTGGAAGACGACAGATCACGAGGCTTTGCTTCGAGCCACAAACGGGAATTGCGATGATGATTTTTCGTAAGGTCAGAGGGCCAAAATGACTATGCCGCAGCAAAGGAGCTATCTAAAATTATCTATTATATATATATATTTTTTTTGATTGGAGGTTTAACGACCACCGTGAGCAACTCAATGGGCTATAAGCAGTCGCCCGTCCCTAATTTAGGGTCACTGGTTCCAGGGAAGGGAGAGAACCAGTGCCGTAAGACAAACAACATCCATGCCTCACCGGGATTCGAACCCGGACCCCTTACGGACGAATGATCAGAGGCCATCGCTTAGACCACTGCGCCACCGGGGCGGCTCTATTATATTTGCTGCTTCCACCACTGTTCCATAAAAGGTACGCGCTTATATAATTGTACCAGAAACAATATTGTACAAGTAAATAATATTTTTTTATAAGCATGAATACTGGTTCTTCCTCTGACGCTTCTTTCGCGTGTAAATAACTTCGGAGGTATTTGTATACAATCCATTCACATCGTGCATTTCTTTTAGAATAGACCCTCCTTGCGTATGGAGGGCTAGTTGCCGCTACCCTCGTTGCTACGAAAGAGCCAGAAACTTAACACAAATTCACGCTTCCTCTATTTCTTTTCGGAGAGATAAACGCTTCCCCCGATCATCGAAGGCTGCGTAGAATTGTCCATCCCTAATTTAGGACCATAGTTCCAAGAAAAGGTCACACCCATACAGCAGTAGGACACCACTCCTGGCCTATCTTGAACAATCAACCACAATCCTGCACCTGTGAAGACAGCCATAACGGAATAGATTTTTTTGACTAAACAAATCGTGTGGCAGTCTATTTGACTACACAGTGTCATGTCGAAATACAGTATGTACAAAGTCGATTCGGTATTATACACAAATCAGTAGTGGAGGTGCCAGCTCCCCATATAAAACTGACATACGAACTGACCTCGTGCGGTTTCAGCATTTTACTCCGTTAAGAGTTCGTATCTTGGGGATGGGAATATATGCTTACGGTACCTAGCAGAAAATTCAGTTTTACTTTGTTACTTAGTCCTATGATGGCTGCATTTACAACAATTATTTCATTAGTATAACTATACTAGTAATCCGAATTTTTTTGGTGTAGAGTAGAAATCAAAGTTTCCAAGCTTTTGCCCATCAACCAGATGGCTGTTTCAAGGAAGGTAGACAGCAAACTGCAAAATGAATAATAGAGCGCTTCAACAATTTAAACGCGGTGACTTGACAAACGAATAGATGCGAACGTAATTAGGAGTTCAAAAAAACACACCCATACAGCAGTAGGACACGACTCCTGGCCTATCTTGAACAATCAACCACAATCCTGCACCTGTGAAGACAGCCATAACGGAATAGATTTTTTTGACTAAACAAATCGTGTGGCAGTCTATTTGACTACACAGTGTCATGTCGAAATACAGTATGTACAAAGTCGATTCGGTATTATACACAAATCAGTAGTGGAGGTGCCAGCTCCCCATATAAAACTGACATACGAACTGACCTCGTGCGGTTTCAGCATTTTACTCCGTTAAGAGTTCGTATCTTGGGGATGGGAATATATGCTTACGGTACCTAGCAGAAAATTCAGTTTTACTTTGTTACTTAGTCCTATGATGGCTGCATTTACAACAATTATTTCATTAGTATAACTATACTAGTAATCCGAATTTTTTGGTGTAGAGTAGAAATCAAAGTTTCCAAGCTTTTGCCCATCAACCAGATGGCTGTTTCAAGGAAGGTAGACAGCAAACTGCAAAATGAATAATAGAGCGCTTCAACAATTTAAACGCGGTGACTTGACAAACGAATAGATGCGAACGTAATTAGGAGTTCAAAAAAACAGTTCCTTGTTATTTAATTAACAATTATTTAGTCAGAGTTTACGTTTAATGTTCGTTGTGTTCACTAAAAATTGTTCAGATTTTCTTCACACTGAGCTGGTAATACGAAACTCAAGCGTTCTGTAAATCGCCCATCCATTGGACTATATCATCATCATTGTCAACCATTATCAATCCACTGCTGGACGAAGGCCTCTCCAAGCCTCTTCCACAACGGTCTGTCTTGTGCCAGTCTCCTCCATGTTACTCCCGCATACTTTCGAATTTCATCCACCCATCTCCCATGTGGTCTTCTGAGTCTTTTCCTGTCCCTTGGAATCCAATCTAAAATTTCGGCTGTCCATCGATGGTCTGTCCTTCTGGCAGTATGTCCAACCCATTGCCATTTCAGGGATTTAACTCTGATCATGACGTCTTCCACTCTTGTCATGTTTTTTCTTCTTGTCATATATATATATATATATATATATATATTTCGAAAGTATGCAGGGGTGACATGAAGGAGACTGGCACAAGACAGACCGTTGTGGAGGAAACTTGGGGAGACCTTCGTCCAGCAGTGGATTGATAATGGTTGACAATGATGATGATGATGATGATATATATATAGTCCAATTTGTCAAAAATGACAAGATTGGACTATACATATATAAACCGATGAGCCATTGCATTATGACCACCTACCTAATAAGCTGTAGAATTCCCTTTAGCTAACAAAACAGCGGACACTCGGCGAGGCATCGATTCAATCAGGTAGCGATAAGTATCCTGGGGTATCTGGTACCATAATTTCAACAGCAGGTCCTCCCGTGCTCGGCATCAGCTCCGATATTTTCGAGCATAAAGTTCCGTTTATAGTGCCCTTCCAGTTCTAATTTTGTGTATCTAAAGGTCTAGTGCATCGTTTTGTTGTTCTTTCCGATTCGTAAGTACGATAATTTCTTCATTCCAAGCTTTATTTACCTTCTGGTCGAGCTGGCCAGAAGAACTGCTGGGCGCCGCCATTAGTAATGACGGCTTCCGGTGGAGATGTCATGTTCGGTAGCCCTACTTCCACTCTTGCTGTAACCGGAGGCGCTGCTACGCTGATTTCTCCTCATGGCGCTGTTCAACTGCCCTCTTCCGGTGCGTCATTCGGCATCTCTTCTCCTACCGCTGCCCAGTCAGACAGCTATTCTGATACAGCTTCTAATGTGATTTCTGCTGATGCAATAGATATTCAAGATGACGTCACTCCTCCACCTTCCACAGCAGCTCGATTTCCATCGTCTTATTCTGCTGCAGCGACCTCTGCATCTGATCGCCAATACTCGATAATGTTACAGCAAGTCAATGCTTTGAAACCTCATGTTCGTCGCACCGGCAACTCTATTCCCCTTAATATTCCGGCGTCATCTGTTCAAGCTCAAACGGTCTCCTCGCATATGGCCTTAGGAGTCTTTTTAAAGCTCTTCCCGATACCAAGTTGAAAGTTTATGCTACGGCACTTAAGAAGCTTTCATCTCCGTCTGCTATTACTCATCTCTATCGTCGGGCTCGGACTATTGTTGCTTATCTTTCTCAACCTGACCATGTGACCTCTCTTTTGCAGAAAGGTATTACTAATAATAATAATAACCTCTTGATGCCCAAACCTGTGATACAGCGCCCGGTTAACGTGTCGTTTTACCCGGTGCCACCTGAAGTCACAAATGTCATGCTCCTTTCAGTTATCTCATCTCTAGGTCGCGTTGCCGGGGACGTCGTAACCTACTCGGCAGCGCCCAACGACTTTGAGGATCGCCACTTTTATGGTGCTCGTTGCATAGTGCCTGTCATTTTTTCTTCTCAGGATGATATTGCAACTTTACCTACACAACTTACTGTCCATTGTCACGGTCAACGGAGACACATCGATCTCTTAACTGAGTTCCACTGCAGCAAGTGTAAATGCCTGGGGCATTTTTATAAAGAGTGTCCTGGACCTTCCTCTTCTGGACTTTCTTCTGGATTGTTGTCTACATCAGTGCCTGTTGATACACCCCCGTCTGGTTCTCGTGAAGAGCCTGAATTGCGTGCTTCTGATTTTACTGAAGCTCACTTTCCTCCTCTCCTTGGTTCTTCAACTTCACCGGAACCGTTTACATCTACTTGCTCGATTTCTGAGCAGGACGTTTCTGCTCAGGTGGTGCTTTCTACTTCTCCTGTTGAGGCTCCCTCTGAGGAGGTAGCCATGATTACCACTGCTTCTTCGGCAACTGATCTCGATGATTACCGCGGCGCTCGCGGTGCTTTAACAACTGCTCAGGACGCTCCCGAACTGCTTCATCTTCCTATTATTCCTGTTACAGATCCCACTGGTGTGGATGATCTCACCATAACTGGCGATACTGTTGTTGATCTCAGTGGCCGTTCCACAAAACGCACCGTCTTCAAAGCTCCTAGCGCTCCAGCTAAACGTGGACGTTCACGAGTGTATCGTTCTCGCTCATCTTCTAGCCTTCGTTCTCCTTCAGCGTCCCCTAGAGAGTGTTGCCTAACGAATAATCCAGAAGAACTTGCAGAAGCCACGCTTCAAGCGCAATTCGAACGGTTTTGTCAAGATAACGAAGTGCACACTCGCCCCTTTACCCATAGACAATTGTTTCGTCTATTTTCGCTCTTCCGGGATCCATCGTTTGACATGGCCGCTTACCTTTCGCACTCCACTTTCCCTCCAGATGATGTTTATTGTCGACTAACGTGTATCAGAGCTGATCTTGAGGATCTTTGTAAGACTGACAGTACGCTCCTTCCTTGTCATCTTCGGCTCTGTGGAATGGAGGAAACCGGTCAATTGTCTGCTTCATTTCTTCGTCACTCCCCTGCTGATTAGTAAGACTTTTTCTGACTTAATACTTGCTCCTGTACTAGTTCTATGTATCTACAGCGTTTCTGAACTTTCCTTCCAGATTGGACTTTATAGTGTGTCATTGAATGTAATTTTTCCGGATTATTTCCGAGCCTTTATTGTACATATGTCAATTTCTGTTACTACTTCTGCATCCGTGTTTTATCTTTCCACATATTTTCATCTGTAGATATTGTCACTCATTAATCTTCTTTTTGGTTCCATCGCACGAGGTGCGCCTGTATCATCATTTTATGAATAAAATTTGTTGAACTCCTGCAGTTCTTGTACATTTCGGGGTGGTGGTGATTTAGCGCGAACTCGCTTTTCCATTCAATTGGGTTCATATGTCAGGTGAATTTGGAGGCCAGGGCATTAACAGAAAGTCACAGGCATGAAAGTCACAAGCGAACCACTCCTTGACGATTCTGGCTGTGTGGCATTGCGCATTATCCTGTTGGTAATGGACATCACCAGCAGGGAACATAGTTGCCATGAATGGGTGAACTTATATTCCGAGTCAACCTAAGAGTGTACCACTATGATGGGTACGAAACAGCTACCTCCGCTACGAAAAATAGTCCCTAGCGTTTAGAGCGAAAAACAGTAGAATTATTGCTTAGAACCTATTTTTGTTTGCTCAACAGTTTATCAGACAAAATTGCTATAAGAAAAATATATCCAGAAGTTAGAACGCTTTTATAAATAAATTTGTTGTGAGAAGTTGCTGAATCAACAGCTTCGCACTTTCGGCTATTTCTGCCCACTTGGGATACAACTCGGACAGGGGGAAGAGGTGGAAGACCTCTCCCAACATTAACAACACAGAGACAATAAATTGACAATCGGGATAACTCGAAGGGTGAGTTTCTTAAACAGGCAGTAAGGGAAGCTGTTCAACCCAGACCCCTACTCACAATCCCCACTGCTTGTGAGATGGGTGGGTGAGGGGAATAGAAAGGAAACAGTAGAAGAGCACATTAACGCGGATGGATACCGTTCTGGCGTTTCACGACGAGATGTGATAAGGCTCTCACGTCTTTACCAGTAGTACACTTTTAGGGTGAATTGGAGTAAAGTCAGCAACGATGTTCAGATACCCGAGAGCTGTCAGGGGTTGTGCTATTGGGATAATGGGGCCTAAAGTTTCCCAAGAAAATATCGCCCACAACATAACACGGCTGCCGCCGGCCTGTTTCCGCGCAACAGTGCATCCAGGTGCCATAGCCTTCGTTGGGAATCGACGTATCCGCGCTCGGCCGTCTACGTGATGCACCAGGAATCTTGATTCGTCAGACGAGGCCACTGTTTTCCAATCATGCACGGTCCAATCTCTATGATCTTGGGCCCATTTCATAGGTACATGTACTTGGAGTGCCACTTTTCCAAAATAAAAAAAAATAATGCTGCCAAAGTTTTGTACACCCAAAAAGAAAATTTTGTACACCACCGGAAGTGGTACTTTTCGGCTCTCTAAAAATGGCACTCCAAGTACAGCTGCGGGTGATTTGTGGCGCTGTGAACAATGCGCGACAGTATCCGCTCCCTTCTGGCGTCAGTGAGCTGCGGACAACACACGGCTGGACGACAGTTCGTCGTTTGGCCATCTGTGCACCACTTTTGATACGTACTCACTACAGCGGCGCAGCTTCCGAGATTGTAGTTCCTAGTCGCTGTGCCATCACAATTTGTCCTTTATCAAACTCCGATAAATCGGCAGCTTTTTCCCATTCTGACTCCGAACACTCTACTATCCGAAAGCCGGTCCTTGGGTTATATATACACTGCTGTGTGAACTTAACCTGCGCCACCGTTCGGTATCCAGGAGCGCTCATTTCTCTACGCGGGGGGTGGTCAATAATGTAATGACGGATCGGTGTGTATCTACCATTGTATTCAACTTCCTAGGCTACGATTTTCTTAGGAAAAAATACTACACGGAAGATCGCTACGTCAACAGCCACGAGACTTACCCATAGCCAGGGACGTAGCAATTCAAAAATTATTGGGGGGGGGACTCAAGTAGTTTCATACCCAAACAGCGAAAATAATTGCTAATCTAGGATAATTAATAATTAAGCTTTAATTATCAATAATTCGTTATTTAGAATTATATAAATTCATTAATAAAATAACAATTTTATTGATTATTAAAATACTGATTTACAAAATTTTGATACAAGGGCTTTTAAAGTAATGTGGAGGGCTATATATTTATTATTATTATTTTTTTTTATGAAATAAGTAATACTGCAGAATATTGAAATGTTACGTTTTGCTAGTACTTTAATAAAATTGTACTTACAATATCTTAACATCGTTATACAAGATAACTGCGCTTTGCCACCACTGCCTTCAAAATGGTGTATTTACTTCTGCTTCCCGATATGCTTAGCAATGCAAGTGCAGAAAGTCGAGAATTAGACATTGTGTTTCGAAGAAACATTTTCTACTGCCTGCCTGAGAGTTAGAAACTGTACTTTCTGGAGTGTCTCTTGAGACAGGAAGCGTTGATAGAATTTTTAGTAATTTCTTGTTATTGAGGTAAAAAAAAAAAAAAAGCGGCAGCTTCACAACTTGATAAGGATTCTATCGCAGTAGTTGGTTTTTCCTCTTGTCTTATTGTTAACAAAGACATCTTCCAGAAGTGTGCACATGGAAAAATGTGCCAATGAAACGAATTTCAAAGCGATTCGAAAAAATCTGAAACTTTGTTGGAAAAATGTGATTTGAGTCGGGGTTTTTTTTTTTTTTTTTTTATAGGTTTTCCAGACGCATCTTGATATTTTTAATGAAAGAGATTATAAATACGGCTTTAAAAGAGAAAAAGAAAAATGTGATTCGGGGTTCAAGAGAAAAATGTGCCTTGATATGCAATGGGTTGGGGCTACCTTAGCCCCTCCCTTTCCTACGCCAATGCCCATAGCAACGTCCACGGAAGCTAGAACTAATTTGTGGGTGTCTTTCACAGCTGCTTTACACATGTTTATTTGGAACAACTCTTGAACATCCCAAATTATCTCTGAGATAAAGCTTCGCATGACTGGGCCGAAAAGTTTATATATACATGTATACATATATACACTGCTACCTCCTTTAAAGGAAACACTTTTATTTAAGGGACAATTCTAGTCCCAGTCCTTTGGTATAGCAATCCTAATGTATTTACCTACGAACAAGAGACACTATTTTAGAAACACTTACAGAAACCAAACATTTTTTAAAAAAAAATTGTTCTATTCAAAAATCTAAAGTTTAAAATTAAAACCTGTGTGAATTTGATCAAAAGCTTCAAGACTGCATATACAAAACTATTTCTGCGGTGTGTTCTTTCTCAAAGTTCTTATGAAAACAGCAAACAGCTCTTTCCACGTCTGTCAATATATTGAAAACAATACAGTGCATAACTACGGCTGTTAAACCTATGCCTCTATACGTTGTGTTAAAGTCTTTTAAAAAACTCGCTAAACTACACTGCCGGACATTTGCTAAGGACGGATGACAATAGCAACCATAAAATGGAAGGCAGGAAAATGTGGAAATTAGCATAAGTGCGGTATACAGTAAGACGTGTTGTGCGTATGCAAATTTTGGATTGCCGAACTTGTTCGTGACGTCATAGCGCTGATAAGAGATATAAAGGATTTGACGCGTTTTGACCGTTGTTGTTCAAACGCAAAGTTGAAAGGGAAAGAATCAATTGACTAACTCGCAATTTTCAGTATGTCTTCCCGACATCACCTACATGATTTTACGCGTGGCCGTATTATTGGCAAGATTGAAGAAGGGCGAAAAATAACAGATGTTGCCAGGGAGTTCCACGTCAGCCACAGTGTTGTTTCAAGGCTTTGGAAATCATTTCAAACAAATGGAGAGTGTAGCAAACGTCACGGGCAGGTCGTGTTCGCAGTACAACACCTGCAGAAGATCGGTACATAGTGCTATCAACAAAAAGACACCGGCGCAGCACAGCTAGTGAGGTAGCAAATCAGTTTATGGCTGCTACTGGCAAGCGAATCTCCCGAAAAGCTGTCGCCACACGTTTGCATGAAGGAGGACTATACGCCCGCCGTCCTGTTGTGTGCATCCCATTGTCCAGACGTCGCCGTACCACCCGTTTGCAATGGTGTTATCAACATCGCAATTGGACTGATAACGACTGGTCTGCTGTCCTCTTCTCAGATGAGAGTAGATACAGTCTATCGTCTGATTGTCGACAACTGATCTGGCGTGATAGTGGTACTGCATATTGTCCAGCAAACATATTGGAAAGGGACCGATATCCGACATGTAGTGTCATGGTATGGGCTGGCATCATGATCAATGGCCGTACGTCCCTCTATGTGCTTCCAACTGGGACTATGACTGGCCAACGATACATTAATGATGTTCTGCTACCTCATGTTCGCATGTTCCGTGGTGCTGTCGGTGATGGATTCGTTTTCATAGACGACAACGCAACATGTCATCGAACAGTCGCTGTCCAGGAGTGTCTTGAGAGCGAGGATATTCAACGCCTCGTATGGCCAGCACGTTCTCCAGATCTGAATCCCATTGAAAATGTGTGGGATGCTTTGGAGAGGAGTCTTGCTGGTCGCCAATACCCACCAATAAACAAGGACACCCTCATCCGTGCACTGACAGAGGAATGGGATAAATTACCCCAACAGCTGCTTGATAATGTTGAGCAAAGCATGACACGACGTGTGGAATCTTGCATCGCCCTCCATGGTGGCCATATCCCGTATTGACATCTTACGCCGGAACGCCAGCGGATGGTAATTGCATTTTTTTCACGTTTACGTATTCTGCACAAAATGGCCTGTTTGTCCCTTGAACACGTTCCAAAGCCTTCTGGATTTCAGAGCACAATAAATTGTCTTTCTTGTAATGTCCTGGCATTCTGACATTATTTTATTTCACTTGGCATCCAACCACACTTACTTTTTTATGCGCTATATAGCCGTTTATGATCCGTCCTTAGCAAATGTCCAGCAGTGTATTTCAATTCCCAGTGTAAGTAAACGGAGTGAAGTAAATACAGAACTGTGTTAACTTGTCAAAGATAATAGCAGTAATATTGCGATAGTGGAATACAGTACATTGTGATCGATAAACGGCTGTATATCAACGATACTAATGAGAAGAAATCAGAGCTTTTATTCTTGTAGCTGATAAGGAAGGCATTATCGAAAAGTGCTTCTAGATTCCGGAAAGTGACGAAGAGGAGAAAAGCTGCGGTATCAAAAACTTTACGGAAGCCTTAAAAATACGCTGGACAGTTGCATAAGTTTTTTTTTAAATGTCGGCGATAGTGAAAAGACCCAATTTAATTAGTAAACTTAATATCCATGGAGAAAAAGACCTTTAAATTGAAAGCGTTAAAGCAAGCATTTGTGTCTGATTATTTCAAATAAATACGTACACAGACTTCCAATTGTTTCATATACAGGTACTGTAGTTTTTTACATGTACTGTATTTGTTTTATACATATTTTATATTTTTATCGTATTTAAGATTTACTGTTATTTAATTTAACATTCACACTATTAAATTATCTAGTACGTATTTATTTAATACCATTTCGTTTGGTGTATTTTATTAGGAACCCCCCAATAAGGGGCAAAACGTACGGTCCCATGGGTGTTGAGAGCTACAACTGTGTGTGTGTGTGTGTGTGTGTGTGTGTGTGTGTGTGTGTGTGTGTGTGTGTGTGTGTGTGTGTATATATTCATGCAACTCTAAGGAGGACATGACTTATATATATATTTTTTAAACTATTTTAGGTGGGAATGTTACTTGCATCTATGGCCTTGCAGAAACCCATTTCCAACTAGGTCTTTGTGGAAGTGAGAAAATGCAGAGTTTTTGCTGGTCCTTGATAAAGCCAAGGCTCAGTATTCTCGACACCTTCTACATTCAGTTGTTTTATTTTATTTTTTACCTTTTTTTCCTTTTGATCACACAGGTAGATACATAACCTTTTCTATGTTGTACTAGGTGTGAGTCAAAATTATATATGTATTTTTTTGCTTAGGTATCTTCTTTATAGAATATATATATATATATATATATATATATATATACAAGAGTGAAAGATTTCTACTCCAAATTATATGAAAGGGATGATAGATGTACTCCAGACATCATGAAAGGTACCAGAGTTCTTCCAGTCCTCCCAGCAGAAGTTGCTCATGCAATCAAGAACATGAAGCGGGGGAAAGCTCCAGGAGAAGATGGAATTACTATAGACATCATACAAGAAGCAAGTGGAGAAATTGAAACAGTACTCGCCCAAATTTTCACTCGATGCCTTAATGAAGGGAAGATTCCTGAGGATTGGAACAACGCTACAATGATCCTGCTACATAAAAAAGGTGACATTGAGGATCTCAGGAACTACAGACCTATCAGCCTCCTATCAGTGGTTTATAAAATCTTCACTAAAGTTCTTTCACACCGCTTGAAGGTAACACTGGACATGGCTCAACCGAGAGAACAAGCTGGATTCAGGAGTGGCTACAGCACAATAGATCATATCCACGTACTGAGAGAACTAATTGAAAGAGCGAGGGAATATGAACTTCCATTGTGCATGGCTTTTATCGATTATGAAAAAGCCTTTGATTCGGTGAAACCATCAGCAGTTACCACGGCTCTGAAATCCTGCGGTATTGAGGATGCATACATTAATATTATTAATAACATCTATGAAAATGCAAGTGCAAAGATTCGGCTGTTTGAAAATACAACACACATAAAAATTGGAAAGGGAGTGAGACAAGGTGACACCATATCTCCGAAGCTCTTTAATGCCACATTGGAAAATGTCTTTCAATCACTGAACTGGGAAAACAAAGGGATAAAGATTAATGGAGATTATATAACCCACCTTCGTTTTGCTGATGACGTAGTCATTTTTGCAACTACCCCATCAGAGCTGCAGAGTATGATCCAGGAACTTGCTGACAAGAGTAAAGAAGTGGGATTAAAAATGAACTTTCAGAAGACAAAAGTGATGTTCAATGCTTTTACAAGAAATGAAGATTTATCGATTGATGGAGAAAAACTGGAGATAACAAATACATATGTTTATCTTGGACAGCAGATATCAAGTGAGGGTCACATTGATGAAGAAATTAATCGGCGTACAAAACTTGCCTGGAGAGCTTTTGGAAGAAACAGCATAATTTTCAAGAGCAATATGCCATTATGTCTTAAAAGAAAAGTGTTTGATCAATGCATCCTTCCAGTGCTTACGTATGGTGCAGAGACGTGGACCTTAACTAAAAGAGACATACAAAGGCTGCAAACAACTCAAAGAAGCATGGAGAGGTGCATGCTTGGTATAACCAGGAGAGATAAGAAGAGGAACTCGTGGATCCGAAAAATGACGAGAGTGGAAGACATCATGATCAGAGTTAAATCCCTGAAATGGCAATGGGCTGGACATACTGCCAGAAGGACAGACCATAGATGGACAGCCGAAATTTTAGATTGGATTCCAAGGGACAGGAAAAGACCCAAAAAAAGACCACATGGGAGATGGGTGGATGAAATTCGTAAATATGCGGGAGTGACATGGAGGAGACTGGCACAAGACAGACCGTTGTGGAGGAAACTTGGGGAGACCTTCGTCCAGCAGTGGATTGATAATGGTTGACAATGATGATGATGATATATAGAAAAGGTTATGTATCTGCCTGTGTGAGTAAAAGGAGAAAAGATAAAAAAATAAAATAAAACAACTGAATGTAGAAGGTGTCGAGAATACTGAGCCTTGGCTTTATCAAGGACCAGCAAAAACTCTGCATTTTCTCACTTCTACAAAGACCTAGTTGGAAATGGGTTTCTGCAAGGCCATAGATGCAAGTAACATTCCCACCTAAAATAGTTTAAAAAATATATATATATAAGTCATGTCCTCCGTAGAGTAGCATGACCTAGCACTAGTTAACAATTTCGCTTGCATCCATTAACCTTCATGGCCCGACCCATGCTCTTCATCTGTTACTATTAAACAGAGAGAAGAAGATTAAAGAGAACTCAAGCTGTGAGAGTGACATAATAAATAGAAATGATTTTCAGCTATAACGAAATTCCAAGTTCGTTTGAGAGAGAATTTAAACCTGAAAAACAATGCAAAAGAAATCCAAATTTTACATTGCAATTAAAAAAGGAAATGTTAATTTATAACGAACAGATTTTTGAAAGAAAACTTGAGTCTAAAACCCCTACTCTACAACTTATGACAGCACGAAAACGAGAATAAGTTAAAGATAATAATTAACTAAAGAAAACTTTGTGAAAGTTATATACCTTAAACAGTTAGTTGCAATATGTACAAAGTATTTCAGCAGTGCTTTAAGTGCATAATTAATTAGTTATTAAGAACTTTACTACTTTGAAAAAACAGCGCATAGACAGCGCATAGAAAAGGAACAAGCTTAGCCATCTTCTGTTCCTAGGTACCCCAAAAGACGCTCAAAGTTACAAAGAAAAGTAAGAGTTAAAACCCGCATAAATGTTAACAGACAAACCAATGCTTAAAAGCTGAAAAGCTAAAAAACGACAGAGAAAAGGTACATAAAGTACAAACATTGAACTTATAAAACCTAGAACCCAAAAACAAGGAAGAGAGCTTACCTCTTGTGTGACAAAAACTTTTCTCCTCACAAGAGGAGAACATGGCTGACCTCTTCCGCCACTCCCTAGACGCTGGGGGGCAGTGAGGGTGGGGCTGATGGCCTCCTCATACAGCAAGAAACCAACGCGCGGAGATTTTAACCAGAGAAAAAAATATATAAACTTAAGACTGTGGATCTGTATGATCAGAATGAGCAGAATTAACTCTCCAGAATACATGAGAAATATAATAAAATACACGAGCAGTTTATTTAATAATCTTTGCATGTATTAAATCACCTTAGTGAGCTTCTATAGATTAATCAGAATCTTATTAATTTTAATGTTGGTTTTACTATTTTTAGTATAGCTATCCTAGTGATGAATAACTAGTTTTCTTTTTTATTTGTTTTTATTTTCTTTTATAAACAGATTTTTAAGCTTTTTTTGTGATTTTGTTTATATTATTTAATTTTTTGTTTTAATAGGACCGTCATATCCATAGCACTAAGGTTCCTTTAGGTAGTTAATAGGCATCCTCTAGCCAACTTCCTTACGGCTTTGATTGGTCAGAATCATATTATTAACTGTAGAAAATTAAAGCAGATCTGCCAACCTTACTCTATTATTCAGAATAATTTTTCTTAAAGTTCTTTTGATGAAAGAAGAAGGAATTTCGTTCTCTAGAAAACTTTCTAATAGTATATTAATGTGGTAATTGAAATCCAAATTGTTGCTGCAAATTCTTGAAATTCTTAGGACCTGAGAAATTAGTACATTCTCAATTACTTTGGTTGAAATGTTATTATTCCAGTGTAGATATTTAATTACTTTGAAAGGAAAATTAACTCTTTTATCAAAGAGGCTAATAGATGGGTTACCTCTGTTGAGCTTAATGCTTAAGTCTAGGAACTCAAGTTCCTGATTACTGTGGTTGGTTTTACATAAGTTAAGAGAGCTAGGATAGATATTATCAAAATCACTCTCTATAACTTCTGAATTATTGATACACAGCAGATCATCAATATATCTAAAAGTGTAAAGGTAGTTATCTGAGCAGGTGGGGTGATTTTTAATGAATTTATATTCCTTAAAGAACAGGAATAGATTAGCGATATTTGTGGACGTTGATGTTCCCATTGGAATACCGTTCACTTGCTTATAGAGAGTATTATTATATAAGATATGGTTATTTTTTATGCAGCAATTGAGATAAGAGTTCCAAGTTCCTACATCAACAAATTGGTTAAGTTTAAATTCTGCATACAGCTCTTTAAAGGTAGTGATTATATCTGATAGAGGCAGATTAGTATATAGGTTTTCAAAATCATAACTATTAATATCTAGGGGACAAACTTTGAGTTATATATGTATATATATATATATATATACACCAGTGTATATATATATATACACTGGTGTGCAAAAATTAAGGACGAAGAGGAGAAATTAGCATAACAGCGGAACGAGCAGGCAGAACGGACCAAAGCACTCAGAAGATAGAATAGGGTCCGGTACGGTAGGGCATGCGCATATATGCAGCATGACGTAGGGGGGCGGGGAGTGTCGGAAGGGTATAAAGCACACGGGCGGTGTACGCTCAGCAATTCGGTGAAAGCTATTGCACGGTGTACATCGGTTTGAACGACGTCGAGTTGCTGCCACCGTGTGATATGGCCAACAGGCAATCCAGTAGAAGACATCTGGATAACTTTACCCGAAGTCGCGTCATTCGGAAGTTGGAAGAAGGTCGAAGTGTGACTGAAGAGTTAGAGATCGCTCACAGCATCGTTCCACGAGCTTGGAGAGCATTTCAAATGACAGGAACAGCTGTCCGAGAGTTTAGCAGTGGTCGTTCACGAGCAACCACGGCAGCGAACGACCGGTATATTGTTATACAGGCGAAAAGAGAGACGGCAGACAGCGGGAGAAATCGCAAGGCACATGCAACAGACAACTGGACGTCCGTTATCGCGTTTTACCGTGGCCAGGAATCTGCACAAAGGTGGTCTATTTGCACGACGACCAGTACGGTGTGTGCCATTAACGCCTGCTAATCGGAGACTGCGATTTCTGTGGTGCCAGGAACACAAGAACTGGACACATCAGCAATGGGGTCATGTTCTCTTTACGGATGAGAGCCTATTTAGTCTGACGAGCGATTCTGGACGTATACACATTTGGAGAGAGCAGGGAACACGCAATCAAACCTCCAACATCATCGAAAGCGACCGGTTTGGAGATGGAGTTCTCGTTTGGGGCGGTATCATGCTTGGTAGCCGTACTGATCTCCACATCTTCCAGGGAGGTTCAGTCACTAGTGTTCGCTATTGTACCAAGGTTCTCCTGCCTCACGTGCGTCTGTTTAGAGGTGCTGTGGGTACTAAGTTCCTCTTCATGGACGACATCGCTACACCTCATAGTACAGTGGTTGTCGCAGAGCTGTTCGAGAGTGAAGATATTCAACGCATGGATTGGTCCACAAGGTCCCCGGACCTAAATCCAATGGAACACGTGTGGGACCTTCTCGGGAGACGCTTGGCAGCACGTCACCAGCCGCCAGCAACGATTCCGCAGCTGAGATTGGCGCTACAAGAGGAATGGGCCGCGATGTCTTAACAGTTCCTTGGCAACCTTGTCCTCAGCATGGACAGACGTTGTAAATCCTGCAACGCAGTCAGGGGTGATCATATCCCCTACTAAAGACTGGATTTTTCATTGGCCGCCGCCTGTCACATGGACGTTTCTGTCTTCTGTCCAGTTGTGCTCGAAGCTACCTTTTCAATAAAGTGCCTTGGTATCCTTTAGATTCCTTGTTTGGACGGTTTTGCTCACTTGTCCCATATTCTTACTTCTTGGGGATCTTATGGCATGATTTGAGTCGATGTGGAGCACTTCTGCACGACCTTACATTCGAAAAACCGTCTCGTCCTTAATTTTTGCACGCCAGTGTATAATCGTCAACCATTATTAATCCACTGCTGGATGAAGGTCTCCAAAGTTTCTTCCACAATTGTCTTTAGCTTGCTCCATGTCACTCCGGCATGCTTTCGAATGAATATATATACACAGAGTGATTCAGAACTCATGGGACAAACTTTAAGGGGTGGTAGAGCACACTACAACAAACATTTTTTGTATAGGAATGTATGGACGCAAGTGACACGTTGAGGCAAAAACACAAGAAATAGGCATGATAGGAAACAAATTGTGTACTTACAGCATCGTTGACAAGTGCTTCTTTACAGCAGTGTTTACAATAATTGCTCAAAATTGCGTCCACCAACAATAATGCATGCGTGGCAGCGTCGACGGAGTGATTGGCGTGTACTGTTGCCGGTAGAGGCCAGTAGGCGGCTTGCATATTATGCATCTGCTTGACTCATATCTACTTCCAACGCGACTCGATGGCAGATGTTATCGTATTTTTCTGGAAGAGGTTTTACCTGAATTGCTTCAAGATGTACCGCTGGCCGTCCAACAAGGACTGTGGTTTCAGCATGATGGGGCGCCAGCCCATTTCTGCATTAATGTGCGCAATTACCTGGATGCCACTTTTGGGGAGCGATGGATTGGCCGTGGTGGACCAGTCCGTTGGCCACCCCGATCGCCCGATTTATCGAGCCTCGATTACTTCTTATGGGGACATCTGAATGCCCTCGTTTGCGAGACTCCAGTTGACTCTGTTGAGGACCTCGTCGCTCGAATATCCGTTGTGGCTGCACGTGTGCGAGAAATACCTGGCATTTTTGAAACTGTACGCCAATCACTCCGTCGACGCTGCCACGCATGTATTACTGTTGGTGGACGCAATTTTGAGCAATTATTGTAAAAATTACTGTAAAGAAGCACTTGTCAACGATGCTGTAAGTACACAATTTATGTTTCCTTTCATGTCTAGTGTTTGTGCCTCAACGCGTCACTTGCGCCCATACATTCCTATGCAAAAAATGTTTGTTGCAGTGTGTTCTACCACCCCTTAAAGTTTGTCCCATGAGTTCTGAATCACCCTGGATATATGGAATAGTTGACACAACAAAGCTGAGAAACAGAGAAACAAGAGATCAACGCCCAGCTGCGCAATTGCAGCACACCGGAACATGTCTCAATCTACACCTTATACACTAAGATAAGGTAAGCCTAAAACACGAAAGACAAATCCAACCCATCCAAATTCTGAACACTAAAAGAAAAATTCAAAGAAATCACCATAGTAATAGGCAACCCATTCAACAAAAAACGCCCACTCAAAAACTAGATTAAAATCAAGCAATTAACGATTAATCCAGCAAAACATACATGTCAAAACAACCTAAAAACAACAATAAAAATAATAAAAGACTTGTTCCCGAAACCACGTAAATGCAAAAACATGAAACACGAAAGATCAAAAAGTCGAAATATCATATTATGAAGCAAATACATAGCCCTAAAATGACAGAAGTAAAAAAGGACAAAGTATCAGAATGCCAACATCAAAAGTAATGAAGCCATCCGTTATCAAAAGAACACCGCAAGTGCTGGAACAAACCCAAAGCCCGGCGGAGTGTCCAAAACAAGCAATGAGAATCAGAAGCCGAAGGCAGTAAGAGACAAACACCAAGCCACGACGGAAGGTGAAAAACACACACCAAGATTTGGAAGTCGAAAATTGTCACGGTTAGGCGTAGCTGTGTGAAAATCAAAAGGAGTAGGTATGTTATACAAGTCTTCAACTGCACCCATCGTGCAGCGCTTAGTAACATAAAAAGTTTAATTTTGTACGGTCAATTGTTAATATCTGTAATATGTAAGGAGGAATGACCAGCAAAAAAAATCCAGAGATCTACAATCACGTAATAGTTGTCGAAATAAAATAATAACGAAGTAAATAGGATAACAATTAGAACAAAAAACACCGTAAAGTCTTCTGAGTGATTGTTGCAAAACGATCGAGCTGTTATAAATATCCAAGCAACGATGAAATTGGGAAATTATAAGATTACGATGGACGGATATGGAGATGTTAAGAGTTCCATTGAATAAAATACACTGGCGTGCAAAAATTAAGGACGAGAAGTTTTTTCGAGTGCAACGCCGTGCAGAAGTGCTCCACATCGACTCAAATCATACCATAAGATCCCCAAGATGTAAGAATATGGGACAAGTGAGCAAAACCGTCCAAACAAGGAATCCAAAGGATACAAAGGCACTTTATTGAAAAGGCAGCTTCGAGCACAACTGGATAGAAGACAGAAACGTCCATGTGACAGGCGGCTGCCAAGAAAAACCCAGTCTTTAGTAGGGGATATGATCACCCCTGACTGCAGTGCAGGATTTACAACGTCTGTCCATGCTGAGGACGAGGTTGTCCAGGAGCTGTTGAGGCATCACGGCCCATTCCTCTTGTAGCGCCAATCGCAGCTGCTGAATCGTTGCTGGCGGCTGGTGACGTGCTGCCAAGCGTCTCCCGAGAAGGTCCCACACGTGTTCGATTGGATTAAGGTCCGGGGACCTTGCGGGCCAATCCATGCGTTAAATATATCTTCACTCTCCGACAGCTCTGCGACAGCCACTGTACGATGAGGTGCAGCGTTGTCGCCCATGAAGAGGAACACAGGACCCACATCACCTCTAAACAAACGCACGTGAGGCAGGAGAACCTCGGTACAATAGCCGACACTAGTGACTGAACTTCCTTGGAAGATGTGAAGGTCAGTACGGTTACCAAGCATGATACCGCCCCAAACGAGAACTCCGCCACCTCCAACCGGTCCCTTTCGATGATGTTGGTGTGATTGCGTCTTCTCTGCTCTCTCCAAATGTGTATACGTCCAGAATCGCTCGTCAGACTAAATCGGCTCTCATCCGTAAAGAGAACTCGACCCCATTGCTGATGTGTCCAGTTTTTGTGTTCCTGGTACCACAGAAATCGCAGTCTCCGATGAGCAGGCGTTAATGGCACACTCCGTACTGGTCGTCGTGCAAATAGACCACCTTTGTGCAGCCTCTTGGCCACGGTAAAACGCGATAACGGACGTCCAGTTGTTTGTTGCACGTGCCTTGCGATTTATCCCGCTGTCTGCCGCCTGTCTCTTCTCGACTGTAGGACAATATACCGGTCGTCCACCGCCGTGGTTGCTCGTGAACGACCACTGCTAAACTCTCGGACAGCTGTTCCTGTCGTTTTAAATGCTCTCCGAGCTCGTAAAACGATGCTGTGAGCGATCCCAAACTCCTCGGCCACACTAGTCACACTTCGAACTTCTTCCAACTTCCCAATGACGCGACCTCGGGTAGTCATCCAGATGTCGTCTACTGGATTGCCTGTTGGCAATATCACACGGTGGCAGGAACTGGACGTCGTTCAAACAGATGTACACCGTGCAACAGCTTTCACCGAATTGCTGAGCGTACACCGCCCGTGTGCTTTCAACCCTTCCGACACTTCCCCCCCCCCACGTCATGCGCGCATGCCTTACCGTACCGGACCCTAGTCTATCTCCTGAGTGGTCTTTCGGTCCGTTCTGCCTGCTCGTTTCGCTGTTATGCTGATTTCTCCTCTTCGTCCCTAATTTTGCACGCCAGTGTAGTTTATTTTAAACTTGAAGTTGCTTTTTTTTTTACATCAAAAATAGATGTAATAAGCGTGCCATCTTCAACCTGAATTTCAAGATCTAAGTAGTGTATTTTGCCAAGAATAGTTTTTTTGTATTCTCTAAAGTAAGTTCCCTAGGGTAAATATCAGCCGCTTGAAAGCAGAACTCCTCCCAGTCAAAGACAATAATATCGCCGATATACCTCCTAATAGAACCAGTCAGCACCTTAGCATCTCGGACAAATAAATCTTCATAGTAGTGTAGATACAGATCAGCAAGAACACTTAAGTAGAACCCATGGGTATGCCCTTTGTCTGTAAATAAATACAAGGACCCGTTCAAATCTAGTTATTACACAAACATAGGATCTTAAGTTGTTTTTCACCTTCTGTCGTGGTTTGGTGTTTGTCTTTCTCTGCCTTCGGCTTCTGATGATTCTCATTGCTTGTGGTGTCCTCGAACTCTCCCGCGGGTTTTTGGTTTGTACCAGCTCTTGCGGTGTTCCCGTGATAACGGATGGCTTCATGACTTTTGAGGTTGGCCTTCTGAAACCTTGGTTTATCTATATACACTGACGGAAAAAAATCTTAACACCACGAAAAAATAGTTGTAGAGGAATGAAATGGCGGCAATACATTTGTATAGGTAACATATTTAATCGATTAAGGTTTCAAGATCACAGCTCATTGTAAGCGCGAGAAGAGCCATTTTAAATGTGAAATGCTGGTACATTAATAACCGGTGTAACCACCAGAATGTTGAATGCAAGCACGCAAACTTTCATGCATTGTGTCGTACAGATGCTGGATATCAGTTTGTGGGATGGAGTTCCATGCCTGTTGCATTTGGTCGGTCAATACAGGGACGGTTAATGCTGGTTGGGGCGACGCTGGAGTTGTTGTCCAATGATGTCCCATACGTGCTCGATTGGTGAAAGATCTGGTGATCTAGCAGGCCGCGGTAACATGTCGACACCCTGTAGAGCATGTTGGGTTACAACAGCGGTATGCGGACGAGCGTTATCCTGTTGGAAAACACCTCCTGGAATGCTGTTCATGAATGGCAGCACAACAGGTTGAATCCTCAGACAGACGTACAACTGTGCCGTCAGGGAGCGTGGGATAACCACGAGAGTGCTCCTGCTGTCATAGGAAATTGCTCCCCAGACCATAACTCCAGGTGTAGGTCCAGTGTGTCTCTGCCGCAGACAGGTTGGTTGCAATCGCTTACCTGGCCTCCTTCTAACCAACAGACGGCCATCACTGGCACCCAGGCAGAACCGGCTTTCATCAGAAAACACAACAGATCTCCACTCCGTCCTCCAATGAGCTCTAGCTTGACACCACTGACGTCGCAAACGGCAGTGCTTTGGAGTAAGTGGAATGCACACGCTACAGGGCGTCTGGCTCGGAGCTGTCCTTCAAGTAACCGATTAGTAACAGTTCGTTGTGTCACTGTGGTGGCAACTGCAGCTCTAATTGCTGCCGCAGACGCGGTATGATGCGCCACGGCCATACGCCGTACACGGCGGACTTCCCTCTCAGTAGTGCCACGTGGCCGGCCGGAACCCGGTCTTCTTGAGGCAGTACCTTCCCTTGACCACCGCTGCCAACAATCATGCACAGTGGCTACATTCCTGCCAAGTCGTTCTGCAATATTGCGGAAAGAAATTCCACCTTCTCGTAGCCCAATTACACGACCTCGTTCAAACTCCGTGAGCTGTTGATAATGGCTTCTTCGTCTTCGTAAAGGCATTCTTGACTAACATCAACACCCTACGTCGAATCTCAACGATAACTAACGCTCACGAACGTTACAGCGCGTATTTACAGCAAACCTGCTTTGCATGTTCCGAGGGGCGCTACTAGCGCCATACGTATGTGTCGAGCGCGAAATTTGCATAGTGTCATCTTACAGATGTACTCTCAACGCCTACCAACTGTCGTTTATCTAACACAACCCCTTCTTGGTGTTGGGATTTTTTTTTCCGTCAGTGTATATAATCTTCACAGTAGTGTAGATACAGATTAGCAAGAGGCTGTGATGTTGCGCATCACCTGACCTTACAAAGAGTGGAAGACATGATCAGAGTAAAATCCCTGAAATGGCAATGGGCTGGACATACTGCCAGAAGGACAGACCATCGATGGACAGCTGAAAATTTTAGATTGGATTCCAAAAGACAGGAAAAGACCCAGAAGAAGGCCACATGGGAAATGGGTGGATGGAATTCGAAAGTATGCGGGAGTAACATGGAGGAGACTGGCACAAGACAGACCGTTGTGGAAGAGGCTTGGAGAAACCTTCGTCCAGCAGTGGATTGATAATGGTTGACAATGATGATATGCAGTTTTTATGAGGTTTTTGTAACTTTCATGTATGTACGGGACAAAACTTGTCGCACACCTTCAGAACCACACTTTTCTTAATGTTGATCTGACACTGAACTTAATCCTCACGTTTCAGAGCAAGCACGTTGTCATTCATGTTCATCCGACGCCGGAATTGGTCACACCCTACTTAGCAAGCACATTGTTTTTCATGCTAAACAGACACCGAAATTTGTTCCAGACACTCTGGAGCAAGTACACTGTCTTTCATTTTGAGTCAGATACCGGAACTTGCTCCAGAGCAAACGAAGTTTTGCATGTTGATCAGCCAAAGGAACTTTCTCAATATCCTAGGGTGTGCATAGTTCGTCGTGCCCATCAGGATTTCCTACATACCGACGCGGATCTACAGAACAAGCCACAGCCTCGTGTCCCAGTTCAGCACTCTTACGACAGACCTTCACAAATCCGGTGTATGCAATTCTCACTTGATGAGCTCTTATCCACAAGAAAACTGGGAATTCCTTTTTCACACGGAGCTTTGCAACACTAGTCTCACACTTCCGGAACAAGAATCAGGGAGAGCAATATTCTCTCGCACTATGGACCCCCACAGTATCTCTATAGGGCATTCAATCACTATGTACTGCAGAGTCATCCACTTCCACAAATACAACTTTAGCGTGAAAAGCTAAGGCGCCATCGTAAGATGTCAATGCAAAGTCTAAAATATCAGCTTGCAACAGTTGGTCAACGAATTTCTCATGCACGAAAGTCAAAGTTACACCACCTCTACGCTATGTGCATAGATAGTATTACGGTTCTGTATCTTCATGAATAGCCTTCAGTACATGCTCACTAGTCATCCACGGAAATACCAGGCTGGACTTCCGAAGTGCCTCGTGTTTCCTTTTGGAATCGTGTTTGCAAATGTTTTAGACCGTTGCTCTCCGTGTGTCACTACGTGCTATTTTTCTGACCACCCGTGTGAGTTATATTGCTCAGCTGTGACCCCCCCCTTTCCGTCTGAGGGAAGGGATACAACTAAGGTCAGTTTCTTTCAGGACTTTCTGACCGGGGGTGCTAATGGAACCTAACAGAAGGCAAGTTTCCCATTTGCTATATATATTATTTTTAACTACTATACCTACATATATAGAAGTAATTACTATATATATAGTATAGGGGCGTAGTAGTTACTATATATAGTATAGGGACGTAGTAATTACTATATATAGGGACGTATTTAGAGGGAACCAGGGGCGCCTGTAGAGATACTCTAATTTAGGAACCACTGGCTTCCTCTTAATACCCCGCGACAGTGTTTCATTTTTTAAGTTTTTGGTTAAAATGCGACTTACATTGGGAAAAAATGCCTTAATTTAATATTTAAATGCATCAACTTACATTATACAAAAAATGCTTTAATATTTCTTCTATTTTTCATTAACTTTAATTTTGTTCTGGTAGAAAACTTTCATTTTTTGTCGCTCCCCTCCCCCCAGAAATAAATTCTATATACGCCCCTGATATATTAATTGCTTCTTCAAACATTTCAAGAACAAACTTCCTTCAGCTAAACGAGGGGTAGGGTGGTTCAGGGTGTTGGTTTCGGTAGGCATGAAATTTTTATCTATTAAAATACATTCAACACACTCCTGATCCTGATTCCCTGACTATGAGTTATGATTAGTCTACTTATTATATTCATATGGAAGTAGACATTCGTCATACATAACACGATATGCAACTTGCTCATTAACCACCTTTGACGAAATGATGAAGACCACTTCTACATTTAATCAAATTAAAAACGGTATTTACATGTTAAAACATATGAGAGATTGAAACACTAGATCTTTCGATCACACTAGTGATCTTCATCAGGTCACTCACCTAATAATGACATCAAGGTACGTCGACACGCAATATATAGGGATTTTTGATGACCCAAACAATGGGTAAAGCGCATGCTCACGAAAGTTGTTGTGAGCACAGAGAGAGAGAGAGACAGAGAGAGACAGGTAACAGTACTGCAAACGAAGAAAGTAAAAATGATGCTACACAAATATTAATAATTCAGCTGTAATGATTATTTCCGCAATGTTCAAGTAGAGCAGTCCATATTCGTGGAGGAAAGAAGGTACATCGTCATTACAGCAAATACCTCTATAATGGTGAATATATAAGCTTTCTACAAAGAGGGTCATGCTTTTGGTGCTGTGTGTAATGAGGATTTTGCATTCATCCCATAATGGTCTATGTGTGCCGCTAGCTACCAATCGGGCTAGGGCTGTCGAATGTGAGCCTGTTCTGACATTGCGTGAGTGTTCAAGGAAACGGGTTTTTAAATTACGTAGGGTTGAGCCTATGTACACTTGATCTATTTCATTAGGGCTTTATATTTGAAGAATACTTATACACTGCCGGACAATTGCTAAGGACGGATGACGATAGCAACCATAAAATGGAAGGCAGGAAAATGTGGAAATTATCATAAGTGCGGGATACAGTAAGGCGTGTTGTGCGTATGCAAATTTTGGATTGCCGAACTTGTTCGTGACGTCATAGCGCTGATAAGAGATATAAAGGATTTGAGTTGTATTGACCGTTGTTGTTCAAACGCAAAGTTGAAAGGGAAAGAATCAATTGACGAACTTGCAAGTTTCAGTATGTCTTCCCGACATCACCTAGATGATTTTACGCGTGGCCGTATTATTGGCAAGATTGAAGAAGGGCGAAAAAATAACAGATGTTGCCAGGGAGTTCGACGTCAGCCACAGTGTTGTTTCAAGGCTTTGGAAATCATTTCAAACAAATGGAGAGTGTAGCAAACGTCACGGGCAGGTCGTGTTCGCAGTACAACACCTGCAGAAGATCGGTACATAGTGCTATCAACAAAAAGACACCGGCGCAGCACAGCTAGTGAGGTAGCAAATCAGTTTATGGCTGCTACTGGGAAGCGGATCTCCCGAAAAACTGTCGCCAGACGTTTGCATGAAGGAGGACTATACGCCCGCCGTCCTGTTGTATGCATCCCATTGTCCAGACGTCACCGTACCACCCGTTTGCAATGGTGCCATCAACATCGCAATTGGACTGATAACGACTGGTCTGCTGTCCTCTTCTCAGATGAGAGTATATACAGTCTATCGTCTGACTGTCGACGACAACTGATCTGGCGTGATAGTGGTACTGCATATTGTCCAGCAAACATACAGGAAAGGGACCGATATCCGACATGTAGTGTCATGGTATGGGCTGGCATCATGATCAATGGCCGTACGTCCCTCTATGTGCTTCCAACTGAGACTATGACTGGCCAACGATACATTTACGATGTTCTGCTACCTCATGTTCGCATGTTCCGTGGTGCTGTCGGTGATATTCATTTTCATGGACGACAACGCAACATGTCATCGAACAGTCGCTGTCCAGGAGTATCTTGAGAGCGAGGATATTCAACGCCTCGTATGGCCAGAACGTTCTCTAGATCTGAATCCCATTGAAAATGTGTGGGATGCTTTGGGGAGGAGTCTTGCTGGTCGCCAATGCCCTCCAATAAACAAGGACACCCTCATCCGTGCACTGACAGAGGAATGGGATAAATTACCCCAACAGCTGCTTGATAATGTTGTGCAAAGCATGACACGACGTGTGGAATCTTGCATCGCCCTCCATGGTGGCCATATCTGGTATTGATATCTTACGCCGGAACGCCTGCGGACGGTAATTGCATTTTTTTTTTTTACGTTTACGTATTCTGCACAAAATGGCCTGTTTGTCCCTTGAACACGTTCCAAAGCTTTCTGGATTTCAGAGCACAATAAATTGTCTTTCTTGTAATGTCCTGGCATTTAGACATTATTTTATTTCACTTGGCATCCAACCACACTTACTTTTATGCGCTATATAGCCGTTTATGATCCGTCCTTAGCAATTGTCCAGCAGTGTATTTGAAGAATACTTATATATTTCATTAGGATTTTATATTTGAAGAATACTTATTATATTTTGAAGAATGCCATGCGCCTTAAAACACTTTAGCAAAATAAACTATAATACTTGAATAAATATTTTTAAAAAGTATATAATTGGAGAAATATTTACAGCATCAAAAGAAGCGAAACTTTCTTTTTCATTATAGCCTGAATTGATTGATATTTAGCTCGGTAACAAAATGTCTCGGGGGGGGGGGGGGACTGTATGCCTGAAAGAAACACTGCTGGCTATGGATAATAACTGGCACGTATAATTATTCTACTCTTAAAAACATCTTTCCCTCCATGAGCTAATGAAGTACGTGCGCCTCAGGAGACGTTCATAGCATACCGTAGTAGTAAGAAAATTACAATTTGAAAGATTTTTCACGTTCTATTCTACTTATTTTACTTGTGTTTCATTGAAATACATATGTATTCTTAAAAAAAAAATAAGAACCTGTTTTGCATTCTATTATGGAACTATTTATGTCGAGAAGTGGCTCATGGAGAGCCGGGATCTCAAAAGTAAACAAGCCTGCCGGCAACTGCCCGGGAGGGACACAAGTTAGGCAAGACTTGCATATCCTCATACATTTTTTGGCAGGAAGTCCAGCCAAAAAAATGTATGAGGATATGCAAGTCTTGACTAATCTCGAAAGATTACGGAAGAACTTTCTTAACAAGATTTTTGTTGCACTAGAATCTTTGTTTGTTGCTTCCTTTCATTTCAGATCGCACAAATTATGTTTAACCTGTTTTGCTACAAATACAGACTCTTCAAAGTAACAGGTAAACCTCTACAATTGCAGATAGTAGAATTTCGCTCTGCTAGAGGTGATTGGAGCATATGATTACTTTTAGGGTGGGGGGATGGGGGCTAAGAAAAATCCTTACCTCCTTCAAGGCTGTCAAACATTTTAGTAAATGTACAAGATACTAAAATACAACAAAAATAATTGATACTGTTTGACAATTAGTAAGTAGCTAACAAGTACCTTATTTTAAAATGTGAAAGGTCTATCAAAACTAAATTTTTTTTCTGTTCTGTTCATTATATTGATTCATAAAGTTACAAAAAAAAAAGCTGAAGCAATAAATGTCTTAGCTGATTTTAAAAATTGTCATGGCAACTTCATATTACATGTGTGATGATGGCATGTAAAAACTACATTTCAAACAGTGGCGGATTTATGCTGTAGGTGGCCCGTCTCACAAACTTTTGGGGGCCCCTCGTTTTGAGACACATCCGGGTCCCGGGTATATTTATTACAATTTTTAAATGGACTATATAATCAATTTCAACATCAAATAATTCTGTTATTATTCTACATTACAACAAAGAGAAACATTCTTTCCTTATCACCATGTTTATAAGAAATTTCTCCTGGCTTTAACTGCAGCAAAAGTGTCTGTGACTTCAACATAATTGACATGATTCAGCGCATTACTCTGTGTATTATACAATATTGGAAAACTGTTCAAGTGCTCTTGAGAAATAGTTGATTGTAGAGAGTTTTTAACTCTTTTAAGAGCACTAAATGATCTTTCACCACTTGCATTAGATATTGGTAAAGTAAGGAAATTTTCAAGAATGGTTTCCACATTTTGAAATGTTTCTTTCAAACCCGTCACTGTCCACAAACAGTTTGCAGTAATCTTCCGGCTGGACTGAGGATTGATCTTGATCCATGAGATTCACAAAACGACATATGAGCTGCAGTGCTCCACAAAACAGTTTTCCATCTATGTCATTTGAATATACCTTGGAAATATTGCTGAGGTAACATTTCGTAGAATGATCATGTTCATCAGCAAAAACTCCTTTGAAGAGGCCGAATATATATAATAACTTTACTTTTTTTTTCTCCAGCTCAACTACTAGGTTGTTACAGGTAGCATTCAGTATCTCCACTCTAATAGTTTCTTTTCCCTCCAGATGAACTTCATTGTCTGTACTTTCATCAGCAAAGCTCCTTTTTATTCTCCTTTGATAACTCTCATCATTGCCTGGTTGTTCTACAGATGTAGACAAAATCGAGGCTTCCATGTCAATGCCGAAATAGTCGTTACACGTATATCATCAAAGAAGAGTTTCAGAGACTGAAATAGATCTACTGCCATCTTTATGTTTCCATCTTCTTTCTGCAATGATTTTCTGACTTAGTCGATTCGTTGCAACAGCCGGTCTCGCAAGACAGTCATGAAGACAGTTTCATATTTGTCAAAGTTTTTTGCCAATGATTTTGCCTCTGATTTGCCTAAAAGCTTTTCAGTTTCACACCCAGAAAGTTTAATTAATGCTTTTCTAATCTCACTGTAAGCTCCTCGTAAGGCTTATTAGCATCAGCACTTGCTGACCATCGAGCACCACTCAATTGTTTTACAATGTGTTGATGTGGTTGAAGGTGGGATTTAAGTATTTCACAATGATGAGTGGAGGCCAGAAAAAAGTATATACTTTTTGAACAAAATCAAGGTAAGCTTCAACATATCTGCACCATTCATCTGCTTTTTACTAAATTCAAAGAATGGCTTGAGCACGGTACATAAAACACTGTAGAACTTCTTTCAATTATTTTTGCTTGAATGCCAGCATATACGACTGACATGTTCAAGGCATTGTCATAGCATTGGCCTCTGCAGTTTTTTTAGATATAGCCCTAGATCCAATATTTTTTCAAGACGGTATATTTCAAATGCTCCGCTTTTTGAGATTTTATGGGCAAGAAACGAAAGAATCGCTAAACAGTTTTCCCATCAGCTTTTAAATACCTCAAAACAAAAGTTGGTTGGTCCACATGACTTACGTCAGCAGTAGAATCGGCAGTAATTGAAAAGTACTGTGAATTTTTAACCTCCTCACAAAAAACCTTTAAGTTTCTCCGCCATTACAGTTAATATATCATCATATGTTTGGTGAGACAAATAGTTTGTTCTGCCTGAACAACAGTGCTCATGCTTTTCAAAATTATCTTTCAGAAAAGTCATCAAACTGCACGATACTCCATACAAGTTAAAAATTAGGGTTATTTACATTCTCAGGGTATTGTTTCTCTGTGACCTACCTCTAAGTGGATGTCAGAGTCTTGCAAGTGGTTTCACAGTGGCCACTACTCGATGCAGTACTTGCCTCCAATAGCCCTTCTCTTTTTCAGTCTGAGACATTAGTTGAGAATCGATTCTCCTGGAGAATTTACTCCTTTTAAGCATGTTGACCATGGATGTCAAGTGAGACTTTGAGGTTTCATGACTTTTTAAAACATCTTCTGTACGGGACCAATCAGAAAATCCATCAGCAAGAACCCTATCTGATTGTTTATAGTCGGGAAAAAGTTTACACACATAGCAGTAAACAGACTTAGAATGATGACTTATACCCATAATGCATCGTTGCACAACTATATAAAGGAGTACTACATTGCCTCTGTTCCATCTGATGATGGGGTAAATGTTACCCCGAAAGTGCTAGTGGGGTATTTTAACTGTAAATATCTTTCGTATTTTATTAAATATCGTACATAGACTGAGTTTCTCATTTCATTTAACGTATTGTGCGAAGTCATTCTTTTATTGTTAGACTTAAAAGTTTAAAAAAAAAATTAACTAGTTTCTTTTTCTCCATTTATCTTCAACCTATAAAACTGATTTTCATTTATGTTCCCGAAATACGTTTTTCCAGGATCAGAAAATACTTTAGATTTTTTAGTTCTTCTTCATTTTCTGTTTTTTTTTAATAAAGTAATTATCATATCAGAGTTTGGGTTTGAAGGCCATAAAGCAATATCAGTAGTATAGTATGAATTCATTGAACAGGTATGCCTACAATCATACTCTTGATTTGTTGGTTCATGCTCTTGGTTGATTATTTGGTCTGGCTCTGAGGACTG
This sequence comes from Macrothele yani, assembly GCA_039090855.1. Classification (NCBI taxonomy): domain Eukaryota; kingdom Metazoa; phylum Arthropoda; class Arachnida; order Araneae; family Macrothelidae; genus Macrothele; species Macrothele yani. The sequence goes on from CM077028.1 coordinate 61,795,595, forward strand.
ACAAATCATTCAGTGGCAAATGAAATGGGATGGTTTCTCACATGTATCTAAATAGCTGGAGTCAAGATTTGAATTTAGTAAACTAGCCTTACCATCGTTGTTGTCTAAACTTGAATGGTGTGTGTCCTGTTAAGGTTCCAGTCGCACATATTCTTTTGAAGCTCATGAATCCGGCGGCTTTTGTTCAATTCGCTCATCAGCGGTACAACTCTTCACAGGCTTCTGTAGGAATACTAATAAACTATCCTTTTGCTTTTGAAGACGTTCGTCTTTCTCTTCTTCTGCTTTTCATAATCTGACACATAACTTCGTTTCAATGGCTTCATTTTCAGGAGAATCAGTCACATAAATTATATGCGAACGAAACAGAAACAACAGCTGTAACGATGCCGATTTTAAGGGCGCGGTTAGGCGTTCGCGTTAGTAATCACAATATTAAGTAGGTAACACTATATAATACTACAACGTGGAGATCGAATGGCAACAGAGAAATACAGATCAGAAACGATATTTTAAGTTATGTTGCGACGTCACCAGTGGTCAGTGTCGCCACCACGCACAAATGAAACTATTCTACAATTGGCAAAATTTTGCCCGCTTGTCAAGCAGGATAGCCAACTTTACATTTCTTAAGTAGAGAACAGGCGACAAGCGCTATATAAAGTTTGAACCACGACTGCTTCTCTATGAATCCGCAAAATATTGTGTTCATTACAACATAACTTGTTCCCTCGTTTTTCCTTTTCCTCCTTGATTTACTTCTCTTTTCACAGTGAATCGGGGACCCTCCGGGATTGCGACTTGCGCGACCCCATGAATCCACCCCTGATTTCAAATGAATTAAAAGTTTTTAGCAATTTTTCTTGTCAACGCAGAAGTTATTACTGAACTATACAATTAAAGTTATAATTACAGTTTAGAACATTGTGATGGGAAAAGTTAATTCCACCAGGATATCTAGTACTTTTCAGAGAAAGCAACTGCAGACTTTGTAATCAGATGTGTTGAAACTATCACTTACAATTTATTGTCGTACTTTTGAAAGTAAACGCATAGCAGAATCTGGCAAATCAAATTTTTAAAATAAAGAAGTTTGATAATTGCACACCATCATTAATATATTATTTTTTAAAATGCTTTAAAAAAAGGTTTCGTCTATTTTAGTGTTTTAAGTTTATCAAAAATTTGGCTATACCAACGGCTGGGGGAGCCCCACCCCTTTGGGCGCCCTTGGATCGGTGTCAGTTTGACATCGCTGTTAAGCTCGACTATTCATGATAACGCATCGGCAACTTAATCATGACACTGAAACGACATCTACGTTTTCAGTTCTTTGTGATTTACAGCGTATTTATTACCTCCAATAAGCCTAACGTGGATGCGAGGTTGACTCGGATTACACCTTCTGCAAGAAAACAGCAATGATAGTTGATCTGCTGTACCGGAGGATTACCATCTGGTGACAATATGAATAGATAAACAGGTTAAATATTTGCATGCTCAAAATCACAAACAATATTAGAAAAGGTTTCCAATGAAATCAAAATAGCGTTAAAAAAATTCGCCTGCAAACCAGCAGCACAACAAAATTTCGTTCAAAAAATATTTTTTTAGGATAGCATTCTGTTTGTGCTCAGAAGCAGAGGAGTCTTCTATTTAACATAATAAAAAAAAAAAAAAAATGCCTCCCCAAAACTTCACCCAGGAGACATTTTACGCGATCCCTTCCCAAAAAAGGTTCGCGGTATTTTGGCGAAAAAAATTCTAATTTCAAAGAAATAAAGGGCTTTAGACTTTGCTTCAAGGAATAAATAGCGCTAAAATGCCCTACGATTTATTTTTTATTTAAATTTCTTAAACGTTCGCAAGTTTTTTTTTGTTTTTTTTTTGTTCTTTTCAACGATGACCTAGGTTAAACGTGTGGTTACATCTGGGTGCAGTTAGAGATTACTTTATTTGGGGTCTAACGAAAACCGTGAGTATCTAAGGCTATAAGCATTCTACCGTCCCTAATTTAGGGCCACTGTTTCCAAGAAACGGGGGAGAGCCGGGGTCGTTAAGACAAACACAACATCCATGCTTCACCGGGATTCGAACGTGGACCCATCTCGGACAAATGATCACAAGCTATCGCATAGACCGCGGCGGGGCGGCTCCGACGAATGATCAGAAGCTGTACCCACTGTCGGGCGGCTAAGGGAGTGCTTCGAAATCTTTCTTAAAACATACGCATTTGGAGCGAATCGCCTTTCGGATGTAAATCATATAGGATCTTTTTACATTAGTTTTTCTTTTTTGTTCAGAATTTAATGACCATAAACAGCCGAGGGGGGGGGTACAAGCAGTCACCCATCCTTAAGTTAGGTCCACAGGTTCCACACAGAGGACAGCTGGCGCCATCTGACAAATAGACCACAAATGCCTCGGTCTCGGAGGAATGGTTAGAAGCCAGCGTCTAATACCACTCTGCCACCAGGGAGGATACATTTGATTTCGTGATGTATAACAGTGGTACTGGTACGAGAGGAAATATAAAAGAAACCACTTCACACGACAATCCATTTTCCGAGTCTAAATGCTTTTCATTGATAATTGCAAAAGAACAAATCCTGTGGAACGACGAGTGCTCTTTTCCTTCAACTGACATACACAAAACTCAGATCAGGAAAGTGCGAAAATATGAGGTAATTTATGATTTCGGAAGGACGTCAAGGCATACAAATTTCTTAAAATGAATTTACCTGTTTGCTACTTTTGAAACCTAATGCAGCAAGTTTTTTCGTTGTTCCACGAGTAACTCGTACAGCTAGTAGCAGTCTCCTTTCCCTAACTTAGGGCCACTCGTACCACAGAGAGGTTAGAACCAGTCAGTGGTACACTCAGTGGAGGTGGGTGGTCCAAAGGTCTCATGAGGTACCATTTAGTCAGTTTTTTAGTGGCTGCTGAGTTTTAAACATATTTGTATGTTTATAACAAATTTATAACGAGGAACAGTACACCAATTAAGTGGAAAATAGTAACACTATACTCTAGTGATCCGATTTATTGGCGTAGGAAAGAAACACATAAGCGTTTCCAAGCTTTCGCACATCAACCATATGGCTTTTTAATTTCCTACGCCAATAAATCGGATCACTAGCATAGTGTTACTATTTTCTATATGTTTCTTAACATATTTTACGAACTGAAAACTCACTTTCTAATATGGCAGAGATATTTTTTACCGCTTCCCATTATTTTAGATGTTTTTTCCGGATACTTTTATTTGCATCTTCAATATTTTCGGCCATCTCCCATAAAGAAATCCTGGGTGCGCAACAGTGAACAAAATCGCCCCCTCCCCATCATTCGGGCCTCGAACGCGGACCCAGATCTGACTAACCAGAAACCAGAGCATCACTTTTGAAGATCGACACTTATAAGCTGAATATTATGCTTCCTTGAAATTATATTTGTGGAATGATCGTAGTATGTTTTTTTTTTTTTTTGCAATTCGTTCCTCATAACCACACAGTAATTAAATATATTTTCTCTTTAACCCTTTAAGCGGACAATGCATTTAAACCAAATAGCACTATCCTGCGCTTCTCAAACAGAAATGTTCATATTAGCAGCCGGGTTTTACGAAAGCCGCGGCGAAACAATCCCGCCCCCCCCCCCTCTATCTCGGCAGCACCGGCCATAAACCTGTCAACACCTAGAAGCGCTGACTAGACCATTGTTTTTTCCCCATGAAACAGGTCATAATGGGGGAAGGAGCAGTTCCCCTGACACAGTCATCATGAGGTAGAAACAAGTGACTTACGTTATCTCTTTCTTAGATTTGCTGCCATTGTTATAGTTCTTTCAGTATGTAACCAGTTAGGAGGGATTCGTGTCAACCATCCTCCCTAAGCCCACTTCCTGAGACTACCGGAACTTAAGTGTCCGAAGTTCCAGAAGTCCACTTTGACTAACAAAGCTAAGGGGGAAAGCAAGGCTTTCTGATGCGCCGGTTCACTCTTCGGCCCACTTAGGCAGCTACGTTCGAGCTTCTATGAGTTTGGAGGTCGAATGACCGCCGTGAGCAATTCGATAGGCTATAAGCAGTCTCCAGTCCCTAATTTAGGGCCACTGGTTCCAGCTAAGAGTGAGAGTGCCGACGCCGCGAAACAAACACAACATCTATGCCTCACAGGATTCGAACCACGGGTGAATGGTCAGAAGCCAGCGCTAAGGCCACTGCGCCCCAGGGGCGGACGAGCTCATTTTGCCAACTCAAGAGTTAATTCTAACCGGTTAAGTTAAACATTAAAATACTATTTTAAAATTTATTACGTTCAAAGTAATATATAAAATAAAAGTCGAAGCACACTTAGTGCTGCAAAACACCATGGACTTGCCCCGAAGAAAAGGGGCGGCAGAATGTTTCAAAACTAATTTGCAGTCGCATCTCGTGAAACAGTCCGACAAAGATATGGAGGGGAGGAGGATTTCACAACATTGCTCACCCTTTTAAATGAGCTTCAAAACACAATTTCGACAGTTCACAAGGGAAATAAAATGGCACAAAACTCAGCTATAATCACTACAACTTACCTTGAGAGGGAGTTTATCCCACTGTTCCTTCTTCTTCAGGTATCTCCTCTCGAAAGAGTGATTCCAGTAAGTCCTGTAATGCGGATTAAAATTCAGGGTTGGGTATACCTCCGAAGTCACGATGTCCACGTGCTCCGCAGGAGCCACGGGAGAACAGGGCTCTGTAATGGACAGGATGCTGCTGGCGGCAGAGGTCTTCTTCGCAACCGACTGGTCTTCATTTTGTTGGTCCTGAACGAGCCTCACCTGTTCAGTGACGACCGGTGTAGGGGCGCCGGCAGGAAGGCCAGAAGGGCCAAGGTTATGGTAAAGAAGGGCCAGGGATACACCGGCAGCAACAACAGCCAAGAGAAGGCACCTCGTCCTCGGCCTTTGCAGAATTCGAAGCACTCCCATTGCTGAAGACATCCTAATATAACTCCTTTCGAGGCATCATGAATTGGTAGTTCGAGTGGACAGATCAAAATTCTCGTGGACGCAACAAGGGAAGAAAAGCAGACGACATAACTTTTCCCACCACGCACTCCACTGGACACACTCGATGACCGAGGAGCATTTACCGTGAAAAACGAACGCGAGCGACGTTAACGCAGCGGCCTTCACACTGTCTGCTGCAGCAGTTTCCTTCCGTGAGAAAATGACGTACGAATACCTTCCACGCATGCGTCGCCTCCTGGCAACATGCCATCCGTGATGGAAGGGGATCTTGGCGTTCTCTAGGGCTTTTCGTGACGGAGCGCCACCACCATGCATTTCGTACTCGAGTAAGAGAGAAGACACCCAGCTCGTAGCTTAAAAATAAAATAAAAGCATGATCAAAATCTTTACGATGCGCACGGAATATATTACACTAATGCAGACCGACATAAACAGTCAGTGAAGATAGGCAATTTTTTTTTTTTTTTTGGAAATACCTTTCTTTCAACGATTTTCGAATGTCATTCTTCATCCCCCCATACTCCGTAGTTGATCTATGTGAAATATTTTTCGAAGTCTGTATTTTTTTATAGGATTAAAAGAGCGTGTTTTGATTGCCATACTAAGGAAAGGTTCATGGTTAAAAAATACGCTCACTTTAAAGCACAGTATCTCGTCAGTCGCTTTTTTTATTGATATATTTTATTAATCCCCGTTCGCATTGCAAGCCAAGAGAACTAGGCTATCCTTAATGTAAGTTTTTTTTTTTTTTGGCTTCACAAAAAGTGGACGCGAATGTTGGTTTTAAATGCTGGCATACTGACCTTGCAGTCGTTGAGAAATTGCCGTGAATTATGCGTAATTTTGCTCCAGTTGCAGATAAACGGCTCTAGATGCTATTTTGTGCAGCCCACTTTTGGAAAAAAATTGTCTAGGCATCCCGCCATCCCTACAAACAAACAAAAAAAAAAAAAAAAAAAAAACGGTATGTCAGCATCACCGTTTACTGTTTAAACATCTTTCCAACACAAGTTTTTGAATCATTACAATTTTTTTCGTATTGAGGCAATAATAATTAACTGTTCCTGGACGGCAGATCCCTACGAATATTTAATATAAGAACAAAATTATTCGTTGCCGAGAAGCAACATACAAGGCACATTCCTTGAGACTAGAGGTGGAAGTACTATCGATGGCACTATCGATAGTTTTGTCCAATTCAATACATTAATAGTGCGTCGATAGCTTTTTGTAACTATCGATAGTTTTACGTTTTTCAATGCTGTAAGTGTAAATCACAATGATGTAAACTATTCATCTTCCACCGATGACTTTGATGACTGAAACGCTCATTTTCACCTCATTTATACTGGTGTCGAAAACATTGAGCCCAGCCATGTTGATACTTGATGACAATGCGAAACTAAAGTTAGCTGTAATCAAAAGAGTAAACGACGAGGGTGTGTGGTTTTTGCACTCTGTTGAACGTTTCAGTCCCATAAAGACGAAGTCAAATGCATTGTTCTTGTTGTTTGTACTGGAAGTTTAAAGGTGCGTCAGGTGCTGAAACAGTTACTTGTTGAGAGTAAGAAATCAGTAATAATGGGTAAACATATAATATCTTTTGTGTAACTTTATTTTTCTTTTGGTAAGGATAAGGTCTACGCAAAATGTAGCCTTTGCAGAAAGAATTACAAAACGTCGGGTAATACGTCAGATCTTAGGCATAATTTAAAACGAGAACATCCAGCTGCTGTCATTTTAAATGATCCTGGGAAAAAACAATTGAGAAACAGCCTCCCTCACAACTTTATTTATTGAATTTCTCACGAATTACCACCAGGATTTTGCTAAACACTATAAAAAAATAAATTTTTGCATACAAAACTGCAGAATTTTTTTTCTTTAGCTTTCGTGAACAGAAACATAAAAAAATCATACAGTACAAACAGAAAAGTAGAAATTTTGAAGATGACAATCCGATTTTTGGCGTAAATGTGACAAGGATGGTAAGTCAGATAATATTTGAAAACTTGAAAATTTTCGTCGTCCTGGAGCGGGACTCGAACCCGCGTCTCCCAGAAAACGCCTAGGTATGCTAACCACTACACCACCCAGAACGACCAAGTTTCAAGTTTCCGATCAATTTGAATTTAACCATCACAGGATTCGCTAGTCGAAGCAACCGGCATTCATGTTTAGCGAATCTGGAGGTTAATAATCCTATCCCGTGATTGCCCGGAGAAGCAGATAAATCATGAAATAAATACGGGATTACGCCATATAATACAAATTTTGAAGATGACAATCCGATTTTTGGCGTAAATGTGACAAGGATGGTAAGTCAGATAATATTTGAAAACTTGAAAATTTTCGTCGTGTAGTGGTTAGCATAACTAGGCGTTTTCTGGGAGACGCGGGTTCGTGTCCCGCTCCAGGACGACGAAAATTTTCAAGTTTTCAAATGTTATCTGACTTACCATCCTTGTCACATTTACGCCAAAAATCGGATTGTCATCTTCAAAATTTGTATTATATGGCGTAATCCCGTATTTATTTCATTATTTATTTCAAGAAAAGTAGAATTAAGGAGCCACGAATTAGCTCGTTCTTTAGGCAAAACATTTTTTTCATGACTTTTGCTCACTCACTTCGGGAGGATATCGTCAAAACGTAGATCCCCGCCCCGGTGGCGCAGTTGTCTAAGCGCTGGCTTCTGATATTCGTCCGAGATGAGTCTGTGAAGAATAGATATTATGGTTGTGTTTGTCTTACAGCACTGGCTTCTCACTTCCCTGAAGCCAGTGGCCCTAAATCAGGGATGGACGAGTGCTTACAGTCCATTCAGTTGCTCTGTGCGTTGTCGTTAAACCTCAAACCAAAAGATGAATAAAAAAAGAAAAAGGGTCAGTTCAAAAGTTTATCGGAGCTTAGCTTTTTGACAATATGAAAAAGTAAAAAAAATACTTGTCAGAAATAATTTTTCATCCCGGAAAACAAATTTTCTCCCGAGAAACTTTGCCAACACACTATCGATGGTACTATCGATTGTTATTTTTCGACTATCGAAAACTATCGATAGTTATCGATTGTTATTTTTTGACTATCGAAAACTATCGATAGTTATCGATTGTTATTTTTTGACTATCGAAAACTATCGATAGTTCTCCACCTCTACTTGAGACAAACAGTCAAAGACTTTATTCCATTTTTAGAAATTTTATTGTAATAACTGAATTTAGAATTTATACTGGTTTCTTCGCTTCCTTTTTTTTTTTTTTTTTTATGGCATTTTAAAGACACCCGCGAGCAACTTGACGGGCTATATGCCTACAATCGCCCGTCCCTCATTTAGAGTCACTAGTTCCCAAGGAAGGGAGACTGCCAGTGCCGTAAGACGAACATATCCTCCATGCCACATGGGACTCGAACCCTGACCCATGTCGAACGAGTGGTCAGAACTTCAAAAGAGCATTTATTTACAAAAGAGCATTTATTTACAAAAAAAGACAACATACAAACACAAATTTTCACCGGGAAAAAAATTGCACAATAACTCACCGGCAACGACAATAACAACACACAATCAATATCGCAATAAACAGAGAGTACTCTACAGGAAGAAGCAGACATCAGAGCAAGTTGAAGAATAACACACGGCAAGATAAAAAGAAAACAGTTGCACAACAAACAATACATACAGGACAGACCACTAATGAAGCAAGGCGGTAAAGAAAAGTCAGCCGAGTTTGTCAAAACTGTCAAGGGAAAAAAACACACACACACGGTCCGACAACAAGCTGCAGCCGGAAAAAAAACAACACCTGGTAGTTCGGAGAAATGCGTTGACAAATGGCTGTAAGCCGACGAACAACAAAAATTTACATTTAAAGCGTATCTCGGTCACTAAGACCGACAGCAACACAGAGAAAAAACAACCACTAGAAACTAACACCCCGTACCATTAACACAACACACAAAGCACAATATTCAAATAACACCAAGAAATTAACACACAATGCACAATACACAAATAGCACCATGAACACAATAAAGAATGCACAATACACAAATAACACCATGAAAACTTTGTGAAAAAGAACACAGGGGTTAAACTTGCAGACAAGCATCACCACCAAATAAATTCGGGTCGAAACAGTGAATTCGCACTGTATGCACAGCACTAACCACAAAAATAAACACCGATTACACAAGACAAACCAAGAAACACGTCGGTAAGGTTCAGAACCAACACACAAAAAAACCATTCGGTGCCACGCGCCAGCAGTACCCGTTCAGCAAGAAAAAAAAATTAAAACAAAAAAATAAAAACAACCACAACATAAAACACAAAACCGTGCGACAGTAAACTGTGTGAAACCGACGAGTAATAAATATAAAATAGGTGAACGACACCAAAAGCAAACTAGAAAAAAAAGCCGACACTTGAGCAACAAAAAACAAAACAAAAACACATCAGACAATGTGCATGCCACAGCAAAAATGCAATCAACATCAACAAAACAACATAAAACACCTTGGTAACAGTAAACAATAAACAGAAAATACCAAAACGCTTAGCCGGCACACAAAAAAGTTTGTCGACCAACGGCTTGAGGCCAACGGAAAATAAAAAAAGAAAAGAAAAAGTCAGTAAACGCTACCGACAACAAATTAACGGGAATGTGTGTGCACGGAAAGCAACAAGAAGATAAACTAAAGGAGACACTAACCCACTGACACAGATCTACGGTATGTACAAAAATTATGCACTAAACAAAAAAACACCAATAAAAAAAAATAAATATAAATATAATAAACTCTGGCTATGGGAGGAGAGCAATAATGCCTGCAGAAACATGAAACCATGACAAATATGGAGACCAGAGAGAGAAAAAGGCAGGCACATCCTGCCGAACCCGCGCCATGTCATACTCAAGTTGGAGGACCGATCTGATGGATGATCGGTACCTCCTGCACAAAAACACCCGGGCCGGATGATAACGCCGGAGAGAAGCTCGATCCACGCTTGAGTGGTAAAACAAATAAATCGTCAACTTCGCTTGGAGAATGATGAATGCACAAACAGAACTGTGGACATCTACAGGGGGAGAATGGCGTCTGAGGAAATAAAAATGGAACATTGTATGAGGACAAGGGCAAACTTTGGAAAGAAGGGAAAACATAATCGAAAACAAGGGCTGCAACACCAGACAAGAATCATAGGAATGTGACACATCACCAAGTGTAGAACAAAAGAAGCAAAGCGGGGAAGCCAAATGACGAAAACGATGAAGGGTACGCGGAGTGAGCAACCGACGGTGTAGGTGCAGCCAATGAATGTCCCTGGCTTTCGGGGAAGCCAGGGAAGTCGATGGATCACTCCACGTACCTGGAAGATCTGTAGCTGAAACAGAAGGAATTGCGAATGGAGCTGTGAAATTGGTAAGAAAATGCGAATAAA